>CP092877.1:51354332-51442419 GCA_030710605.1 Cordylochernes scorpioides
GACTCTCTATCTCTCTGAACGACCACTATTGTAGATAAATAACTTCATCTGATATAAATCAAACTTCAATAAGAGACCATCTCATAGAGAGGCCAGGCATACCTATGTTTTAAGGGAACGTTTTTATAGGTTGTCTGACTCATCAGTGATGAATTCTATCAGGTATTTCAACAGTTTAATCTACCAGACCACAGCAACAGCTAATGTATTGACATGTAATGATAATATACAGTTGACACAACGAGAGCTTAGTGTTGCTGATGATATTTAGAGAACATATGAAAATAGGATCATGGTTATAGAAATATCTATTTATCCTCAATCCATAGGTCTGTCAGTATTCCTGGCATCTCTGAGCCTACTTTCTATGACTGATCTTTTATTGTATTGTTGGGTCTTCTTCCAAAGTTGTTCATGAATTATATCATAGAAAAATACAACGCACTCAGATTATTTAGGTTCAATCACCGCTAATCAGTTTTTTAAGATAAAACAAGAAAGACG
This sequence comes from Cordylochernes scorpioides, assembly GCA_030710605.1. Classification (NCBI taxonomy): domain Eukaryota; kingdom Metazoa; phylum Arthropoda; class Arachnida; order Pseudoscorpiones; family Chernetidae; genus Cordylochernes; species Cordylochernes scorpioides. Next base: position 51,354,837 of record CP092877.1, read on the forward strand.
AAACTTTATAAATGAAACCTCCAATAATAGTTTATAATCTTGTGGCGTGTTATAAATAATATGTAGGTAATTAGACATAGACATTGATAACACAATTTTGGAGGGAAAGTTCCGCAGGAATAGATCGAAGGGAAGGAGACGACGGGGATACACAGACGATCTAAAACAATGGACTGGACGACACACCTACGAGGAGATGAAGAGGATGGCGGAATACGTATGGAGAGACCATGTGGCCCACCCTCAGTAGAAGAAGGCACTGAAGGAGGAAGTATGGAGAGACCATGTGGGCCACTCTCAGTAGAGGAAGGCATTGAAGGAGGGAGATATGGAGACCATGTGGCCCACCCTTAGTAGAAGAAGACATTGAAGGAAGGAGATATGGAGAGACCATGTGGTCCACTCTCAGTAGAGGAAGGCATTGAAGGAGGGAAATATAGAGAGACTATGTGGCCCACCCTCAGTAGAGGAAGGCATTGAAAGAGGAGGAGGTAGGTAACATACCTGTTGAATCTCTTGTCGTTGTAGGCATCTGGGATGTTGAGGGATTCCCCGGTTTGTGCGACATGGCCGGCTATCCCTGTTCCTATGGGAAACCTGGGACAAACACTAACTTCTGTAAAACCTTTGCTCTACCCTTTCATCAAGAACTAACAACCAACTGGATTCTGTGTAAAATTTTAAAATAAGATATACACCTATAGGCAAAACTTAAGGAAATTGTACCTTTTAGCATGTATATCGGGATTGAGACAATAACTCTGAAAGATATTTGATACACAGTGATCTTTATTGAAGACACACGAGATAACCAAGTGTGAACAAAATGGCCTCTGTCTCCTTAAAAAAATAGACAACCGCGACATAAAATACCTTCCACTTCCTTAAGTTTTATATCCATAAGTATAATTTAAATTATATTGCATGGATAAAGGATCTTGTTCTTATGATGAAAACTTCAGCAATCACGAGATTGTTTCAGGATGAGAATCCCAGTGATATACAATAGAACCTTTCATTAGAAACGGTCCAAAACACATGATGGGTAAGTTCGTCTTTTATTATAGCTCGGGTTACCTTAGTTAAAGTCTTTTTTTAGTTGTATAATGGGAAGTTGTCGCATCAAATGGGTCACTCATGGGAGGTTTCATTGTATAACCAAATCCAGATATTTATCATAGCTATTCATATACATTCATCATTATGAATCATATCTAATTAACTCACAGTTCTCTTATGATAAACCTGTCCCAAGTATACACCTTTCTAAAAAAGGCCCATGATGGAATCCCATACCAAGTCACATATTCGTAAAAATAACAACAGAACAATAATCACTTACCTAATATACAAATTAAAAAATATATTTAAAGTTAATTGACCCTCCACATTAAATCCAAAAAAAATTAAAAACTATACACTTATCTCTGGAGGAATTTTTTCTCTCAAATGATATTAAACAAAGGAGATTATTATTTTTAGAATAATTTTTTTAGTAAAAAAAAAGGTGCATTCTCTATTAAATTAGTTTTAATTTTCTCTTCCTCTTTCTGTCTCTCTGAAGCTATTCCTCGATATGGCAATAGCACATGTCGGGGAGATGTCCGATCTACGTTTGTCCGACTTTAGGACGGAATGTGACATCATACCAGACGACCTTCAGTGGGATTCCTCTGATGAAAATAATATTTATGTTTATTTTTTTATTTTTTAAAAATATATATTAACCCTATATAATCTTATATGGACATTGTAATACATCAGTTTCAATCTCAAGCTCTCTCTTTTTGAGCAAAGATCTAGTTAGGCCTCTCTCTCTTTAAATCAAGATCGATAGTTAGACCTCTTTACCATCTTAAAATAATTATTGTTAAAAGACGAGATAACCAGTAAAACCTCCTTTAAACGACATACACAACCAACTTTATAAAATAAAAAATAACCTAACGTGATCAAACCTCCAATTAGAGAACACCTCCAGGATATACCAGAAGTATATAGGGTGTATCAGGCTTACTCACAGAGCAACATTTACTGGAATCGAATTATTAAATTGAAAAAAATATTATCTATTAGAAGTTAAAATATTCTAAAAATAGTTTGAAGGTTCAATTCTTAATAGATCTCTTTTAATCAAAATGAGATATCAGCAAAGTGATAAGGAAAAAACTAGGTTCGCATTAATAAAAATGTTCACCATTTACAAAGATACCTGTTTACCGAGCAGCTTTTAAAAGATCAAAAATAAAGTAATGAAAAAGGAGATATGTTTTAATAAACCGTTAGATGGCGTTATTTAAGATGAGAGAAAGTTAAAAATAACCCGACACTCTGTCAAAATTAATGAATCATCCAATGGACAACTTTGGATAGCAAGATTGATTATTGGATGTTCTCTCGATCACCCTAATTCATCAATAGGGGTTGATATCTTTTTTACCACAGTAAACACTTCATTTAAGGGTTGTTTTTATTCCTAGTACACGTACATGTCATGATAATCATGGTGGGTAGAAGCTGGCGACTATTTTTACTGTAAGTGCACCACATGTCTACACATGTGAAAAGCGAAGTTCGACTTTTGCACTTATAATTGTACCAGAGCTCCGCTTTGGTTATTTGCACTCGCTGGTGGGGTTGGACCTTTGCAGAATTAGCCAGAATTGTAAGCTGTCAAAGTTACTAAGCCAGTTCTATGATCCGAATGGAGATATGACAAAGAACTGCTAGTTTCATTATTTGATGAATCTCTTTCCTAACTTGAGTAAACATTTTTTCTTAAGTTCATCTCTATCTAATTTATCAATAAGTAGATATCTTTGTTACTACAGTAAACACTTCATTCAAGTATTGTTTTTATCCTTAGTACATACGTACAGGCCATGATAATCATGGTGGTTAGAAGCTGGCGACTGTAAATGGTGCACCACATGTCTACACATATTAAAAGCACAGTTCGACTTTTGCACTTTTAATTGTACTATAGCTTCGTTTTGGTTACTTGCACCCGATGAGTGCACTGAGGTGAGTTACTAGGCCAATTCGATGACCAAAATGAAGATTTGACAAAGAACTGCTAGTTTATTTCTTTGATGGGTCTCTTTCCTAACTTGAAAAAATATCTTTTCTCGAGTTTATCAATATCTATTTATCAATATCTTTGTTACCACAATAAACACTTCATTTAAGTATTTTTTAATTCCTAGTACACATGTAAAGGCCATGATAATCATGTTGGTTAGAAGTTGACAACTCTCTTTACTCTAAGTGCAGTACATGTCTACACATATGAAAAGCATTTCGACTTTTGCACTTATAATTGTAACAGAGTCTCAGTTTGGTTACTTGCACTCGCTGGTGGGGTTGGACATTTACAGAATTATTCAGAATTGTAAGCTGTCAATCCGAATGGAGATTTGGCAAAGAACTGCTAGTTTTATTATTTAATAATTCTCTTTCCTAACTTGGGAAAATATATGGTATTTACTCGAGTTTATCAATATCTATTTATCGATATCTTTGTTACCAAAATAAACACTTCATTTAAGTGTTGTTTTTATTCCTACTATACGTGTACAGGCCATGATAATCATGGTGATTAGAACTTGACGACTGTTTTTACTGTAAGTGCATCACATGTCACATATTAAAAGCGCAGTTCGACTTTTACACTTAAAAATTATGCCAGAGCCCCATTGGTTATTTGCACTCGCTGGTGAAGCATTGGAACTTTGCAGAATTGTAATCTGTCAAAGAGTTACTAGGCCAAATCTTATGTCCAAATGAAGATATGACAAAGAACTGCTATTTTCATTATTTGATGGTTCTCTTTCCTAACTTGGGCAAATATCTTTTCTTGATTTTAAAACTCGTAAATATTTTGGAGCATTTTATTTAAGGAGTCCAGCGAGACCCGAAAGTATTTAATTATCCCTATACATGTTAATTGCCTTCTTGATAATGTTCAATATTCGTAAAAAAAAAATCATTATTACTTAATATCCTCTAATTTTTTCTTTTCTTTTCGCATATTTTTTAATAAACATCAGTGGGGGTTTTTGGTAAATTTCTCAATTCCTTTCAGCTTTCTTGTTATAGTCTTAATCAAGCATGTCAAACTCAAATCCTAACACGGGCCAAATAAAAAAGTAATAAGATTATGTGGGCCGCAAAAAAAGAAAACATGTAATTAAATTTTTATAGTAACATTTATGTAGGTTTATTTAAAAAATACTAATAAGAAAAAAGAAAGTAAAGTTAATATTTTCTCCCTGATATTTGGCATCTCTTTTCTGCTACCATCTTTCCTACTTCGGGGGGAAATCTTGTTCGCAGTGATTAATTTTAAAACTGACCCAAGGTGAACGTCAGTAATTCTCGATCTGATTGGAGACTTATTTCCTTTCATAAGTGAAAATAACTGCTCGCACCGATAAGTACTTCCAAACATGGACATAATTTCATATGCTAATTTTCGAGTGTTTTCAAATCTGGCTGGCAAATATTTGTAAAATTCAGAAACGCCAACTTCAATGAATTTTTCCTTTAAATCTGAATCGCACTGGATATCTATTACCTCCATTTGCATATGATTAGGTACTGATTCTATATTTATCGAGAAAATCGAAGAAAACAAAGTAAACTTGCCTTCCAAAGATTTGAAATCAGAAAACCTTGTTTCAAATTCATTTCTAAGACTTAAAATTTTTTCCGCATATTTTTGATACGATGCAGTTTCACTTAAACTTGATTTGTACATGTTGCATGTCGGAAAGTGCATTATATCTTCGTTTTTCAACTGCTTTTGTCAAAGAACTAGCTTACATTTGAATGCATTAACTTGGTCACACATGTTGGTAATGATCTGATCCTTTCCTTGCAGTTTCAAATTTAAATCCGACAAGTGTTTTGTTATGTCAACCATGAAGGAAAAATCTTGCAACCATACTTGATCAGAAAACAAAGTGATGTCTTGATTCTTGGTTATTAAAAACTGACATATTTCTTCTTTCAAGTCCCAAAATTGTTTGAGAACCTTGGAGCATGATAGCCAACGTACCTCGGTATAGCATGATAAAACTGAATATTCGCATTCTAATTCAGTTAAGAACAGAGAGAACTGTCGCTGATTTAAACCTCGAGATCTTATGAAATTGATGAATTTTTTTTATAGGTGTCAACACATTTTCCATTTTTATTACCTTCGTACATAATACTTCCTGATGTATAATGCAATGCGTATGATGAATATTGGAACCATCAGAAATTTCACTTAGTTTTTTTCGCAGTAATGCTACGAAACCGTTGGTTTTTCCAGTCATTGAAGGAGCTCCATCTGTTGCTACAGAAGTCAATTTTGATTGAGGTAAATTGTATTTTTGCAGAAGATCATAAACGCAATTAAATATATCTTCTCCTGTAGTAGTGCCATGCATCGGTACTAGTTCCAATAATTCCTCAAAAATGTTGAAATCCGTGTCGCAAGCTCGAAAAAAAAAAAACAACAGCTAACTGAGCTACGCCCCCAATGTCCGTACTCTCATTACAGGCAATGGAAAATGCTTCGAAACAAGATGATTTTTTTTTATCTGATCATATAAATTTCTGGCCATATCAGTAACTCTTTCCACAACGGTATTTCGAGACAAAGATATTGCTTGAAACGTCTACACACTTCCAGGACAAACAATTTCTGCAGCTTTAATTAAATATTCCTTGATGAAATCACCTTCAGTAAAAGGTTTTGAGTGTTTAGCTATCATGTCCGATAAAACGTAGCTTGCATGCACCGCCGCTTCACTCTCTTGTGATACTTTAGTAAACATAAACTGTTGTTTTTTCATTCCCAACTTGAACTCTTTTAACTTTTCTTGTCTCATTAAACCTTCGTAGGTATCATATTTTGATTTATGTTGTTCATAATGACGTTTAATGTTATATAATTTTGGTACACTAATAGCATTATTACATATCAAGCAGATGATTTTATCTTTTACTTCAGAGCAAAAAAACTCTAATTCCCACTTTTCTTGAAAATTCCTATGTTCGTCAGCAATTTTTCGTTTAGTTTTACTGCCATTTGGTTTTGATGAAGACATATTGAATACAAAGGTCTGAAAAAAAAAATTAGTAATCGCTAACACAAAATAATAAAACGTTTTAATTAATATTTTACATTTTTTTAAATTAATATTTTTTAACTTACCAGACACAGAATAACTGCACAAATTATTGAACGTAACTTAAAAATTTTTTTTTTCTAGTACTCCGAAAGAATATTTTCTTTAAACTTTAAGGCACACAATACTTATGGCGATGTACATACGTTATGTATGTAGGTATAATATTATCAAAACTTACGACTTATGTATGGCGACCAGTGGTTCGTTATTAATAAATAAATTATGTATAATTACAATTTTTAAAAATTAGGCTACAAATTTTTATTATTATTATTTTTTTAATTTATATATTTTTTAAATTAAAATATATTATCTGGTGGGCCGCAAATTTATTCGTTGTGGGCCGCATGAGGCCCGCGGGCCGCGAGTTTGACATGCTTGGTCTTAACAATTCTATTCACCTGATTGATGTAACATTATTGTTTATTTTTCACTTTATTATTTTTTTCTCTTTATCAAAGTTCCAAGCCGCGCGCGCCCCGGGCGGTACTGTGCAACTAAGAATAGTATTTTTTCCCTCTCCTGACTTGTGTAGTCAATAAATGCAGACATTACACGTGTGCATCCCGAAACAGATCCTACCTGTATCCACTGTTTAGAAGAGCCACAGACAGTCGATCATCTTCTCTTCAGCTGTCCAGTGTTCCTGAGACATAGGATGCAAATAGCTATCCTGCTTTGACTGACCCACCTCAATCCTACATCTATGGCCAGACTCAACCTCAGCATGGAAATTTCTGGTCAAATGGTTCAACTCAGCAATCAAAAGCGAGTAAAAAGCGCTCAACACTAGTCCATCTAGTGAGTTGGACTCCCCGGGTAGTTGGCGTTCTGCGCTCCCTGGGTTATAAATATCCCTCCTATCCCAAGCTGGGAAACGGTCCGATATGTCAAATTGTTTCTTTGGCTCTATACACTCTGCAGGTACAGTTCCTCCATTAAAAACTCAACTAAATAACTAGTAGAACGAAACACTTTATTGAACCTTTCAATTTCGTAATAAGAGGGTTTTCAACGTGAATATTAAAATCTCAATAAAAAAAAAAAAAAAAGAAGATAAAAAAACTCGAAAAAGTTAGGCCTAAATTTGAATTAAAATGTAGACGATAAATATCCCTCTCTAGTCAAACAAATGTTTTCAATCTACTCACCTGATCTCCTTGGATGCTCCCATCTTGGCTGTTCCATTCTCGTCCTCTCCCCCGCTGACGTCGAAGATTCGTGCGTACAGTTCCTTGGTCTTACAATCCACTAGGAACAAGGATGCACGGTCGGCATTCACAAGCTGTTGGGCGAAAGTCTGCAAGCCATACATTGTTATTACAAGTTTCTCTATTGTAACACGTTAGTACTTATCCCAAATACATGTAGCATAAGCCAGAATTAAGGTGATCTCATCATGCTTACAGGGATTTGTCTCTTTTTAAAAAAAAATAATTTGGATCTCTAGCTTCCGGGCATGAAAGTCTTTCTAAAGGAAAAAATGGCTGGCGATTTCATCTTAAAATAAAAATGGCATATCCTGACAAGGAGCACATGTGCTTTACAGAAGCGCCATCTGGTAGAACAGAAATCAACTAAACATTGATTCGGCCTGTTCCCTGATATTTGGCCAACCCAATTTCTTGATAAATCAAGAAAATCCATCCACGAACGCGTTTAGCGCTTTTGGCGCTCGTCAGCGTGGAGTAGGCTGTACCACTGCGTCCAAAAATATTTCATCTTAATATTAATAAAAATGATTATTTTATTGAATAGGTCATAATACCAATGGTGGGTAGGTTTTTGTGTCTGTTTATAAGTACACCATACATGTGTAGAAAAAGCTAGACATTTACACTTCCAAGGTATCAGAGTCTTGCTTGATTATTTGCACTCCTGGTGGGGATGGATTTGTGCATGTGTGGGTGAACATCGAAGCAATTTATTAGTTAAAAAAAAAAACTGTGGAAAGCATTTTATAGGTTGATGTGCAACACATGAAAACATATGATGTTTATTCCGATAGATAGCGCAAGCCATCAGCAACTTTTAGTTTTTTTTTTGCTTTTCCCTAGTACACGTGATACAGGCCATGAAAATCATGGTGGTTAGAAGTAGGCGACTGCTTTTACTGTAAGTGCACCTCATGTCTACACATGTGAAAAGTAGTTCGACTTTGCACTTACAAATGTGCTAGAGCCCCGTTTAGTTTTAATTGCACTCGCTGGTGGGGTTGGACTTTTTCAAGAATCGGGGGCCACTGGAGCATTTTTTTAAATCAGAAAAAATTGCCTAATGCGGGAATCGAAACCAGGTCTTAGCGGTCGAAAACCAACGGTTTAAACCATCCTTTACCGACCACCTGGAACTTTTACTTGCACCATCAGGAGATGCCTTTCTCTTAATTTATGAACCTGATCCCAGTACAATTTCATTTTTGTACTATTTTATCATAATCTACATTAATTGATAGTTTTTATCCTTCTAATTCACCTGATATAACGCCACACAACTGTTTTTCTCTTCCTCAATGTGAAAGATCCGACGGTATAGTTCCATTGAAGATACTATGAATCTATTAAAATAAACTCTTCAAGGTAAAATAGAAAAATAAAACGGAGATTGAAGAGGAGTATAATAGGTTCATCCTCATTGTTTATTTGCCATTACCTTTATCGTATTGAAGTCACAAATTTAACGTCCTTAGCACAAATTTTTTGCATATCAATTCTGTACATACAAAATTTACGTTTTCACTTTTCTCTTTTTTATTTTAATGAATACCATATTTTTTCTCTCGTATGCAAAAATATCTTATTGAACTCATCTCGTTTTTTGTTTAGTTATCGAAAAAGCCCGTAAAAGGACGTCCGAAAGCTTGCTAATAAAATTCGCACAAGACACTCCTCTTCAATCTCCGTTTTATTTTTCTATGGACTAAGACAGAAGTGGGCTGAGTGCTTCATTGGTTCCAAAGAATGTAGAAATATAGCGAATATATAAAATTAATTTATAATACAATATAATGCGGCTATGATTATAGAACGACGTTTAACAAGCTTTACCTCAAATATTTCTTTTTACAGAACGAAAAATTGTAATTTATAATTATTTTAAGGAGAAATAACGACTATTACTATCCTTAGGAATGAAGTATTAAAGGATGAATTGTGAAGAGTAATGATGAACGGAAAAGGATAGGAATAGTCGTTATTTCTCCATAAAATAATTAAAAATTACGATTTTTTGTTTTGTAAAAAGAAACATTTGCGGTAAAACTTGTTAAGCATTCATAGAAGCATAGGGCGCCTCTCCCGTCAAAATAAAACGTCAAAACCTGACGCCATCTATTGACCGTCGCCGCAAACTAGCGGCCTCGGGTCGGTGACAAAGCCACAAGACCAGCTTTGGCAAACTGAGAAGCGTCCACCCAGAGACCATGGTTTCGGGCTAATGGCCCTCGTCAGTCTGGGCGGACTTTATTCCATGAGATCCACACGGGATCTAATGGAATCTTCACAATCTACCAAAGAGGTGTTTTGCTGGCAAGGTGGCTGGTCCAAATTATTAAACATTGTTCTATATATCAAATATGAAAATATACTTTGAAAAGTTTTAAATGAAAAACGTATTTCTCATATAGTTTGGATATATTTATAGACTTCTCGAATCATCTACATCCTCTATTTAATAGCCTAGAAATAATTGAAAATTATTCTGACGTCTTTATTTTCAGGTAGGTATTTGAAGAATAAGTTATTTAGTAATGAAATATTAAAAAAAAAACATATTTAAGACAGGATCATATTTGAAATTAGTATTAACTTAGTCTTAAATCAAGATAATCTCTCGACTGTAATATATAGGATCGTTGAAATAAATATTGCAATAAAATACCTATAGGTGAATAAACAAGAGCTTACCATAATCTTCACTATCACTGAGTCCATGCTAACCATGTCCTGGAAGATGGACCTGAAGAACACAATTTATTAGAATTTTTGTCGCACGTTGGAAGAAACATTATATTGATAGGATATACTATATAACATTGATCCAACACTTTCAAGCTTAAATTTAAATAGATCAATTATCGATTCCCCTCCTGTTTAAAACAGCAACCCTTATAGCAGTGATTCTCAACCAATGTGCCGCGGTAATTTTGTGTGCCGCGAAATTCTAAAAATGTGCCGCCGAATTTTAGTCATATGATTATGTTCACGTTTGTATTGGTTTTTCTTTTTTTCTTTTTCATTTTTTTACTTTTTAAAATAACGAAATTAGCAAATTGAATGATAGAGATGTATATTACTTATATTTTGCATAGAAATATTGATACATAATTTGAATTTTCTTGCATTCAAGTTAGCAAAAGTGTGCCGCGAAATTCTAAAATTGTGCCGCCAAATTTTCAAATCTTTAAAATAATGCCGCAACAAAAAAAAGGTTGAGAATCACTGCCTTATAGGTAATTTGGACAATTTCACTTCTCATAACATAAATTCAACATTTTCAAGCAATTACATTTAAATATTTTTAATAGTTGACTCTCCCTCCCTGTTTATAACAGCAACCTTTATAGGTAATTTGGACAATTTCACCTATCTATGCTCTACAACAAGAGATTGGTAGTAGTATTTATCTCCTTAGATCATATCTACAGACTTTAAAATGTCATTTTTATAATTTTTTCATCTGGGTAACGAGATTTACAATCGTTATTAGAGTCTTCGTATCTTGACTGGTGGTTCACGGACATGTATAGTGACATTCATCTCACATTGATGATGATCCATTTGAGAGGATTGGAGAGCTTGGAAGTTGCAATGCTTGCTGTGGTAGTACTTGGTGACATGTTAAGGATGCTTGGAGCGCATAGGTGCATTGAAAGATCGATTGGTGTGAAAAGTTCTCATATCTACAGACAATAGAAGCCTGTAGACGTCTACCCATATCTACCATTGATATGGTAGTTATGGTCCTCTATGGTCAATTCTGACAGAAAGACTTCTATGGCATTGCATTTTGTACAGGTTTTATAACTTTTTGTCCATTTTGGAATTTTATGTCTCATATAAGCAAGAAATCCATATAATTTATAAATTCACTTCTCTTCCGATTCACGGATAGAATAAATACTTAACAGATTCTGTAAAGAAATCCGTGATGGATCTACTTTATGATTAGGTAATGCTCTTTTTATTTGTATTCTTTTAACCTGATATATCAAAGGCTGATGAGTTATATTGTGTTAAATAACGTTCATTAGGTGAGTTCCTTTTGCACCTACTTTATCATCTTATCACACAACAAAGGGTTAAGATACAAGATAAAATCTGTTTAAAAACGGTCACTTTGAAAACTAAGGTATTATTATTATCCCAAATACACACACACATGGTACAGGCCATGGTAATCATGATGGGTAGAAGTAGGCGACTGCTTTTACTGTAAGTGCACCGCATCTACACATGTGAAAATCAGTTCGACTTTTGCATTTACAAATGTGCCAGAGCCGTTTGGTTACTTGCACTCGCTGGTGGGCTGGACTTTAGCTAGAATTGGGGGCTATTGAAGAAAATATTTTATTAGAAAAAGTGCCCAATGCGGGAGTCGATCTCGGGTCGTAGCGGTCGAAAACCAAGAGTTTAGACCACCCTTCCATCAACCCCCAGAAAATAAGGTAAAACGGTACAGATTGACCTTTAAAACAGGTTCAAGTGATAAAGGAATAATATTAGAGATACTACATGGGGTCTTAGCCGTTTGTAACCATTGTCCATTTAGGACAAGGTTTGTTTAATAGAGGCTTTATTACATTCTAAGTTTTTCGTATCTTTGTAAATTATTGTGATTTTACTCACCTTACAACAGTAAGTAGGAAATTGTTCAGTTTTCTTTGCTTCGCCATTGTTGTGTAGAGCTGAAAAATCAAGAGATACAAGATATTATTGAACTATTAATTACCTTTAATATATTTATTTGAGTTTTTGACAATAATATCAGGGTAGTTTCTAATGTATACTCACCTCTGCGTAATGTAAAGCAATTCCTCCCCAAACCAAGTAGCTATTGACAATCTGAAACCATAACAATCAAACTTAGAAGTAGGTCGTATTAATCTAAAACACATTAGTACATTGCATATACGACAAAGAAATTCAATGCTAAACCTAAATCAAAAGACATTATAGAATTTACTTCGATTTCATGATATTATCATGACCTTTCACGCATATATTTGTGTCAAAAAAGGAATCTCTCACTTTAATTATGCATCAGACAAATGCAATATGATTAAGACAAGGATAATCTCCCTATTCGCTATAGGAGAAGAAACATAAGTTGTGAAGAAGAGATTCTTTATATAAGAGGACGTTCTTACAAGCTTTCAGGCAAAACACCTTTCTACGGGTAGAAGGGCATTTTGCCCGAAAGCTTGTACGATTTTCGTCTAATATAAATAGCCTAGTGGACATGGCACCTGCCCGGTAAGCAGAAGGTTGTGGGTTCGATTCCCGCTCCTGGACACTTTTATTTTTCCGTTCGCCATTACTCTTCATATTTTTCACCCTCCATACGTCATCCATTCATATATAGACCATCACTCTTCATATATTCAACCTTTTCATACGTCATCCAAAAGTTTGAAATATTAAATTATTTCTCTTTGAAATTAAAAATGATTTTTCATAAATAAAAAGAAACTTATGCGGTTAAACTGGTTGTATAGCTTTATAAAGAATCTCTTCTCCCCAAATTGTGTTTATTATTGTTGTTGTTGTCGTGTCCAATGAAGAGCCTCAGATGTCTCCATACATCTCTATCACAGCAGTCGCAATGTTCACTATCTTGGATGTGTAAAGCTGCTGTTCTGGGTCCATGTCAATTTTCTGTTGTTGTTGTCGTGTCCAATGAAGAGCTTCAGATATCTCCATGCATCTCTATCACAGCAGCAGCAATGTCCACTATCTTGGGTGTGTAAAGCTGCTGCTCTGGGTCTAAGTCAATTTTCTGTTGTTGTTGTCGTGTCCAATGAAGAACCTCAGATGTCTCCATACATCTCTATCACAGCAGTCGCAATGTTCACTATCTTGGATGTGTAAAGCTGCGGTTCTGGGTCCATGTCAATTTTCTGTTGTTGTTGTCGTGTCCAATGAAGAGCTTCAGATATCTCCATGCATCTCTATCACAGCAGCAGCAATGTCCACTATCTTGGGTGTGTAAAGCTGCTGCTCTGGGTCTAAGTCAATTTTCTGTTGTTGTTGTCGTGTCCAATGAAGAACCTCAGATGTCTCCATACATCTCTATCACAGCAGTCGCAATGTTCACTATCTTGGATGTGTAAAGCTGCGGTTCTGGGTCCATGTCAATTTTCTGTTGTTGTTGTCGTGTCCAATGAAGAGCTTCAGATATCTTCATGCATCTCTATCACAGCAGCAGCAATGTCCACTATCTTGGGTGTGTAAAGCTGCTGCTCTGGGTCTAAGTCAATTTTCTGTTGTTGTCGTGTCCAATGAAGAACCTCAGATGTCTCCATACATCTCTATCACAGCAGTCGCAATGTTCACTATCTTGGGTGTGTAAAGCTGCTGCTCTGGGTCTAAGTCAATTTTCTGTTGTTGTTGTTGTCGTGTCCAATGAAGAACCTCAGATGTCTCCATACATCTCTATCACAGCAGTCGCAATGTCCTCTATCTTGGGTGTGTAAAGCTGCTGTTCTGGATCCATGTCAATTTTCTGCTGTTGTTGTTGTCGTGTCCAATGAAAAGTCTCAGATGTCTCCATACATCTCTATAACAGCAGCAGCAATGTCCTCTATCTTGGGTGTGTAAAACTGCTGCTCTGGGTCCATGTCAATTTTCTGTTGTTGTTGTCGTGTCTAAAGAAGAGCCTCAGATATCCCCATACATCTCTATCACAGCAGCAGCAGCAATGTCCTCTATCTTGGGTGTGTAAAGCTGCTTCTCTGGGTCTATATCAATTTTCTGCAAGGCTGCGGTTATTGCTGAGCATGAGAATATGTGGGTAGCTGTTAGTTCCAACCAGGACAGTGTTTATTATTCTATAGGATCCATATGTTTTACCAATCTAGTAAAGGGCATTACTAGTGGTGTCGATAAAGAAAGAGCCACAACACCAGTATTGGCAAATTCAGACAAAAGTACAGAAGTGGACTCGATTTTATAACATACAAGTACATGTAATAAGGAAGGATTTATGAATTCGATCTAATTTACCAAAAATATATACTAGTTGGCTTTTTTCTTAATTTGTAAAAAAAGGGTATTATGACTCCTTCCTTATCAGCACTAATTAAGCGTTTTTACATAATACATTTTTCTAATACATAATTAAAGGGAGAAGTGAAGTGCCTCTCTTTCTATCCCTCTTTGGTACTTTGATATCATCCTCCCGGAACTTTATGTCGCATATACAGTCATAAACAAAACTTAAGGAAATGTAAAGTCTTTGAGGTCGCCGGTCGTCTGTTTTTTTTTTTTTTAAGGAGACGGATGCAATTTTGTTCACACTCGGTTATCTCGTGTGTATCCAAAAAAGGCTACTGTGTATCAAATATCTTTCATATAGTTTTTGTTTGAATCCCGATATACACACATGTAAAAAGGTAAACTTCCTAAAGTTTTGTCCATGAGTGTAATCTATTCATCGTGAAAATGTTGACATTTCTTTATTTCTAATATTAAATATTGATTGCATCGGTTAAAATATTTCTTTATTTAAATTATATTTAGGGATACTTTTGAAAAATCCTATAGAAACGACACATTTATGCAATAATTTAACTGAAGATAAAAAGATTGGAGAAAAAGGATTGACTTATCAATGGAAAAATTCTAAACCATTTCGCCAATTTAATCTAACAGATCGTTATACTGTATGTCTTTTTTTAAAATTAAATAGTCTACATTGGAAGGTCTATTCTTGGTAATATTGTTTTCAAGAGGATATATATAAATTATATATAATATAAAATGCAAATATTTTATTTTTCAAAAACATGTATTTTATTTTCATCATGACTATTATTTTATTTTTGACCATATATTTGAAATACTTTGATTATAGTTGTAAATATGTATAGTTGACCTACCTATTTTTTAATTCACTAATATAGAATTCATTTTATAAATTCTATATTACTGTGAAAAATAATTTTATGTGTAATTTTCTTCAAGTAATTCAAAATAAAAACTACTTGATGAGTAAATAACTATATTTCCTTTTTCACGGCTGCACCTTCAATTCTCTATCTTTTCAAACAACAAAACAAAATATTCATAACACATATATATTGAAAAGATTGTAAACTCAGTGACAAAAATCGAATTTTCAAAAACTCTGGATATCTCTTTCTCCATGATCCATGGATTATACTCCTCCTTCATATAGATACTTTTACATTTGTTCAATCAACCAAACTAATGAAGATAAAAATGTCCAACTTTTTAATCCTCTCTATATCATCTTCGTTTTAAGAAAGTATTTCTAAAATTCTTAAATATTCAGGCCAACCTACAAACTTCCAAACCTTACCAAAAGATACCTCAATCTTTAGAATACTTCAAAGAACAGAGAAATTTAAATTGCATTAAATACACACAAACTCTAAAACTATATTTTGACATTTACTTTCCTAGTGAAAGACATCCAATTATATTATATATTATAATTTATATACAAAATACGGCTTTTGTAATATAATTTATAATGGTATTTATGGAGGCTTTTCACAAAACTTCATCTAAACAGCCAGAAAGTTCTCAAATCAATGTAACCAAGTTTGCCACAAAAGAATAAAGAAGCCATTAGATGGCTCACATAAAGAATTCTAGAGAGGAAACTCTTTATAATAAACCTTATTCTTCTTATTTTCCTTGTTGATGGTCGTTTACATTTCACCCTCGGGCACTCTTTTCTACTTTGATGCGAATCTTCGGGATATCACTTAAAACAATATTTTAAGGTTTACGTTAGAAAATGATACGGATGATATCTTTATTTACGGGGCTGCTAACCAGACTGAATGATTTTTGAGCCCCGATGGACACATAAAGCGGAATATATACAAAGCACTATATACGCTGCACTGTTGGAGGGGCCTGGGTGGCCAGGGGATCATCGCCGGGTGAGGCCAGGAGAGCCGGGATGTAGAGAAGGATCAGGGGGGCAGGGTGGTGATCCGCGGAGATCAGGCAGAAACGGTTCCAATAGAAAATGATACGAAACATGCAGTAAAACGAGTTTCTATACATAAGATTATGTGCATTAGCACGCCATCTGTTATCAAAATTCGAAACTATTATATACGCGTATGATTCTTTTTAAAATTAAACAATATCCATTGCAGTAAGGGCAGTTAGATATTGTTTGATTTAAAAAAAGAATCATACGGGTTTATAATAGTTTCGAATTTTCATACATAAGATTATCCAATAAAATAATTCCGTTGTATCAATTTTGAGTAAAAATGTCACAGGTCTCTTCTCTCCAGGGAAAAAAAATCCTGTAGAAGGGCATTCGTGCCTGAAAGCTAAAGATTAAAAAAGGTTTTGAAAATATAGTTTTTTCTGGAGGCCTGATATTTGTACTCACCCCAAGATTATATTCACAAATATCCTATGATATCAGTATCTCTTTTATATCTTTACTACTTTTATATTCTTCGTATATGAGTGGGAGAATATCAATATTACAATAACCAAAATGCCAAACTTATCAATAATCAATTTTTTTTACTAGATCTTTCCAAAACAGAACTACCTATCTAAAAAGGCGCCAATAAAACGACCTAAACTGTGAGATCAATGTTTATGCGCATACAACAGTGATGAAAATGGAATGAACTACGCATGCGTCACGAGGTGACGATGGAAATCAGGAGCTAGCCAATCAACGGGTACAATAACATAGACACCATATTTACATTTAAACCGATTGGAGTTGAGGATATCATTGTGATATCTCTTATACATTTTGATAGAGGATATTGCGATGCTGTGGAATTATTGGTTGGTTTTATTGGAATATTGGAATTATTGGTATTCAGTGACTCTCTCTCTCTTACTCTCCTCAGGGGAATGATTATCACAATGCTAATCACAAATACAAATATAAATTTGTTTAAATTTGTTAAATTTGATAAATAAAACTCTTTTTTTTTGATGTAGCTATATATTTTCCATTTATTCTACTTTTTATATCGACTGGGAAATAATGAAAATCAAGTGTAAGGCCTTACGTCATTTACATGGTTTGCGGAGAAAAATATATGAACAGGTTATATGCAAATTTACCTCTTCATCTTCCTCATAGAATTCTGATTCTTCAAATCGATAGAGCTCCAAGACTCCTGAAACAAGACATCAATTATTGTTACAATGATTATTCCAGGTGAAGCAATCTAAGGATTGGTAGACCCTCTCAATAAGATTCCTCTAACACGAACAACTAAAACTATATTGTAACGGAATATCTACTTTTAAGTAGATAGTGAAAATTTTGGTTAGTTCAGGTATATCGCAGAGAAGACGTTGAGACCATAGATGGTATTCCACCGCAGTAGTAAAATCAAGACTTCCCTCCAAGAAGACGATACACCTATAGGCGCTACGACGACAAAGCCGGTCTTAACACCGCAAGAAAAATGATTTCTAGACTCCGAGAATATATCCATGTCAGTAGCAACAAGCTGTGGGTCACAAATTCCATGAAGAATCTACACTCTCTTTTGATGTAATCCGGATTACTGGAGCCACGGTCCTGTACTCCCATCTTAGGGAGAGTTTCCTCGCGGATACCTTACCTAAACACAAGATTATTCTTGTCAAGTTCCTCAACACAGTCATCGAGCATGCTGGGGACATGGATTCCATAACTCGCAAGTCTGAACTCAAGACGATTCTAAGCTCCCCTGATTGGATCCAGACGTCCCTTCGGAGAAGGCCTCGTCTGGTGTATATATTTTCTCTACTATTTAAACTCTGTAAACTCTCTCTTTGACCGTTGACTAGATATCAATAAACTATTTCTAATTATCAATTGTCACGGACTAAAGTCGCCAATTATCCAGGTTGAGACGTCACGTCTAATGGTGGACATCCAGTTTATCAGAAGTACTGTACTTGGGAATGTTCTTTAGATCTTCAGGGGAAAATATGATTATTCATAGGAGGATGGCTGTTTGGAACCTATGCAGGTGGTTATCTCGTGTCACATATTCCACCGTGCATAGGTTAGCGTATCACTGAAAAGGACGAGTGTGAAATCAGCCGAGTTCTAATCTTCGCTTTTCTCACCCAAATTTACTTTCAACGTTAAACGTTTATACTACCTTCTTTATCATCTTTATAACGAAACCTTTTGTCTAGAATTCTTTGAAAAGTACGAGAGAGAGTCAACGATACGATAAAAGTAAGGTAGTAAAAAAATATTGATGCAAATAATTAACGACTTAATTGAATAACTAACCTGAAAAATGGCACTCGTTTTTTATAATCTAGAAATGATTATTCCAATAAAGGTCACTGTAATATCTTTCAGAGTTATTATCTCAATCCCGATATACATGCTAAAAGATACAACTTCCTCAAATTTTGTCCAAGAGTGTATATCCTACAAAATGTTTATAAAATCAAATTTAAAACGTTCATCTAGTCAACACATTATTAATATTTCCAATAAATAATACTTACCAACTCTAATACAATGAAGTGATGGAAAGCGTATATTTACAGCGAATATTTCACTGATTTATAAAATAATTTGAAAACCAATCCTTGATGGCTAGTTGACGTTACCTACATCACACTGATGAGTTTAAGTATCCAGAAATCTTTTTGTTTTTAGGACTTCTTGGTTAATTATTTTATCAAGACAAAAAATATTGGGAGGGCTTGACTCATCGGTAGTGACTCTCCCAGCGGTTTCGCTAATTTAATCTACCAAACCACTTCTTTAGAGCTTTAATACTGTATTGAATGATTCTGCTTATATATACTACACTTAAGAGTGGAATCTCAGAAATGATATTTAAGTAAACTATGAACATAAGATTTTAGGACATTAGAATTACATATAATATTTGCATCGAGCAATGCTCTTCCTCAAGCAATAAGGACAAGGCCAGTTAGGCATAAATTAATATAGAGAAATAAGGCGCTACCTATATACAGTTAAACCTGTCTATAGCGCCCCCTCTTGGAACTCACCAAAATAGGGTGCTATAGAGAGGGGGTGCTATAGACGAATCACTTTTAATGTAAATCGCATCGTACTACGTATTTAAAATCGAGCGCTATAGAGAGGAAGGCGCTATAGACAGGTTTAACTGTATAACAAATTAAAACATTTAGACGCGAATGTTTCTTTTACACTTTCACAAAGCTATTAGAAAATATTCTTAATCTTTAGTTTGTAGACAATATTACGTTTTTTTTTTGCTCTTTTCTCGATATTTGCCAATAGTTCACACAAAAAGAAGCTTTTCATGATCATCCTCAATTTTGATTTCACTCAGGATGTCCAGGAGTCACTTACCTAGGAGATCACCATCTGGTTGTATGATTGGATGACAAAGGATCACTTTAGGAGCACCCATTGCTGTTCTTATTCCATCAGGAAACCTGGAGTCCTAAAACAATCACCAGAAATCTCAATATGGAGTATGTGGATGCTACAAAACAGCTCGTCAAAGGGATTGTAGAACATATTAATTATTACCAAAATTCGTTAGCTTTAAAATACGATCAAATATATAAAAATACACTCCCCTCTTGAAGTAAAGCACGAAAGATAAAGGTGTGCACAATGATTTTATATTTTCAATTAAATACCTAATATTTATCTCAAATAATTTAGAATCGCATAATACATTTCCCCATACTCTCAGCAATACATTCTTTAATGATTAATTAAAATGCGTTTATTTTTTAAAATATTCAATAAAAAAAAACTTATTGCGGAATAGTGGATATATATATTATAATATTCAACAAAGATGCATATATTGGATTTATAATTATTTTATTGTTCCAATATTTCGAGGGGCAACTCGCCTCTCTTTATCGACGATGTTTGTGTTTTTCACTAAAACTTGCGAACACGTGTACACCACTCTCGTTCTATAAGGCCAATGAAAGAATTGTATCTTTGATTTAAATATTACATTCAGTATATATAGAGCAAAAATTATATACTTATACAATATTAATATATATATTTATATATATATATACTTTATATAATTTTACTATATATTAAATCAATACCATTATTATTATTTTGTCCACACATTGTGTGTGAGAGAGAGATTTATATACAACAGTGTAATCGTAAATAATTGTGTGTATACCTATTAATTATATATTAATATATAGCAAAATTATTTCTCACAATCTTTTTTATTTTAGATTTTAGGCACCGCTTTTGACTTTTGAAGAGGAGTGTGGTATCTTTATGAAAATGGTTTAATAATTGAAGCTATTTTTCATCTTTATTACCAGAGATGTATAAAAATGTCTTATCAGTTGTTCGAAGGTATTTGAGTTTGCTGATAGTAGCAAGACTATCAACTTCCTATCTAGATTTCACAAAGTTATCTCATATCATACTAACCTTATCACTGGCTTTGATCCGGATAGCTTCCCGTGTTTTGGATACGTAACTCGCGAGAGTAGATCTGGTAGTGGAATCTCTGATTCAAACAACAGAAAGGTTAGAAATCATTATTTGTCAAACACTTTTATACCATTTTTAATCAAATTTAAGATAGGATTGTGCAATTTAAAATACTAACAATTTCTAAAATAACGTTTGTTGTTGTTGGTGTGTCTAATGAAGAGTCTCAGATGTCTCCATGCATCCTATCACAGCAATGTCCTCTATCTTGGGTCCATGTCAATTTTATGTTGTTGTTGTCGTGTCCAAGGAAGAGCCTCAAATGTTGCCTTGCATTTATATCACAGCAGTTGCAATGTCCTCTATCTTGGGTGTGTAAAGCTGCTGTTCTGGGATTTAGAATATTGTTGTTGTTGTTGTCGTGTCCAATGAAAAGTCTCAGATGTCTCCATGCATCTCTATCACAGCAGTCGCAATGTTCTCTATCTTGGGTGTGTAAAGCTGCTGCTCTGGGTCTATGTCCATTTTCTGCAAGGCTGCGGTCATGAGAATATGTGGGTAGGTGTTAGTTCCTCACCAGGACAGTTGTTGTCTGTCCTATAGGTTTTCGGATGGAGTGTTTAATATGCATGTAATAATTGGCTTAGCCACCTTGCTAACTAAACACCTCTTTGGTGAAATATGAAGATTCCATGTATTCCTGCTAGATCATATGAAATCCAAGTCCGTCCTGGACTGACGAGGGCCATACACAGAAACCATGGTCTACAGGTAAGATGTTTGTGAGTTTATCAAAACTCGTGTTGTGGCGTTTTGATCGACCTGAGTTTACAATATTGTTGAGAGATTTAATAGATGGAGCATCATTTTTGTAGTGGCCATAATTTTTGAGATACACGTTAGAAGATTGTATCAACGTGATGTGTTGTAACCTATGTAAAATGCACATCTCATTAAAATAACACACGAATTATTAAATAATTTTTATGATCTCTGCGCACGATAAAGCGCAGAATAGCATTAAAAAAAAAATTCACAACATCAACTTTTAAGACACTGGGAAAAGGCAATGGCTATGGCCCTCAACAGTACAGAAGACGCTTCAATTATATCTGAGATCCATACAGGGAAATAAGACATTATCTGACAAAATGTTCTTCAGCTAGAAAATTAGCAATAATCATACCAATCTAAAAAAATATCTCTAAAGAAAGAATAATACCACTGTGAAAAACTGGTGTTATGGCAATTACAATGATCCTATTCTAAACAATCTCCATACAAATAATTTCAAAACATACAAGTAATAAGACAACTATAATCTATTTATTTGCTCAGATTTTTCCTATGATTGTACATTAAAAAAAGCGGCATGTAGAGTAATACAAGGTCGAGTTATCCAATCTATTGACCTACCAACACAATAATCATCATTCTAATAATTCATCATTATATTGTGTAGTTTCACTATTTCACCCTCGAGTGAGACAACCTTCAATGATATAACTTAGAAGAATTATATGGCATGGTTGTCAGAGAAACATCTATATATTTCATGTCTAAAGATCCAATAAGGATATCCCTATGTGCTGACAGGAAGCTGAGACTTGGCTGGCCTTGATGCGAACAACGATCTTGTTTAGTCTCTCTGTCCATAGGCCATCTGGTTGATCTTTATCAGCAGCCTTCCTGGCATTGTCTCGAGACCAGAACTGTCTTCAGATGTTCAGTGACACTTAGATAGAACCAACTTCACTTATCAAGGCTAAATAAACTAAAACCTTCCATTAATGACCATGTATTGAGCGACCACTTACCTAAGCGACCGCTAATGTAAAGCAATATGATCTAACCTCTAATGAATGACCACCTCCAAGAGAGACCAACACTATCTATTGTTTTAGGTAATTCCCCTCATGATAGATTGTAGAAGTCTTTCAAACTTTGACAACATATCTAGCACGATTTGGGATAAAATTGTGAAAAACGTTTAAAAACTATTTTCTCGCAATAAGTTTTTAAATTTTTATATTATTACATATATAAATATTTAAAATAAAGAAGGCATATTCTGACCAAAAACACATGTGCTTTTTAGAAGGTAGAGCGCCATCTAGTGGAACAGATATCAACTAACGTTAATTTAACCTGTTCCCTGATATTTGGCCAACTCATTTACTTGATAAATCAAGAAAAGCCATCCACGAACGCGTTTCGCGCTGTTGACGCTCGTCAGCGTGGAGCAGGCTGTACCACTGCGACCAAAATTATTTTTAGTCCCAGAGGCTTCTTGAGAAACCAAGAAAGGGGTATTTAAGGCCAAACGTACGTAAATACGCTTAACACATGAGAAAGCAATAGAAAAAATAAAAAGGTCAGGTGTTGATATTAATAAAGCACATGTGCTTCTGGTCAGGATATGCCTTTTTTATTTTTAATATCAACACCTGACCTTTTTGTTTTTCCATTGCTTTCTCTTATATAAATACTAGCGGACGTACCCGGCTTCGCCCGAGGTTTTACTCGAGTAAAGGTTTGTCTAGCGAACATTTGTTAAAACAATTCTCTAAAAATTTATTAAAAAAAACAAACATATATTTTGATAATTTGAAACTCGTAAATTTGAATCTCTCGATAAAGTGAACATTTTTTCCCGGTCCCTGTGTGCCGTGTCATCCTGAATTTTGTCTTTCCTAATTTTCTACATTAGAAAATCATAGTTTTATCTAGTGAACATTTTTTCCCGTGTCACATTGCCGTGTCATCCTGAGATAATCTTACTTTTGATAAATAATATTTAAGATAACAAACTTAGTGATAGGAAAACTTGTTATCATCGTCACAATGGGGGCGCTGCTTGCGAGTTAAATCTACAAATCTGCAAATAACTCTAAGGATATTCAAGATATTCATGAAATTATTTTTCAAAAACCTTCCCGGTGATATATCTAATAATATCCCAAAATTTCACGGCGATTGGATGTATGGTTTTTGAATCTATAGAGTACAGACAAACAGACAGACAGACATTCAATTTTATATATATAGATATATTTGTAGTTTTTAAAAATATCTAGCACGAGTTTATTACGTCCCTCACATGCGTGCAATAAAGTACCTACTACATCAATGGCCCACACCAAGTTAGTCACCTCTATTTAAATACCTTTCTTTAGAATGCATATTGCCTCATTAAAGACCACTATGAAAATTATAAGTAATTTTTAACATTCCCTTTTCAATACATATAATTAAAATGCTACCTTAATGAACAAAACTTAAGGAAATTGTAAATATTAGAATGTATATCAGGATTCAGACAATAACTCTGAAAGATATTACAGTGACCTTTATTGAAGACATGCGAGATAACCAAATGTGAACAAAATTGTCTCTGTTTCCTTCAAAAAAAGAAAAAAGACAGACGTTCGGCGATATTAATGACTTTCCCTTTCTTTACTTCTGTCCATGAGTGTATTTTACTATAATTTTTCTTTAATTATATTAATTATTTATAAATTCTAGAGATATAATACACAGATTTTTTAAATTATTGAATTTTCAGCAAATAAGAGACTTACACAATATAATAATAAGTTATCTTAATTTACAAATATCGATATATTAATTTCTACACTTCTTCCTTATTATAAAGTAGAAGCTTACCGTGAAATGAACACAACCTTTATTTGTATAAGAATCATGACGAAAGTTTAAAATAACTTTCTTGAGTGTTTAAAAACAAAACCTATGACTCTCATACATTTGGCTAGATAACTACAGAATATTTAAAGATATTTATACACACTCATGGACAAAACTTAAGGAAGTTGTACCTTTTAGCATGCATATCGGGATTCAGACAATAACTCTGAAAGATATTACAGTTACCTTTATTGTGAAGACACACGAGATAACCAAGTGTGGACAATATATACACTCATGGAAAAAACTAAATGTTAGCACGTTTTCTTTGAAGTTTCTTCTAGAAAGAACGAGCTGACTCAATTCGATTTATTTCAATCAACAAAAGAGAATTACATTACGATTTAATGCGATTTAGTTGTATATATAAGACAAAAGAAAACAGAAGAAGAAAAAAAAAACAACAAAAAGAATGATGATAAGTAGCAATAAAATTCTATGAATATGGATTATAATTAATTAATAAAATACAATAATAATAATAAAAAATAAAACCTAACATATAGATTACTATAATAATGATAATAAAAAAACCTAACATACTCCACCCCGGTGGACTAACTTAGTCCTCAGCAAAAGGTAATGGTACTATTTTAGAGACAGTTCTAGTAAGGTGTTCTTGGTGCTTGGTCTTCACCTCGACCACTCGAACTTTTCCGTCTGCTCCCGGAAAGACTTTGGTGATGCGACCAAAAGGCTCCAATACATTGCTGGTGGTGATATGTTATCCTTGAGCAAGATGAGGTCACCTTCCTTAATGTTGGGTGAGGATTTTTGCCATTTTAGGCGTTGTTGCAAATTGTTGAGGTATTCTCGATTCCAACGTTTCCAAAATACATTTTTAATTTTTTTGATTTAGGCTCCAGCGGTCGAGGTAGTTTATCGGAACATCATCATCATTAGATTCTGGAAGGGCAGTTAAGGGTCTCCCGATTAAGAAGTGTCCTGGTGTAAGAGGATTAAAATCGTCTGAATCTGAACTTAGAGGACAAATAGGTCGTGAATTTAAACAAGCTTCTATTTGAGTTGTCAGAGTACTCAGCTCTTTAAATGTGAGTATCTGAGGTTTTAAGCATCTGAGAAGATGAAATTTGAAGGATTTTATTCCAGCCTCCCAGATACCTCCGAAATTTGGGGCGGAAGGAGGTATAAAATGCCAGTTGATTCGTTCATTAGATATGAATTTTTGAATTGTTGAAGCTTTCAATATATCAAACTGCTCTCGGAGAATGTTGTTAGCTCCCCTAAAGTTGGTCCCGTTATCACTAAATATATCAGAAGGTTTTCCTCGACGAGAAATAAACTGCTTGAGGGCTGCGAGGAAAGCCGCTGAAGATAGGTCTGACACAATTTCTATATGAATTGCTTTTGTGCAGAAACATACAAATAAAGCAACATATGATTTTAATTTTACTTTAGATCTTTTGATGTTTGGTTTCATCAAAAACGGCCCTGCAAAGTCGATTCCTGTTTTAGTGAACGGATTTGATTTCACAATTCGGTGCATAGGCAGATCTCCCATGATTTGCTTGGTAACTTGGCGTTTAGCCCTGAAACACACCATGCATTGGTGGATTAGTTTCATGACCAAACTTCTGCCTGCAGGAATCCAATATCGTAATCGTAGTGCTGACATGGTCAATTGAAGACCAGAATGTAAATGATCCAGATGACACTGTCGCACTATTAATTCCGTGATAAAATGATTTCTTGGCAATATTATTGGATGCTTTTCATCAAATTGCAGATTTGAATGACGTAATCTTCCTCCAACCCGTAATAGTCCAGATTCATCAATGAAAGGATTCGAAGATAAAAACCTTGAGCTAGTTGGTAAAGATTTCTTTTGTTTGCAACAGGTAATTTCTGATTGAAATTCAGAACTTTGGATGAAACGAATGATATTGTGAATTGAATTTGTTAATTCGCTTGAAGATAGATGTCTTTTCTTTCTTTAATTCTAAGAACATTGAACATTGAATACAAATCTATAAATCCATGCTGTAATTCTAACAAGTTCGTTGATATTTGAGTATTTGAAAATGAAGTCTGGGAAAAGAAGATTAGTGGAATGAAAAACAGAGAAAGCTTTTCGTCTTTCACCTGAAATTTCTTTCGGAAAATCATATTGAGTTTGAATTGGATCTTCAAAGTTCACATTCGAGAGCCAAGTTGGTCCTTGCCACCAAAGAAAGTGATCCACCAGCTCTGAAGGAGTTATACCTCTGGAAGCGCATTCTGCAGGATTATCTTTCGAAATGACATAATGCCAGGAAGAATGTAAAGTCAATCTTTGAATTTCAGCAATCCTATTTCCGACAAATGGTTTCCAATGTCTAGATTCAGATTTAATCCAGCTGAGAACAATTTTGGAATCAGTCTATAAAAATACTCTATCAATTTGTAAGCATAAAGAATTGCGAATAGTATAATATAAAGTTGCGAGAAGAAGAGCAGCGCACAGCTCCAGCCGTGGTATGGAAATCATTTTCAGAGGAGTTACCCTCGTCTTGGAAGCAATCAGAGAAACTTTCACTTGGCCCGATTTGAAATGAGATCTTATATAAAATACTGCCGCATATGGAACTTCTGAAGAGTCACAAAAACCATGAAGTTCAACAGAAAGTAAAGCTCCCCTGCACGAGAAGTATCTAGGAATTTGAATTTTATTTAATACGGATAATTCCTTTTCGATTTTCTTCCATTGAGAGCACAAAGTATCAGGCAAGGGATCATCCCAATTCAACTTCTGTTTCCAAAGTGATTGAAGAAAAATTTTAAGACGAATAATAACTGGTGACAGCCAGCCTATAGGATCAAAGATTCTGGAGATGTGGGACAACAAATGTCTTTTAGAATTCGTTTGTTCTGGAATGTCATTAACAAGAATCTGAAAAAATGTCCAAGGAAGGATTCCAACAAATACCAAGTATTTTGACACATGAATCACTCTCAAAATCCCAAAGATTATGCCTATCTTCAACCTGTTCTGATAATCCAGAAAGGACCTCTGGGACGTTTGATCTCCATTTCCTAAGAGAAAATCCGGCTGAAGAAAGAAGATTATTGACTTCACGAATATGACATGTAGCTTCTTCAATTGTGTCTGCACCAGAAAGCAAGTCATCAACATAAAAATCGGTTTGTACTATTTTTGAGGCCACTGGGAAAGTTGACACCTTGTCCCTTGCAAGTTGATGTAGGGTACGCATGGCGAGATATGGCGCACAAGACAATCCATATGTCACAGTCAGTAGTCTATAATCCAATAAAGGTTCTGATGAGTTTTTTCTCCATAAAATTCTCTGGAAATCACAATCCCTAGAATCGATTCTTACTTGGCGATACATTTTCTCTATATCTCCTGAAAAAGCTATTGGGCGTGTTCGAAATCTTATCAGAATGTTGAAGATATCCTGTTGTAGTTTTGGTCCTACATGAAGAAAGTCATTTAGAGATTTGCCATTGCTAGTTTTGCAAGATGCATCAAAAACAACTCTCAATTTAGTGGTAGTGCTTTGCTCCTTAAAAACACAATGATGAGGTATATAATAACATTGTTCTGAAGGTGTATCCAGCTCATCACTGGGAATAAGCTCCATATGATTGATTAAAAGATATTCGTCCATGAAATCACAATATTGTTTTAGGATACTTGGAGATTTTTGTAATTTTCTTTCAAGTGATAGAAATCGTTTCAGAGCATTGATCCTAGATTCGCCAAGAGTTGGCAATGTTCTAAATGGCAGCCCAACAGAGTATCTTCCATCTTCCAAAATTTTGAGGTTATTAATATATATTTCTTCACACGAAATTTCTTCTCTGGTTAAAGATTTGGCAGAGGGTACTGACTCCAGCTCCCAGAATTTTTTTAGAAAATCATCTTGTTCCTCCGACGCGAACATAGTTATATCTTGATTGTAATTTTCACCTGACAGTAATATTTTACCTGTAAGTAACCATCCCAATTTGGATCCGCACGCAGTGGGTCCAGATAAATTTTGGAATCTAACCTTCCCGTTAAATAAGCATGGAGCAAGCTCTGCTCCTATCACTAAATCAATCTGGCTAGATTTGTCAAAATTGGGGTCAGTCAACAGAAGATTTTTCAAATAAGGCCAATTATCCTTTTCTATAAAGAAATTGGGCAATTCTGATGTGATCTTATCAATGACTATAGGATTAGCGTTGAATATTAGGTTTGAGAAATGTGGGCTAAATTGGAGAGAGACCTCACCCATTGATTGTTCTACAAGTTTGTTTTCCAAACCAAAAACTGTAGTTTTACATTCAGCAAGAGGAAGATTTAATTTCTTTCGACAACTATTTGTTATAAGACACTTTTGAGAGCCTGTATCTATGAGGGCTCTACATGTTTGAAGAACCCCGTTTTCCGATTTGACCTTTATTAAAGCCGTAGAGAGTAATATCCGATCATGACTTTTGTTGTCTGCAAAACATGAGACACTGGCATGGGTCAATGGAGATATGTCCGCAACAGGACTTAACATTTCCGGTTTGAACTGATGCAAAAGAGTATGATGTCTCTTATTACATGATTTGCAATTTTGCGTGAAGACGCATGACAATACTCTATGGTTAGATCTTAGACAGTTGTAACATAGACGATTATCTTTTACAAATGTCCATCTTTCAGGTAACATCATACCATTAAACTTAGGACATTTTAACAAAACATAAGACGCATGACCTGACTCTGCTATTTATACTAGAGCCAGAGGCAAATGTTGCTGAATGAGAATGAATGGTACTTATTCATTTTGTAGAATTGTTTTGAATTTTCTTTATTCTGAAAACTCCCGAGACTTCCAGCAAATCTTTCCAGGAAAGAAATCATCTTTTCATACGATGGATATTCTTTCTCAAGCAAACTCATCTCCCATTCCTTTATTATTGAACGATCAAGTTTTGATTGAATTATATGAATTAAAATCATATCTGATAAATTATTACGTTCCAATCCGAGGATAGAGAGATTCTGAATGCTTTCGTTACAAGTGTCCAGGAGATCAAGTAAATCTTTAGTCGATTCTTGTTTTACATTTTTTAGATCATACAAATTTTGAATTTGTTTAAAAGCCAATTCACTTTTTTTGTCGAATCTATTGACCAAGGTTTGCCAGGCAATAGGATAATTTTCATCAGAAATATTGAACGCCTTAATAAGTCTAGCGGCATTTCCTTTTAGTGCAGAATTTAAATATTGAAGTTTTTGAAAATTTCCCAATGTTGGATTTTGATCAATAGATCTAATAAAAATTTCCTTAAAACTCAGCCAATCTGAAATATCACCACTAAAGGTGAGCAATTGAAATTTGGGAAGTTCTAAATTGGTTTCACCAGAAAATGTATTTTTATTTAAATTTCCAAGCGATCTATTTATTTTTATCAAAAAAGAATTGATTTTAGACTTTGCCTCAAAGGATACCTTAAAATTTTCTTCAGCATTAATGCCTTTATATTTTACTAATTTCACATATTGATTATCAAAGCTAGCTTTTAAATTTAACAAGTCTTCTTTATTTTGCATAAGTGCGTATTTATCATTGCCTTCTAAATTATATTCTACATCTGCTTTTATCAATTCTAAACTTTTAATCAGAGATTCAAAAATTAAGATTTCTGTTTCCATATTTTAAAGATTAGTATTAAAAACCTTACCTTTCTTTATTTCTATGGCTTCTAAAAACTTTCTATTTCTTCTACTTCTTTCCCGGGTTTCGGCACCAAAAAATGTTAGCACGTTTTCTTTGAAGTTTCTTCTAGAAAGAACGAGCTGACTCAATTCGATTCAATTCGATTTATTTCAATCAACAAAAGGGAATTACATTACGATTTAATGCGATTTGGTTGTATATATAAGACAAAAGAAAACAGAAGAAGAAAAAAAAAAAACAACAACAAAAAGAATGATGATAAGTAACAATAAAATTCTATGAATATGAATTATAATTAATTAATAAAATACAATAATAAGAATAAAAAATAAAACCTAACATATAGATCACTATAATAATGATAATAAAAAAACCTAACACTAAAGGAAATTGTACCTTTTAGCATGTATATCGGGATTCAGACAATAACTCTGAAAGATATTACAGTTACCTTTATTGTGAAGACACACGAGATAACCAAGTGTGGACAATATATACACTCATGGACAAAACTAAGGGAAATTGTACCTTTTAGCATGTATATCGGGATTCAGACAATAACTCTGAAAGATATTACAGTGAACTTTATTGAAAACATACGAGATATCCAAGTGTAAATAAAATTGCCTCTGTCTCTGTTATAACAGTAATAATAACTCTGTATATATATTAGTAAATTAAATTTAATTGCCATCTATCGTTAAAATTTTACACAAATAAATTTATTGGCAATGAGTTTCTTTTAAGAGAGATAATATTTGATGATATTAAAAGAAACGCATTGCCAGTAAATTTATTTGTGTAAAATTCTGTGTATAAATGTTTATATTTTATTTGACTAGGAGTGTATGGTCATGTGTGTGAATTTATTGTATATATATGGTGGTTGGAAATAAAATAGGAGTTGAGTTTTTGTGAGACCAATGCTTTCAAACTAGTTAGGAATTGGTAAGCCCGCTACATTTTAGGAGAAGACTTGTTCGCCAACTATACCTCTAGATTGAAGAGTGAATTGAGGAAAACCAGCGAAAAGAATTTATCGAACAGTCTCATTTAAAACAAAAAACCGACGATCAGTGACATAAAAGACTTTCCACTTCCTTAAATTTTGTCCATGAGTGTATGAATAATGATATTCACAAATAATATGGAGCAAATGGTATGCAGATTAAAACGCCGAAATAAAATTCGATGATAAAAGTGATTTATAAAATCACCAATCTAACCACCCAGGAAATGTGATCAGTAATTGAAGTAAAAAAGTGGATAAAAGTGAATCCAGTAATCGCAGTTTCAGTCATTAAGGCAATTTGAAGGACTCCAAGCAATTTCATCGAGCAATCTGCCAGAGTGCATCCATGATGGGAAATTTCTATTAGAGACCATTTGGCTCTATTTTGATTTTGACTTATCTCAAGCACAATCTACTCTTAAAATATTTATTATTGCTCTCAATTTTATATTCATTTTGAAATATCACTGATAGTTGACTCTGTGTATAAATATTTATGGAGATTTAAGACCTATCGCATTTTAAAGTAAACCTTATTAAAGGCAAAGAATTTCTAGAACTTAACCGTAAATACAATTCTAACTTGAAAACTGACCCGAAATAAGTCCCTTATCGCGAATATAAAATATTCGGATTTTAAATTATCTAATTCTCTCAATTTTATTTTTTTTTGAAAAAATAGAACAAATGTAATATTGTTTTTTTTTTTGCTTATCCCTAGTACACGTGATACAGGCCATGATAATCATGGTGGGTAGAAGTTGCCGACTGCTTTTACTGTAAGTGCACCACATGTCTACACATGTGAAAAGCAGTTCGACTTTGCACTTACAAATGTGCCAGAGCCCCGTTTGGTTACTTGCACTCGCTGGTGGGGTTGGACTTTTGCAAGAGTCGGGGGCCATTGGAGCATTTTTTTTAACAGAAAAAAAAGTGCCCAATGCGGGAATCGACCCGGGTCGTAGCGGCCGAAAACAAACGGTTTGGACCATCCTTCCACCGATTCCCATTTGATATTGTAGTGAGGTAAGGTGCATAAATTATTTTAAAAAGGCATTCCCTTATCGTGCACTAAGATGGCGCAAGCCATCAGCAACTTTCTGTTGCACGATAAGGAGATACCTTTTTCATAATTTATTTTTATTGCTTGTATAAGATCCAAACTTGTCTAAAATGTTTACATAGGATTTCATCGATTGAAGGGTTTATGATGGATGATGATATCAGGGGTAACTTTACAGAAACGAAATTTTGAAATTCAGATTCTGGTATTGAGTTTAAGGTTATAGAATTGCAAACGATTCCTAGTGGCAAAAATAAAGAAATATTTCTGTAAAAAAATCAACGAAAATATTCAATTTGAGGTTTACTTAAAGAGTGAATTTAAAAATGTGAAATTTAAATTAAAGATCTAAATTTTCATTATTTACGATATACAGTTAAACCTGTCTATAGCGCCCCCTCTAAATAGCGCCTTCCTCTCTATAGCTCCCGATTTTAAATACGTAGTACAATGCGATTTACATTAAAAGTGACCTGTCTATAGCACCCCCTCTCTATAGCACCCTATTTTGGTGAGTCCCAAGAGAGGGCGCTATAGACAGGTTTAACTGTATGTGGCATTAGCGCGCCATCTGTTATGAAAATTCGAAACTATTATAGACACGTATGATTCTTTTAAAAATTAAACAATTTCTACTGCCCTTACTGCAATGGAAAAATTAATGGGAGAGCCTGGCTCATCAATGGTGAATCCTCACAGCGGTTTCGCCAGTTTAATCTACCATACCGCTTTTAAATTGTATTTTTCGGTTTTCCTTTTGAAGTGATACTGATGCTAGACTTTTGGAATATCTGTGCTCAACATAAAGTTGCGGGATGATATTCATGTGCTAAACAAGGCACCTCTCCCTTTAATTATGTATCAGAACGATGCGTTGTGCTTCACCCTAGTAAAAAACTCAGTTGATACAGGGATACCATCCTCTCGCATTTTTATATTGTGATCTTGCCTGAAAATCAGCCCTTGCTACTTCACCAACTTGAACTTCTATTTGGTAAATTCAACCCATTTCCTAATCCTTCTTATAGGATGTTATGAAATCGAAGCCGCCTCTGTACTGATGAGGGACAAAGCCCGAAACAATGGTAAACAGGTTGGCTTTTTGTCTGAATTTGTAAAACTGGTGTTCTGGCTTATTCTTTATCATTACTATTAATTACTAGGGTGATGCATAGTGCATTGTTCTGGTGCATAATTAAAGGGAGAGGTGCTTCGTTTGGAATATAAATAGATATATATGTGTATGATAATATCATGACACCATGCTATTATTTAGACAT
The DNA here is from genome assembly GCA_030710605.1 of Cordylochernes scorpioides. Taxonomy (NCBI): domain Eukaryota; kingdom Metazoa; phylum Arthropoda; class Arachnida; order Pseudoscorpiones; family Chernetidae; genus Cordylochernes; species Cordylochernes scorpioides. Next base: position 51,388,379 of record CP092877.1, read on the forward strand.
ACGATCCAATTTCTCTGTCTCATATGCTTGTGTGATAGGCAAAAATTGAACTGAAAGTCCGCCTTAGGCTGAAGAGAGCCATTAGGCTGAAACCATGGCCTTTAGGTGGACGCTTCTCAGTTTGCCAAAGCTGGTGTCGTGACTTTGTCACCTAGTTTGTGGCGAAGGTCAATATTTGGCGTCTAGTTTTTGACGTCTATTTTGACGGGAGAGGCGACCTTCGGTGGAAGGATGGTCTAAACCCCCGTTGGTTTTCGACCGCTACGGCTTCGATTCCCGCATTGGGCACTTTTTTTTTTCTGATTAAAAAAAAAAAACTATGCTCCAATGCCCCCCGATTCTTGCAAAATTCCAACCCCACCAGCGACTGCAAGTAACCAAACGAGGCTCTGAAATATTTGTAAGTGCAAAGTCAAACTGTTTTTCACATATGTAGACATATGGTGCACTTACAGTAAAAGCAGTCGCCTACTTCTATCCACCATGATTATCATGGACTGCACCACGTGTACTAGGGAGAAGTAAAAGGGGGAAAAAAAAAGAAACAAGATCAACCTGCAACATCCCGTCAATAAGAGGCAAAAAAGGAAAAGATCCAGAATCCTCGTCTAAGAATGGAGAGACTCCCGTCTCGGTATATTTGCTTCTATATATTTCATCCCTCAATTGATAAATTTAATAGCGGCCACTGAAGCCAGTCAAATTGACAATTTGATTTAGTGACATCACAGAAAAATTCCGATGGGAATAACATTTTCTATTTCTCACACAAAATATATTCTTTTTCTCTCTGAAAGGATTTTTTATTAGAGATATGTCAATTTTTGGGTCGGTATTTGATAACATTATTTTAAAACTGCATTTATTTTGATGGATTTTATATTGTAGCAAAATTATACAAACCGATTTCAGTCATATGAGTGAAAATTTAATTTGGTAAAACTCTACATACTTTTGAAAAAATAGTACCAATGTGATATTGTACTTGGATAAGGTGCATAAATTATGAAAAATACATCTCTTCATCGTGCAACTGAAAGTTGCTGATGGCTTGTGCCATTTATCGAATAAATATAGATAATAGTGTATATTTATTCCGATAGATGGCGCAAGCCATCAGCAACTTTCAGTTGCACTATAAGAAAATGTCTTTTTTCATTCTTTATACTTTGTTATAAATATACGGATCAATGAAAATAGAAAATCTACTACCGCAATAAATAACCTCATGTTAAAAATGAATAAAAAAGACCCGTTTTGATCTGATATAGCTCAACCTCCAATAAGCGAACACCTACAAGAGAGACCAGGAGTACCCATTTTTGTTGATGGTCTTTCACTATAGGTTATACTTTGAACATAACTTGATGTTTTTATCGGTACTGAATACATTTTTATAGCAGGAAATGTAAAATTCTCTGAAATATATAAAATAATGAATAAAACGGCTTCCAAGGTTCAGTTTCTTGTTTTATTTTATATTCTTTTCAAGCTTTCAGGTTTGATAAACCCTTCTATAGGAGTATTTTACTACTGTAGAAGGATTTGTGAAACCCGAAAGCTTGTGGAGAATATACAATAAAACAATAAACTCAACCTTGGAAGCCATTTTGTTTATTATTTTTTACATCTTTTGAAAAATAGTACAACCAATATATATATACATAAGTAGAATATATAAAAAATACGTTTATTACGAATATACGAATAATATTTTAAATTATATAGCAACAAATATATTTTAAGAAACTGAATTGACAGACACTTCTTCCTTTGTACACAGTTCTTTTTCTCGTTTTTTTTTTTCTCTCTCTCTCTCTTTCTCATTGTTAACATAATATGACTGTTATATTCACAGCCTAAAATTATTGTATATATATGTATAGACAAATGTAAAGGCATACATGTATGACAGCGCAAGTGTCCCTAGGGGGACATAGCGCTTTAAATTGAAATAAAAATAAAATATAAAACAAAAATAATAATTCTAAAATATATTAAAATTTTATTTACTATGTAACTCTTTGCATTGCATATAACCAAATATAATAGGATTCAATAAAGTCGTTGTATTGTTTTTTTTTTAAGGTACTTACCCATTTCTGTTACCTTCGCTTTCAAAATTGTAAATATCCTTTAAACACACACACAATATTGTCCAATTAGTCCATATTCATCAACATCAAATTGTAATTTATAGTAGTAAACTAGATTATTTAAATTTTCTTGCTCGTTTTATTATGATTGTTTAGTATTGTTATATAGCAAAATATAACGACGATTGAAGATGAGTGTCTTATAGGAATTTTATTCGCAAGCTTTCGGACGTCCTTCTACAGCCTTCACTATGACCCTTGTAAAGCCAATGATATTCACGATGAAATTGTGAAAAAGTATTAAAATTACAATTATATTCTCACAATGAGTATATTTTTTATTTAAAAAACGCTAGCTTTCAAGCGTTAATCGCTCTTCAACGGGCTTACTATAATATTGACTTGATCCCACCAGAAATATTTACAAAAAACAACAAAAAAAAAATCAGTTCTAAATATCCACGCTGCGCGCGTTTGTTTTTTGTAAATATTTCTGGTTGGATCAAGTCAATATTATAGTAAGCCCGTTTAAGAGCGATTAACGCTTGAAAGCTAGCGTTTTTTAAATAAAAAAGATACTCATTGCGAGAATATAATTGTAATTTTAAAGCCAATGATCATTATAAAGCCTGTAAAAGGACGCATGCATCCGAAAGCTTGCTAATAAAGATCGTATAAGACACTCATCTCCAATCATCGTTATATTTTGCTATTTTAATTCGAAGAGTTTAATTTAGCCAGTATTGATGTATGTATTTATTTATTAATGATAAAAATTGTGAAAAACGTTTAAAATTACAAAAATATCCCACAATGAGTTTCTTATTTTAAAATGTTAGCTTTCAAGCGATAATCGCTCTTCAACGGTCTTAATAAAAAACATCGACTATATCTTTACAATATGTTTTTTATTAAGCTCGTTGAAGAGCGATTATCGCTTGAAAGCTAGCATTTTGTAATAAAAAGAAACTCATTGTGAGAAATAAATTTCGTAATTTTAAATATTTATGTATCAAAAGAAGCAAATCTTCATTTAAATATACATTGGAACAATGAAAAAACATTGATGTTTATTTATTCATTTCCAGTTGCAAATAAGACACGCTATATCCGATCTGGATAATTGCGCGTGAAACTATTTACAATAATTGTAGTAGAGTAGTAATAGAATTGTCAAAAAGAAAATAAACAATTAAGAAAAAGAGCATTGAATAAACATATACATTAAACAAATAAGTAACAACATAAGCAGATAGAAGAAATAGCAAGGTGGTTATTTACAGTTGCTGTACATTGATGTTTTATCAACCTAAGAAAATTTAAAGGTAGTGATAAAGAATAAGTCACAACACCAGTTTTGGAAAATTCAGTTCACACTCTGTATACCATGGTGGCGAGCTATGGACCTCATCAGTATAGGGGCGGTTTCGATTTCATAGCATCCTACGAATGGAGTCATAAAATCGATCACATTCACCAAAAGTTTGTTTAAGCTGGTGATGTAGTAGGGTCAATTTCAGATGTGAGTACAACATAGAGCTGTGAGAGGATGGTATGCATGTACCAAAAGAGGCATCCCTTCCTTTATAATAATAGATGGAAATTTTGCCAGAAGGAAATTGATCTATAAAAACAAAGGGCGCCTCTCCAGTCAAAATAAACGTCAATATCAATTTCCTCCTATAAATTTCCATCTATATATTTGGCTATAGATTTGGCCTAGCCACTTTGCCAGCTAAATACCTCTTTGGTGGATTGTGAAGATTCCATTAGATCCCGTGTTGATCTCATGGAATAAAGTCCACCTTAATAGCCTAAGGAGAGGGCCATTAGCTCGAAACCATGGTCTCTAGGTGGATGCTTCTCAGTTTGTCAAACCTGGTGTTGTGGCTTTGTCACCGACCTGAGGACACTATTTTGCGGCTACGGTCAATAGATGGTGTCTAGTTTTGACGTCTATTTTGACGGGAAGGGGCTCCGTGTATATATATACGATTAAATAAATATTAATTTTGTGTTTCTAGTTCTCAACGTATTTGAAATATCAACGCGGTGGGCGTTCTACACGTGTATAAGATATCTTAAAAAATAAACTGATATAACATTGTAAGATTCCCCTTGAAAAGAGTGACAGCGGGTCACACACACTGAATCGTAGAAATAAATAATTTAAAAGGTTATAGTATTTATTCAATCTCGTATATATATACATGAAAAAACAATAGAAAAAAATAAATAAAAGATAAGTGGGTCAGGTGTTGATATTAAAAATAAAGAAGGCATCTCCTGACCACGAGCCATATCACGGAGCAAGCTAAATAAACGTTTAGTTTATTTTTGCTCCACTAGATGGCGCTCTGCCATCTAAAAAGCACATGTGCTCGTGGTCAGGAGATGCCTTCTTTATTTTTAATATATATACATATATTTCCAACCTTTAAAATTATTTTCTATACTTTTCTATAGTATATATTGATCATGTTTCACTCCAAATCTACATTTATATGAAATGGTTATACTTCTCGTCAAAAGAGTAGCAAAAACTCTTAATTCGTCTACTGACCGTTTCTGTAAACTTTGTTCGACGACATTGTTATAACACGAGCTTTGGTCAATTCAGAAAAAATTGTGTAAAATATAGGTTATTTGTTTTTCAAATAGCGTTTTCTTTTACAATTTTATTGATCAGAATACCCTCATGGACAAAACTTAAGGAAGTTGTACCTTTCAGCATGTATATCGGGATTCAGACAATAACTCTAAAAGATATTTGATACACAGTGACATTTCTTAAAACCCACGATATAACCAAGTGTGAACCAAATTACCTCTGTCTCCTTCAGAAAAAAAAAAAAACTTTCTACTTCCTCTTAAATTAACAAGACAATCAATCAATTCAAATTAAAAAAATCCAACTCTATTTAAAAATATTATAATTACTAATCAAAGGTGATTTCTCCAGGCTGTTTCGAAGCTCCAATCGATAAAAATAATTTTAGTTTTGAAAATGCATTCATATTGGTTTTGTTTGATCTGTAAATTGTTGCATCAATTTTAAAGCGCCCTGCATTTAATTAAAATATTCTATGATATTTAATATTTATTTAAAACAGATTATTTAGATTATCATCATTCCTTGTTATAGTTTCATTCCTTTTGTAATATTTTATTGTACATATATCTTGATTGGTTATTAGAACGAGAGAGGACCTAGACCTGGACTGCGGATCGCGACCTACGAGGAAGACAACGAATAAATAAACGCAATAACTTTAAAAGGTAATTTATTTTTATTTAATATTTTTTTTTGAGTATGGAAACCAGCTCGGGAAACGTGTATAACACCAAGAAGGAAGAAACCAAGGTCGATGACCCTGAAAAGCTGCAACTTGATGCAACAATATAAAGAAGTTTTAAGGGAGAGAGCTGATCTTGTGTGAGTATATGTTGGGTATGAAGCTTATTCAATCAGGTTAAAAAGAGTTTTGTTTGTTTTTGAAGCTAGAGAGTCAAGGACACCTACCTGTGTGACTTTGTCATACAGAAACAGCGTCCAGTGATCAGCGCTGACTGCAGAGGCGATGGTAGCAGCCAATTCTTCCAACACATGGCCCTTGTTAGGTCTGAGGTACAGACTGCTGGTGAGCTCTTGCAGCATCTTTCTCTTGTCGGCGTGCACACAGAACTGCAACACGGAACCAACGTGGAGATAATATCTAACAAACGACCTCTTTCTCGAGATATTGAAGATCACATCTGAGGCATTGGCAACTATCTTCAAGTACAAACACATCTTGGCAATATCCATTCATCAGATCAACCTTCACATTCAGTGGAAAAGAACTATTTCTCAGGAAACCGATATAAAAGCATTTTCTTAATGTGGAAGCTCTTCATACACTCATGGACAAAACTTAAGGAAATGTAAAGTCTTTGATGTCGCCTGTAGTCTGTTTTTTTTTTTTTTTTGAAGGAGACATAGGCACGTTATTGCTCTGTAGAGGCGATTTATTTCACACTTGGTTATCTTGTGTGTCTTTAATGTAGGTCACTATGTATCAAATATCTTTCAGAGTTATTGTCTGAATCCGATATACATGCTAAAAGGTAAAACTTCCTTATGTTTTGTCCATGCATTTGGAACACCCTGGTCTCTCCTGGAGCTATACTTATTGGTGATTATGTAAGAATGTATTTGATTTTACAAATATGGTCTCTCTCTCATAAGAAGTGTCTCTAATGGGAGGTTTCAATGTGAATAAATAGTGATCCTGAGAGATTCACTCGAGATTATCTTGAAACTTTGATGCAAACATTTTAAGGATAATCTGCGAAATTCTCAACCAGAGTGAATTCTGATTGAGAATATAGTTTACAAGGTTGGTTTAAATGGCTGCTAACAAAGAGTCACATGTTAATGACAACTGAATATATTTCCCCTTCTCAACGAGCACTTTAATTAAATTTAACTTAATTAAGAAAACTTGATTTGGCTTTCTAAGATTAATTATGGGATAGAGAGTGCTAGTTAATTTTCGATATGTTTAGGAAGCCTTTGATAGAATCTTACATACAGGTTAATTCATCAATTAGCAGTTAATTGAATTATAAGTTTACTCTCTATTTAATTGTTTTTAATTTACTGACTAAGTGGAATTGAAAATTTTCATTTGTCAGATTTCAAATTTTTGTTTTTGAAAACTAATGTTTTTCATTTCTTTTGTGCAAGGTATTATCGTGCCCTCTATATATAAGATATGACATCATTTAGAACGAATTTTTATTTTTCTAATAGAACACAAAAACTTCCAACTCTCTCTCTCTCTCTCTCTCTCTGACTAATTTACTTTTTTGAGAAACTTCTCTTCAATATAATTTTTGTATATTAATTTATGATAATCATATACGTAGTGATTCCGCACGGTACATTTAATGAATGAAAAAAAAACTCACTAAATCAAACTATAATGGGATTTTTAGCAAGAAAATGTTAACGAATTTTAACTGAAATAGATATCCTTTTCAAATATGACATTTTTGCACTACAATTTTTTTAAAACCTTTCTTATATCTTAGGTTATTTTTTATTAAACTTACACTCATGTACAAAACTTAAGGAAGTTGTACCTTTTAGCATGTATATCGGTATTCAAACAATAACTCTGAAAGATATTTGATACACAGTGACCTTTATTGAAGACATACGAGATAACCAAGTATGAACAAAATTGATTCTATCTCCTTCAAAAGAAGAAACAATAGAAATATTTGCAAGTTTATAAATGTAATCTTTAGATAAAATACTGTAGCAAAACATATATCGATTAACAATTCAGAAAGCGTTTTATTTTCTTGACGTTTCGACAAAAACTGTTGTCCTCGACAGGAAAAATACAACAACAACAAAAATCTTTATCAAGACATTTTAGTATTATACGGATTCTCCAAGCACGGAAATGTAGAGTAAATGCAAGAATAATAGTAATAACAACAACAAAATTCCCTGTTATGACCATTTGGTCTTATACAGCTTCTCCAAGTAGAAGAGGGTATATACAATAGTTACAACAATCAGCAATGTTATTTACAATGCGTCAAGGGGGAGAGAAGGGCTTGCTGGGGTATCTATACATACATCTACGACCGAAGACAAATGACAAATAACACAGTTTTATTGAAATCCCGTCAAAATATAGGCAAAAGGACAGGAAAAATGAGCATTTATAAATGCTAACGCCTTGCCAAATTCTTTTTTTTTTCTGAGGAGAACAAAATATTTTTGTCGAAACGTCGAGAAAATAAAACCTTTACTGGCCGAAGTGTCTTTTATATAAGAACTCTGAATGCTGGCCACGCAACCGCTATCGTCAAGATATTGCCTATATCGCATTTTCTGATCGCCCCCTAGTGGATAGTGAGGATTGCCTGGCATGGAGCTTTCTGGCTGGGATTTGTATAGCTACTTGACAATATGTAAGAATTCTACTTTAAAGTGGTATGCACATTTGCTTCCATTACATAGTTTATTGCCAGAATATTCTATTTTTTTCCAAGGGAGATATATTAAGTAAAAATAAAATATAGCAATAGAACTCTATAATTTCTACAGATCAATTGTAAATAGATTCATACACAAAAGAGGTAGTGAGTAAAGTTTTAGAACAGATGTGTAAATAAATCCCTTTTCAAACAAAGGCTCGCGTGCACATAGGGAAAGGGAGAAAAAATTACTGTATTATTTTGTTTTTGTATGGCGAATCCATAAAAGGCAATGGGCCCTAATAAAAGCCTTTTTGTTGTTGTTGTTGAGTAAAATTAATCATGCCTCCAGGGAAAAGTGAAGGGCGTCCGTGCCCGAAAGCTAGAGAATAAAAATGTTTTGAAAAGACACTTTTCCCTGGAGGTATGATTAATTTTACTCAATATTGATGAAAAGGATTATTTAATAGAGAAATGAGATATATGTTGAGCTTAAGTATTAAAATATGATTGTAGAAGCGCGCATTAAAAAAATCGGATACAATAAAGGTAGTGTATATGTAGGATAATTTATTATTGAATAAAATGTATACATCTTTTTATATCATCATCAAATCCTATTCATAAAATGGTGTCATGAAGCGATTGAGGTAAGAGCAACTTCTTGAAATTAACGATCGTATTGATTCTTGAGACATATGAAACTTGACTTCCTTTTTATGAGATGAGATCTACCGTTGTGTGAATTTGGTATCTTAAACTCACTTCACATATTCAAATTAGACTTTTAGGAAGTAACATTCTACAGCCCACTTCCATCTTCAAAGTGGCTGAGAGTTGAACTCAGCAGAGTTGTACATGTAAGGAAGGATTGTGCAATATGTAGGCAGCATTTATTTTAGGAGGCGGCGTCGACGGGGATAAGAAGGAGGTGGGAGAAGCAGGGTGGGGAGGATGGGGGGAAGTAGGCGGGGTTTCTGTGGTGGGGGCGCAGTAGATAGGAGGAGCTGGGCAGAGGAGGGAGTAGATGGAGGTGTGGGGGGATGGGTAGGGATTGGAAGAGATGGAAGGCGGTGGCGTCGGGGAGGCGGGATGGGAGGTGATTTTCGTTGGCGGCGGGGAGGCGGGATAGGAGGAGAGGGGCGGTGGCGGCGAGGGGGTGGGATAGGAGAGGAGAAGCGGTGGTGACGGGGAGGAGGAATGGGCGGAGTTGAGGAGATCGGTGGAGGAGTTTGGCGGTGGCGACGGGGTGGTGGGCGTGGCGGACGGTGGCGGCGTGGAGGAGGGATTGGTGGAGGGGGCGGTATCTGCGAGGGGGCGGAATAGGAGGGGACGGTTCAGGGGGGCTGATTGGTGGGGTGGAAGGTGGGGTAGGCGGGGGGATGACAGTTGGGCTTTTAGTTAAACATGGGCACATTTTTTTCAACATTTTCATTTTCAATATTTTTTATTTTATGAACAATGAGGTCCTTTTTTTACACACCATGGCTTTTTTATAGTCAAACATGGAGTTTATTATTGAGAGATATTTTCTCTCCCTATAAAATAGATTAAATAAACAATTTTAAAATAAAAATAAGAATATATCATTATCAACATTAATTATAAATGTACAATACTCATATATAGGTATCAATGTTGTTTCTAAATTTAAATGGTTATATTAAGGTGAAATCATATATCAAGCTTCAGGGGTATATATATATTTATCCCTAAAAGCCAGATGTTTACACCTTGATATTGATACAAGTGATTATTTAATTGATATGGTTATATATATTTGAACAGGTGATATTTTGTAAATAGCTATAAAACGAAGAGAAAATTTTTTTTATTAAAATGCATGGGCTACAAGCTTTCGGGCTCCACGCCCTTCGACGGGTCGTGATATTTATTAATACAGTGTGTTAATTAACATTGTGATTCTAAAATTTAAATAAATATTCTATGTTATGTGGTTGTTGTTTGCCCCTTTTATTTATACAATCTACAATATTACATTAAAAAAATTGTCAAGATTGCATTTAATTTTTAAAATAGAGATATTTTGAGGCAAACATAAGACACACATTTTTACATTGCAGTAGGGGCAGTAAATATTGTTTAATTTTTAAAAGAATCATACGCGTATAAAATAGTTTCGAATTTTCATAAAACATACATGCGCACATGAGGATCCAGTAACAAATCCATATTCAGCTAAATCATAGAAAAGCACATAGGAACTTTTGTAATCAAGAATAAAGAGTTGCTAGTCCGCCATCCAGTTTTAAAAATAAGCAAGAAACTCACCCTCGGAGGTTGTCTTATCTCTATTTGAACATAAGATATATAAGAGATGGCTTGTTCTATTTAGATAAAAGATATCAAATTAAAGGATTCTTTTCTCCCTTCTCATGAGAGATCAGCTTTTTAAAATTAAATACATTCTTACATAACCATCAATAAGTATAGCTCCACGAGAAACCAGAATGTCCCAAAACACTCATATACAAAAATTAAGGAAGTAGTTCCTTTTAGCATTCATATCGGTATTCAGACAATAACTTTGAAAGATATTTGATACACAGTGATATTTGAAAACACACGAGATAAACAAGTTGCGAAAAAAGTGTCTGTCTCATTAAAAAAAAAACAGACGACAGTCAAATCAAAGAATATCCAATTCCTTAAATTATGTCTAGAAGTGTATTAATATTTTTCACTGTACCATGCACACATTCATCCTACCTGTTGATGGTCAGAAATTATTGAAAGTTGGTGCTTAAAGTGTGTTACTCCTCCTCTGAAACTTATGATTCAATCATATATATGTTGAGAGGATTATTGTCTTCTTAGATGAATGGATCTTTTCTATGTTAGGTCAATATTTTATATTATCTTCAAATTTACTTCAACTTTAGCTTCAAAAATTATAGCCTTCATTAAAGTCTGATATGATAAAGTTAGTGTATATGTACGGATATTTATTAGTGAATGAAATGTATGAATATTTTTATATCATCCCCACATCCTATTCATAAAATGGTTTCATAAGAAGATTGAGGTGAGAGCAGTGCTTTACATTTTCGATCTTCATATTTATTTAGAAATATGAAACTTGACTATATACTTTTTATGGAGAAATATCTAGGGTTGTGGATTTGATTTCTCAAACTCGCTCCACAAAATCTAATTAGACTTTTTAGAATAAACATTCTACAGGCCACATCTATTTTCAAAGTGGCTGAGAGTTGAACTCGGCAGAGTTGTACATGTAGGGAAAGATTGTGCAATATGTATAGGCAGCCCTCTTCAAAGGGCTAATACTCTATTTGAAGAGCAGTATATATTTCTCGAAGCTGCAAATTCAAAATTAAAATAAACCTTCTACCTGATTTATTTTTTTACTTTTTCAAATAATTTCTGGGTAACTATTGCCCACATACAAAGGCTTATAACGTTGAATTGGCTATATATTTGAACAGGTGAAATGTCCATCTTCAGTCCATCTTCTCCTATCAACTCCGCCCGGACATCTGAAACCCCGCCTACCCTCTCTATTATTGTTACACCTCTTCCATATCCCCATCTCACCCCTAAGTATAAAAACCACCCTCCAAAATATCAATCTCAACATAGAACAGCCCTGATATCAACTCTTCCAATTTGATGTTTGAAAGCTTCATGAATGTGTCATCGAAATAATTTGTCTATAATATTCTATTTTTTTTATTTAAGGGAGATATGGATTTGAGTATTGAAAAATAATTGTAGGCAATATTAAAGTCTGATACAATAAAGTTTGTGTAAATGCAGGATGATTAGCATTTATAAAATGTATAAATATTTTATATTATCTCGCATCCTATTCATAAAATGGCTTCATAAAGATATTGAGGTAAAATACAACGCTTTATATTTAATGGTCTTCTTAATTCATGAGAAATATACAACTTTATTACTCTTTATAAGATGAGATCTATCGTTATAAATTAGGTAAACTCATTCCATATCAATAGACTTCGAGGAGGAAACATTCTACAGGCCACTTCCATCTTCAAAGTGGCTGAGAGTTGAACTCAGGAGAGTTGTACATGTGGGAATGGATTGTGAAATATATAGGCAACATTTATTTTGTGAGGCGGTGGCGTCGGGGATAAGGAGGAGGTGGGAGGAGCAGGGTGGGGAGGATGGGGGGAAGTATGCGGGGTTTCTGTGGTGGGGGCTGAGTATATAGGAGGGGCTGGGCAGAGGAGGGAGTAGATGGGGGAGAGGGGGCGGGGATTGGTAGGGATGGAAGGCGGTGGCGGCGTGGAGGCGGGATGGGAGGTGATTGGCGGTGGCGGCGAGGGGGTGGGACAGGTGGAGAGGGGCGGCGGTGACGGCGAGGAGGTGGAATGGGAGGAGTTGAGGAGATCGGAGAAGGAGATGGGCGGTGGCGACGGGATGGTGGGCGTGGAGGACGGTTGCGGCGGGGAGGAGGGATTGGAGGGGGCGGGATAGGAGGGGACGGTTCAGAGGGACTGATTGTTGGGTAGGAAGGTGGGGTAGGCGGGGGAATGACGGCAGGGCGTTTGGTAAAGCAGAGACAAATTTTTTTCAACATTTTCATTCGTAATATATTTTTATTTTATAAACAATTAGGTCTTTTTTACAAACCATGGCTTATTTCTAGTCAAACATGGAGTTTATTTTTGAGAGATATTTTCTCTCCCTATAAAGTAGATTAAATACACAATTTTAAAAATAAAAATATGAATATATGTAATATTGCGTTGGAGTTCTGGTTGACTCTCTGTGATAATATGTTGAGATCCTTATCTGTGATTAGGGATCCTGTCGACTATCTGTGATATTGTGTTGAGTCGACTTATCTGTGATTAGGGATCTTCCCGCACAGGTTCGAATCCTGTCGACTCTCTCTATAAGTTGTGGCAACCGAGGGTCAAACCTGTAGTAACCGCGAGGGACAGTCAGGGGTGGAGAGTTTTCCAGTGCCTCTCTGCACCTTGTAGGACCTTTAACAGTTCTCCCAAAGTACAGGCAGTCGTGGTCGAGGCAGAGTGGAAAACTGGGGATGTCCACACACAAAAAACGAAGAGACACAGTTGAAAGAAAGTTCCTTGAATAGATAAAAAGCGAGCCAAAAGCAAAGATGGAGATTGAGAAGGTTTCTTACTGTTTTACATCGTCGATGAGTTGGTGACAACCGGCGACACGCAGATGGGGACTTTACTGGAACTCAACTGAACTGGCTGTTGCTACGCGGCCTTTTTATACGACCGCTCTGACTAAGAGAATTGGGTCATGCACGTGTCGATGGACACCGGACACTGGCGACAGACTGTCGGGGTCCAATCTATCTTTAGAAGTCACTTGTGATTCTCTCTTTGGCTCTTAACTTAGCTTTTAATCTATTATATTTTATTTATTCATCCTCAGTACATTACATATGGTGGTGCAAGGAGACATGTCAATTATGCGTATAATTAGTTATATTATAATTAGTTCTATATACAACATGACAATCTTGTTATACGTATTACATAATATAGGGTTATTGGTTTAAATTATCATAGATGGGCCCCGTGAGTGAAAGGGTTTATCCGGGTTTAAGCGGGTAAAGCCTCTCTAACACAGGTAAGTAATTAGAATTTATTTTAATTAATTAAAACTGTGAGGGAAAAGGGCTATAACAAGATGTTTATTTGGCTATATCTGAAAATTATAAAAATAAAACTTATGTTTAATTTAAAAGTTATGATATCCATTATAAAAGAGAACTGTAGGTAAACCTTTGTTTGCTAAAAAAAATAATGATGATGTTCTAAGAGATTATTGGCGGGCGTTGGAAAGGGTTAGGGGTTGAAGAATATGCAATTGTAAGTGTTGCACAGACAATCAAATACTGAGATCCAGGTGCAAAGCGAGGATATAGACTTGTGCGTCTTCCTAGGCAATGTTTCACCTGCGATCCTGTATAAGGTTACAGTGCTTTGTCACAATTGTAGGGTTATTGGTTGAAAAGATGTTGAAGAAAAGAATTAATATGATTGAAAGGGGTGGTAGAGCCATGCGATAAGTAGAATTGTTGTAGCGACAGTAAGTTGTCTGACTTGACTTGAAATCAAAGGTTGATTGTGGTCCGCTAGAGCTGAAAAAAATTGAAAATTGAAAAATGTGAACGCTTTGTGCATGCGTTGGTGATGTGCTCTGCGGATGATTGAAATAAACTTTTGAAACGTGTTCAGACCAAAAAGTTGAGACTTGTACTTCTGGGGAACGGTGTTTTCAAAGAGTTTGTTGAATTAAGAAATCAAAAGAAAAATTGTCAAGCAGTGCTGTCGTTTCTACTATCGTTCGAAGCAATGGCTGAAAGAGGTAGTGACAAAACGTATAGGGAAGTGATTAGTAAGTAGGATTATTGAAAAACGATTGTTGTATGCCCGGTAGTTGCTGATAAATAAACATTGTCATATAATAAAGTTACTTAAACAAAAATATAGTGAATAAAAAGATAAAAATATGATTGCGGATAAAAAAAAAGTATAAGTGTATAAGATCAAACATGTACTATATGAAAGATATAATAATGAATCAGTAAAATATAAAAGATATATTAATGAATTAGTAAAATATAAAAGATATAATAATGAATTTGAAAAAAAATGATTATTGAAAGGATTAAATGTTTTGTCTTACTAAAATAATATCATGAAGAATAAAAATTTGATTATATAATTGAAAAGTAAAAAAAAAATAAAAATAAAAATAATTATTCAAGATTTTATACAAAGTTATTATATAATTAAAGATTATTAATGATTAGATAAATGTTAAGTAGGGAAAAATGGAACAAAAATTGTCTCTTTGGAATAAAAGTTACAACTGTGGTGTGTAACTAGGTCATTTCCCTTTTGGTACACATTGGTGTTTCTATGCCTCTCTGAAACTGGGAATATGTGATCTGACATGTTCACGGTAATATGTAGAGAATGTTTTCTCTTTTGCGTGCTGGGGTATAGAAAAACAAAGACATATAGCATACAAATATAAAATAAATGATAACTTGATTGATTCTTTAAAAAATGGATTGCATTGACGAAGATGATTGTAATATATAACAATAAAGGGTTAACATTATATAAAAGATGGCGTTCTAGTTTAGAAAAAATATTCCACACTGGTCGTGAAAACAATGTAAAAGTTGTAAAACACACAATGATAGTTGAAGATATAAAGTTTTATGATATTTCAATATTAAAGTTCAAATTAATAAGTAAATTGGGTAATTATTGGTAAGTCAATTAGTTTTTAGTTGCTGCAATCTATCCGTCCCGCGAGTTGGATCACGTGTTTCTAGTACAGGCGAACTGGAATTGGAGGTGTCATGTCAACATGGCGGCTGTAACTGGAGATGTCAACATAGCGGCCATAATTGTTGTTCTTTCCGACGCAGCGGTCGTCATCTCCTGATTTATGTTGCTTACACAAAGTAATAGGACGTATTAGGTTATTTAATTGGGTATTTGAAAGATATAGTTTTCTTGGTGTTCGTAAGCGTTGTGTCTCGACGATGTTGCGGACTTAATAAAAAATGTTATTCAATGATGTCAGGTTTAGATGTGAATAAAAGTGCGACTTCAACGTAGACACGCTTTGGTGAGGTGTCACAGGCATGAAGGCGTCTTGGGCCTGTTAAGTGAGAAAATTGTTGTGGTGCGCTGTGTAACACTAGTGGGTGTTGTATGGAAAGGTGCCACGTGAAGTCTTCGTTTTTGGGTACAGCATCTAACTAGTTTTCGAATGAATAACAAATTTATTAGTCATGGGTGGTTGTTGTACGAAACACATCGAGAATTTTCAGATTGTTATAGAGGTGGAATGTTTATTGCGAAATCTTTTGTTCGCGCCAATATGGAGCTCGTGTGGCTCGAAATTGGATGTTGTTAAATCGCGCGTTAATAGATGTGGCCAATTGGAGAAAGTGATGGGGGAGTGTGTTGAAGTTCGTTCCGAGAGATGTGTGAATTATTAATAATTATGCATGTAAAAAGAAAAGGACGAGGAAGTGTAGATATGTTGGAATTTTTAACTTGTTTTGGGGAAGGATAGTTACATTTCTAGTTGTGCTTTTGAAGATATTGTATCTTTCGATTTTTGTATTTTTAAAAAATGCGTTTCACCTATGTTTATTAAAATTTGAATATATTTTTTAAATTGTTGCTTATGGTAGTGCGAAAATTATACTTGTAAAAGGGCAATGGCATGATAGTGACTTATAATTTGAATGGGGCGTGTACATAAAATAGTGAACATAACAATGATTTTTTGCAAAGTTTTGTATATTTAATTAAGACATTGGTGTTTTTGGTATAAAAATAAGGTATTAAGAGAAACACACAAATAAGTTTAGAATTATGATTCGAGTAATTTAAATATAATATGATTTTTTTAAAACTGTAAGATTGCAAGTAATGAATTAAAATTTAAAAGTTGCTTAAAATAAAGTAAAAAATGATAAATGAGGGTGTACAATATTTAAAATTTGAATTGAAATGCTATAAAAATGGTAAAATTTGATTTAAAAATAATTACAGTAAAAATAAACATTATATTTATGGAAAATCAAGTTGTTAGCATGAAGAGAGAGTTAAGTAGATTTTTTTAAAAACTCACAGTTTTTATGATTGTTCAGTCAGGAGACTTGGTCTTTGGTTGTTGTCCTGATGACGTGGAAGGCGTCTTGTAGAGCTTGTAGAAGCTTGTGACTTCTGTTTGGCGATGGTGGCATGTCGTCTGGATGGTAGCGTTGTAAGGTCGAAGGTGGGTAACTTCTCACCGGCTTATTTTGCGGGATGTTCGGCTGTGTCGTTGGGGGGAAGATTGCTTGGTCGTTTCGTTGTAATGGCGTGCTTGTTCCTCCATCTTGCTTCTTGGCTCTTTTCTATCTATCTGGACAGTCTTTACCTTCTTCGTTGTGGTCTCCTTCGTTGTGGTAATCCTGTCGACTCTCTGTAATATTGCGTTGGAGTTCTGGTTGACTCTCTGTGATAATATGTTGAGATCCTTATCTGTGATTAGGGATCCTGTCGACTATCTGTGATATTGTGTTGAGTCGACTTATCTGTGATTAGGGATCTTCCCGCACAGGTTCGAATCCTGTCGACTCTCTCTATAAGTTGTGGCAACCGAGGGTCAAACCTGTAGTAACCGCGAGGGACAGTCAGGGGTGGAGAGTTTTCCAGTGCCTCTCTGCACCTTGTAGGACCTTTAACAGTTCTCCCAAAGTACAGGCAGTCGTGGTCGAGGCAGAGTGGAAAACTGGGGATGTCCACACACAAAAAACGAAGAGACAGTTGAAAGAAAGTTCCTTGAATAGATAAAAAGCGAGCCAAAAGCAAAGATGGAGATTGAGAAGGTTTCTTACTGTTTTACATCGTCGATGAGTTGGTGACAACCGGCGACACGCAGATGGGGACTTTACTGGAACTCAACTGAACTGGCTGTTGCTACGCGGCCTTTTTATACGACCGCTCTGACTAAGAGAATTGGGTCATGCACGTGTCGATGGACACCGGACACTGGCGACAGACTGTCGGGGTCCAATCTATCTTTAGAAGTCACTTGTGATTCTCTCTTTGGCTCTTAACTTAGCTTTTAATCTATTATATTTTATTTATTCATCCTCAGTACATTACATATGGTGGTGCAAGGAGACATGTCAATTATGCGTATAATTAGTTATATTATAATTAGTTCTATATACAACATGACAATCTTGTTATACGTATTACATAATATAGGGTTATTGGTTTAAATTATCATATATATTATTCTTAACTTCTTCTATCTCGCCCAATCCCCATTTCTCGCCATTTTTCCACTCCTTCTTCAATCCCTCCTCAGTCCATCTTCTCCTATCAATTTCGATCCAACATCCGAAATCCCGCCTACTCTTCCTAATCATATTCCATTTTTCCATATCCCCATCTCGCCCTTAAATATAAAAACCACCCTCCACAATCCTAATATTAACATAGAACACTACTTATTTCATCGTTACCAGTTTAATAATGAAAATAAAAACATAATTTTTCGTATGAAAAGTACAAATTTATTATACTGAATGGTCTAAAAAACAAACTCCCAAATATATCGATCTCGTACCTTAAAGCCCAAAAATAACTGGGTTTAATATTTCTAAAGAACTGGGAGGATTAGGTATTTCTAAAGGATTAAGAAGGGAGATTATTTTCTTTAAAATATCATATTACATTTACCAACTTTATGGAATAATTTTATAAATTTGAAGTGAATATAAAATATTGTCTAGCATAGAAAAGATCCATTTATCTAAAAATACATTAATTCTCTTGACATATATGTCCCAATCCCCACCTGTACCGCCTCCTTATCGACTTCTATCCCGCCCAACCCCCACCTCTCCCGCTTCCTTCTTACCTTCTATCCCACCCAATCCCCACCTGTCCCGCCTCCTTGTCGCCTTCTATCCCACCCAACCCCCCCACCTCTCCCGCTTCCTTCTTACCTTCTATCCCACCCAATCCCCACCTGTCCCGCCTCCTTGTCGCCTTCTATCCCACCCAATCCCCACCTTTCCCGCCTCCTTGTCGCCTTCTATCCCACCCAATCCCCCCACCTGTCCCGCCTCCTTGTCGTCTTCTATCTCACCTAATCCCCACCTGTCCCGCCTCCTTGTCGCCTTCTATCCCACCCAATTCTCATCTGCCCCGCCTCCTTTGCGAATATAAGGAAATGATGCGCCAAATATATGTAATATTTGTTGGTGTTTTTGGGGGTAAAAAAGAGAAAATGTTACTTAAATATATTTTTTAATATTATCTTTATGCATAGAAACTACAAAAGTAAAATTTAAGAATTAAGAAGAAATACAAAAAACAAGAAAGGATCAAGAAGGCACTAACTACGCTGCCAAATTGTTAATTAACATATGCTAGCTAATATTATCAATTTATATTTATTCATATATTTATATAATTTATTTACACAGAGAAAAATTATTTGAATTAATATTATTCCTAACAAATCCCCCCCTTTAATTCAATCTCAATTTTTCTTCAGAAATATAAACAGTTTAAAAAATCAAACATAGATGGCGTTACCTCCCCATGCTTTCACTTATATACAAGCCTTTGTTTTCATCCCACATTTTACATAAAGTGAAAAACATATATAAAAAACATTTTAAAAAATATAACAAGTGAATTTATGTACATACATATTTAATAAAGCTATATATATCTTTCCATATTTAAAGAATGTATAAACATATGTCTTTCCCTTGTTAAGGCCTTAGTAAAAATATCTGAAATATTTTCATTGGTAGGCACAAAATTTAAGTTATATACAACCTGATTCAAATTAGAATGTAAAAATGAAATATTTCTAATCATATGATTTGATTTATCATTCCTAATTTACAAAGAAATATTGTTGATTGGTGTGTGTGTGTTATCACAAAACAAATTAATTTTATATTTTATACTACTAAGTTCTTCAATAAGGTATTATATGCCTCTTTTTAAACATTGCACAAGAGAAAAAAGTTCACTTTCACATGTAGATAAACATACTGTAGGGATTGTTTTTGCTTGCCAGCTTATTAAATTATTTCCAAATCAGTATATACATCAAGGGGTGTATTAACAGTTTTACAATCTAACATAATATATTTTAATAAAAGTTTTTCAATATATTTTTGTTGTTTTAGAATTATTTTGTCATTATATTTTAATATTTCAATTCCTAAAACACTTAAAAGATTAGCATTTTTCTTTATTTTAAAACAAAGTGCTAACTTATTTAAAATATCATTTAAAATTTTAGAATCAGTATTACAAATAATGATATCATCAACATAAAGTCCCAAAAGAAGAATTGAGTCATTAATTTGGTATGAAAATAAGCATTTATCTGAATTAAAAATTTTAAATCCTATCTGAAGATATTTGGTAAAGGTTTCATAAAAGACTCTGCTGCTTGTTTAAGTCCATAAATGGCCTGATTAAATGATAAAGCACAATTTGGATAATAGATTATAATAAAAGAAAATAAGACCTAATCCAAATAATTTATTAGTGTGTGACGTTTCGGCAACAACATTGTCATTCTTTTGTCTGATGATGGTGACAATGTTGTTGCCGAAACGTCACACACTAATAAATTATTTGGATTAGGTCTTATTTTCTTTTATTATGGCCTGATTAAGTTTACAAACAAATTTCTTACCTTCTTCTTGATATTCAAATCCTTTAGGCTGTGACATGTATATAGTCTCTTCCTACTTAGTTGGTAATATTGGTAATGAATCAACCTTTATAACACTATCTGCTGGATGGTAGGTAGGATCAGAAGTGGTGTCATCTTGTGAGGTGTCTTCATCAGATAATGATGATTCATAGTAAAATCCTTGTTCAGGGGTAGGTCTCAAGTTGTAGACATTTTTATCTTCATCTGTCTCATTACTTGTGGATTCTGGAACATTTCCTTGGTGAATAGGAATTGGTTCTTCTTTTTGGCCATTTTTATGACAAAAATTTAGGTCAATCAATACATGATCTGGCAATTCAGCTTTCACTTCATTACTAAGTAGTTCAGCTCCCTTTTCTTTTCCAATAAAGCTTACATCCCTTGTTTCAGTAATTGCATAATTTTTAGGGTCACAGATTCTAAATGCTTTTCTTTTATTTGAGTATCCAACAAATATACCTGATTTTGTGATTTATTCAAATTTGTATCTTTTGAATTTAGGAATCCAGTATTCAGCTCTGCATCCAAAAACTTTTAAATGTTTTATAGTAGGTTTCTTTCCTGTAAATAGTTCTTCAGGGGTAGTTTTATCATTCCTTTTATGTGGAGTTCTATTTTTTATATAAGAATAAGTGTTCATGGCTTCTGCCCAGAATTTTGGTGGCAATTGTAATTCTATCAATAGTGCTCTTGTACCTTCAATTAAACTTCTATTTGCTCTTTCCACTATTCCATTTTGAGAAGGTGAATAAAAGGTTGTAAATTGATGTTCTATTCCCTTTTCTATCAAATAAGAGCTTAATTGTCTATTTGTAAATTCCCCTCCATTATCAGACCTTATTCTTTTGATTTTTGTATCTTTTATGTTTTCTATAAGTTCAATAAATTCCTTTAGTTTGGCAAAGGTTTCTGATTTGCTTTTAAGGAACTTGGGAAATATTTTCCTTGAAAAGTCATCAACTATGTTCAGCACATATATTGCTCTGCCAATGGATTCATGCTGAAATGGACCTATTAAATCCATATGAATGAGATCAAGGGGTTTGGTTGATTGCTTTGAATCAATCTCTTTAAATGGCAATCTAGTAAACTTTGATTGAATGCATGTGATACATGGTTCTAAGTTATTAATTGGTGAACAACTGAATCCATATACCATGGAGTCTTTTAGCATCATATTCATATAATTTTCATTTATATGTGCAAGGCGTTTGTGCCAAATTTTCCAGTTATTTTCTTGTGTTTTGAACACATTTTCTTCTATTTTGATGTTTGCACATGCATCAATTGTATAAATGTTATCTTCCCTTTTTGCAGTTAAAATGCTGGATCCATTGTTATCCATTATCCTTGCACCATTCTCATCAAATATAATATGTTTTTCATCTTCAGTTATTTTACTTACTGATATTAAATTATTGTTGAGTTCAGGTACATAAATAACTTCTTTTAGTGTTAAAAGATGATTATCTTCCTGATAAATTTCAACAGTGCCAATACCATTTGATTTGATGAATCTATCATCAGGAAGAGTGATTTTTCTGCTATCATCTTGAAGATCATCCATTAGATTAATGTCTTTAGACATATGGCTTGTTGCTCCACTGTCTAGTATCCACTTGTATTTATTGTTGAACTCTGGGGAACTTAAGTTCATGGCAGTTTCTTGATTATGATTTTCACCTATCAAAGAAGCCCTAGAAGTATATTGTTTATTTTTTTAAAATGTTTGTTTGGGGATTGTTTGTATAGAATTCCCTTGATTATTTTCTTTTCTTTTGTTAACTGGGTTGAACCAGCATACTGCTGC
The DNA here is from genome assembly GCA_030710605.1 of Cordylochernes scorpioides. Taxonomy (NCBI): domain Eukaryota; kingdom Metazoa; phylum Arthropoda; class Arachnida; order Pseudoscorpiones; family Chernetidae; genus Cordylochernes; species Cordylochernes scorpioides. Next base: position 51,410,540 of record CP092877.1, read on the forward strand.
TTTATGTCCAAACTTTTGACAAATGAAGCATTTGGGTTTTCTTTCTCTATTAGAATCACTTGAATTTTTCTTAAAGTTTTTGTTAAATTTATGGCCCATATTATATGCAGCATTTTCATCCTTGTTGTTCTTGTTTCTTTCTTCATGGAGCTCAAAAATTCTTCTTATATCAGAAATAGTAGCATCTGGATAATTGTCAAATTGCATTGAGACAAGATTGAATTTTGGGGGTAGCCCTCTAATAAAAGCTGTGATGAATTCTTCATCTTCTATTGATCCACCCAAAATTCTTGCTTCTTGAAATAATTTCTCTGCTCTAAGCAAATATTGTTCCCAGGTTTCCTCTTTTTTCATTGTTAATCTAGATACATTGTTTTTAGCCTCTATGCATTTTCTCTTTATGTTACCCTCATATCTAGAATGCAAAGCAGTCCAAATTTCTTTACTTGTTTTGCATGTTAAAATTAAACTTACTTGTGTGTCATCCATTGCACAAGTTATTATCCCTCTAGCTTGGGCATCTTTTCTTTTCCATTCGACAGTTATTTTTTCATCTTTTGGAGGATCTTCTTTTATAAAGCCATCTAGATCTTTGCCTTCCAAAATACAAATGATGCGAAATTTCCAACTTGTGAAATTATTTTCATCAAATTTTTGGGTATTCATCGATGATTCAGCCATTTTGAATTTTTACTTAATATGTTCTTTTCGAACCTTAAAGATATTTTCTATCTTTCTTTTTTCAAAATGGCGTTTGTTTACCTTTTTTGCGTAAACCGCGATCTACTACCAATTGTTGGTGTTTTTGGGGGTAAAAAAGAGAAAATGTTACTTAAATATATTTTTTAATATTTTATCTTTATGCATAGAAACTACAAAAGTAAAATTTAAGAATTAAGAAGAAATACAAAAAACAAGAAAGGATCAAGAAGGCACTAACTACGTTGCCAAATTGTTAATTAACATATGCTAGCTAATATTATCATCATCAATTTATATTTATTCATATATTTATATAATTTATTTACACAGAGAAAAATTATTTGAATTAATATTATTCCTAACAATATTGTTTCAAATGTCGACGTATGGATAAACTGGCAGTCGTGTACGTGAGGCGAGTGTTGATGTTCTTCCCACACGCGGACAACAAGAAGCAGAGGCAGGGCTAGATGTTAGCACAGAGAGTGATCGGGGACAGCCCACGGGACAGAGGTAGAGGCCAACACAAACTTGGATGCTTATCCCCGAGACATGGAGGGAGAGACTGTGTGAGAGACAGAAGCCGCCTGCCGATGCCCACAGCCTAGAATATCTGCTGCCCCCCTCCTAAAACCTGTCCTGTTTTCATGGGTCGTCTATAAAGAATCCCTGGGGGCCCCACATGGGCTGGGCGTTGGCTTTTTCCTCCCCTCTGTCCCTGCCACCAGCTGACAGAACACTCTTTGGATCTTTATTTTGACGTCAACATTTTTAGTTCTACATACAAATAGGGGTTTACATGTATTATTAATAAAAATATAGCATATATACAAAATATGGGGGTAGTAGCAAATAGAAACGGTGTACATTTTAAAAGAAGGGTAGAATCTATTAAGGTATCGGCTCTAACTATTTGGAAGATATGTGACGTATACTAAAAGTGTCATACAGTTTAAAATATACTATATACAGTGGTACCTCGACATACGAGCGCCCCAACATACGAGTTTTTCGAGATACGAGCCGACGAGCAAGTGATTTTTTGCTTTTAGTTACGAGCGAAATTCGAGATACGAGTTCGGTTCGGTAGTAGCACGCAGTCGCGCCATTACGATCAGTTAGCAGCGTGCTTCCGCTGTGATAAGTTGTGTTTTGTGTTCGCGTTTTGAGTTGCGTTTACATTTACAGTTTTAGTTCATTTATTTTTATAACCATGGATCGGAAGAAAGTTTGTAAAAAGTCAAGTGCTAAGAAAAAGATGATGAGTATTGAATGAAAACGTGAAATTTCTACAAGTGAGATAAAGGAGATCTTAGGAATGTGGGAGAGAGTTTCACAGTTCGTGGAAAAAAACACCCAGAAAAAGTTGCAACAGGTCGTGCATCTGACCTTTTTAATGACACTTGCCTAACTCATTTCCGGAACATTCTGAGAGGGAGGAAGAAACAAACCTCCTTGGACATGTTTTTTTCTAAACGGCCTACAGGTGAAAGCGAGAAAAATGTAGCGAAAAAGGCAAAGACCAGTGAGGATATCTAATTTATTTCTTTACATTCTCTTTTTGTTTTTGTGCAATAAATATTTGATATTTATAAATACGTTTTTATTATTTAAAACCACGCAACAAAAATAACTGGGGTGACATTTTGGAGGTTGGAATGGATTAATGGTAGTTCAATTGTTTTGTATGGGGAAATTTGCTTCGAGATACGAGTAATTCAAGATACGAGCAAGGTTGCGGAACGAATTAAACTCGTATGTCGAGGTACCACTGTATATATAAATGGTCATGGTCAACGAGGAGGGACGGTTGGAGATTGGACGGGGTGGAAAGTGAAAATTAGGCGAGACAGGTGGGGATTGGGTAGGATAGAAGGCGACAAGGAGGCGGGACAAATGAGAATTGGGTGGGATAGAAGTCGACAAGGAGGCGGGACAGGTGGGGATTGGGTGGGATAGAAGTCGACAAGGAGGCGGGACAGATGAGAATTGGGTGGAATAGAAGGCGACAAGGAGGCGGGACAGGGGGGGATTTGGTGGGATAGAAGGCGACAAGGAGGCGGGACAGGTGGGGATTGGGTGGGGTAGAAGTCGACAAGGAGGCGGGACAGATGAGAATTGGGTGGGATAGAAGGCGACAAGGAGGCGGGACAGGTGGGGATTAGGTGGGATAGAAGGCGACAAGGAGGCGGGACAGGTAGGGATTGGGTGGGATAGAAGGCGACAAGGAGGCGGGAAAGGTGGGGATTGGGTGGGATAGAAGGCGACAAGGAGGCAGGACAGTTGGGGATTGGGTGGGATAGAAGGCGACAAGGAGGCGGGACAGATGAGGATTGGGCGGGATAGAAGTCGCAAAGGGGCGAGACAAGTGGGGATTGGGTGGGATAGAAGGTGACAGGGAGGCGAACAGGTGGGGATTGGGCGGATAGAAGGTATGAAGAAGGCGGGAGAGGTGGGGGTTGGGCGGGATAGAAGTCAATAAGGAGGCGGGAGAGGTGGGAATTGGATACAGTGGCGGTGTAGTGAAGGGATTGGTAGGTGTTTTAGGCGTTTAAAACCACTAATTCAAGATATACAGTAAGAGTTAAAATACACTCATGGACAAAAATTAAAAGTAATACCTTTTAGTATGTCTATCGGGTTTCAGACAATAACTCTGAAATGTATTCGATACACGGAGATAACCAAGTGTAAAAAAATAGCCTCTGTCTCCGTAAAAAAAAAAACAACAGACAGCTGGCGACACCAAAATATGAATCGTCCTTATGTTTTGTCCATGAGTGTCTATACAAAGAGATTATTCATAATTATGTACAGTGAAGGAACTTCACACACGAGAAAGAGTTCTCTGGACAATCTTTCTTAATTTCCCTCACCTAAATACTTAGGCATAACTTGAAGATGGATGCTTTGATTGAAGCGAGGATTGAGTGAGCGTTGGCATTCAGCTTTATATAACATATTTTGGAAATATTTTTCTTCTTTTCAGGTCTTTGATCTGAGAGCAAAAATATAATTGTTCAAAATAATAACCTCTAATAAGAAGAGACAAAAGGTAAAATCGAAAATTTGCTTTATTAAAATGGCATGAGCTTGGTGAGCTTTCGGACAAAAACGTCCTTCAATAGGTCTAATGGGAATACAAGAAACTAGAGGAGATAGAAATGATGTATATACATATATAGTAATTAGCATGAGTAGAAATGGGCAAATTACTACATGTATATATATATCATTTCTTTCTCCCCTCTAGTTTCTTGTATCCTCATTACAGCCTGTTAAAGGACGCTATTGTCCGAAAGTTCGCAACGATTATGTATTTCTTATAAAGAAACTCGTCGCTTTTACCTTTGATTTCTTAGCGAAGATATCCTGCGCTTCCTCCTATTGTAATAAACCTAAATATATATTTGATGAAAAACATACTTATATATCATATACTGAGAATAATATACAGATATTGGGGTACCTGATAATGAATTTTATATGAATAACCTATGAAAATGTATAAAGAGAGAGAGAGTTCAAATTAGAGAAATAAATTTGACCTCATCAGAAACCAGATTGTCTGGCACAAAATTTGGCCTTCTAAAAAAAAAAGGTCATTAAATTCATCTCACAATTTTGGGAACTCAGGTAGTATTGCCATATTCCCTCTATGCCAGGACAATAAAAACGCCTGAATTCACTTATTAGCTGGCAAATTCATCAAACGCCATTTCCACGCCCGTATCACCTTTACCGAACCTCAGACCTTCTCCCTCATTTTGCCAACATCTTGCAGGTCCTTTCTCCTGACTCCTATATTTGTCTATTGCCACTCTCCACCTGAAATGCTATTTAACTTTCTCCACATCTATATTTTCTAATTAAGATATTGTTTTGAGGGGTTCTCTTGTTATGCTAACAATTTTATTTAAATTTGATATCATTTTATGAAACTATTATAAAGAGTAACATATGAAGGTAATGATCAATATATATAATAATTTATAATCAGTATCTTATGTATCAACTAGTCCTAACGTGCAAAACATCTTTTTCAACCACTTTTCCTGTTGTGAATAATTATTCAATGTCTCCCCACCTCATATATAAACAACCCTATTTCATATCTCCAATGAAGTGTAAAAATATAATGTTCAATATGTAACAAATGAAAGAACAAGTATTTAAAATAAAAACAGCTCTGTGACTAAGAAATGAAAAGTAGGTAAAGTCAATGACATGGATGATACATAAGTTAACAACAAATTTTTGATCTCCCTCCTCATCCAAACATCGTGTCAGCTATTTTGCTATGTCGTATCACCATCTGATTGCTCGAGGTCGCATGAAGTCATCATGGGATTTCAACCCTATTAAAGGGCCTCGAATCCAGTCCAGATAGATCAGCAGGTCCCACAGTAGTAATCCAGTACTGGCTTCACGCCGGTTAGTCTTCCATCTCCTTCAGAATTTTTCGCCAACTTTCAGACAATCCTTGAACTCCCCCATGGTCAAAGAAAAATCAACTTTCATTGTCTTGTTTGGATTTTTCCTGTTTCTGACGTCCATTGTGGTCTGTCTTCTTTAACAAAGAAGAAGCTGCCCAGCCATCATCTGCTAAAACCAGGTGAGAGATCCTGGGAGGAGTATATTTCTGCTTTTTTTATTGGTATTTCGAGACCACAACATACAGATTATAATGTGATTTTGACTTTTTATATTATGGGTAGAGATTTACTCATTAATTCCGAGTGTCTTAGACCACTCGTTCTCCTGAATATATTTTTAAAAATAAAATCATTTCGATTTGGTACTTGCATCTTCAGAGTATCATTGTTGAATTCAGAGAAGATAATTATAATTGTTATTTTAAAGGCGATTTTTGAAGGCAATTCTGTGTTTATTGGGGATGACGGCGGTGACGGTGGAATGGGGGAGGTGGAAGGAGCGGGGCCGGGAGGATGGGAGAAGGTGGATGGGTCTTTGGAGGTTGGGGGAATGGCAGGAGGGAATGACTTGAGGAGGGGGGTGGTGAGGGTGGCTAGGGGCTAAGGCGGTGGCGGGGTGGTGGGGGAACGGGTGGGGATGTGAGGTGATGGCGGCGAGGGGGTGGATTGGGCGGTTTCTGGGGGCGATGGTGACGGGGAGGGGGGACTGGTGGAGTTTGGAGGCGGTGGCGGCGAGGGGGCGGTATGGGAGGGGATAGGCGGTGGCGGCGAGGGGGCGGTATGGGAGGGGATAGGCGGTGGCGGCGAGGTGGCGGAACAGGTGAGGGTGGGCAGGGTTTAGGGAGAGGCGGATGGCGGTGACGACGGGGAGGGGGGATTGGTGACGGCGGTTGGAATAATGGGGGAGGGAGAAGAAACAGATTAGGGGGGCAAGATGAAGGGGGAGATGCTGAAGCGGGGGAAGGTGGCGTGGTTGGTGAGTTGGGGGCAGAGCAGCAGGAGCATATCTTTCTCAATATTTCCATTTTTAAATTTTAATTTTTCTGAATAATTACCGATAGTCCTTTGTTGACCATGCTCACATGAGCATCTTTGGCCAGAGCGCTATCTAGTAGAACAAAAATGAACTAAACGTTTATTTAACTTATTCTGTGATATTTGGCCAACCAAATTTCTTGATAAATAAAAAAAAAGTCAACCACATACGCGTTTCGGGCTGTTGGCCCTCGTCAGCGTGGTGCAGACTGTACCTCTACGACCAAATATTTGGCCCCAGAGGCTTCCTGAGAAATCAAGAAATAGGTATTTAAGGCCAAGTTTGAGTAAATCCATTTTCATGTGGAAAAAATGATATAAAAAAATATAAAAACGCGTACGTGGTACATTGGTATACTATGTTGGGCCTTTTATATTTTCTTTAATTTATTCAATGCAGATTCCCGAAAAGTATAATGGTCAAATGATAACAAATACATTTAATTATATGGAACTAAAATTGGCAAAGATGATTACTGCCTTATATAGTAAAACAAATAAAATTAAACGTTAATTCACATAAATATGTATTCTGTGAGTTAAAAAATAAATGTGTTTCAAAAGTAATCTTAGATTGCAAGCACACAACCATCTTTGTAACGTTTGGTTTCATTATAAAAAGATATCGTTTTAATAATTCTCTATAGAAATGTTTAATTATTCAAATCAATTAATTATTCTTTAATTCTAATTACCTTCCATCTTGAAAGACTTGTCTTTCTTCCTTGACGACCTGAAAGAACACACATTGGTATTAGAACTAACATCGTGTATTTGATAAACATTTCTTTGTAATAATTATACATTTTAAGCACCGTTTTATTATTATGATACGATATTTTACTATTATGATATAAATTATTATAAATGATTGTGGGGCACATTTTTTATTTATATCTATGATGTTCTGTAATATAATAAAAAAAAAACTATATAATATGAATCAATATACATTTTATTTTAATTCGATTTGGAGCGTTATGTCCCCCTAGAGACACTTGCACTCTAAAGGTAAACTAAACTGAAAGAAAAGAAAAATATATATTTGAAATATGTACAAGAATTAGTATGCAATTTAGTTAAATGAAAAGAGAAAAAATATCAACACAATTGATATATGTACAAAGAGTTGGTATGCAAATTTTGTTAAATGAAATCAATTGTAAAGTAGTGTATTCGAGGAAAACAATAAAATACAAACAAATAAATATAAATTGTTGAACATATTTGAAACATGAGAATTATAACGATTCGTTTATACATTTTGATGAAACTGGGCCACGAGAATTTTGGCTAAGAAGCTTGTATAGTGTTATCGGAATAAACAAAGGAATACATGCATGGATAAAACTTAAGTGGAAAGTCTTTCATGTCATCGGTCGTCTGTTTTTTTTTAAGCAAACAGAGGTAATTTTGTTTACGCTTAGTTATCTCGTGTGTCTTCAAAAAAGGTCAATGTAATATCTTTCACAGTTATTGTCTGAAAATCGATATACATGTTAAAAGGTACAACTTCCTTAAGTTTTGTCGATTGAATGTGAGTTTTGTTCTTGTGTTTTAGATAACTATATAATGGTTGATGAAACTGGTGAATATCTTTGATGGTTTTCTACCATTATCTTGAAGATAGAGGCTGCATGGCCGGCATTTATAGTTCTGTAAAAATAGACACTTCGGGCAGTTAAAGTTTTATTTTCTCAACGTTTCAACAAAGATCTTTTGTCAAAATTCGAAACTATTATAGACGCGTATGATTCTTTTTAAAAATAAAATATTTCTACTGTCCTTACTGCAATAGAAAAATTAATGGGAGGACCTGGCTCATCAGTGGTGAACCCTCCAGCGGTTTCGCCAGTTTAATCTATCATACCGCTGTTATATGATCTTTTGTCTTCGTCAGGAGAAATGAATGAAAATATAGCATTTGGCAAGGCGTTTTTGACTAGTTTAATATTTGTTTTTTTGGCTCATGCTTTAGATATTGTACCAATTCCGAAAAATCGCATGAGAACGCCCTTGCAACCTCAGAACAATGTTTAACGCCTTGCCAAATGCTTTATTTTTATTACTCCTGACGAACACAAAAGAAATTTGTTGAAACGTTGAGAAAAAAAAATTAACTGGTCGAAGTGTCTATTTTATATCATTACTAGCCGAATGACCCGGGCAACGCCCGTGTTTTACCCGATTGAATGTTTTGATTCAAATACTATTTGTTACAATTATAATTTGGCGCCTTAAATAAATGCATATGTTAGTTAATAACTATAGCCTATGTGCTTTATCTGTCTATGTACTGTTGGCTTCCGTAGGCGTCTCTTACTGGGAAAAAGAAAGAGAGGATTCCATTTGGTTATTAACTAATTTATGCATTTATTTAAGGAGCGACCCGCTCCAACACAATAGTTACAAAAACGAAAATGCGAGTGGGGGGGGGGGGGCAAAGGTGGCGTGATCGTAGCCGACCAATAGGAGGGCGCCATTCCAAAAAAAAAAGCAAACCGTGACAGAGGCGACGAAGAATGACGCTCGTAACTGTATATAGAATGTTTATCACACACATATTGTATCATAATAATAAGAAGTATATTTGGGAAATGGAGATTTTGGCGTTATCTTTCACCTCTCAGTATTGTAACCATGTTGTAACAATGTTCTAGTCAGGAGTTGTTTCAATGTAGTTAACCTCCTCGAATTGACAGTAGTTGTCACTTACAAGGAATGTTTATTTACTTCCTGAATCTAACTTGTTTTGTTTCTGTCACTTCCTTCTGTAATAGAAATGTATATTCTCTTGTCAAATTATATTGACCAACATAAGTTTTTTTATCTTATCTCGGTTTTTAACGGGAAGAATGTTGTTTTTGCTCATCGAGTAAACCGATATCTCAAGCATTCTAATTGGAAGAATGTGGCCATGTTTGTATATAAGAGGGGGCTAAGGGAATGCGAGAGGTCAGTGTGGTTGATTATTGTGTAGAGACGCTTAAAGTGTTATCTGCGTGATTTATCCATGTCTGTGTGTGTGTGGCGTAATCCCGGTCCAATCCCTACCAACGCTACAATAAAATATAAGTACTGTTTTTTTATATAACAAATCGTGAGTTTTTATTTACCTTCCTTTTGTTAATATACTTTTTAGTGTACGATTTTATGTGTGTTAAGTTACTCTTACTTCAGACCTTATTAAATTGTACTTTTTGTGTTAACCCGTACAAAGTAACTTTTGTCACTCTATAAACTATATCATAAATAAAAATAAAGATCTATCTATCGTTAAAATAGACGCTATAACCAATCGCCATCTATTGACTGCCTCCCCAAATAGTGGACTAAGGTCGGTGACAAAGCCACAACACCAGCTTTGGAAAAGAGAGAAGCTCCCACCTAGAGACCATGGTTTCGGACTAATGGTCCTCCTTCATCTAGGGCAGATTTTATTTCATGAGATCCACAAGGGATCTAATGGAATCTTCACAATCCCTTAAAGAGGTGTTTAGCTGATAGAGCTAGGCCAAATCTATGACCAAAATATAGATGAAATTTTGACGGAAGGATATTGATTTATAAAAATGAATATCATCTCTCCCGTCAAAATAGACTCTAAAACTGGGCACCATCTACTGACTGTCTCCGCAACTAGCGGAAATCCCGCGAATTCCGTGTTTCTCTAGACATGTGCTCACTTTTAAAATACAATATAACGCGGCTGATGATTGTAAAACGAAAATTGCAAATATACCGCGAATGTTTCTTTTATAAAAATCGAAATCCATTTAAGAGAGAAATAGCGACCATTTCTAACTCTTTTGAATGAAGTATGAGAGGGTGAAACATATGAAGAGTAATGGCGAACGGAAAAATAAAAGTGTCCAGGGGCAGAAGGTTGTGGGTTCGATTCCCGCCCCTGGACACTTTTATTTTTCCGTTCGCCATTACTCTTCATATTTTTCACCCTCTCATACTTCATTCAAGAGTTAGAAATGGTCGCTATTTCTCTCTTAAATGGATTTCGATTTTTATAAAAGAAACATTCGCGGTATATTTGCAATTTTCGTTTTACAATCATCAGCCGCGTTATATTGTATTTTAAAAATTACTTTAAGTGTTAGTTACGAACGGAAAAATACGTCCAGGGTAGCCGAGTGGACAAGGCACCTGCCCGGTAAGCAGAAGGTTGTGGGTTCGATTCCCGCCCCTGGACACTTTTATTTTTCCGTTCGCCATTACTCTTCATATTTTCACCCTCTCATACTTCATTCAAAAGAGTTAGAAATGGTCGCTATTTCTCTCTTAAATGGATTTCGATTTTTATAAAAGAAACATTCGCGGTATATTTGCAATTTTCGTTTTACAATCATCAGCCGCGTTATATTGTATTTTAAAAATTACTTTAAGTGTTAGTTACGAACGTTTTACGAACTTTATCAACTGAGTCAAATATTAAAGTTGACTTGATTCTCACTAGAAATAGATAATTATTCTTTACTACCGATGGACATTTTTCAAGGGCGATGTATTTATATATAAAAATAAAAATGGCTACCTTCCTGGTCAAAATATATGTTATACCTATATGCTATTTCAACTGTCTGTATTTGATACTATTATACAAAAATGTAAAAAAAAATACCGAATAAAAAAAAAGAGAGGTGAGAAGAAAATTAAAATTTCAAAAGCTATAAATAGCTTCAGTGTGATAGACTGAGCTCCCGATTAGAAAAGGAACTCGACTCATCTTTTATTTACTTTGAAACTTTGGAAAAAGTTTGGTGGTAGTGATTACGTTGGCTTTCTACTTTCTTTATTACATGTTTAAAACTATGGTTTGAATATTTAATGGGGTTAAAATTACTATTGAAATTAGCGAGTGTGAAAAATTCTGCTTGTCAAAATTTTAATTACCGTTCACGTTATATACACACATTAGGTGATTAGGTAGGTTCTTAAAAATTAATAATTCATATATAAATTCCTTCAGAGAAATAAATATATGTTGTAATAATAAAAAAAAAAAATAATAAAAAAAGTGGAGCCGACAACGTCACAGTGGGCTCCTTATCCAACATGCAGTCATAGGCCGGAAATGAAGGCGCACTAGCCTGAAGACAAATGAAGACCACACACATAGGAACATGGTTACCTCGGTTTAGGGGTGGTTCCCGGGAAGGATGAGACTGGGACCGCTCTGGACTACATGACTACTTTCTTGGTGTGTCTGTCTGGGTACCTCTTCATCTGGGTCTCCTTGTCTGGGCCTCAGCCCCAGCTTATATCCTAATTGTGACGTCAGAGGGGGAGGACGTCCAATCAGGGACTGCCATGACTATAAATTTCTCTTGCTTATACTATACTTCCCGGCTCACCGTCCCTTTCTCTCCCAGGTATCTGTTTTATTGACGCCATTTTGTAGTTACATATTAGTTTGAATTTATATACAACATAACAACATATACAATACGACAGATATATGGAGAGAGAAGTCCGACCATATCAGTCCCCCCTGGACACTTGAAATATTTGACCAAATTCTGGTCCAAGGTGACGAACGTGGCTACGGAACCCATTTTCTAATTAGACACGGCAACAACAGAGAAATATATGATTTATTAAGACAGTTAATAACTGTGATTTAATTATATATACTATTAATTACTAAAGGTAATAAGATCAAATCTAAATAATTAAATAGTGTATGACGTTTCGGTAAAAGCATTGTTACCATCTTCAGACAAAAAAGTACTGAATGAGAAATTTTACAATAGCATGTTTTAAATAGTTACGGTTGAAACTATTTGATTATTTGTATTTGGTCTTATTACCTTGTGTTTATAATCTACTAGCCGAATGACCCAGGCAACGCCCGTGTTTTACCTGATTGAATGTTTTTATTCAAATACTATTTGTTACAATTATAAATTGGCGCCTTAAATAAATTCATATATTAGTTAATAACTATAGCCTATGTGCTTTATCTGTCTATATACTGTTGGCTTCCATAGGCGTCTCTTACTGGGAAAAAGAAAGAGAGGATTCCATTTAGTTTTTAACTAATATATGCATTTATTTAAGGAGCGACCCGCTCCAACACAATAGTTACAAAAACCAAAAAGCGAGTGGGGGGGGGGGCAAAGGTGGCGTGATCGTAGCCAACCAATAGGAGAGCGCCATTTTAAAAAAAAAAGCAAACGGTGACAGAGATGAAGAATTAAGAACGCATGACGCTCGTAACTGTATATAGAATAATCCAAATTGTGCCTTATCACTATTAATCACTGTAAAAGGTCTCATTAAAGACCGATATTAGGTTTAAATAATAATCTTAATTAATTATTACAATTAATTATACATCATAATTTTCTACACAAATATTGAAATAACGTTCGTGTGTGGGCGAGGGTGCTTGTTATCTCATACATTTCCACAATATTTGATCTATTCGTATAAAATTTTAATGCGATTTGACCACGGAATATGCAAAATAGTTCGATATTAATTTAATATTGATAATCCTCTTATTCCGTTTAGAATTCCACAATATTTTACTTGTTTCAATGAAACTTTAAGGTTATATATTTAGAATACCACAGATCGGAGTAACTATTATAATTTCAACAATTTTTATTTTATTAATATTTTATTACAGTAACACGAAGTCTATCAGACTATTGTGCCATATTAGAATTATTTACATATATATATTTAATTATTTACACGATGAATTAGTAGTGATTTATATATCTGTATACAAATCGCTCTAAACTTGCCAAAGTTTTCATAAGATTGAGTATATACAGAAAAGATGGCATTATGTCAAAGTAAGCAAGTACAATTTGGTTAGTCAGAGGGCAAGCAAACAAAAGATACGCTGGTGTTTCGACATCTAGACAGCATTCACATGTTGGATCATTTATAACTCTCAGGTCAAAGATAAAACGATGTAATGCACTGATTAAGCGAAATGTTAGTTGATTCGCATATTTCCTATATGCTTCCATAATATGCAGCTAAGTGAAACTTGAAACAAAGATTATTATAAAAGAAAAAAGGCATCTCTTTATCGGTCAACTGAAAGCCATCGGCAACTTTCAGTTGGCCAATAAGGAGATGCCTTTTTTCTATTTTAATTTATAATCCTTATCCCAGTACAATATCACATTTTTACTATTATTCCCAAATATTATTATAATATAATAAAAATGCTTTATAAAAGAACAAAGTAAAAAACAAAGTCAATACCAACTTTTTAAATATACAATTAACAATATTATGATTCATCAGCGCGCCATCTGTTATGAATATTCGAAACTATTATATAGCATCGGTATTGTAGGTGTAATGGCTATTTCTACAGTTGTATGATAGTTTTATCTGTTAGGGCAACTATATAATGGTCATGTTATAAAGGCAATCCGTAACTAAATTCTTTGAAAACCGAATTATTTATACAAAAGCCTTCCAACAGAGAGCATGGTAAAAAAATGGTTACGACAATCAACAATAGTCGAGTGTTAAAGAACAAGGTGTAAAAGGTGTCTTGCATACAGCAAAGTAAGCATGTTTGAATGGGTCGTTTGTAGATAAAAAACTGCCCATTCACTAGGTATTTTCAGTTCTTGGCTGTAAAATGGTAAAGCTATAACAGCTGGTATGGTAGATTAAACTGGCAAAACCGCTGGGAGGGTTCACCACTTATGAACAAGGCCCTCCCTTTAATTTTTCCATTGCAGTAAGGGCAGTAGAAATTGTTTGATTTTCAAAAGAATCATACGCATCTATAATAGTTTCAAATATTCATAATTATCAATATACACTGGTGTCCAAAAAATAATAAACTTTTGTTTTTTAATGATATCTTTTAAAATATACAACCCTAAAAGCTAAAAAGTAATTTAATTAAGTATTTTAAGTCGTAGAATTTATTTATCGCAACCATTCAATTCGGTAAAATTGAAAATATGCGAATTTTTGCTTGTCTTTATAAGTGTGCTATTTGGCGTGTCGTTTACCCCATCTAAGAATTGTCCAATTATAATTTTATTTAATCCTTAGTTAATTATGTGTTTACGAAAAATTTTAGCAGATGATTTAAAATGGAGAGCTGTTGGAAGAATGGAGGCAGGGCAATCACAAGTTGAAGTAGCAAAATGGCTAAATGTGAATAAATCTGTGGTCAGCAAATTATGGAAACAGTTCATTGAGACAGGAACCATCAAAAGAAAAGAAGGTTCTGGTAGAAAAAGAAAAACAGCTACCTCTGAAGACCGTTATCTGGTCGTAACTGCCAAGCGCCATAGGGAGATGACAGCTATTCAACTCTCTAATGAACTCTCAAGTGCTACTGGAACGAGAATTTCAAGACAAACTGTTTACCGAAGGCTTCACGAAGGTGCTCTTTATGCAAGACGACCAATGGTCTGTATCTTTTCAACCTCTGCTCACAGGAGAGCCCGCTTGAATTGGTGATTGGAACATCACGCCTGGACTCATGATCAGTGGGCCAATGTTCTCTTCAGTGACGAGTCAAGATTTAGTTTAAACACAGATTCTCGACGAGTTTTCATCTGGAGGGAGCCTGGAACCCGCTATCATCCCAGTAACATCAGGGAAATAGACAGTTTTAGAGGGGGCAGTCTCTTAGTCTGGGCTTGCATCAGTTCTAGCAGACGCACACCCCTCCACATTTTTTTCTGGGGGCACTTTAACTGCCCAAAGGTACAGGGACGAGATCCTTGAGCCCTATCTAAGACCTTATAGAGATCAAATTGGTCACAATTTAATTTTTATGGACGATAATGCTCGTCCGCATAGGGCTAGGCTAGTCAATGAATATCTTCAGAGTGAGAATATTCGAAGGATGGATTAGCCAGCCAGATCTCCGGACCTGAATCCAATAGAGCATGTGTGGGATGCTCTAGGGAGGCGTATTGGAGCTCGTCACCCCTCTCCCAGAACCCTCGTTGAGCTAAGAACTGCTCTATTGGAGGAGTGGGGTTTACTAGACCTTGATAGCTGTTAGAGGTGATCATACTCCCTATTGATATCTTATTTCTTTAAGATCTGGAACCTTAGCTTTGGGTATGTTGGTAATAATTTGCATATTTCATAATTTCAAATATATATTTTTTAATTTTCATATAGCTAGTCAAATTCTCCATAGTTTAAACTATTTGTATACAAAATTTTATATTTGTTAATAAATTAGCTTTTGAGAAATTTCAATATTGGTTAAGTTTCTTATTTTTTGGACACAAGTGTATTTGTGATTTTTAGTTTTAAAAACAGTTTTCCTCATGTCTAATTCTCTCCTAAATTTAGAAAAATCAAAGCTACATCAACCAATAAATTATTTAATTCTCGACGTTTCAGTAAATTTCTGTCATTCTCCTCATGCATCAATCATTCCACTGAAGATATTGACAGCAAGTCACTGAAACGTCAAGAATTAAATAAATTATTGGTTGATATGGTTATATTTTCTAAATCGATTTCTACAACCAACAATTCATCTTCTAAAGTCAAAATTAACTAATATTAAAACAAAATTGTAAAATTACCAAAATAATTCAATAGGTAGCTAATCTAACAATAACAACCTAAAACTAATTAGTGATTTTAACTAATTTTAATTAACAAACAACTTCCCCTCCCATGCTCCCATAAAGAAAAATTCAACAATTCGACCCCAACAGGAGATAATCCGAACTAATAATTAGACAATACCTGTCTAACCTAACCTAATCGATGTTGACTTTCCTGTAAAATAACTATTAATTAATATTTTTATTTGAGTAATAGTTACCTAGAAATTAGTCGAAAAAGAAAAAATAAACAATATTAAGGTAAAGGGTTTCTTTTAATTTTGGATATTCGCAAGCTTTCGAGCAAAATTTCTGCTCTTCAACGGGCATATACTTCTATATACAATATCAAGATGAACTGTATATAGAAGTATATGCCCGTTGAAGAGCAGACAATTTTGCTCGAAAGCTTGCGAAAATCAAAATTAAAAGAAACCCTTTACCTTAATATTGTTTATTTTTTATTTTTCGAATATTTTTATTATCGATATATATTAATTAAAATGTTATCTCTCCCTCCCTACCTCCCAGAATATTTAAATTTTAATTTTCTATTAAAAAAAAAGGAAAATCCATTATAGCCTATACATGCGTGCTATATAAATTATTATTTGGGATGTTTAATTGTTTAAATATTCAAGAAAAGAGCGAAAATTTTTACTGAAAAAATTATTCAATGAATAAAAAAGCAAATAAAATTTAAAAAATGGTATAGAGAAAAAATAAAATAAGAATAACCTTTTTTTAAATCGCTTTGAAGTTCTGATATTTTGTGCATTTTTTTTTTGTGAAATATATTGTTGCGTTGTTGGTTGAAAAAGAATAACTTCCGTAAGAACAAAGGATCTTAAGGACTTTATTTAAGCCTAATCAATAAAATAATTACAGAAGAGTGCAAAAAATAAAACAACAATAAAGAAAACAGCAGTTACACACTCACCAACTGCAGCACGGTGAGGGAAAGCAGGAGCAGAACAGGAGACAGAAGTTCGTAGAACCTTCTAGAATCTTCCAAGAAGTACACCGGCGTCGGCGGTAAGCAGCAGTCCGACCTTTTGAGACAGCAGCTTGCTTGGAGTACACCACGTAGCTTCGTTCTTCGACTTTTTTTTTTTACATGAGTTCCTCATCCCTATATATACCGGAGTAGTTCTTTCCAGAACGGTCATGGTTGGTTAGCCAATCACAAAGTCGCCAGGCTTGAGCATTGCGCAATCGCTACTGATTGGCCAATCCGTTGTTCTCCGATTTTTCTACATTTTTCTAGAACGTTCTAAAACATTCTCTTCTGGAATGCGCCATTTTTCTTTTTACGTAACAATATTTTCGATAATATATGAATATGAATATTATTAGGAGGGCCTGGCTCATCAGTGAAGATCCTTTATCTCTTTATAGTTGTTCCGCTATTTGAATGAATATATTTGGCCATGTTGTTTTTAATCTACGATACAGAGGTTGCTCGTCTGTTGCAATGGCCAGTACAATCTCCATATCTCTCACCAATAGAAAACATATTTTCTATGTTTACTGATAGACTGGCCAGCTACTCTGTTCCATTGATGAATTGTAACATAGTGTTGAAGTCTCATGTACCTACAGGTGACATCCAAATTGTCTTCGTGTCTGTGCTTAGAAGAATTAGAACTGTTGTTTATTCCAAAGAGGGATATTTCTCTAAACTATAATTCACAAACACTTGCCAATTTATTCAATATTTCACTCATAAGAGTCTATGTGTTCATGATAAGACATAATTTGGATTATAGCTTAGAACTACAAGATAAAAAGACCAAATACAAATAAATCGTGTGTGACGTTTCGGTAACAGCATGGTTACCATCATCAGGAAAAGACTGGGTTAAAAGACAAAATTATGATAATGATTAAAAACGCTGTTACCGAAACGTTACACAGTATTTATTTATTTAGATATGGTCTTATTACATTGTAGACTATAAAAAGAAAGGTCCCAGTACAATATCACATTTGTACTATTTTTTTTTTACATTGTTTCGCGTTTTCACGCAATTCTGGCCTTAACTATCCATTTCATGATATTTCAGGATACATTAACCTCAGCTTTTTGGTCGTTGAGGTACAGCTTGCACCACGCTGATGAGGGCCGACAGCCCAAAACGCGTACGTGGTTAGCTTTTCTTGATAAACAAGAATGGGTATTTGGTCAATTCTGGAATAATTAAAAATCAACGAATAGTTGATATTTATTCTGATAGATCGTGCCAGCCATTAGCAACTTTCAGTTGCACGATAAGGAGATGCCCTTTCTTTTTCGTATTAATTTATGAACTTTATCCCAGTACAATATCACAATTGTACTTTTTTCACATTGTAGACTGTCCTCAAAGCCTATGTCCATAGTTCATCTAAAATACCCATTCCAAGAGTCTAGTATCAGCATCACTATAAAAGGAAGTTCCAAAAATGCAATATAACAGCGGTATGGTAGATTAAACTGGCGAAACCGCTAGGAGGGTTCACCACTGATGAGCCAAACCCTCCCTTTAATTTTTCCATTGCAGTAAGGGCAGTAGAAATTTTTTATTTTTCAAAAGAATTATACGCGTCTATAATAGTTTTGAATATTCATAACAGATGGCGCGCTATGCATTATAATATAATTGTAGACTGTGTGTTTAATAAATTTGATGCTGAAATGTACAGTACGGTGTATCAATTTCCACTAGTGCTGGGTAAACAGAGTAATCTCAGTAGGGAAGATAGGTGGATTGATGGACTGTGCTTACGTCACAGATCAGGAAATGGAGAATTAGCCAGTGGTGCCAGCTTGATAAATCACTGAAGGGTATCCAGTGGTATCATTTTACTTTCTTCTGCTTCCGGGTTTTGTTTGTGTTGATATCTTATTTACAGTTTTAATTTCTTTTTTTATTCATGATCAAAACGTATAGTACATTTATTCAAGTGCAAACCATAGGAATCAAACAATTTCCTAGTCTTAAATCCAATATTTTAAAAATAATCATTATTCTCTATTACTCTGGAAAGATTTTAAATCAAGTTTAAATTAATTTTCATTATAGATAGAAGTAAAAATAAGCTTTATTTATTTAAGACACTAAAAAAAATGCGATCATTAATAATATCTAATAAACTTTGGGAATTTGTTTTATTCCTGAATACGATCAATTTACATTATAAAATATATTTAAAACATCAAATCTAAGTTCTTGATAAATCAAGAAAAGCCATCCACGAACGCGTTTCGGGCTGTTGGTTCTCGTCAGCCTGGAGCAGGCTGTACCGCAGCGACTAAAAATGTTTTGCTCCCAGAGGCTTCTTGAGAAACCAAGAAATGGGTATTAAATCCAATTTAGCCTCAAATGCGATAGAACGTATTTCAAATTAGTTTCCATACATCAGAATTGTACTTAGGGTGGAAATATCTTGGTGTTTGTTGGGAGAATATATATTCCGGGGAAAAAGAACGCCAATAATGATATACGAAGATTATTTATTACTTAAAGGTATTTATAAACAAAAGGAAAGGATAAGATATTAAAGAAATTAAACTAGATTCAATTATATATACACCAGCAGCTCACGTCTATCAGCGGCCTGACCTATCCAAAACTCTAACCCAGGGTTCGGCAAACTTTTGAGTCGGAAGATTCAAAAATTACGATTTACAAAATTACAAAGTTTTCAAAGAGCCACAACATTTTTTCTTGCCAACAATAAATAGTACTCGCATAAATAATATTTACGTATGGAACTATATAAAGAGCCGTAGCTTCACATCCAAAGAGCTGCATGTGGCTCGCAAGCCGCAGTTTGCCGACCTCTGACCTAACCTATTGATCTAACAAAGCTTCAATATTAATATAGGCAGAGATGCAAATTAGGCATTGATAACAATGGTCAAATACAAATTATAACAGAGTACTATATCGTAAAAATATCTTAGAATTGCAACTTTAAATGAAATTTTAAGTGCAGTATAACATAAAAAAATTCGCTAGGTCTTAAATCGAGAATCAACTTATTCAAATTAGTAGGTTCCTGAGAGTTCTTAGCTCTTACTCTAAATTAGCAGTTCCTATTCCAACACTTGAGCCATTCCCAACAGTTGTAGATACATCACGCTATAGGTACCATTCAGTAGATGGCTATGTTATGAAAGATAATGGTTAAGATAGTTAAAAAGTTAATAAAATATCAATATATCAATAAATATACTAGGGGTCGGTGGAAGGATGGTCTAAACCTTTGGTTTTCGACCGCTACGACCCGGGATCAAATCCCCGCATTGGGCACTTTTTTCTGTTAAAAAAAAAATGCTCCAATGGCCCCCGATTCTTGCAAAATTCCAATCCCACCAGCAAGTGCAAATAACCAAAACGGGGCTCTGGCACATTTGTAAGTGCAAAGTCGAACTGATTTTCACATGTGTAGACATGTGGTGTACTTACAGTAAAAGCAATCGCCTATTTCTACCCACCATGATTATCATGGTCTGTACCACGTGTACTAGGGATAAGCAAAAAAAAAATATATATATATATATGATAATTTAAACCAATAACCCTATATTATATAATACTTATAACAAGATTGACATGATTGTATATAAAAACACATCTATAAATAATTATACGCATAACTGACATGTGTCCTTGCTTCACCATATGTAATGTACTGAGGATAAATAAATAAAACTATATAATAGATTAAAAGCTAAGTTAAAAGCAAGATTGAGAGATTTACAAAGGACTTCTAAAGATAGATTGGACCCCGTCAGACCGTCGCCAGTGTCCGGTGTCCATCGACACGTGCATGACCCAATTCTCTTTGTCAGAGCTGTCGTATAAATAAGACCGGCCTTAGCGACAGTTAGTCAGTTGCAGTGAATCTTCCGGTCAGCGTCACCCCTTGTCGTCTCCAGGGACCAACTCATCGACCATGTAAAACAGTAAGGAATCTTCTATCTCCATCTTTGCTTTTGGCTCGACTTTTTATCTATTCAAGAAATTTTCCTTCGACAACTGTGTCGCTTCGTTTTATGTGTGTGTCCTTACCACCCATCGCTCAACAACTACGACTGCTTCTAGCCAACATGCCACACTGCATTCATTCAACAGCATAAACTACTACTACATTTCAACATTATTACAGAGAGTCGACAGGATTCTACAACAGGCTTACCAAACCCCAACCTATTATTACAGAGAGTCGACAGGATTCTACAACAGGCTTACCAAACCCCAACATATTATTACAGAGAGTCGACAGGATTACCACAACGAAGGAGACCACAACGAAGAAGGTAAAAAGACTGTCCAGATAGATAGAAGAGCCAAGAAGCAAGATGGAGGAACAAGCACGCCATTCCAACGAAACGACCAAGCAATCTTCCCCCCAACGACACAGCCGAACATCCCGCAAAATAAGCCGGTGAGAAGTTACCCACCTTCGACCTTACAACGCAACCATCCAGACGACATGCCACCATCGCCCAAACAGAAGTCACAAGCTTCTACAAGCTCTACAAGACGCCTTCCACGTCATCAGGACAACAACCAAAGACCAAGTCTCCTGACTGAACAATCCTAAAAACTGTGAGTTTTTAAAAAATCTACTTAACTCTCTCTTCATGCTAACAACTTGATTTTCCATAAATATAATGTTTATTTTTACTGTAATTATTTTTAAATCAAATTTTACCATTTTTATAGCATTTCAATTCAAATTTTAAATATTGTACACCCTCATTTATCATTTTTTACTTTATTTTAAGCAACTTTTAAATTTTAATTCATTACTTTCAATGTTACATAAAAAATCATATTATATTTTAATTACTCGAATCCTATTTTCTAAACTTATTTGTTGTGTTTCTCTTAATACCTTATTTTTATACCAAAAAACACCAATGTCTTAATTAAATACACAAAACTTTGCAAAAAAATCATTGTTATGTTCACTATTTTATGTACACGCCCCATTCAAATTATAAGTCACTATCATGCCATTACTCTTTTACAAGGATAATTTTTGCACTACCATAAGCAACGATTTAAAAAATATATTCAAATTTTAATAAACATAGGTGAAACGCATTTTTAAAAAAAATACAAAAATCGAAAGATACAATATCTTCAAAAGCACAACTAGCAATGTAACTGTCCTTCCCCAAAACAAGTTAAAAATTCCAGCATAGCTACACTCCCTCGTCCTTTTCTTTTTACATGCATAATTATTAATAATTCACACATCCCTCGGAACGAACTTCAACACATTCCCACCTTACTTTCGCCAATTGGCCACACGAGCTCCATATCGTCGCGAACACAAAGATTTCACGATAAACATACCACCTCTATAACAATCTGAAAATTCTCGATGTGTTTCGTACAACAACCACCCATGACTAATAAATTTGTTATTCATTCGGAAACTAGTTAGATGCTGTACCCAAAAACGAAGACTTCACGTGACACCTTTCCATACAACACCCACTAGTGTCACAGCGCAACACAACAATTTTTCTCACTTAACAGGCCCAAGACGCCTTCATGCCTGTGACACCTCACCAAAGCGTGTCTACGTTGAAGTCGCACTTTTATTCACATCTAAGCCTGACATCATTGAATAACATTTTTTAATTAGTCCGCAACATCGTCGAAACACAACACTTGCGAACACCGAGAAGACTATATTTTCAAACAGGCAAGAGGACATAACTCAACTCGGGACGTAGGCCAGACATGACATCAGGTGCCGGTCGGCATCAAAGGATATGGACACCAATTTCGGCCGCCATGTTGACATCTCCAGTTTCAGTTTACCACAGCCGACTAGCCCAGTCCGCCTGTACTTGAAACTCGTGGTCCAGCTCGCAGAATGGATAGATTGCAGCACCTATAATTAATTGACTTACCAATCATTACCCAATTTAACATATTACCATGAACATGTCAGATCACATATTCCCAGTTTCAGAGACATAGAAACACCAATGTTTACCAAAAGGGAAATGACCTAGTTACACACCACAGTTGTAACTTTTCTTCAAAAGAGACAATTTTTGTTCCATTTTTCACTACTTAACATTTATCTAATCATTAATAACCTTTAATTATATTATATTTTTTTTTGTATAAAATCGTGAATAATTATTTTTATTTTTATTTTTTTTTACTTTTCAATTATAATCAAATTTTTATTCCAACATTATTTTAACAACTTTATTTTTACAATTTTATTCTTCATGATATTATTTTAGTATGGCAAAACATTTAATTCTTTCAATAATCATTTTTAATTCATTATTATATCTTTTATATATTACTAATTCTCATTATTATATCTTTTATATTTTGCTAATTCATTATTATGTCTTTTGTATATTACATGTTTGATCTTATCCCCTTATACTGTTGTTATCAGCAATCATATTTCTATCTTTTTATTCACTATATTTTTGTTTAAGTAACTTTATTATATGACAATATTTATTTATCAGCAACCACCGGGCATACAACAATCGTTTTTCAATAATCCTACTTACTAATCACTTCCCTATACTTTTTTCACTACCTATTTCAGCCATTGCTAGAAACGACAGCACTGCTTGACAATTTTTTTTTGATTTCGTAATTCAACAAACTCTTTGAAAACACCGTTCCCCAGAAGTACAAGTCTCGACTTTTGGTCTGAACACGTTTCAAAAGTTTATTTCAATCATCCGCAGAGCACATCACCAACGCATGCACAAAGCGTTCACTTTTTTCAACTTTCAATTTTTTCAGCTCTAGCGGACCACAATCAACCTTTGATTTCAAGTCAAGTCAGAACACCTACTGTCGATACAACAATTCTACTTATCGCATGGCTCTACCACCCCTTTCAATCATATTAATTCTTTTCTTCAACAACTTTTCAACCCAATAACCCTACAATTGTGACAAAGCACTGTAACCTTATACAGGATCACAGGTGAAACATTGCCTAGGAAGACGCACAAGTCTATATCCTCGCTTTGCACCTGGATCTCAGTATTTGATTGTCTGTGCAACACTTACAATTGCATATTCTTCAACCCCTAACCCTTTCCAACGCCGCCAACAATCTTTTAGAACATCATTTGTTATCATCATTATTTTTTTAGCAAACAAAGGTTTTATCTACAGTTCTCTTTTATAATGAATATCATAACTTTTAAATTAAACATAAGTTTTATTTTTACAATTTTCAGATATAGCCAAATAAATATCTTGTTATAGCCCTTTACCCTCACAGTTTTAATTAATTAAAAGAAATTTTAATTACTTACCTGTGTTAGAGAGGCTTTACCCGCTTAAACCCGGATAAACCCTTTCACTCACGGGGCCCATCTATGATAATTTAAACCAATAACCCTATATTATATAATACTTATAACAAGATTGACATGATTGTATATAAAAACACATCTATAAATAATTATACGCATAACTGACATGTGTCCTTGCTTCACCATATGTAATGTACTGAGGATAAATAAATAAAACTATATAATAGATTAAAAGCTATGTTAAAAGCAAGATTGAGAGATTTACAAAGGACTTCTAAAGATAGATTGGACCCCGTCAGACCGTCGCCAGTGTCCGGTGTCCATCGACACGTGCATGACCCAATTCTCTTTGTCAGAGCTGTCGTATAAATAAGACCGGCCTTAGCGACAGTTAGTCAGTTGCAGTGAATCTTCCGGTCAGCGTCACCCCTTGTCGTCTCCAGGGACCAACTCATCGACCATGTAAAACAGTAAGGAATCTTCTATCTCCATCTTTGCTTTTGGCTCGACTTTTTATCTATTCAAGAAATTTTCCTTCGACAACTGTGTCGCTTCGTTTTATGTGTGTGTCCTTACCACCCATCGCTCAACAACTACGACTGCTTCTAGCCAACATGCCACACTGCATTCATTCAACAGCATAAACTACTACTACATTTCAACATTATTACAGAGAGTCGACAGGATTCTACAACAGGCTTACCAAACCCCAACTATTATTACAGAGAGTCGACAGGATTCTACAACAGGCTTACCAAACCCCAACATATTATTACATATATATATATATATACTACCATTACTAATCCTTGTTGTCATGTATATTTACCCAACACCCGGTGACTATTCAAATATACGATGAAATTCCTTCAATCCCAATAAATGTGTTGACAAAAGGAAATGTAGAATGATTATATAAATAGAAATGTGCCAGTTTCATCGCCCGAAGGAACTTTGGATCATTATCAGACTTGACAGTTGAAGTCAACAAAATGCCTGGAAGACTTTTGTTCATTTGGTTTTAAACTATCTGAAGTCTCAACTTCGCATTTGTTATCTGAATTATTTAGATAAATATAAATATATATATTAGACAATAATTCCTAAAATTATTTAACGATACAATATGAGATTTATATGGATATTTTTTATATAGTTTGACAAAATTAATAAGGAATATAAGGCTTGGTTTCTTTTTGCAATTTTTTATATATCGAGCTTTCAGGCTAACATTCCCGTCAACACGGAGTCCATGTTAGCTCTTCAACAAGGGGTCCGATCAAATATGCGAAGTAAACTCTGAGAGAAAAATGACAAAACTATAACAAGACTTAGAACAAAACACTATAAAGGAATGACAATACATCCATATGGCACAAGAACCTATAGGACATGCAACAACTGTCCTGATGTGGAACTAACACCTACTCACATATTCTCATGCCCAGCAATGGCCGCAGCCTTGCAGAAAATTGACATAGACCTAGAGCAGCAGCTTTACACACCCAAGATAGTGGACATTGCTGCTGCTGTGATAGAGATGCATGGGGATATCTGAGGATCTTCATTGGACACGACAACAACAACCACAACAGAAAATTGACATGGACCCAAAGCAGTAGCTTTACACACCCAAAATATAGAGAACGACTGCTGTGATAGAGATGTATGGAGACATCTGAGGCTCTTCATTGGACAAGACAAAAACAGAAAATTGACATGGACCCAGAGCAGCTGCTTTACACACCCAAGATAGAGAACGACTGCTGTGATAGAGATGTATGGAGACATCTGAGGCTCTTCATTGGACACGACAACAACAAAAACACGGAGCCCTAGAAGTACTACTTCTCTAGAGATTCTAGGTCTCCATGTTGAAGGACATGTTAGCCCGAAACCTTGAAAAATAAAAAGTTGTAAAAAGAAACCAAAACCTAAATAACTAATTGATTTTGTCAAAGTTTAGAATCAGGGAAGAACCTTTATTGATATAGTTTACCTAATATATATTATACACGTATATAATAGTCATTACATATATAATTGCGTTATAAATGCTCATATAAGTTTTCTCTTTGACTTGAGAGTTATAAATGATCCAACATGTGAATGCTGTCTAGATGTTGAAACACCAGAGCATCTTTTGTTGGCTTGCCCTCTGACTAACCAAATTGTACTTGCTTACTTTGACATAATGCCGTCTTTCTGTATATACTCAATCTTATGAAAACTTTGGCAAGTTTAGAGTAAATTGCACACAGATTTATAAATCACTACTAATTCATCGTGTAAATAATTAAAGATATATGTAAATAATTCTAATATAGCACAATAGTCTGATAGACTTCGTGCTTCTGTAATAATAATAATAAAAAAATGCTGATATAAACCTCTTTTTGTAATGTTAATCTCTGTTCAAGGAGAGACATGCCTGAAAGCTTGTGAAGTTTATTATCTTATAAAATAAATTATTTTCCTTTTTTTGTGTGTTTTATCGGATAATAAAGATATAATGATACACGGTGATACGAACGATTGATAGGAATGAACGATAGGAAATTCCTACGAGTGACTATCAAAAACAAGAAGTTTATCTCTCATTGGATATTGCAATAATTCCTTACATGTGATTTTTGATTGTGAGGTAGTCACTCAATAGAGATGGTCGCTTATGGAAATTTGTGTTGTATAAGAGAGACACCTTAAAAAGATAAGAAAGACTAGGGAAGTTGTTTCTTAATGCGATGTGAATACAACGAAACCAACTCTTTCATTTCTAAAATTGTAAATTAATTAGGTAACATTGATATACAGTAGAACCTCCCTTTAGCGGACACCTCTCCACAAAGGACAGTTTTTATTTGCAAAATTACCATTTTTACAATTCAGCAACTCTCCAGTGAGAGGACACCCCTTCCTAAAGGACACTTTGGCTCTGCAATTAGGTGTTGTCCTTTAAAGGGAGGTTCTACTATAAATATCTTATACCATATATAGTAGAACCTCCCTTTAGCGGACACCTATCCACAAAGGACAGGTTTCATTTGCAAAATTATCATTTTTACTATTTAACAACTCTCCGGTTAGAGAACACCTCTCCCTAAAGGACACTTTGGCTCTGTAATTAGGTGTTGTCCTTTACAGAGAGGTTCAAATGTATATATATCTTATACCAAATATTATAGTATAACCTCCCTTTAGCGGACACCTCTCCACAAATGACAGTTTTCATTCGCAAAATTACCATTTTTTCAATTTAGCAACTCTCCAGTAAGAGAACACCTCTCCCTAAAGGACACATTGGCTCTGCAATTAGGTGTTGTCTCTTCCAGGGAGGTTTTGCTGTATATATATATATCTTATATCATATATAGTAGAACCTCCCTTTAGCGGACACCTCTCTACAAAGTACAGTTTTCATTTGCAACATTACCATTTTTACTATTTAGCAACTCTCCGGTAAGAGAACACCTCTCCCTAAAGGACACTTTGGCTCTGCAATTAGGTGTCCTTTACAAGGAGGTAGTTCTACTATATATATATTCCTACTTAAAAATACCAGAAGAAAATAATTTTAATCAAATAATCCATAGATAACTTCGTTAACTCGATATCTTATTAAAGAAGAAGGGAGGATGCCTTTAAGCACATTTCCCATAAGGATTTGTCTAAAGACAGCCCTCAACGGCTAAATGGATTAAGTCTTAAATTAATTTTTAACTAAGAGGTTCTTTCAATGAAAATGGGAAGCTTAGTGGATTTAGAGAGATTAACAGTCTTATAAGTATGGGGATAAGATTTTGTAGAGTTTGGATAAGCTCTTTTTAGTGTTTTAGTGGGTATAACGTATGAATATAATAGAACTTTTTAGATAATCTTTTACGAAGTCTCTTTCTTTCTCATATAATGGTGGCGGTATCTTGTCCATGGAGCAGATCAGATCGGTCCATGCACCCTGATCACAATACCGGCCAACTGAGGTGGTGGTGTCTTGTCCATGGAGCAGATCAGTCCATGCACCCTGATCACAATACCGGCCAACTGAGGTGGTGGTGGTGGTGTCTTGTCCATGGAGCAGATCAGATCGATCCATGCACCCTGATCACAATACCGGCCAACTGAGGTGCCTTGTCCGTATGGCTGTCTTCTTCTGGATTGATGTCTGCCATTTAGAGGGCTGCAAGGATGGCCGGGTATATATGGTCCGGAGTGAGTTGGGTGTTGTAACAGTTATTGCAGTCCCTGTAAGATCTAGTCATGTCTGGGTTTATCTTCATTTTTTTAATGTCCTGTTCTCAATATAATAAACTCTTGAAGTAAACGAAAAGATTGCGCTACAAATTTTAAAATAAAAATACAACCTTTCGCAATGAGTTTCTTTTATTATAATAAACTCTCTGATGAGCATCCACAAATCTGTAAATATAAAGATAAAGATTTGAAAAATCAATATAACTTACAATAAAATTTATCATAAAAATGTTGAGAGTTGGTTAAAACCTTCGATTCCCAACAGTCATGAACCGGGATCGAATCCCGCATTAGACACTTTGTTTTAATATGTGAATAACCTTCACAATTATTGTTGTAAATATCATAAGCTAGGTTGTTCTTTTTGAGCGGCGGTACCTAGTAAAGTTATTTTGGAACCAGGAACCAGTTGAAAAATTAGTAAAACTTATTACAATAATTCGTTTTAAAGAGACGTGATATTTTTAAAGATTCTGTTCTCTTTGGATAGCTTTTTCGCCAATATTCCCTTCAACAGACACTTTTAAACAATTATAATACGAATAGAATCAAAAAGGATAAGTTTCTTTATGGTTAAAAACGATTCGAGCTTTCAAGCGCAAGCAGCCCTTCTACAGGAATAAAGGAAACAATTTTCCTTGTTTGATAGAAGAATATACATCATGTAGAATGTACATTGTTTTAAATGTTTGTTGAAAAAGATTCTCGGCTAGAATTCTGGCATAACAGAATTTAATGCGCATGCTCATTTTTAAAATAAAACTATTTTCTACTGCCCTTACTGCAATGATAAAATAATGCGAGGACCTGGCTCATCAGTGGTGAACTCTCCCAGCGGTTTCGCCAGTTTAATCTACCTTACCGCTGTTATATTGCATTTGGCTGTTTTCCTTTTATACTGATACTGATGCTGAACTCTAGTATCTACGTCCAGTATATGTAAAGAATACATTTTGCAAGCTGAAGACCTTCCAGCGGTTTCGCAAGTTTAATCTATCGTGGTAGAAAATTATTTCATTTAAAAAAATAATTTCTAATTGATATTTTGTTGGATTAGCGTTAAATCGAGATTAGAGTTAAACGTCTAATTAACGACCCAATTGATAGACTCTCATCTCCCTGAGCGAACATAATCGGAAACCTATAAACCACTGTTCCAGAGTTGCACAATTTTCAAAGAAATACTCTCCAGCAGATACAGGACATTGCATTCATGTTTTCAGACTATAGGTTAACATTGGATGTTCTACTGTAGGTTAAATTTATATATACTGAAACATATATAGATTGTGGCCCCGGAGATGATTCTCTAAATTTTGATCAAGAAGAAGAAGGGAAGATTGAAAACCATCATGACTGAGTGAAGTAGAATGCATCTGCCTTTATCATTTGCCAAAGGAAGAGGGGGGGAGTCCTATTGGAGCGTAAGACGGGTTTAACCAAGTCGAAATAGAGGACGGCAACCTGGCCATGAAACTCTCGTAGACGCCTGTGGGCTGATTATTCAACCCCATGGAGCTAAACCATAAAGGCGGGCGAGAGGAGCCAAACCAAATGGCTGCTCTGTACATGGAGAATGCATCAGTTCCAAACTGACTGGTGAACTGATGACAGGGGTGAAGTTTTGGCTGCAGGCGTTCAGGCAATACTAGCTTAGGTAGCCATTCCATCATACGACGTCCTTTAAGACTGGGAGCACTACTCAGTGACAGGCCGACTTAGCTCCAAAAAAGATGGCCACCTCTGACATGAGAAACAGACGCCATGTACAGCCGCTCCTAACATGGGGTACTGACTCATCCTGTATCCCTGGATTAGGAGCCCTTACGGGGTACTATCAGCCGGGCCAGCTGAGCCCAGGTTTTTTAGCGAGCTTGTTACTGCTCCCCCTCCTCCAATCTCATCCAGGTTGGGGCCGACAAAGGTGGAGTTAGAACTAGAGGAGACCAAGAGTGACGTCAGAGTGTCCCTCATCGATTGGTGACAGATGTGACAAGTGGGTCAGACAAGTGCGACTATTCCCTTCCCTTACACCGGAAATGTCAACATCCCAGCACGGATATCCTGTTTGTTACGATAGCATCTCAACCTGCCGCCGTACTTTCTGGAAACTTTGTTGTTGTGGCTGGTTGGTACTTTGCTTGGTATAGTAGGTGCCTATCACTGTTGTAGGTAGACTGCTTGATTAATGAGTGCGCCACATGTAGTACCAGACTATGATACCGATGGTTGGGTGGCTGTTTGTACTGTCTACACATATAGTACGAGGCCATGTTGATCACGGTCGGTAGAGAGTAGTAGCTGTTTGTACTGTAAATACATCACATGTATACACATGTAGTATCAGGCCATGCTAATCATGGTGGGTAGAGAGTAGTGGCTGTTTGTACTGTAAGTACACTACATGTCTATACATGTAGTACCAGGCTGTGGTACTCATGGTTAGGTGGTTGTTTGTACTATAAGTACATCACATATCTACACATGTTATACCAGGCGTGATAACCATGGTTGGTAGAGGGTTGTGACTGCTTGTACTGTAAGTACACTATATGCCTATACATGTAGTACCAGGCTGTGATACTCATGGTTAGGTGGTTGTTTGTACTATAAGTACATCACATATCTACACATGTAGTACCAGGCCGTGATAAACATGGTTGGTAGAGGGTTGTGACTGATTGTACTGTAAGTACACTATATGCCTATACATGTAGTACCAGGCTGTGATACTCATGGTTAGGTGGTTGTTTGTACTATAAGTACATCACATATCTACACATGTAGTATCAGGCCATGTTAATCATGGTGGGTAGAGAGTAGTGACTGCTTGTACTGTAAGTACACTACATGTCTTTACATGTAGTACCAGGCTATGATAACCATGGTTAGGTGACTGGTTGTCCTGTAAGTTCATCACATGTCTACACATGTAGAATCAGGCCATGTTAATCATGGTGGGTAGAGAGTGGTGGCTGTTTGTACTGTAAATAAACATGTAGTACCAGGCTATGATAGTCATGGTGGGTAAAGGGTTGGGACTGCTTGTACTGTAAGTACTGTAACGACACTACATATCTACACATCTAGTACCAGGCTGTAATAACCATGATAGATAGAGGATATGTGGCTACTTGAACTAAGCACACATGCCGATAAATTTAGTAACAGGCTATGAAAATCATGGTGGAAGATTCTGCTTTTTGGACAGTGAAGACCTAAAACCCATTGAGATTGTGGCAGGCAGAATAAATGTTCAGCAACAGCCCATGCAGTACCAGAATCTGATATCAATATTCCGAGTATATAGATAAACTTTTTTTTTTTGCTCAAAATAGAAAAACAAAAATATTCTTCTTCGGTGCATATGCAAATAGGACGTCCACCTTTGCAATAATGGCACCTCGTATTTAATTGAGAAAAAAAAAAGGCATTTCCTGATCGTGCAACTAAAAGTTGCTGATGGCTTGCGCCATCTATCGGAATAAATATCAACTAAATCGTTGATTTTTTAATTATTCCAGAATTGACCCAATACCGTTTCTTGATAAATCAAGA
>CP092877.1:51442519-51480959 GCA_030710605.1 Cordylochernes scorpioides
ATTCATTGTACATAGTGTATATAATGCATATTATCTTTTTTTTTAAATAGTGCAGACTGTGCACTTTGTATGTATTGACAAGATGTCAATAAAATTATTTTAACTGTCATTGATGAGGAATTGGAATTTTCAAAACACATAATTAGCACCTCAAATAGAGCTACCAGAAAACTAAACATTCTGAGATGGCTATGTGGAACAAATTGGGGAGAAAAACCCAGAATTCTCAGAATAACATATATCACCTTAATAAGGCCGATAATGGAATATGCAACACCGGTCTGGGCTCCCTCAAGCTCATCACTAAAAGTAAGACTAGACAGTGTTCAAGCAAAAGCGGCCAAAATAATCACTGGTGCTGTTTCATCCACCAACAATGAGAAAATTCAGAGAGAATGTGTTCTAGACCTACTCGCTCGAAAACAGAAGATAAAATAAAAACAACTTGGATCGGCACTTCGGAAACGAGGAACCAGAGGACGAGATCTCTCTGACCACTTGTGGTTTGGTGGATCCGCCCTTTTCTGAGAATGAGGTGAAACTGACGGCTTTCAAGTTCGGGAAAAGGAAATCTCCTGGTCCCGAAGGGATCGATAACACGGTCGTGAAAGCCCTGTTAAGAATGCACCCATCACTTCTTGCCAGGTTTTTAATAGATGCCTGGACACTGGTACTTTTCCTGAGGCATGGAAGGTTGCCCGAGTAGTGCTTCTCGAAAAGTCTGGTAGAAAGGGTAATTCACCTAATGATTATCGTCCGCTTTCTTTACTAGTGTGTCTAGGTATGGTCCTGGATAGACTACTAGCTCAGCGACTGAAGAACTGGCTAGAGAGTAATGAGCTCCTTTCCTCTTTCCAACATGGTTTTAGGGAAGGGAACTCCACAACCACGGCTCTGAACGAGGTGTTAGAGGGGGTTGAGATGGGCTTAAATAAAGGTGCTTGGGTTCTTCTCGTGGCCCTAGACATTGATGGCGCGTTCAACTCCATGAGCTGGAACAAGCTGATGAAATTTGATGGACATGGGTTGTTCTGATAATTTGTGCAGCCTGGTTCGTGACTTCCTGAGGGATGGACGGATTAGCCTCAGTTTTGGTGGGCGGAAGTTGGAAAGAAGCTGTGCTAGGGGTTGCCCCCAGGGCTCTTGCTGCGGACCTATTCTGTGGAATATCCTGCTAAACACCGTTTTCAAGGAGGAGCTACCTGAGGGAGCCTGGCTGGTTCTCTATGCTGACGACCATTTCCTCATCATTGAGGCTGCTTCGAGAGCGAAGGCTGAGAAGTGTGTTGAAGCTTCTCTCCAAATCCTCTCGAACTGGACCCATGACTCTGGCCTTAAGTTCAATGTATCCAAAACTAAAGCCCTCAGCTTTAAGCCTAGGGACATACGAACTAAAAGGAAAGGGATCAAATGGGAGCACAAGACGGCTATCCGGATAAAGGAAGGAGAGTAGCGTAGGTCAATATTTTTAGGAACCTCTGCCTTTCCTGTGTCGAGCCAATCCTGCTATAACAGGGATCAGAAGGTGGCAAAAACTCTAGAGAGCGTGCAGAGGACAGCGGCACTCAGAATCACAGGGGGATATCGCACTACCAGCAGTGAGGCCTTTTTGGTCCTCGCTGGGCTTATTCCCCTGAGATTGAAACTAGAGGAGGAGACCATCAGACAGAAGATCTGAGAGAACAGGGAAGATGCCCTGGGACTTGAAGCGGGTGCCCTGGAATGGAAGAAGGACCCAAGGAAGCCTCCGCAGTGGTTGCCAAAGTGGAATTGGAGTCCTGGAGGGCCGACAGGGAGGTTTTCACTGATGGTAGTTAGTCTGGAACCAATACTGGAGCTGGAGTAGTGATTTTCACTAATGGAGAGCTGATCTTCCAAGAAAGCTTAACACTCAGAGTGGACGAATTGGTCTCTTCAGCCGAGCTGGTTGCGATCAGGGTAGCCCTCAGAGTGTGTGCCGAGAAGAACTTCAGCCCGGACCGCCTCTATTCAGATTGTATGTCGGCCCTCGTCGCCATCAATCTGGTGAAAGGGTAACTCGCGCATCAAATAATCCAGGAGCTGGAGATGATAACGCGGGCTCCGGAGCTCCATTGGGTTAGGGGACACAGCCTCATCGAATGTAATGAGTTTGCAGACAGGCTCGCTAAGGCAGGATGCTTTAGAGGTAGATCACTGAGGACCCCAGTGACCAAGAAAGAAGTTTATAGGAGGATCAGGGGGCACGTCCAGGACTTATGGTTGGACAGATGGAGGAGAAGTGTGAAGGGAGAGAGGTATTCAATTGGGTAGCAACACCCAAGTACCTCTGTAAGGTAATGTCCCACAAATTCATTAGGGTAGTTCGGGACATGGGCTCTTCCCCAAGTCTCCACAGATTTAAAATTAAGAGAAACCCTGATTGCGTCTATGAAGAAAGGGATGTGGATGCACGCCACTACGTCTTGGAAAGTCGAAGGGTAGTACGAGGGCGGGAAGAGAGAAGGAGGGCGAGGGGCGCGATCGAGAGTAAGCTGCTGAGAAACCACAGCAAGCTTCTTGAGAAAGCCCACGACGTGGCATCTGAGCTTTTCCTCAGCTGTGAGTGAACAGAGTCGACCGGGGGCCGCCTCCCCGCGGTCCCTGCTGGACACAGTAGATAGTTTCCTCCTTTTTCGCTAGCGCATCAGCAGCTTCATTGCCTTCAATGCTAACATGTAAGGGTATCCATTGAATGTAAATTTT
This sequence comes from Cordylochernes scorpioides, assembly GCA_030710605.1. NCBI lineage: Eukaryota > Metazoa > Arthropoda > Arachnida > Pseudoscorpiones > Chernetidae > Cordylochernes > Cordylochernes scorpioides. The sequence continues at coordinate 51,445,244 of CP092877.1, forward strand.
TGAGGTATTGAGAGTTTTTGGAGATAACCAATTATGTTCCTGCTTACTTTGTCTCTAAGTTCCCTTGTGTGACTCAAGTGTTGTATGGCACTTCTACTATCAGTAAGAATCCATATAGCTGCATTTAGTTGTATCCTTTCCAGTGATTTTAGATTTGTTTCAGATGCTGTACCATAGATTTGATATCCATATTCCAAGATAGGTCTCATTAGAAATGTGTAAGTTAATTTTAGTGTTGTTGCTTCAGCTCCCCACTCTTCCTGAAATACATTTCAAGATTTTTAGTCGGTCTCTTCCTTTTCTAACAACTCCTTCAATATGTTTACTGGAGTTAATGTCTGGATCCAGGGTGTAGCCGAGATATTTAGGATGTTTATTATATTGCAATTGTTGTTCTTTCAGAATAATATTTGGTCTTATTTTGTATAGTTTCTTATCGGTAGTAAAAAGACAGGTTTCAGATTTATGGGGGTTAAATTATAATTTATGTTTATTAGCAAATTTTTCTAGGTGGAGAAGAGTCTTGTTCAAATCTCTTTCAGCTTTTTTCCAGTTAGTGTTGCTGCTCCATAGAATAATTTCATCAGCGAAAAGTCCAATATTGGTTTTATGTGAAAAATTTTCTTCTATATGCCTGCAATAAATAGGGTGAAGAGATTTGGGCTAAGGACTGATCTTTGTGGTAATCCTTGATACAATTTGAAAGTTTTAGATAGAGTGGCATTATATTTGACCCTGATATATCTATTTTTAAGGGAATCATTTAACCAAGTGATAGCTTTTCCATCAATTTTAAAATGTTTGAATAATTTTGTAATTAACTTGTTTTTCCATACCTTATCAAAAGTTTGTGTAAGGTCTAAAAAAGCAGCTATTGTGTGGTTAGTTGGTTTTCTGTTTTGTGCATCTTTTACCTTTTGTGTGAAAAATAAGAGTTGGTCTATTGTCCCATGTCCTTTCCTAAATCCATATTGTTCTTCTTGTAAGAGATTTCTTGTGTCGGGGTGGTAGGTGAGTCGTCTGAGTATAATTTTTTCCATTAATTTTCAGCAAATACTTATGAGGGAGATAGGTCGGTAGTTTTTTGGGTCATCAGCAGTTTTGTCAAGTTTTTAAATGTGAATTATTGTTGCATTTTACAGTCTTGAGGCAATTTTCCAGTTTTCCAGGAGTTATTGAAAATATTAATAAGTCTTTCTTTGCCAATTTTGCCCAAGTTTGATAGCATTCGGCCATGGATTCCATCTGGCCCAGGAGTCTTGCTTAGGTCAGTGTTTTCTAATGCATAAGCTAGCTCTTTCATATTGATTTTTTTTCATGGAAAATATTATGAGTGCTGGTGACATTTTTACAGTCATGAATAATCCTTCGGGTCTTTGTTTGAACCTTGATTTTACTACTTATTTGATATGAATTACCTAAAATATTGGCAGCAATTCTGTCATTAGTTGCTGGTGTACCATCTGTATTCTTAATCATATTAGTTTTTTCGGTTTGTGATTGGATCTGTCAATTTGTTTTGCCAAATTCCAAAGTTTTGTATTTGGGTTTCTTGGGTTCAGGTTTTCACAAGTTTGTTTCCATTTTTCCCATTTCACATTTACGTATATTATTTTTATTTTTGCATTCACAATGTTCAGTTCAGTTCTACAATTTGTTTGGTTTTAAGTGCTCTTTTTTGTAGTTCATTTCTTTTAGTTATAAGTGTTTTAATATTTTTTGCCTGGTGTGTATAATTTGGAATCAATTTCTTAATATTATCTCTTGGTATTGAAACTGTGGCTGCTTTAATAATGATGTTTTCGAAAGATATCCAATTAGCCTTTTTGAAGTTCCAGAATTTTTCTTAATTGAGCTGGTTTTGGTCTTGGTGCTAATTTCTATCAAATTAGGCAAATGATCACTTCCAATTATTTTTTAATATTTGCTATTTGCATTTGTGGAAAATGTCAGGATAGTAAAAACTTAAATCAAGGGCTTGTGCAGTATTATAGCTGTGTGAATGATGGGTAGGATTCCCATCATTTAAGCACATGATGGAATTGTCGTCAAAGATGTTTGAAAGTATTTTGCCTCTTGGGTTTGGGTGGAACATCCCCATAGTTGATGTTTGGCATTAAGGTCACCTACAATAATAGTGTTGTCTGTAAGAAGTTGAGCCATTGTTCCATCGTCAATAAGTGTATTGTTTGGAGGGTGATACATATTGTATATGTTGATGGCTTTGTTTTGATTGAGGTAGACTTTGATATCTTGGGCTTCGAGGTCTAATGTGTTTGAAATATTAACGGCTATGTCCTCATAGTACAAATTCTTGATTAAAAATGCTAGGCCACCCCCTTTAACAGCATATACAGATGGATCTTCAGACCTTACCCTGAGTTATGGAGGGGCTGGAATTAACATAATACTGCAAGATGGAACGCACATCAAAATCAAAGAAGGAGCAGGACAGATTTCGTCAAACTTCACTTGTGAACTGACAGCTATCTGGAAAGCCCTTGATGATTGCCTTAACCAACCATCCCTGCATCAAGCAGAAGGAAATTTAATATACAGCGACTCCATATCCGCTCTAGAAGCAATTGAGAAGGGGGCAATACTAAAATCACACAGAAAATACACTCGTTACTTACCCAACTGGAACCATTGAAGAATAACTGCATTCTACAATGGATCCCTGCCCATGCTGGGATCGGGGGTAATGAAATGGCATTTGATTTGGCAAAGGAAGCCAGAAAGTTGAGCCAAAGGAAAGAACAAATGTCATTATTTGACGCTGATTCTTTGTCAAAATACAAGATAATTAAACAATAAATAAGAAAAGATCAAAATGCGAAATAAACTCTGAGAGAAAAATGTCAAAAACTATAACAAGACTTAGAACAAAACACTATAAAGTAATGACAATACATCCAGATGGCACAATAACCTAAAGGGCATGCAACAATTGTCCTGGTGTGGAACTTACACCCACCCACATATTCTCATAGCCAGCAATGGCCGCAGCCTTGCAGAAATTTGACATAGACCCAGAGCAGCAGCTTTACACACCCAAGATAGTGGACATTGCTGCTGCTGTGATGGAGATGCATGGATACATCTGAGGCTCTTTATTGGACACGACAACAACAACGGCATTCCAGAGTAAAATAAATTATCAGAGATAGATACATATTTTTCAAATGAATTAAAATAAATATAATCGATACTGAGAGAGAGTTGAATTAAAAATATTAGAAATTTATTATCTTCGGAAACACAAACCGTATCTAAAATATCAACTTTTTTTTGCTACATGTTTTAATTTGCATTTACCTATTTTACATATCTCTGATTGTATTTAAAAATTGTTAACCAATTCTTCATACTTTTGGCGAAGTGGTGTTTTATTAATTTGTTATTTGATGTTATTAGGGTTCTTTCCTGGTATTTAAAAAGGAAAAATACGTGTCGATCAGTTATATTTTTCAATTTATCAAACAATTTGGCCGCTGAATCTCTGATTCTGGTAGTGCGCCATCTGGCGAATAAAATTGTAACTAAAATCAATTTCGAATTTTTCATTATTTGCCATAAAAAATCCCATTGCATCCTGAACACAATGGTGTTTACCGCATTGCTCTAGCGCAAATATTCGCGGAGTTATTAATTTTTAAAGTTGTGCGGGACTTTTGGATCACCCTGTATATATATATATATATATATACATGTATATAGTATTTTAAAATTAAATAAAACTTTTTTAATTTTTAAGCTAACTTTTTCCATTTGTAAACAAAGGCTCGAAGGTGTTATTAAAATTTAAAAAGTTGCTATTAAAATTTAAAAAGTTGCTATTAAAATTAAAAAGTTTTCTTTAATCTTCAAATACTCTGTATATCATTTTGACTAATTTTAATTCAACGATAAAATTATCACTCAATGATAAAGGAATAGCTTTTTTTAATTTCTTATTTATTTTTTAGATTATATATGTATTTTCAAAAATTGGTGACAATTTCTACCTCTCTTGCTATAAAAATCCTATAACCACTTCAAAATGGGCCCCGTGAAGAAATATGTTGAAAGAGAATTGGGTAAGAAGAAGGATATTATCACAATGGAGGCAAAGAGGGAAATGATTGAAAAGCACGAACGTGGCATGTGGGTGACAGAAATAGCGAGATTTTATAAGAAGTCGACATCAACGATTTGCACAATATTGAAGAAGAAAAAGGAATTAAGGGAGTTAGATGCAGCAAAAGGAGTCACAAGACTATCAGACCAGCGTCCACGTCTTCTAGAAGAAGTTGAAAAATTGATTCTTGTATGGATAAACGAGAAGCAATTAGCAGGTGAAACCATAACCCAGAATTTAATATGTGAAAAGGCAAAGGCCTTGTACGCCGAACTCGGGAGTAAAATACCATGTACATCAATAGAGAACGAAGTACATGCAGACTTCAAAGCCAGCAAGGGGTGGTTCGAAAACTTTAAGAGGAGAAGTGGCATCCATAGTGTCACGAGGCATGGAGAGAGTGCAAGTTCGGATGCTAAAGCAGCTGAGACATTCACTGCCGAGTTCGAGAAGCTCGTTGTTACTGAGTGTTACCTCCCACAGCAAGTTTTTAACTGTGATGAAACAGGACTTTTTTGGAAAAAGATGCCGAAGAGAACCTACATTACAGCCGAAGCGAATACAATGCCCGGTCACAAGCCCATGAAAGACCGTCTCACCCTCTTGCTGTGTGCTAATGCAAGTGGAGATTTGAAAGTAAAGCCACTGCTCGTGTATCATTCTGAGAATCCACGGGCTTTCAAGAAATACAAAGGCAAAAGAGCCAATTGAACGTTTTGTGGAAGTCGAATACTAAGGCTTGGGTCACTCGTTTGTTGTTTGTTGAGTGGATGAACGAAGCATTCGGTCCTGCAGTGAAGAAATATCTTTCGGAAAAAAACTGCCACTCAGAGCGTTGCTGGTTATGGACAATGCTCCTGCTCATCCACCAAGCCTTAAGGATCACTTACTGGATGAATTCAAGTTTATTGAGGTCAGGTTCCTCCCTCCTAACACCACCCCACTACTGCAGCCTATGGATCAGCAGGTAATTTCCAACTTTAAGAAAATATATATCAAAGAACTTTTTCAGAGATGCTTCGAATTAACTGAAGAAACAAACCTTACTCTCCGAGAGTTTTGGCAGAATCATTTCAACATTGTCCACTGCCTTAAGATCATTGATAAAGCATGGAATGGAGTCTCCCAGAGAACTCTCGTTTCTGCTTAGACAAAATTGTGGCCTCACATCGTCCATGCATATGATTTTAAGGGGTTGTCTGGTGAACAGGAGCCACCAATTATCGATGTTATTGTGTCTCTGGGGAAAACTTTAGGACTGGAGGTGAATGAGCCAATCATTCAAGAGCTTGTGGAGGAAGAAGATCAGGAGCTTACCACAAATGAACTGATCGATCTTCATCGCGAGCAACACCAAGAGGTTAAGGAGGTGATCTCGTCTGGGGAAGAGGAGGATGAAAATTCACTGGGATCCCTCCCTTCAGATCAGATTCGGGAAATATGTAAAATGTGGGAAACTGTGCAATTGTTCGTAGCAAAGCACCACCCGAATAAGCCGGCTGCTTTGCGAGCGACGGATCAGTTCAACGATAATGCGATGTCGCATTTCCGTGAAATTCTCAAAAAGAGGCAGAAGCAACAGTCATTGGACCAGTTCTTCGATAAAATTGAAAGAAAAAAATAAAATGTTATAAAATAACCCTTTTATGCCATTTTCCCCTCAAATAGTGGTTTTTTAACGCAATTGCATCAGCCATCCCAACATTATCTTTTATTTTTGTTTATTTTATCTTTTTTTATACATTTATTTATGCATTATCTTTTTATTTACTTATCACTAGGTTTGAAATTCAGTAACTATCACGTGTAAAAATTTTCTTTCGAATCTTTCATTAAAAATATGATAGCTATGATTTCAAATATTGAATGGAGTACAAGCTTCTCTTATACTTATCACGAAGTGTTTACCGACTCTAATTAAACTAAAATTCATGGAAGAATTGCCCGAGTTTCAATTATTTAAAACTAAGAAATTAGTTTCGCACTACGAGCGTTTTGGAGTACGAGCATGGCTCTGGAACGGATTATGCTCGCAAACCGAGGGTCCACTGTATATTTAGAATACCACAGATCGGAGTAACTATTATAATTTCAACGATTTTTATTTTATTAATATTTTATTACAGAAACACGAAGTCTATCAGACTATTGTGCCATATTAGAATTATTTACATATATATATATATAATTATTTACACGATGAATTAGTAGTGATTTATATATCTGTGTACAAATCGCTCTAAACTTGCCAAAGTTTTCATAAGATTGAGTATATACAGAAAGATGGCATTATGTCAAAGTAAGCAAGTACAATTTGGTTAGTCAGAGGGCAAGCCAACAAAAGATACGCTGGTGTTTCAACATCTAGACAGCATTCACATGTTGGATCATTTATAACTCCCAGGTCAAAGATAAAACGATGTAATGCACTGATTAAGCGAAATGTTAGTTAATTTGCATATTTCCTATATGCTTCCATAATATGCAACTAAGTGAAACTTGAAACAAAGATTATTATAAAAGAAAAAAGGCATCTCTTTATCGGTCAACTGAAAGCCATCGGCAACTTTCAGTTGGCCATTAAGGAGATGTCTTTTTTCTATTTTAATTTATGATCCTTATCCCAGTGCAATATCACATTTGCAATATTTTTCCCAAATATTATTATGATATAATAAAAATGCTTTATAAAAGAACAAAGTAAAAAACAAAGTCAATACCAAATTTTTAAATATACAATTAACAATATTATGATTCATCAGCGCGCCACCTGTTATGAATATTCGAAACTATTATATAGCATCGGTATTGTAGGTGTAATGGCTATTTCTACAGTTGTATGATAGTTTTATCTGTGTTAGGGCAACTATATAATGGTCATGTTATAAAGGCAATCCGTAACTAAATTCTTTGAAAACCGAATTATTTATACAAAAGCCTTCCAACAGAGAGCATGGTAAAAAAATGGTTATGACAATCAACAATAGTCGAGTGTTAAAGAACAAGGTGTAAAAGGTGTCTGCATACAGCAAAGTAAACATGTTTGAATGGGTCGTTTGTAGATAAAAACTGCCCATTCACTAGGTTTTTTCAGTTCATGGCTGTAAAATGGTAAAGATATAACAGCGGTATGGTAGATTAAACTGGCAAAACCGCTGGGAGGGTTCGCCACTTATGAACAAGGCCCTCCCTTTAATTTTTCCATTGCAGTAAGGGCAGTAGAAATTGTTTGATTTTCAAAAGAATCATACGCATCTATAATAGTTTCAAATATTCATAATTATCAATATACACTGGTGTCCAAAAAATAATAAACTTTTGTTTTTTAATGATATGTTTTAAAATATACAACCCTAAAAGCTAAAAAGTAATTTAATTAGGTATTTTAAGTCGTAGAATTTATTTATCGCAATCATTCGATTCGGTAATTTGAAAATATGCAAATTTTTGCTTGTATTTATAAGTGTGCTATTTGGCGTGTCGTTTACCCCATCTAAGAATTGTCCAATTAAAATTTTATTTAATCCTTAGTTAATTATTAGTTTACGAAAAATTTTAGCAGATGATTTAAAATGGAGAGCTGTTGGAAGAATGGAGGCAGGGCAATCACAAGTTGAAGTAGCAAAATGGCTAAATGTGAATAAATCTGTGGTCAGCAAAATATGGAAACAGTTCATTGAGACAGGAACCATCAAAAGAAAAGAAGGTTCTGGTAGAAAAAGAAAAACAACTACCTCTGAAGACCGTTATCTGGTCGTAACTGCCAAGCGCCATAGGGAGATGACAGCTATTCAACTCTCTAATGAACTCTCAAGTGCTACTGGAACGAGAATTTCAAAACAAACTGTTTACCGAAGGCTTCACGAAGGTGCTCTTTATGCAAGACGACCAATGGTCTGTATCCCTTTAACCTCTGCTCACAGGAGAGCCCGCTTGAATTGGTGCTTGGAACATCACGCCTGGACTCATGATCAGTGGGCCAATGTTCTCTTCAGTGACGAGTCAAGATTTAGTTTAAACACAGATTCTCGACGTGTTTTCATCTGGAGGGAGCCTGAAACCCGCTATCATCCCAGTAACATCAGGGAAATAGACAGTTTTAGAGGGGGCAGTCTCTTAGTCTGGGCTGGCATCAGTTCTAGCAGACGCACACCCCTCCACATTTTTTCTGGGGGCACTTTAACTGCCCAAAGGTACAGGGACGAGATCCTTGAGCCCTATCTAAGACCTTATAGAGATCAAATTGGTCACAATTTAATTTTTATGGACGATAATGCTCGTCCGCATAGGGCTAGGCTAGTCAATGAATATCTCCAGAGTGAGAATATTCGAAGGATGGATTGGCCAAGGATCTCGTCCCTGTACCTTTGGGCAGTTAAAGTGCCCCCAGAAAAAAATGTGGAGGGGTGTGCGTCTGCTAGAACTGATGCCAGCCCAGACTAAGAGATTGCCCCCCTCTAAAACTGTCTATTTCCCTGATGTTACTGGGATGATAGCGGGTTACAGGCTCCCTCCAGGTGAAAACTCGTCGAGAATCTGTGTTTAAACTAAATCTTGACTCGTCACTGAAGAGAACATTGGCCCACTGATCATGAGTCCAGGCGTGATGTTCCAAGCACCAAGCTTTGGGTATGTTGGTAATAATTTGCATATTTCATAATTTCAAATATATTTTTTAATTTTCATATAGCTAGTCAAATTCTCCATAGTTTGAACTATTTGTATACAAAATTTTATATTTGTTAATAAATTAGCTTTTGAGAAATTTCAATATTGGTTAAGTTTCTTATTTTTTGGACACAAGTGTATTTGTGATTTTTAGTTTTAAAAACAGTTTTCCTTATGTCTAATTCTCTCCTAAATTTAGAAAAAAACAAAGCTACATCAACCAATAAATTATTTAATTCTCGACGTCTCAGTAAATTTCTGTCATTCTCCTCATGCATCAATCATTCCACTGAAGATATTGACAGCAAGTCACTGAAACGTCAAGAATTATATAAATTATTGGTTGATATAGTTATATTTTCTAAATCGATTTCTACAACCAATAATTCATCTTCTAAAGTCAAAATTAACTAATATTAAAACAAAATTGTAAAATTACCAAAATAATTCAATAGGTAGCTAATCTAACAATAACAACCTAAAACTAATTAGTGATTTTAACTAATTTTAATTAACAAACAACTTCCCCTCCCATGCTCTCCATAAAGAAAAATTCAACAATTCGACCCCAACAGGAGATAATCCGAACTAATAATTAGACAATACCTTTCTAACCTAACCTAATCGATGTTGACTTTCCTGTAAAATAACTATTAATTAATATTTTTATTTGAGTAACAGTTACCTAGAAATTAGTCGAAAAAGAAAAAATAAACAATATTAAGTTAAAGGGTTTCTTTTAATTTTGGATTTTCGCAAGCTTTCGAGCAAAATTTCTGCTCTTCAACGGGCATATACTTCTATATACAATATCAAGATGAACTTACATAGAAGTATATGCCCGTTGAAGAGCAGAAAATTTTGCTCGAAAGCTTGCGAAAATTAAAATTAAAAGAAACCCTTCACCTTAATATTGTTTATTTTTTATTTTTCGAATATTTTTATTATCGATATATATTAATTAAAATGTTATCTCTCCCTCCCTACCGCCCAGAATATTTAAATTTTAATTTTCTATTAAAAAAAAGGAAAATCCATTATAGCCTATTCATGCGTGCTATATAAATTATTATTTGGGATGTTTAATTGTTTAAATATTCAAGAAAAGAGCGAAAAGTTTTACTGAAAAAATTATTCAATGAATAAAAAAGCAAATAAAAATTTAAAAAATGGTATAGAGAAAAAATAAAAAAGGAATAACCTTTTTTTTAAATCGATTTGAAGTTCTGATATTTTGTGCATTTTTTTTTTGTGAAATGTATTGTTGCGTTGTTGGTTGAAAAAGAATAACTTCCGTAAGAACAAAGGATCTTTAGGACTTTATTTAAGCCTAATCAATAAAATAATTACAGAAGAGTGCAAAAAATAAAACAACAATAAGAAAACAGCAGTTACACACTCACCAACTGCAGCACGGTGAGGGAAAGCAGGAGCAGAACAGGAGACAGAAGTTCGTAGAACCTTCTAGAATCTTCCAAGAAGTACACCGGCGTCGGCGGTAAGCAGCAGTCCGACCTTTTGAGACAGCAGCTTGCTTGGAGTAACCAACGTAGCTTCGTTCTTCGACTTTTTTTTTTTTTTGCATGAGTTCCTCATCCCTATATATACCGGAGTAGATCTTTCCAGAACGGTCATGGTTGGTTAGCCAATCACAAAGCCGCCAGGCTTGAGCATTTCGCAATCGCTACTGATTGGCCAATCCGTTGTTCTCCGATTTTTCTACATTTTTCTAGAACGTTCTAAAACATTCTCTTATGGAATGCGCCATTTTTCTTTTTACGTAACAATATTTTCGATAATATATGAATACGAATATTATTAGGAGGGCCTGGCTCATCAGTGAAGATCCTTTATCTCTTTATAGTTGTTCCGCTATTTGAATGAATATATTTGGCCATGTTGTTTTAATCTACGATACAGAGGTTGCTCGTCTGTTGCAATGGCCAGTACAATTTCCATATCTCTCACCAACAGCTACTCTGTTCCATTGATGAATTATAACATAGTGTTGAAGTCTCATGTACCTACAGGTGACATCCAAATTGTCTTCGTGTCTGTGCTTAGAAAAATTAGAACTGTTGTTTATTCCAAAAAGGGATATTTCTCTAAACTATAATTCACAAACACTTGCCAATTTATTCAATATTTCACTCATAAGAGTCTATGTGTTCATGATAAGACATAATTTGGATTATAGCTTAGAACTACAAGATAAAAAGACCAAATACGAATAAATCGTGTGTGACGTTTCGGTAACAGCATTGTTACCATCATCAGAAAAAGACTGGGTTAAAAGACAAAATTATGATAATGATTAAAAATGCTGTTACCGAAACGTTACACACTATTTATTTATTTAGATATGGTCTTATTACATTGTAGACTATAAAAAGAAAGGTCCCAGTACAATATCACATTTGTACTATTTTTTTACATTGTTTCGCGTTTTCACGCAATTCTGGCCTTAACTATCCATTTCATGATATTTCAGGATACATTAACCTCAGCTTTTTGGTCGTTGAGGTACAGCTTGCACCACGCTGATGAGGGCCGACAGCCCAAAACGCGTACGTGGTTAGCTTTTCTTGATAAACAAGAATGGGTATTTGGTCAATTCTGGAATAATTAAAAATCAACGAATAGTTGATATTTATTCTGATAGATCGTGCCAGCCATTAGCAACTTTCAGTTGCACGATAAGGAGATGCCCCTTTCTTTTTCGTATTAATTTATGAACTTTATTCCAGTACAATATCACAATTGTACTATTTTTTTCACATTGTAGACTGTCCTCAAAGCCTATGTCCATAGTTCATCTAAAATACCCATTCCAGAGTCTAGTATCAGCATCACTATAAAAGGAAGTTCCAAAAATGCAATATAACAGCGGTACGGTAGATTAAACTGGCGAAACCGCTAGGAGGGTTCACCACTGATGAGCCAAACCCTCCCTTTAATTTTTCCATTGCAGTAAGGGCAGTAGAAATTGTTTATTTTTCAAAAGAATTATACGCGTCTATAATAGTTTTGAATATTCATAACAGATGGCGCGCTATGCATTATAATATAATTGTAGACTGTGTGTTTGATAAATTTGATGCTGAAATGTACAGTACGGTGTATCAATTTCCACTAGTGCTGGGTAAACAGAGTAATCTCAGTAGGGAAGATAGGTGGATTGATGGACTGTGCTTACGTCACAGATCAGGAAATGGAGAATTAGCCAGTGGTGCCAGCTTGATAAATCACTAAAGGGTATCCAGTGGTATCATTTTACTTTCTTCTGCTTCCGGGTTATATTTGTGTTGCTATCTTATTTACAGTTTTAATTTCTTTTTTATTCATGATCAAAGCGTATAGTACATTTATTCAAGTGCAAACCATAGGAATCAAACAATTTCCTAGTCTTAAATCCAATATTTTAAAAATAATAATTATTCTCTATTACTCTGGAAAGATTTTAAATCAAGTTTAAATTAATTTTCATTAGAGATAGAAGTAAAAATAAGCTTTATTTATTTAAGACACTAAAAAAAATGCGATCATTAATAATATCTAATAAACTTTGGGTATTTGTTTTATTCCTGAATACGATCAATTTACATTATAAAATATATTTAAAACATCAAATCTAAGTTCTTGATAAATCAAGAAAAGCCATCCACGAACGCGTTTCGGGCTGTTGGTTCTCGTCAGCCTGGAGCAGGCTGTACCGCAGCGACTAAAAATGTTTTGCTCCCAGAGGCTTCTTGAGAAACCAAGAAATGGGTATTAAATCCAATTTAGCCTCAAATGCGATAGAACACGTATTTCAAATTAGTTTCCATACATCAGAATTGTACTTAGGGTGGAAATATCTTGGTGTTTGTTGGGAGAATATATATTCCGGGGAAAAAGAACGCCAATAATGATATACGAAGATTCTTCATTACTTAAAGGTATTTATAAACAAAAGGAAAGGATAAGATATTAAAGAAATTAAACTAGATTCAATTATATATACACCAGCAGCTCACGTCTATCAGCGGCCTGACCTATCCAAAACTCTAACCCAGGGTTCGGCAAACTTTTGAGTCGGAAGATTCCAAAATTACGATCTACAAAATTACAAAGTTTTCAAAGAGCCACAGCATTTTTTCTTGCCAACAATAAATAGTACTCGCATAAATAATATTTACGTATGGAACTATATAAAGAGCCGTAGCTTCACATCCAAAGAGCTGCATGTGGCTCGCAAGCCGCAGTTTGCCGACCTCTGACCTAACCTATTGATCTAACAAAGCTTCAATATTAATATAGGCAGAGATGCAAATTAGGCATTGATAACAATGGTCAAATACAAATTATAACAGAGTACTATATCGTAAAAATATCTTTGAATTGCAACTTTAAATGAAATTTTAAATGCAGTTTAACATTAAAAATTCGCGAGGTCTTAAATCGAGAATCAACTTATTCAAATTAGTAGGTTCCTGAGAGTTCTTAGCTCTTACTCTAAATTAGCAGTTCCTATTCCAACACTTGAGCCATTCCCAACAGTTGTAGATACATCACGCTATAGGTACCATTCAGTAGATGGCTATGTTATGAAAGATAATGGTTAAGATAGTTAAAAAGTTAATAAAATATCAAGATATCAATAAATATACTGGGGGTCGGTGGAAGGATGGTCTAAACCTTTGGTTTTCGACCGCTACGACCCGGGATCAAATCCCGCATTGGGCACTTTTTCTGTTTAAAAAAAATGCTCCAATGGCCCCCGATTCTTGCAAAATTCCAATCCCACCAGCGAGTGCAAATAACCAAAACGGGGCTCTGGCACATTTGTAAGTGCAAAGTCGAACTGATTTTTACATGTGTAGACATGTGGTGTACTTACAGTAAAAGCAATCGCCTATTTCTACCCACCATGATTATCATGGTCTGTACCACGTGTACTAGGGATAAGCAAATATATATATATATATATATATTAAATATATAAAATATATTACTAATCCTTGTTGTCATGTATATTTACCCAACACCCGGTGACTATTCAAATATACGATGAAATTCCTTTAATCCCAATAAATGTGTTGACAAAAGGAAATGTAGAATGATTATATAAATAGAAATGTGCCAGTTTCATCGCCCGAAGGAACTTTGGATCATTATCAGACTTGACAGTTGAAGTCAACAAAATGCCTGGAAGACTTTTGTTCATTTGGTTTTAAACTATCTGAAGTCTCAACTTCGCATTTGTTATCTGAATTATTTAGATAAATATAAATATATATATATATATATATATATTAGACAATAATTCCTAAAATTATTTAACCATACAATATGAGATTTATATGGATATTTTTTCATATAGTTTGACAAAATTAATAAGGAATATAAGGCTTGGTTTCTTTTTGCAATTTTTTATATATCGAGCTTTCAGGCTAACATTCCCGTCAACACGGAGTCCATGTTAGCTCTTCAACAAGGGGTCCGATCAAATATGCGAAGTAAACTCTGAGAGAAAAATGACAAAACTATAACAAGACTTAGAACAAAACACTATGAAGGAATGACAATACATCCATATGGCACAAGAACCTATAGGACATGCAACAACTGTCCTGATGTGGAACTAACACCTACTCACATATTCTCATGCCCAGCAATGGCCGCAGCCTTGCAGAAAATTGACATAGACCCAGAGCAGCAGCTTTACACACCCAAGATAGTGGACATTGCTGCTGCTGTGATAGAGATGCATGGGGATATCTGAGGATCTTCATTGGACACGACAACAACAACAACAACAACAGAAAATTGACATGGACCCAGAGCAGTAGCTTTACACACCCAAAATATAGAGAACGACTGCTGTGATAGAGATGTATGGAGACATCTGAGGCTCTTCATTGGACAAGACAACAACAGAAAATTGACATGGACCCAGAGCAGCTGCTTTAAACACCCAAGATAGAGAACGACTGCTGTGATAGAGATGTATGGAGACATCTGAGGCTCTTCATTGGACACGACAACAACAAAAACACGGAGCCCTAGAAGTACTACTTCTCTAGAGATTCTAGGTCTCCATGTTGAAGGACATGTTAGCCCGAAACCTTGAGAAAAAGAAAGTTGTAAAAAGAAACCAAAACCTAAATAACTAATTGATTTTGTCAAAGTTTAGAATCAGGGAAGAACCTTTATTGATATAGTTTACCTAATATATATTATACACGTATTTAATAGTCATTACATATATAATTACGTTATAAATGCTCATATAAGTTTTCTCTTTGACTTGAGAGTTATAAATGATCCAACATGTGAATGCTGTCTAGATGTTGAAACACCAGAGCATCTTTTGTTGGCTTGCCCTCTGACTAACCAAATTGTACTTGCTTACTTTGACATAATGCCATCTTTCTGTATATACTCAATCTTATGAAAACTTTGGCAAGTTTAGAGTAATTTGCACACAGATTTATAAATCACTACTAATTCATCGTGTAAATAATTAAAGATATATGTAAATAATTCTAATATAGCCCAATAGTCTGATAGACTTCGTGCTTCTGTAATAATAATAATAATAATAAATTGCTGATATAAACCTCTTTTTGTAATGTTAATCTCTGTTGAAGGAGAGACATGCCTGAAAGCTTGTGAAGTTTATTATCTTAATAAAAGACATTATTTTCCTTTTTTTTTTTGGTGTTTTATCGGATAATAAAGATATAATGATACACGGTGATACGAACGATTGATAGGAATGAACGATAGGAAATTCCTACGAGTGACTATCTAAAAACAAGAAGTTTATCTCTCATTGGATATTGCAATAATTCCTTACATGTGATTTTTGATTGTGAGGTAGTCACTCTATAGAGATGGTCGCTTATGGAAATTTGTGTTGTATAAGAGAGACACCTTAAAAAGATAAGAAAGACTAGGGAAGTTGTTTCTTAATGTGATGTGAATACAACGAAACTAACTCTTTCATTTCTAAAATTGTAAATGAATTAGGTAACATTGATATACAGTATAACCTCCCTTTAGCGGACACCTCTCCACAAAGGACAGTTTTTATTTGCAAAATTACCATTTTTACAATTCAGCAACTCTCCAGTAAGAGGACACCCCTTCCTAAAGGACACTTTGGCTCTGCAATTAGGTGTTGTCCTTTAAAGGGAGGTTCTACTATATATAGCTTATACCATATATAGTAGAACCTCCCTTTAGCGGACACCTCTCCACAAAGGACAGGTTTCATTTGCAAAATTATCATTTTTACTATTTAACAACTATCCGGTAAGAGAACACCTCTCCCTAAAGGACACTTTGGCTCTGTAATTAGGTGTTGTCCTTTACAGAGAGGTTCAAATGTATATATATCTTATACCAAATATTATAGTATAACCTCCCTTTAGCGGACACCTCTCCACAAATGAGAGTTTTCATTCGCAAAATTACCATTTTCACAATTTAGCAACTCTCCAGTAAGAGAACACCTCTCCCTAAAGGACACATTGGCTCTGCAATTTGGTGTTGTCTCTTCCAGGGAGGTTTCGCTGTATATATATATATATATCTTATACCATATATAGTAGAACCTCCCTTTAGCGGACACCTCTCTACAAAGTACAGTTTTCATTTGCAACATTACCATTTTTACTATTTAGCAACTCTCCGGTAAGAGAACACCTCTCCCTAAAGGACAATTTGGCTCTGCAATTAGGTGTCCTTTACAGGGAGGTAGTTCTACTATATATATATTCCTACTTAAAAATACCAGAAGAAAATAATTTTAATCAAATAATCCATAGATAACTTCGTTAACTCGATATCTTATTAAAGAAGAAGGGAGGATGCCTTTAAGCACATATTTCCCATAAGGATTTGTCTAAAGACAGCCCTCAACGGCTAAATGGATTAAGTCTTAAATTAATTTTTAACTAAGAGGTTCTTTCAATGAAAATGGGAAGCTTAGTGGATTTAGAGAGATTAACAGTCTTATAAGTATGGGGATAAGATTTTGTAGAGTTTGGATAAGCTCTTTTTAGTGTTTTAGTGGGTATAACGTATGCTAGAATTTTTTAGATAATCTTTTACGAAGTCTCTTTCTTTCTCAATATAATGGTGGCCGTATCTTGTCCATGGAGCAGATCAGATCGGTCCATGCACCCTGATCACAATACCGGCCAACTGAGGTGGTGGTGTCTTGTCCATGGAGCAGATCAGAACAGTCCATGCACCCTGATCACAATACCAGCCAACTGAGGTGGGGGGTGGTGTCTTGTCCATGGAGCAGATCAGTCCATGCACCCTGATCACAATACCGGCCAACTGAGGTGGTGGTGGTGGTGTCTTGTCCATGGAGCAGATCAGATCGATTCATGCACCCTGATCACAATACCGCCCAACTGAGGTGCCTTGTCCGTATGGCTGTCTTCTTCTGGATTGATGTCTGCCATTTAGAGGGCTGCAAGGATGGCCCGGGTATATATGGTCCGGAGTGAGTTGGGTGTTGTAACAGTTATTGCAGTTCCTGTAAGATCTAGTCATGTCTGGGTTTATCTTCATTTTTTTTTTTAAATGTCCTGTTCTCAATATAATAAACTCTTGAAGTAAACGAAAAGATTGCGCTACAAATTTTAAAATAAAAATACAACCTTTCGCAATGAGTTTCTTTTATTATAATAAACTCTCTGATGAGCATCCACAAATCTGTAAATATAAAGATAAAGATTTGAAAAATCAATAACTTACAATAAAATTTATCATAAAAATGTTGAGAGTTGGTTAAAACCTTCGATTCCCAACAGCCATGAACCGGGATCGAATCCCGCATTAGACACTTTGTTTTAATATATGAATAACCTTCGCAATTATTGTTGTAAATATCATAAGCTAGGTTGTTCTTTTTGAGCGGCGGTACCTAGTAAAGTTATTTTGGAACCAGGAACCAGTTGAAAAATTAGTAAAACTTATTACAATAATTCGTTTTAAAGAGACGTGATATTTTTAAAGATTCTGTTCTCTTTGGATAGCTTTTTCGCCAATATTTCCTTCAACAGACACTTTTAAACAATTATAATACGAATAGAATCAAAAAGGATAAGTTTCTTTATTGGTTAAAGACGATCGAGCTTTCAAGCGCAAGCAGCCCTTCTACAGGAATAAAGGAAACAATTTTCCTTGTTTGATAGAAGAATATACATTGTTTTAAATGTTGTTGAAAAAAAAAAGATTCTCGGCTAGAATTCTGGCATAACAGAATTTAATGCGCATGTTCATTTTTAAAATAAAACTATTTTCTACTGCCCTTACTGCAATGATAAAATAATGCGAGGACCTGGCTCATCAGTGGTGAACTCTCCCAGCGGTTTCGCCAGTTTAATCTACCTTACCGCTGTTATATTGCATTTGGCTGTTTTCCTTTTATACTGATACTGATGCTGAACTCTAGTATCTACGTCCAGTATATGTAAAGAATACATTTTGCAAGCTGAAGACCTCCCAGCGGTTTCGCAAGTTTAATCTACCATGGTAGAAAATTATTTCATTTAAAAAATAATTTCTAATTGATATTTTGTTGGATTAGCGTTAAATCGAGATTAGAGTTAAACGTCTAATTAACGACCCAATTGATAGACTCTCATCTTCCTGAGCGAACATAATCGGAAACCTATAAACCACTGTCCCAGAGTTGCACAATTTTCAAAGAAATACTCCTCCAGCAGATACAGGGCATTGCATTCATGTTTTCAGACTATAGGCTAACGTTGGATGTTCTACTGTAGGTTAAATTTATAAATACTGAAACACAGATTGTTGCCCCGGAGATGATTCTCTGAATTTTGATCAAGAAGAAGAAGGGAAGATTGAAAACCATCATGACTGAGTGAAGTAGAATGCATCTGCCTTTATCATTTGCCAAAGGAAGAGGGGGGAGTCCTATTGGAGCGTAAGACGGGTTTAACCAAGTCCGAAATAGAGGACGGCAACCTGGCCATGAAACTCTCGTAGACGCCTGTGGGCTGATTATTCAACCCCATGGAGCTAAACCATAAAGGCGGGCGAGAGGAGCCAAACCAAATGGCTGCTCTGTACATGGAGAATGCATCAGTTCCGAACTGACTGGTAAACCGATGACAGGGGTGAAGTTTTGGCTGCAGGCGTTCAGGCAATACTAGCTTAGGTAGCCATTCCATCATACGACGTCTTTAAGACTGGGAGCACTACTCAGTGACAGGCCGACTTAGCTCCAAAAAAGATGGCCACCTCTGACATGAGAAACAGACGCAATGTACAGCCGCTCCTAACATGGGGTACTGACTCATCCTGTATCCCTGGATTAGGAGCCCTTACAGGGTACTATCAGCCGGGCCAGCTGAGCCCAGGTTTTTTAGCGAGCTTGTTACTGCTCCCCCTCCTCCAATCTCAGCCAGGTTGGGGCCGACAAAGGTGGAGTTAGAACTAGAGGAGACCAAGAGTGACGTCAGAGTGTCCCTCATCGATTGGTGACAGATGTGACAAGTGGGTCAGACAAGTGCGACTATTCCCTTCCCTTACACCGGAAATGTCAACATCCCAGCACGGATATCCTGTTTGTTACGATAGCATCTCAACCTGCCGCGTACTTTCTGGAAACTTTGTTGTTGTGGCTGGTTGGTACTTTGCTTGGTATAGTAGGTGCCTATCACTGTTGTAGGTAGACTGCTTGATTAATGAGTGCGCCACATGTAGTACCAGACTATGATACCGATGGTTGGGTGGCTGTTTGTACTGTCTACACATATAGTACGAGGCCATGTTGATCACGGTCGGTAGAGAGTAGTAGCTGTTTGTACTGTAAATACATCACATGTCTACACATGTAGTATCAGGCCATGTTAATCATGGTGGGTAGAGAGTAGTGACTGCTTGTACTGTAAGTACACTACATGTCTATACATGTAGTACCAGGCTATGATAACCATGGTTAGGTGACTGCTTGTCCTGTAAGTACATCACATGTCTACACATGTAGTATCAGGCCATGCTAATCATGGTGGGTAGAGAGTAGTGGCTGTTTGTACTGTAAGTACACTACATGTCTATACATGTAGTACCAGGCTGTGGTACTCATGGTTAGGTGGTTGTTTGTACTATAAGTACATCACATATCTACACATGTTATACCAGGCGTGATAACCATGGTTGGTAGAGGGTTGTGACTGCTTGTACTGTAAGTACACTATATGCCTATACATGTAGTACCAGGCTGTGATACTCATGGTTAGGTGGTTGTTTGTACTATAAGTACATCACATATCTACACATGTAGCACCAGGCCGTGATAAACATGGTTGGTAGAGGGTTGTGACTGCTTGTACTGTAAGTACACTATATGCCTATACATGTAGTACCAGGCTGTGATACTCATGGTTAGGTGGTTGTTTGTACTATAAGTACATCACATATCTACACATGTAGTATCAGGCCATGTCAATCATGGTGGGTAGAGAGTAGTGACTGCTTGTACTGTAAGTACACTACATGTCTTTACATGTAGTACCAGGCTATGATAACCATGGTTAGGTGACTGGTTGTCCTGTAAGTTCATCACATGTCTACACATGTAGAATAAGGACATGTTAATCATGGTGGGTAGAGAGTGGTAGCTGTTTGTACTGTAAATACACATGTAGTACCAGGCTATGATAGTCATGGTGGGTAAAGGGTTTGAACTGCTTGTACTGTAAGTACTGTAACGACACTACATATCTACACATCTAGTACCAAGCTGTAATAACCTTGATAGATAGAGGATATGTGGCTACTTGAACTAAGCACACATGCCGATAAATTAGTAACAGGCTATGAAAATCATTGTGGAAGATTCTGCTTTTTGGACAGTGAAGACCTAAAACCCATTGAGATTGTGGCAGGCAGAATAAATGTTCAGCAACAGCCCATGCAGTACCAGAATCTGATATCAATATTCCGAGTATATAGATAAACTTTTTTTTTTTGCTCAAAATAGAAAAACAAAAATATTCTTATTCGGTGCATATGCAAATAGGACGTCCACCTTTGCAATAATGGCACCTCGTATTTAATTGAGAAAAAAAGGCATTTCCTGATCGTGCAACTAAAAGTTGCTGATGGCTTGCGCCATCTATCGGAATAAATATCAACTAATCGTTGATTTTTTTATTATTCCAGAATTGACCCAATACCGTTTCTTGATAAATCAAGAAAAGCTAATTACGTACGCGTTTAGGGCTGTTGGCCCTCATCAGCGTGGTGCAAGCTGTACCTCAATTATTTGACCAATTCTGGAATAAATAAAAATCAACGATTAGTTGATATTTATTCCGATAGATGACGCAAGCTATCAGCAATTTTCAGCATATTTAAAGTTAGAATCTCATGGTAATAACATTGAGCAACTCTGCTAACTCTTTCTAACACTTGATGCCATCAAATTTCACAACAATACCATTTATGACGGTTATAGGATTTTAAATAATTTGTCGCATAATTAGAAGAGTCGTACATTGAAGCTTCTGCTATATATATATATATATATATATATATATATATATATTGTAGCGTTATTTGTTGTATTGTTTTACATAATTAGGTTTTGGATTTTGTTTGTGTTTGTTTTGCATGTATTGAGTTAATGATTGGTGTATATGTTCGTGTATTCTTTGATTTGAGTAGTCTGCTCGTTGGCAGCAATAAACGTTTATCGTTCGATTTATCTACGCCTGTTGCTTGCAATTCTTACCGCCACAAGTGGTGAGAAGCTGGGTACCGATACCATCAACGGATACCTCTGTCAGAAGATGCCGTCGCCTAGAAGGCCTGGAACCACGTTTTGATTTCGACGAAAATAATAAGCCAATCAGAAAAATGTCAATATCGGCTGGAGTTAACACGGGTGTTAATACTTGCAAACATTTGACAAGAAACCCAACTGTGTTTAGCGGCAATGGAACGGAGGATTGTGGCAAATGGATGAAGGATTACGAACGTATTGCGAGATCGAACTGCTGGGATGCCACGATGAAATTGGCGAACGCACCATTCTTTTTGGAAGGGACCGCTGGCCAATGGTATGATAACAACGAAGAAGGAATGGATTCGTGGGATATGTTTAAGGAGATGTTTAGCCGGACATTCGACAATAGCGGTGTCCTTCTCAGACGCGCTAAGGACAACCTTCAGAGTCGAGCTCAGAAGAGTACAGAATCCTGTGAATCCTATATCCAAGACGTTCTGAGCTTGGGGAAGGCAGGTGAATCCCGATATGAGTAAAGAAGAGAAAGTGGCACATCTAATGAAAGGTGTGGTAGAAGATGTCTATCAGGTCATCTTGATAAAGGAAATTGATACTGTTGAAGCCTTTGTCGATTGGTGCCGAAAGGTGGAGGCTTGCAAGCAGCGACGCATCGGGAAACCAAGGTTTGAGCGACTCCCTAACGTCGCAAGTATAGAGCAACCAAACTCCTCGTCCCTGGAAGATCTGATTCGACGAATCGTGAGAGAAGAAATTAAAAGTGCCCTACATTCCGAGCCTATAGTGCCGGAGGTGAACTCCCTGAAGAAAATGATTCATGAAGAGGTTGAGAGAAATCTGACCCCAATTGCGCAGCAGGATCCATACTACCAAGAACAACGCCGCCAATTTGAAGGACCGGCGAAACCATGCCCGTATTACCAGCAGCAAAGTCCTACAAGGCTGACAACTGCCCGAAGAAAGACTGACGAATGGAGGACGGTGGATAATATTCCCGTTTGTTTCCAATGCGGACGCCCGGGTCACGTCGCCAGGTACTGCCGAGAGCGGCGAGGGATGATGGATCGACAGCCACCGGGGAGATACCACCCTGTCCAGAACGGCCCGCGAACGATCTATAATAGCAATGAAACCCCAGGCCGCGCAAGTTACCGAAGCCCGTCGCCCTATCCAGGTCGTGGCCGATCCCCAGCTGAACGTCGCCCCTCGATATCGCCAAGCCGACGATCTGGCCGATCACCTTATCGTGAGGAAAACTAGAGCAAGCGCCCTTCGCTGGAGGTAAGGTCGCTGAGGAGATTATAAATCCTCCGCCGCTCATAGCCGCTAAACTATCACAGAATATAGTTGACGTTACTATTGACGATAAAACTTTTCCTGCCCTTGTCGACAGCGGCGCTTCGTTTTCGGTTATTTCGGACCACTTTAGACAACAACACAAAAAGACTATGTTCAGTGACGCTGGCATGACACTTAGAGTTGCCGACGGGAAATATATCGTTTCCAGGGGAAGATGTACGTTACGTTTAGAAATAAACGGATTAGTACAGCCGTTTGAATTCATTGTTTTACCAAGTTGTAGCCACGACATCATTCTCGGTTGGGACTTTCTGGAGGCGTCAAGGGCTATAATCGATTGTGGTAGCGCCGAGATTCTGTTAGAAAAAGCAGAACTACCAGAGGATTCTTCGAGCATATTCCAAACTGTGGCCGCCGACGATAGCTTTATAATCCCCGCTGGATCAACCAAGCAGATAAACGTAATCAGCGAAGCTATACTCGGTGTGAGTGATGTCGTAATGGAGCCTTCGAGGATCCTCTTTCTAGAACGTGATCTGATGGTTCCCGCCTCGATCTTCGCTGTCCAGCATGGAAAAGGGGAGAATTTGGATAACCAACATCGGCACATGTGATCGAACTGTCCCCAAAGGAATGTGTATTGGAGAGATACAGGTACTGGAAGAGGGTCAGCTGGCGGTCATCGGTGATGCTTCGGACACCAATCGGCAGGGGATTCTTGGACAAGAAAACTCTCCAAACATTGCCTCGATGATAAGCCCTGATCTATCCATGCTTGAAAGGACCAGGATATGTTCGATACTTGGGAGTTTCAGCGGCTTATTTGAATTTAATAAGTTTCCGTCTAATCTGACGAGCACAGCCAAGCACAAGATAAATACAGAAGACCATCCCCCGATTAAACGCCGTCCATATCGAGTGTCGCAGGTCGAACGTCAAACCATTCAGAATGAGGTCGACAAAATGTTGAAAGGAGGTATAGTTCAGCTTTCCGAAAGTCCTTGGTCCTCTCCTGTGGTATTAGTGAAAAAGAAAAATGGTAGTTGGCGTTTCTGTGTCGATTACAGACACCTGAATAAAATCACAAAAAAGGATGTATATCCACTACCAAGGATTGACGATACACTCGATTGCTTAAGAGGGGGCGAGTTATTATTCTTCCATGGACCTCCGTTCTGGTTACTGGCAGATTGAGGTGGATGAGGCAGATCGCGAAAAGACCGCCTTCATTACACCCGACGGATTGTACGAGTTCAAAGTTATGCCTTTCGGGCTGTGTAACGCCCCAGCGACATTTGAAAGAATGATGGATACCTTGTTGAGGGGGTTGAAGTGGTCAATGTGCCTTTGCTATCTGGACGATATTATTGTGTTTTCACCCACCTTTGACGAACATGTTCGACGCCTTGAATTAGTTCTCAGGTGTCTCTCAAAGGCTGGACTTGTGTTAAATCCAGACAAGTGCTTGTTCGGAACAAAACGACTAAGCATTTTTGGGCATCTGGTGGATGGAGAGGGCGTGCACCCCGACCCGGCTAAAGTTGATGCTATGTCCAAATTCCCTACTCCCAAATCCCTTACTGATGTAAGAAGTTTCATTGGAATGTGCTCATATTATCGTCGTTTCATTAAGAATTTTGCTCAAAAAGCTGAACCACTACACAGGTTGTTGAGAAAGGACACCAGATTCGAATGGGGACCAGATCAACGGCAGGCCTATGAATCCTTGAAGTTGGCACTCGCGTCGGAACCCGTCTTGGCCCACTTTGACGAAAAGTATGCGACCGAACTGCACACCGACGCCAGTGGGTTTGGAATTGGTGCGGTTTTGGTCCAGGTCCAGGGAGGAAGTGAAAAACCGATTGGATATGCATCAAGAACGCTGTCAACGGCTGAAAAAAATTATTCAACAACGGAGCGGGAGTGTCTTGCCGCGATTTGGGCGATCGGCAAGTTCCGTCCATACCTATTTGGTCGCTCGTTTACAATTGTGACGGATCATCACTCGCTCTGTTGGCTTTCGGGACTGAAGGGACCCGTCGGGAAGACTGGCCAGGTGGGCCTTAAGACTTCAGGAGTACAATGTGAACGTGGTATATAAAAACGGCAGAAAACATCAAGATGCCGATTGTCTCTCACGCAATCCAATCGAAGCGAATAACCCAGGGGAATCCGAAGATGACATACCAACATTAGCTGCTTTAACTGATATCGTCGCGGAACAGCGGAAAGATCCGGTAATTGTGAGAATATCGGAGGAATGCTCGAGGAACGATCAAAACCGCTTCAAAATAATCAATGGAGCTCTTTACAAGCGGAATTTCGACCCAGTGGGGCAACCGTGGCTATTGGTGATCCCCAGGCATTTGCGCCCTGACGTCCTCAGAAGTCTCCACGATAATTCAACTGCCGGTCATTTAGGGTTGGCTAAAACCCACGATAGAATTAGGAGGAAGTATTTTTGGCCAGGTCTTCTGAGGAGCATAAGAAAATATGTCGGTCACTGTAGGGAGTGCCAGCGTCGTAAACATGCTCCCTTGCGACCGCCCGGATTGCTGCAACCGATACCACCCACCTCTGTTCCGTTCCAAAGAGTCGGAATTGATCTCCTCGGAAGATTCCCAATATCCCATTTAGGAAATGAATGGATAATAGTTTGCACAGACTATCTGACGCGATACGCTATCACCCGAGCCTTACCATCGGCAGACGCTCAGCAAGTGGCCAAGTTCGTCCTGGAGGACGTAGTGCTTAAACATGGAGCACCACGAGAAATAATTACTGACCGGGGTAGGGTTTTTCAGTCTAAACTAATATCCGAGCTGACGGGACTTTGCTCTTCGGCTCAGAGATTTACCACGGCGTACCATCCTCAGACGAATGGTCTCACTGAGAGACTTAATAAAACCCTGGCCGACATGATGTCAATGTATGTGGACGTCGAACAAAAGGAATGGGACGTTATTCTTCCGTTCATCACGTTTGCTTACAATACGGCGAAGCAGGACACCACCGGATTCACCCCATTCAGCCTCATCCATGGACGAGAAGCTGAAACTACGTTGGATACATTGTTTCCTCTTTTAAAAGATGAAGATCAAGAGGACTATAATCGAGAGATAGTGACTCGAGCAGAGGAGACGCGACAATTGGCTCGGCTACATACACTGAGAGCGCAAGAGGGCAATAAACGACTCTACGACGCCAAACATCGAGAAGTGAGCTATCAGCCAGGCGATAAAGTATGGATATTTATACCCGTTCGGAAAATAGGGATATCCGAAAAATTAATAAAACGATATTTCGGCCCTTATAGGGTGACGAGACGCATTTCGGATGTGACGTACGAAGTTGAAAGTCTAGACACTACTAACCGCCGTCGTAAGCCAAAGGAAATTGTGCACGTAGTGAGAATGAAGAACTACCGTGACCCGGACGAACAACTGGACCTACCCGAGGATGAGCCTGCCGTCTGACAGCGAGGACGCTGTCCTTTTGGAGAGGAGGGCATTGTAGCGTTATTTGTTGTATTGTTTTACATAATTAGGTTTTGGATTTTGTTTGTGTTTGTTTTGCATGTATTGAGTTAATGATTGGTGTATATGTGTTCGTGTATTCTTTGATTTGAGTAGTCTGCTCGTTGGCAGCAATAAACGTTTATCGTTCGATTTATCTACGCCTGTTGCTTGCAATTCTTACCGCCACAATATATATATATATATATATTAAAAATGACATATCCTGACCAGGAGCATGTTATGTTGTGAATATTTTGTTGTTGTTAGATAAAGGGTTGATAAGACAAAGGATCGATAAGATAAAGGGTTGAGGTGCAGTCGTGATAAAAAAAGATAATTATTTACCGTCAAGTAGCTTTTATTTTCAATTACTTGAGGAAATATTACACATTAGTTAGCTTCACATTATATAGAATTTATAATGTTAATCCTATATTAGTGATATAAAAGGATATGTTAACTACGCATATTTACAACAAAACTATACAACAAAACTGAAAGTCTTTCTAAAAACGATGATAACAAAAGTAAAATTATCAATGAATATAATGAAATATATATATTTAAAATATAGGAATATTTGAGTTTTTAGATTATATAATATTTCCACCCTGTGAAAAAGATTTTTAAAAAATTAAAATTTTAAAATAAAATTGGTAATTAAAAATAATTAATTAAACGAAATCAATAAATCTATAGAAATAATTAAAAATGAAACAATAAAAAACAATATCCACATTTTTTCAAAATAAACAAAAGAAAGTTTATTTACAAATAATTTATATAATTATGAAATTATAATAAAAGTATATATAAGAAGTATTAGTAAATTAAATTTTATTGCCATCTATCGTTAAAATTTTACACAAATAAATTTACTGGCAATGCGTTTCTTTTAAATATCATCAAATATTATCTCTACAGACCTTACTGCAATGATATGAGTTATTGAATGAGAGGGCTTGGCTCATCAGTAGTGAACCCTCTCAGCGGTTTCGCCAAATTAATCTCTATTTGGCGAAACCGCTGAGAGGGTTCACTACTGATGAGCCAAGCCCTCTCATTCAATAACTCATATCATTGCAGTAAGGTCTGTAGAGATAATATTTGATGATATTTAAAAGAAACGCATTTCCAGTAAATTTATTTGTGTAAAATTTTATAAGAAGTATTAATGGACGATTTATAGTAACTATGGATATGAAGCAAAAAAGGTATTTAAAATTTGAGTAATTACGACATTATGCTAGTTACACTTCAAAATATCAAAAAGCAGTGGGAAAATGTTATTTTTACATGGTTGAGAGTAATGAAACGCTAATAGATGTATGGAGTGACATAAAGGTATTTGTGAAGGCTTAAGAATTGGTGCTGATATTTGTTCTTCATTGTCCATGTCCAAAATATGGTCTTCCTGTAAAAAACATTGTTTAACCTCAATATCTATTAACTTTGTGCTAGAATTTTGATTTGCTATTGAGTCATTTTCTATGTTAGTGCTATAGTGAAGTAAAAATCTGCTTCTGGGTAAAATAATTTAAGCTTATTAGAGTGTAGAATTTCTGTTTGTTTTCTTTGGGTGGGTTTATTAATTTCATATGTGACTGGAGAAAGTTGTTTTAAAATAGTAAATGGGCCTATATATCTTTGAATTAATTTACCAGTGTTTGGATAAATAAAGGTTTTTACTAATACCTGATCTCCTTCTTTAAAAATGGGTTCTGGGTGTTTAATATCATAAAGTTGTTCGCTGTGTTCATGGGATTTTATGGTTCTTTCAATGGCTAATTTTCTTGCTTTTTCTATTGGTGAATGTGTTTCTGTGTCATATTCTATATACTGTGGTTGTATTCCATAGTATAAGAGTTTAGGAGTAAAGCCTGTTGTGGTATGTACTGTTTGATTATAGCTTTCAGTAATTTTAGGAATATATTTTGTCCAAGGAATCTTTAAATTAGCATTATATTCACATCTTAACCTATTAATGATAGTGGAATTTAGTCTTTCTACTTTTGCATTTGTTTCTGGGTGATGGGAACTGGTGAGTAGATGCTTAACATTATTTCTTTCTAAAAAGTGTTTAAATTTCTGCTAAGAAAAGTTGCATTTCTGTCAGTTATTAATATTTCAGGTTTATTAATTTGGAATAAATTTCTTAAACAAGTTATATAGGAATCAGTTGATACAGATTTTGTTGGAAAAGCCCAAAGGAATCTACTATGGTGATCTACTATTATATGGATACTGTGTCTAGTTGTCCCATAATTATGTAACCCGCCCAATGTATCTAAAGAAAAAATATGATTAGGGTGTGTAGCTATTGGCATCTGTTGTAGTGGTCCATAAACAATTCTGTTATCCCTAGACTTGTTGAACTGGCAAGTTTCACAATGTTTGGTGTAATTAGCAATATCCCTAGTCATATGTGGCCAATAATAGTATGGAGAAATTATTTTAGTCATTTGAGTTGTTCCAATATGTCCATGCTTTGTATATACTTTGCTTAATAATTTGCGTCTTAGTGTTTGTGGTACATAAGCTCTTTTAAAACCCTTTCTAATAATTGTAAAGAGACCATTTTGTATTTTAATTTTACTATTGTTAATTTGTTCTGTTGATTGGGGTGTTCTTTTAACTCATTATATGTTAGGTAAAATGAGACAGGTGCTCTTGACAGCATGTCTGCTTCTATATTATTTAATCCTTTAATATGTTTAATGTCAAAGCTATATTGAGATAGAATTAAGGACCATCTAAATAACCTACCATGTGGGTTTTTTACATTTTTGATCCATTTTAAAGGTAAGTGATCTGTGTGCAAGGTAAAATGTATGTTGTGTAGGTATGTGTGAAATCTTTGTACTGAATTAATGATAGCTAATGTTTCAATTTCCGAGGCAGTATAATTCTGTTCATATGGGTGAAGGTTTCTTGAAAAATAACCTATGGGGTGTAAGATGCCTTGTTCATCTGGTTGTTTAAGAACTCCTGCTACTCCTAAACTTGACGCGTCTGTGAATAAATGGCATGGTTTTGATGAGTCATAAATATATAGTACAGGTTGTGATATGAGTGAATTTTTAAGTGTTTGGAAGGCTTGTTCATGTTTCGCACTCCATAGCCAAGGAGCATTTTTTAACAAAAGTTCATTCAAAGGTGATCTAATTTGCGCATAATGGGGAATAAATTTATTATAAATATTTATGGTGCCTAATCATCTCTGTAAGGTTTTAATATTATATGGTCTATTTAATTTTAAAATTGCTTCAATATTTGTGTTATTGGGTGTATATTTTCCTGAATTAATTGTGTATCCTAAAAATTTTATTTCTTTTTGTAAGAATTTGCATTTATTGAGATTGAGCTTTATATCCTCTTGTTCGAATATACCTAATATGTCATCTGAATGTTTAATGTGTTCTTCATAAGTTTTGGAGTGTATAATAATGTCATCAAAATAATTTAAGGCATAGTGTATGTTATGTTTAGTGAAAACTGACTTCATAATCCTTTCAAATTGTGATGGTGCATTTTTTAGACCATATGGAAGTCTGTTCCATTCATAACATCCTAATTGTGTTACAAAGGATGTTTTATATATGTTTATCCTTTTCATCTATGGGTATATGCCAATATGCATTTTTGACATCTAGAATAGTATATATTTTTGACTGTGATAACCTATCTATAATTTGTTCTATAAGTGGAATTGGGGTATGTTCTGGAATTGTTTTTTGATTAAGTTTCCTATAATCTATAAAGAGTCTTGCGGGGGTGATTTGGGGCATCAGATTTCTTATTCACTAATAATGCAGGAGAACTATAGGGACTAGATGAGGGTCTAATAATATCATATTTTAATAATTCAGTTATTTGTTTTTGTATTTCAGCATTATTGTAAAAAGATGTCCTATATGGCTTTTGTGCTATGGTAATATTACCTAAAAGAGATATGCAAATTGGGTTAGTCTTTATGTGTCCTATATCAAAATTGTGTTTAGAGAAAACATTCCTATATTTATGCAAAATATCTGAAATTGTTTGATTAGAGACATTTGGATTAATATCTACTTTACTAAAGTCTAAATATGAATTATAATTTGTTATAGAGTACGGTTGTCGCATACTGTGAAATGAGTTAGAATCAATAATGGGATTTGAGAAGTAGGATCTATAAGTTTAACATTTGTAGTTGGTATATCAAAAGAATTGAAATTACACAATGGGTTAATATTTGAAAGTGATGAATTTTTAACATAGTATGGGTCTGGAATACATAAGGTGGTAGCATATGACTTCTGATTATCAGTTTTTGGATTAAAAGAATACAAGAATTTATAATTTTGGAAAAGAAGGTTTTTTGAGAAATCTATTTGTAACTTAAATATATACCAGGTCTATTAGTATTAACGCGAAAATTTTCAGTGAATTCAAAAGTTCACCAATTCCATACAACAAAAGATTTTTTATTCAAAGTAACTGCCCTGATTAGCTATACACTCGGACCACTTTTCAGGCAATTTTCGAATTCCTTGTCTGAAAATTTCTATTCCTTTTGAGTCGAACCAGTCAACAAGTCATTTTCGGAGTATGTCTGAGTTCGAAAATTCCTGTTTTTCTTAGGGCGTGTCCTAAAGATGTGAAAAGGTGGTAGTTCGACGGCGCTAAGTTTGGTGAGTACGGCGGGTGGGGTTAGAGTTCCCAGCCCAAGTCTTTTATGGTGTTTTTGACCACCATAGTGTTGTGGGCTGGAGCGTTGTCATGCTGCAGTATCAGGTTGTTGTGCTTTTCACGCCATTCTGGTCTTTTTTCATTCAACGCCTCTCTCAAACTGTGTATTTGTTGTTCGTAGTGACTAGTATTGACCATTTTGCCAGGTGTCAGGAGCTCGAAATATACTACGCCGGTTCTGGTCCCACCATATGCAAAGCATTGCCTTTTTTCCGAAGCGATTAGGCCTAGGCGTCTGTTTTGGAAATTGGCCGGGCAGGCCCCACGACTTTTGGCGCGTAGGATTGCTGAAGTGGATTCATTTCACATCAGAAGTTACGATTCGGTGCAAAAATGACTTCTTTTCATGCCTGGCGAGCAGCCCTTCGCAGGTTACCAGACGCCGTTATTGCTGCCTATCGCTCAACTCGTGGGGGACCCATCTGGAAAGCTTTTGGGTCATTCCGAGGCTATTTAAAACGTAGAGAAACAGCATCTTGAGACACCTGGAGCTGTTTTGCGAGTTTCTCCTACATTTGGGTACTGTCCTCATCCAACAAAGCTTGCAGTTCAGCGTCCTCGAACTTTTGGGGTGGTTTTCCATGTGGTTCATTATCAAGTTCAAAATCGCCACTTTGGAATTTTTTAAACCACCTGTAACACTGCGATTTGCTCAGAGCATGGTCGCTGTAAACTTCCTCGAGCATTCGGTGGGCTTCAGTGGCACTTTTCTTCCAGTTGAAGGCAAACAACAAAACTTCCCGCAAATGGGCATTTTTTGGCTCGGAAATCGCTATTTTCCACGGGCTCCAGAAAATGTTCACGATTTGAATTTTTCTAAAACTGCACGCATGCTGATGTCACGTGAGACAAAGAACAAAACGCCTACACCAGCGCCACCGTCGGCTCAAATAAAGTTGCACAGCGGCCTTTGGCGCCCATTTTCGCGTTTCATACTAATAGACCTGGTGAATTGTTGGTAAACCTAAAATAAGATATTCTATTGGACTATCACATACAAACATTTATTGATACCTTGTAATTTTACCTAAGCTAAGCCTAACCAATATTTTGTATAATGGGTAAGTAAATCCTTCTACATGACCTATTCTTTCTTTTGGGGAATTATCTAATATTTTATAATAAATATGGTTTAAGTATTTTAAAGGGATAATAGATATGGATGATACAGTATCAAGTACACAAGGTAAAGATATATGGTTTATAAATACAGAGAAAAGTAATAATGTTCTACCTGGGTTGATGCGCTTCGGATGATTATTGTTCTTAAGTGGGCAGTCTCTATGGAAATGGATCTGGTTGGGAAGCTGGTGAGATGCACATATCTTGCAGGGGTATGGAGGCTGATTCATTGATTTGTGGGGTTCTTGCCTGTGGTGAGCTGCTGCTGCTGTCCTGGGAAAAGGCTGGTATTGATGAGCTTGGGAGGAGTTGGAGTTAAATCTTTTTACTGGAGTGCTTGTACTTGTAGAGGGTTGTTGGGTTTCTTCTTCTTTATTTGTTGATAATTTTAATGGGTTGTGATTTTATACCAATATGAGGGTTCTTGTATCCTTGCAGCTATTAGATATTTTTTTAGGTGACCTGGCATTCCATCTGTAAGTGCCTCTAGTAAAAGTGCTTTTTCAAGAATGGGTATTTGGCCAATTCTGGAATAATTAAAAATCAACGAGAATAGTTGATATTTATTCTGATAGATGGCACAAGCCATCAGCAACTTCCAGTTTCACGATAAGAAGATGCCTTTTTCTTAATTAATATATATATATTTTTTGAAAATAGAGCAATCCATACTTAATTCATTAGATAATAAAAGGCATATATTGGATTTAATAAAATATTGGCAAAATAAATATTTTATTAAATCCAATATATGCCTTTTATTATCTAATATATATATATGCAGTTAAACCTGTCTATAGCGCCCCCTCTTGGGACTCACCAAAATAGGGTGCTATAGAGAGGGGGTGCTATAGACAGGTCACTTTTGATGTAAATCGCATCGTACTATGTATTTAAAATCGGACGCTATAGAGAGGAAGGTGCTATTTATAGGGGGCGGTATAGACAGGTTTATACTTATATTTTAGGAAATAAGATTATTTCCTTCTAATTTTGAAATATACAGAATTATTAGCTGTTGCTTGATTTTGGTATCCATGAGTATTTTACGATATTGGTTTGCAGTCGTGGTAATAATTCTAAAAATAGTTCAGATCAATATTGCTTTAATTTTGCTCATTAATATAAACATAATTAGAGAAAAGTACTGCCTGTCTTAAGGCGAGTAGAACAGGGAAAAAAACTTATTTACATAATTTACAAACGGTTTTAGCCGGCCATCGGGAAACAACAACAACGAGCTTTTATAGGGGAAGCGTGACCTCTGGCGGTCGATCCAACAAAGTAAATTTTTCTATAAATTTTAATCCAAAATGAAATAATATTTTTCTATAACATATATATATACCCTTTTTAATTAAACAATCATATTTATATTATATATATATCACCACATTGTGTGTGTAAAATCCAATTAAGTAAACCACAAATACCAATAAAGCTATATATTAGAAAGCCACACACCAGTATTAGAGAGAAACACACCAAGAATCTGTCGTGTAGCCTGGAGGTGACAGAATGTATTATGATGGAGATTGGGTTGTCGTTACTAAGGAAACCGCATCTGTCAACAATTGTCACCCTCAGGTAGATGTGGAGATACCTTGTCCTCTCCATTTACCATGCAAATATATATACAACACCTATTTGGTGAATTCGGAAGTTTTCACGAATATATTTAGGATCTAATGGAAGGAAAGCACCTCCTGGACTAACGTAGAACATTAGCTTGAATCCATGCTCTCCACGTAGGCGTTCTGAATTTTCTAAAGCTAGTGATATGACTTTATCACCAGCCTGTGTCTGTTAGAATTTTAGAAGGTGGTCGGTAGATTGTACATAGATATAGCTTCTATTTTGACGGGAGAGATTGCCTATATTTTATAATTACTATCTTCCCGGTAAAAAAATCCATTTATATATATTTATACATACATAATCGTATCTATTAAATTATGCAACAGGTTTCTGGAGATGAATTTATTTTCATTTTATTAATGTACTATCAAGCTTTCGGGCATTTCTGATCATCTACAGGAGTAAAAATGAATAGAAATGCCCGAAAGCTTGATAATACAATAATAAAATGAAAAGAAACAATATTGCTCATTTTGTACTCCTGTAAAAGATCAGAAATGCCCGAAAGTTTGAGAATGAAAAAATAAAAGAGGCAATATTGCTCATTTTGTACTTCTGTGGAAGAGCAGAAATGCCCGAAAGCTTGAGAATCCAATAATAAAATAAAAAGAAACAATAGAGTTCATTTTGTACTCTTGTAGAAGAGAAGAAATTGCCGAAAGCTTAAGAATACAATAATAAAATAAAAATAAACAATAGTGTTCATTTTGTACTCTTGTAGAAGAGAAGAAATTGCCGAAAGCTTAAGAATACAATAATGAAATGAAAAGAAACAATAGTGTCCATTTTGTATTCCTGTAGAAGGGCAGGAATTCCCGAAAGCTTGAGAATACAATAATAATATAAAGAGAAAATAGTTACCTAGATATAAGAATAATTTGTATTTGGTAGATATATCTCTGTAACCTGATAACACTGCCTTCTTTTGATCAATCTGCGAACTAATATCTCTCCAATAATAACTCCATTAGAACATTCGTAGCCAATGTCATTAGTAGATTGTATTAGATGACTGAATATATACCGTATTGATGGGCATATATAGGAAAATACGTTAGATTGTTATCAAAATTCGAAATTATTATAGACGCGTATGATTCTTTTTTAAAATAAACAATTTATACTGCTCTTACTGCAATGGAAAAATTAATGGGAGAGCCTGGCTCCTCAGTGGTGAACCCTCCCAGCAGTTTCGTCAGTATAATCTACCATACCGCTGTTATATTGCATTTTTCGATCTTCCTTTTATAGTGATACTGATGCTAGACTCTTGGAATGGGTATTTTAGATGAACTATGGACATAAGCTTTGAGGACAGTAGAATTACATACAATTATAAATATATAATATGCTTCGAGCAATCGCTCTTCGTCAAATTTCAATTTGTGTCTTAATTAGAACAATTATACTATGATGCACTAGCGCGCTATCTGTTATCAAAATTCGAAACTATCATAGACGCGTATGATTCTTTTTTAAAATAAACAATTTATACTGCCCTTACTGCAATGGGAATATTAATGGGAGGGCCTGGCTCATCAGTGACATACATAAATTGACTGCTTGTAACACATAGCCAATACAGAATACAAAATAAACAATCACCTGAATAATTAACTAATCTTTTCTAAACGAATTTTGCACCAGGTTATATCCTGTGTAGGAAATAGGTCCCCAATGGCTTGTTGTTGTCCTAAATACAGAATAACCTATTTATTTATACATTTCAAGAATCAAACATTAATAAATGTGTGTAATTCTGCGGAAGAGCGATTGCTAGAAGCATTTTATTTATTTATAAATGTATGTAATTCTGCTGTCCTCAAAGCTTATGTCCAT
>CP092877.1:51481059-51542539 GCA_030710605.1 Cordylochernes scorpioides
AAAGCAGGAGCAGAACAGGAGACAGAAGTTCGTAGAACCTTCTAGAATCTTCCAAGAAGTACACCGGCGTCGGCGGTAAGCAGCAGTCCGACCTCTTGAGACAGCAGCTTGCTTGGAGTACACCACGTAGCTTCGTTCTTCGACTTTTTTTTTTTTTTGCATGAGTTCCTCATCCTATATATACCGGAGTAGATCTTTCCAGAACGGTCATGGTTGGTTAGCCAATCACAAAGCCGCCAGGCTTGAGCATTGCGCAATCGCTACTGATTGGCCAATCCGTTGTTCTCCGATTTTTCTACATTTTTCTAGAACGTTCTAAAACATTCTCTTCTGGAATGCGCCATTTTTCTTTTTACGTAACAATATTTTCGATAATATATGAATATGAATATTATTAGGAGGGCCTGGCTCATCAGTGAAGATCCTTTATCTCTTTATAGTTGTTCCGCTATTTGAATGAATATATTTGGCCATGTTGTTTTAATCTACGATACAAAGGTTGCTCGTCTGTTGCAATGGCCAGTACAATCTCCATATCTCTCAACAATAGAAAACATATTTTCTATGTTTACTGATAGACTGGCCAGCTACTCTGTTCCATTGATAAATTATAACATAGTGTTGAAGTCTCATGTACCTACAGGTGACATCCAAATTGTCTTCGTGTCTGTGCTTAGAAGAATTAGAACTGTTGTTTATTCCAAAGAGGGATATTTCTCTAAACTATAATTCACAAACACTTGCCAATTTATTCAATATTTCACTCATAAGAGTCTATGTGTTCATGATAAGACATAATTTGGATTATAGCTTAGAACTACAAGATAAAAAGACCAAATACAAATAAATCGTGTATGACGTTTCGGTAACAGCATTGTTACCATCATCAGAAAAAGACTGGGTTAAAAGACAAAATTATGATAATGATTAAAAACGCTGTTACCGAAACGTTACACAGTATTTATTTATTTAGATATGGTCTTATTACATTGTAGACTATAAAAAAGAAAGGTCCCAGTACAATATCACATTTGTACTATTTTTTTACATTGTTTCGCGTTTTCACGCAATTCTGGCCTTAACTACCCATTTCATGATATTTCAGGATACATTAACCTCAGCTTTTTGGTCGTTGAGGTATAGCTTGCACCACGCTGATGAGGGCCGACAGCCCAAAACGCGTACGTGGTTAGCTTTTCTTGATAAACAAGAATGGGTATTTGGTCAATTCTGGAATAATTAAAAATCAACGAATAGTTGATATTTATTCTGATAGATCGTGCCAGCCATTAGCAACTTTCAGTGCGGAGATGCCCCTTTCTTTTTCGTATTAATTTAGGAACTTTATTCCAGTACAATATCACAATTGTACTATTTTTTTCACATTGTAGACTGTCCTCAAAGCCTATGTCCATAGTTCATCTAAAATACCCATTCCAAGAGTCTAGTATCAGCATCACTATAAAAGGAAGTTCCAAAAATGCAATATAACAGCGGTATGGTAGATTAAACTGGCGAACCGCTAGGAGGGTTCACCACTGATGAGCCAAACCCTCCCTTTAATTTTTCCATTGCAGTAAGGGCAGTAGAAATTGTTTATTTTTCAAAAGAATTATACGCGTCTATAATAGTTTTGAATATTCATAACAGATGGCGCGCTATGCATTATAATATAATTGTAGACTGTGTGTTTAATAAATTTGATGCTGAAATGTACAGTACGGTGTATCAATTTCCACTAGAGCTGGGTAAACAGAGTAATCTCAGTAGGGAAGATAGGTGGATTGATGGACTGTGCTTACGTCACAGATCAGGAAATGGAGAATTAGCCAGTGGTGCCAGCTTGATAAATCACTAAAGGGTATCCAGTGGTATCATTTTACTTTCTTCTGCTTCCGGGTTTTATTTGTGTTGCTATCTTATTTACAGTTTTAATTTCTTTTTTATTCATGATCAAAACGTATAGTACATTTATTCAAGTGCAAACCATAGGAATCAAACAATTTCCTAGTCTTAAATCCAATATTTTAAAAATAATCATTATTCTCTATTACTCTGGAAAGATTTTAAATCAAGTTTAAATTAATTTTCATTAGAGATAGAAGTAAAAATAAGCTTTATTTATTTAAGACACTAAAAAAATGCGATC
Organism: Cordylochernes scorpioides; assembly: GCA_030710605.1. NCBI lineage: Eukaryota > Metazoa > Arthropoda > Arachnida > Pseudoscorpiones > Chernetidae > Cordylochernes > Cordylochernes scorpioides. Next base: position 51,483,209 of record CP092877.1, read on the forward strand.
ATTAATAATATCTAATAAACTTTGGGTATTTGTTTTATTCCTGAATACGATCAATTTACATTATAAAATATATTTAAAACATCAAATCTAAGTTCTTGATAAATCAAGAAAAGCCATCCACGAACGCGTTTCGGGCTGTTGGTTCTCGTCAGCCTGGAGCAGGCTGTACCGCAGCGACTAAAACTGTTTTGCTCCCAGAGGCTTCTTGAGAAACCAAGAAATGGGTATTAAATCCAATTTAGTCTCAAATGCGATAGAACGTATTTCAAATTAGTTTCCATACATCAGAATTGTACTTAGGGTGGAAATATCTTGGTGTTTGTTGGGAGAATATATATTCCGGAGAAAAAGAACGCCAATAATGATATACGAAGATTCTCTATTACTTAAAGGTATTTATAAACAAAAGGAAAGGATAAGATATTAAAGAAATTAAACTAGATTCAATTATATATACACCAGCAGCTCACGTCTATCAGCGGCCTGACCTATCCAAAACTCTAACCCAGGGTTCGGCAAACTTTTGAGTCGGAAGATTCCAAAATTACGATTTACAAAATTACAAAGTTTTCAAAGAGCCACAGCATTTTTTCTTGCCAACAATAAATAGTACTCGCATAAATAATATTTACGTATGGAACTATATAAAGAGCCGTAGCTTCACATCCAAAGAGCTGCATGTGGCTCGCAAGCCGCAGTTTGCCGACCTCTGACCTAACCTATTGATCTAACAAAGCTTCAATATTAATATAGGCAGAGATGCAAATTAGGCATTGATAACAATAGTCAAATACAAATTATAACAGAGTACTATATCGTAAAAATATCTTAGAATTGCAACTTTAAATGAAATTTTAAATGCAGTTTAACATAAAAAATTCGCGAGGTCTTAAATCGAGAATCAACTTATTCAAATTTTTAGGTTCCTGAGAGTTCTTAGCTCTTATTCTAAATTAGCAGTTCCTATTCCAACACTTGAGCCATTCCCAACAGTTGTAGATACATCACGCTATAGGTACCATTCAGTAGATGGCTATGTTATGAAAGATAATGGTTAAGATAGTTAAAAAGTTAATAAAATATCAAGATATCAATAAATATACTGGGGGTCGGTGGAAGGATGGTCTAAACCTTTGGTTTTCGACCGCTACGACCCGGGATCAAATCCCGCATTGGGCACTTTTTTCTGTTAAAAAAAAAAAAATGCTCCAATGGCCCCCGATTCTTGCAAAATTCCAATCCCACCAGCGAGTGCAAATAACCAAAACGGGGCTCTGGCACATTTGTAAGTGCAAAGTCGAACTGATTTTCATATGTGAGAAAAGAAGAAGTGAACCCACACAAAACTGTAACTCTGTGCTGATGAAGTGGTATTTCTGTAAAAATCCTAGGGTTTTCTGTTGCCAAAATGAGGCAGATTTGAATGTTAAATTCCTCCTTTAGATAAAAGTGAGCATCATCTGTTCTTAGAACATTTGACAGCCAGTTTTCATCAATATCAATTTGCCGGAAAACCCATGCAGCAAATTCTTGACGCTTCTCAAAATCGCACACTTTCAACTCGTGAAAACTTCGAATTTTGTTAGGGTATTTTTATAAAAAAATCCTAAATGTGTGTTCTCTCCAAACTGTTCCATACGAAATCCCTGTTTGTCGATAAACTTGTCTAGCACTTACTTCTCCATACGTGGATAACGTTTCAATAGCTTCAGCATTCTGAAAAACCGTAACAGCCACTGACTTGCATGTCGATGGTCTTCCACTCCGAGGTTTTGCTTCCAGAGATCCAGTTTCCTAAAACTTTTTATCAATCGCTTTAGAGAGTAGCAACTCATGGGTCCTTTACCGCTTCGAATATCTTTAAAGGAACGAAACGCTCGTAAAGCTTCAGTGGCAGATTCTGAATCACAATTAAAAAATTTCACCAAGAGTGCTTTATCCTGTAGTGACGGCATTCCAGGGGGAAGGGGAGAAGTCCGACCACACCTCCTTGCGGTCCCCCCTGGACCCTTGGAATATTTGACCAAATTCTGGTTCGTTTCCAAGATGACTAACGTTGCAACGGCATCCATTTTCAAATGAAGAGCAAAACTGATATCTGCAGTAATGCTACCGCGTCCGGGGTAACCGCCGCGTCAGGAGCTGCAGCTCGAGCTCATGATGAGAAATCTACTACGAGGACACAATTCAATCTACTACAACTCAATATAAATGGTACCCAGAGGAAAATAAAGAGCTGACTTGTCTTCTCTGTGACAACAATGTACTTATTTCTTGTCCTCAGGAGACAAAATTGAATCAGAATCTGAGATTCAATATAAAAGATTATACAACACTACGAAAGGACAGACCGGGAAAATTCGGAGGAGGACTTGCCGTTTTGATTAAAACCTTAGAAATCAAATTTAAGGAAATCGCCTATAATCAGAGTAAGCCTAGAGAAATCACGACAGAAGCTCAGTCAATAGAAATCTATCTTACAGATAAAACAATTCCAATCATAAATGTTTATCACCACGATAATACTAGCATCAATAGAGGCCTGATAGAGACATTAAGTGAAGCGTCTTCGGATATCGCAATCATACATGGTGATTTTAACGCCGAAAAACCAACTTGGGGATCACCTGTCCAGGATAACAAAGGTCAGCAGGTTGAGGACATGCTAACCGACCTCGACCTTACACCGTTAAATAACGAAAAGAACACCTATCTATCCAAGTCCACAGGCACAGAATCCGCAATAGACATCACAGCGATAAATTACAACATCGCGCACCCACAACACAATGGAAAATTCTGAAAAGTGCAATCAGTGACCACAGACCAATTTTAAAAACCCTAAAATTCAAAATTGAAAATTTCCAACAGAATAAAAGAACACTGGAAAAAATTTCACAGAAAAGCTTGAAGAACTGTGCAACGAAGAATTAAATCTCAGAACGATTGACAAAAAATTGGAAAAATTCTCTTCGAACATATCCAAAGCTGCAAAAGTATCGATACCTAGAGGTAGACGTAAAGACCTGTGAATACTTTACTGGAAGGACCACAATATCGAGGCAATGATTGCAGAGAGAGACAATATCAATGAACCTTTTAAAACAAATAAAACTAAAGAAATCATAAAGGAACTCATTGAAATTAGTCACAAAATAGAACAAGAAATTTGGATATTCAAACAAGAGAGAGAGAGAGAGAAATGGGCAGAATTCTGCGAAAAAAAAAATGGATTCAAAAAAGGAAAGCCATCACTGGAATATAATTAGTGTTATAAAACAATCAAAACCAACGCTGATCCTCCAATACTCTAACCGATATGAATAGCGAGAACAAACAAACAGATGGCTGAAATAATTGCTGAATATTTTTCAAGCACTTCCAGACTCAGCTATGCAAATGAAGGCAGGACTCTAAAAAATAATATAAACAGGTTAGTTAAACAAGCAAGAAATTACCATCAACAAGATATTTACTCGAGAGACTTCACACTAAATGAGCTAAACTCATCAATAGAAAAGTTAAATCCAAGAGGTCACCAGGAGATAATCTAATTTTTGGTTAAATGATTAAACACTTTGGAGACAAAGCTAAAAATCAACTCCTACAAATGCTGAACATTTCATGGCAAACTGGTAAACTACCAAAGAATTGGAAGATATCAATTATAGTGCCAATACTGAAACCAAACAAAGATGTCAAGGAATACAAGAACTATCGGCCAATTGATCTCACCAGCATACTTTGTAAAATAACAGAATGAATTATCCACTCTAGGCTCATAGTCTGGCTCACTAACAATAATAAAATAAACTTCTACCAAACTGCCTAAAGATCCAGACACTGTACAACTGATAAACTGTTCTACTTCTGTCAATCAATAATAGATTTCTAGGAAAAACCGCCAAAGAAGACAACGGCCGTATTCCTGGTTAAGACCTCAGCTTTTTATCGAGTGTAGAATTATTTGAAAGGCTGCACAACATCGGAGTAAGAGGAAAAACCATAATCTGGATTACAGACTTCTTAAGGGGAAGAAGGATGAAGGTTCGGGTCAATGGAACATTTTCCAAGGACCGAAGAACATGGGCTGGTGTACCTCAGGGATCTGTGCTCAGTCCTCTACTCATCTCGCTATATATTAACTGTTGTTTATGTAAATAGAAGAATATTATTCGTATTATTTAAAGCCTCATTATGTAAAAAATATATGTGTATATAAATTGGACATTTGTTGTTGGCCAAACGAAAATAATAAGAGCTAAAAAAAGAGTCATGGTCAAGTTTGAGTTGTTGTACATCTAATTACGACACAACCTTAACAACATCCATCCTCACTGAAGACACAAAGGTTGCCTGTTATGCAGATTATATAGCCATATGGCACACAAATAGCAGTACAGAAATATCAGAAAAATACTGAACACATCAATGAGAGGACTGGAGAAGTGGGCAATGAAACTCAAAATGACAATAAACCCAATAAACACAAACCTATAGGCCTCCTTCACTGACTGGAAAAAAGGCATGAATTCAACTCCAAAATAAGCATAAACAATCATATAATTGATAAAATTTGATCTGCAAATTACCAAGGTGTGATACTTGATGAGGAATTGCGATTTACAGAACACATAATTAGCACCTCAAATAGAGCTACCAGAAACCTAAACATTCTGAGAAGACTATGTGGAACAAATTGGGGAGCAAAACCCAAAGGCCAATAAGGCCAATAATGGAATATGCAACACCTGTTTGGGCTCCCTCAAGTTCATCACTAAAAAGAAGACTAGACAGTGTTCAAGCAAAAGTGGCCAAATTAATCACTGGTTCTATTTCAAATACCAACAATTAGAAAATTCAGAGAGAATGTGGTCTAGACCTACTTGAAAGCAGAAGACAATTAAAAACAATAAAATTCACCCATGGCTTAAAAACTAAAGAAACCGAACCTATTAGAACCTATTAAAACTGGACACAAAAAGAAAGGCTCAAAAGATCTTCAACACTTCAGTACAACAACAATATTAGAAAGAGCATAAAAATGAAACATAATGAATTTCAAATTCGAGAATAACCGATATTTCCTACCCCATTGCCATCAAATGTAATCATCAATCTTAACCTGAATGAACCCTGCAATAAAAAAAAGAGAACAAAAACATACTTAAAAAGAAAGGACTTGACACAATTGGTTTATGCGATCAGATAAATTATTTAACAGCATATAAAGATGGATGATCAGACCTTACCATAAGTAATGGAGGGGCTGGAATTAACATAATACTGCAAGATGGAACATACATCAAAATCAAAGAAGGAGCAAGAAAGATTTCGTCAAACTTCACTAGTGAACTGACAGCTATCTGGAAAGCTCTTGATGTATGCCTGAACCAACCATCCCTGCATCAAGCAGAAGGAATTATAATATACCGTACAACGACTTCATATCCGATCTAGAAGCAATTCGGAAGGGCAATACTATAATCACACAGAAAATACACTCGTTACTTACTCAACTGATATCATTGGAGAATAACTGCATTCTACAATGGATTCCTGCCAGTGTTTGGATCGGGGGTAATGAAATGGCAGTTGAATTTGCAAAAGAAGCCAGAAAGTTGAGCCAAAGGAAAGAACAAATGTCATTATTTGATGCTAATGCTTTTGCAAAATACAAGATAATTAAAAAAAATAAGAAAAGATCAAAATGTGAAATAAACTCCGAGAGAAAAATGACAAAACTATAACAAGATTTAGAACAAAACATTATAAAGGATGACAATACATCCAGATGGCACAAGAACCTATAGAACATGCAACAACTGTCCTGGTGTGGAACTAACACCTACCCACATATTCTCATGCCCGCAGCCTTGCAGAAAATTGACATAGACCCAGAGCAGCTGCTTTACACACCCAAGATAGTGGACAATGCTGCTGCTGCAGTGATAGAGATGCATGGACAATCTGAGGCTCTTTATTGGACACGACAAAAACAACAACGGCATTCCAGAGTAAAATAAATCATCAGAGAAAGATAAATTTTTTCGAATGAATTAAAATAAATATAATCGATACTGAGAGAAAGTTGAATTAAAAAAAATAGAAAATTATTATTTTCGAAATTTAAAAAGCTGAGAGGATTCAAGCAAACCGCATCTAAAATATCTTTTTTTTTTTTGCTACATGTTTAAATTTGCATATACCTATTTTACATATCTCAGATTGTATTTAAAAATCGTTAACCATTTCTTCTAACTTTTGGCGAAATGGTGTTTTATTAATTTATCATTTGATATTATTAGGGTTCTTTCCTGGTATTCAAAAAGAAAAAATACATGTCGATCAGTTATATTTTTCAATTTATCAAACAATTTAGCTGCTGAATATCTGATTCTGGTAGAGCGCCATCTAGCGAATAAAATTTTAACTAAAATCAATTTCGAATTTTTCATTATTTGCCATAAAAAATTCCATTGCATCCTGAACACAATGGTGTTTACCGCATTGCTCTAGCGCAAATATTCGCGGAGTTATTAATTTTTAAAGTTGTGCGGGACTTTTGGATCACCCTGTATACTACCATTACTAATGCTTGTTGTCATGTATATTTACCCAACACCCGGTGACTATTTAAATATACGATGAAATTCCTTTAATCCCAATAAATGTGTTGACAAAAGGAAATGTAGAATGATTATATAAATAGAAATGTGCCAGTTTCATCGCCCGAAGGAACTTTGGATCATTATCAGACTTGACAGTTGAAGTCAACAAAATGCCTGGAAGACTTTTGTTCATTTGGTTTTAAACTATCTGAAGTCTCAACTTCGCATTTGTTATCTGAATTATTTAGATAAATATAAATATATATATTAGACAATAATTCCTAAAATTATTTAACGATACAATATGAGATTTATATGGATATTTTTTATATAGTTTGACAAAATTAATAAGGAATATAAGGCTTGGTTTCTTTTTGCAATTTTTTATATATCGAGCTTTCAGGCTAACATTCCCGTCAACACGGAGTCCATGTTAGCTCTTCAACAAGGAGTCCGATCAAATATGCGAAGTAAACTCTGAGAGAAAAATGACAAAACTATAACAAGACTTAGAACAAAACACTATAAAGGAATGACAATACATCCATATGGCATAAGAACCTATAGGACATGCAACAACTGTCCTGATGTGGAACTAACACCTACTCACATATTCTCATGCCCAGCAATGGCCGCAGCCTTGCAGAAAATTGACATAGACCCAGAGCAGCAGCTTTACACACCCAAGATAGTGGACATTGCTGCTGCTGTGATAGAGATGCATGGGGATATCTGAGGATCTTCATTGGACACGACAACAACAACAACAACAGAAAATTGACATGGACCCAGAGCTGTAGCTTTACACACCCAAAATATAGAGAACGACTGCTGTGATAGAGATGTATGAAGACATCTGAGGCTCTTCATTGGACAAGACAACAACAGAAAATTGACATGGACCCAGAGCAGCTGCTTTACACACCCAAGATAGAGAACGACTGCTGTGATAGAGATGTATGGAGACATCTGAGGCTCTTCATTGGACACGACAACAACAAAAACACGGAGCCCTAGAAGTACTACTTCTCTAGAGATTCTAGGTCTCCATGTTGAAGGACATGTTAGCCCGAAACCTTGAGAAATAAAAAGTTGTAAAAAGAAACCAAAACCTAAATAACTAATTGATTTTGTCAAAGTTTAGAATCAGGGAAGAACCTTTATTGATATAGTTTACCTAATATATATTATACACGTATATAATAGTCATTACATATATAATTACGTTATAAATGCTCATATAAGTTTTCTCTTTGACTTGAGAGTTATAAATGATCCAACATGTGAATGCTGTCTAGATGTTGAAACACCAGAGCATCTTTTGTTGGCTTGCCCTCTGAATAACCAAATTGTACTTGCTTACTTTGACATAATGCCATCTTTCTGTATATACTCAATCTTATGAAAACTTTGGCAAGTTTAGAGTAATTTGCACACAGATTTATAAATCACTACTAATTCATCGTGTAAATAATTAAATATATATGTAAATAATTCTAATATAGCACAATAGTCTGATAGACTTCGTGCTTCTGTAATAATCTATATTAATAAAATGGAAATTTCATAAGTGGACATCACTAAAAACTTTCGTTACAATGCATCAATTTCAACCAAATTTTCAACATTTATGTAAAACGAGATGGAGCAGGTTTTGCTTAACATCAAAATATATTTCCTAACATTAACATGCGTAACTTCGCTGTTATCGATTAAATACAAAAAAAAAAAATCAACAGAGTTAATTTTATTTATATATAAATACAAAATTAAATTTCAACAGAGTTAATTTTTTTACATACTAGCTAATAATCTCAATCTAAAAAATATTCAAAACAAGCAATTTTAAGATAACACCATATGTAAAACAGTCGGCCAAGAAAACAACGACGATATTACATCTTTCTCACATATTCACACACAATCTTGATTAATAATTAAAACTAATCTTTAACATTGTTTATTATACTTCAACTTTTATTTCTACATTTGTTTTTAAATACCCAATGTTTTAATTTCGCCTAACAAATATACAAATTTATAGTGACCAACATATGCAAATTTTATCTTTGTTTTTATTTAACTTGATATCGTAAACATAACATCCATTGTAAGCATTTTTCTGTTCACCTTCCGTGGTTTCTCTTTTCTCTGATAGTTTTTAGGTGTAGTATATTTTCTTATTACTAAACTACAAACATTCCCTCGAGAAAAACCTGGGCGAAGCCGGGTACATCCGCTAGTAATAATAAAAAATTGCTGATATAAACCTCTTTTTGTAATGTTAATCTCTGTTGAAGGAGAGACATGCCTGAAAGCTTGTGAAGTTTATTATCTTAATAAAATACATTCTTTTCCTTTTTTTGTGTGTTTTATCGGATAATAAAGATATAAAGATACACGGTGATACGAACGATTGATAGGAATGAACGATAGGAAATTCCTACGAGTGACTATCTAAAAACAAGAAGTTTATCTCTCATTGGATATTGCAATAATTCCTTACATGTGATTTTTGATTGTGTGGTAGTCACTCAATAGAGATGGTCGCTTATGGAAATTTGTGTTGTATAAGAGAGACACCTTAAAAAGATAAGAAAGACTAGGGAAGTTGTTTCTTAATGCGATATGAATACAACGAAACCAACTCTTTCATTTCTAAAATTGTAAATTAATTAGGTAACATTGATATACAGTAGAACCTCCCTTTAGCGGACACCTCTCCACAAAGGACAGTTTTTATTTGCAAAATTACCATTTTTACAATTCAGCAACTCTCCAGTAAGAGGACACCCCTTCCTAAAGGACACTTTGGCTCTGCAATTAGGTGTTGTCCTTTAAAGGGAGGTTCTACTATATATATCTTATACCATATATAGTAGAACCTCCCTTTAGCGGACACCTCTCCACAAAGGACAGGTTTCATTTGCAAAATTATCATTTTTACTATTTAACAACTCTCCGGTAAGAGAACACCTCTCCCTAAAGGACACTTTGGCTCTGCAATTAGGTGTCCTTTACAGGGAGGCAGTTCTACTATATATATATTCCTACTTAAAAATACCAGAAGAAAATAATTTTAATCAAATAATCCATAGATAACTTCGTTAACTCGATATCTTATTAAAGAAGAAGGGAGGATGCCTTTAAGCACATTTCCCATAAGGATTTGTCTCAAGACAGCCCTCAACGGCTAAATGGATTAGGTCTTAAATTAATTTTTAACTAAGAGGTTCTTTCAATGAAAATGGGAAGCTTAGTGGATTTAGAGAGATTAACAGTCTTATAAGTATGGGGATAAGATTTTGTAGAGTTTGGATAAGCTCTTTTTAGTGTTTTAGTGGGTATAACGTATGCTAGAATTTTTTAGATAATCTTTTACGAAGTCTCTTTCTTTCTCAATATAATGGTGGCGGTATCTTGTCCATGGAGCAGATCAGATCGGTCCATGCACCCTGATCACAATACCAGCCAACTGAGGTGGGGGTGTCTTGTCCATGGAGCAGATCAGATCAGTCCATGCACCCTGATCACAATACCAGCCAACTGAGGTGGGGGTGGTGTCTTGTCCATGGAGCAGATCAGTCCATGCACCCTGATCACAATACCGGCCAACTGAGGTGGTGGTGTCTTGTCCATGGAGCAGATCAGATCGATCCATGCACCCTGATCACAATACCGGCCAACTGAGGTGCCTTGTCCGTATGGCTGTCTTCTTCTGGATTGATGTCTGCCATTCAGAGGACTGCAAGGATGGCCGGGTATATATGGTCCGGAGTGAGTTGGGTGTTGTAACAGTTATTGCAGTTCCTGTAAGATCTAGTCATGTCTGGGTTTATCTTCATTTTTTAAAATGTCCTGTTCTCAATATAATAAACTCTTGAAGTAAACGAAAAGATTGAGCTACAAATTTTAAAATAAAAATACAACCTCTCGCAATGAGTTTCTTTTATTATAATAAACTCTCTGATGAGCATCCACAAATCTGTAAATATAAAGATAAAGATTTGAAAAATCAATAACTTACAATAAAATTTATCATAAAAATGTTGAGAGTTGGTTAAAACCTTCGATTCCCAACAGCCATGAACCGGGATCGAATCCCGCATTAGACACTTTGTTTTAATATGTGAATAACCTTCACAATTATTGTTGTAAATATCATAAGCTAGGTTGTTCTTTTTGAGCGGCGGTACCTAGTAAAGTTATTTTGGAACCAGGAACCAGTTGAAAAATCAGTAAAACTTATTACAATAATTCGTTTTAAAGAGACGTGATATTTTAAAAGATTCTGTTCTCTTTGGATAGCTTTTTCGCCAATATTTCCTTCAACACACACTTTTAAACAATTATAATACGAATAGAATCAAAAAGGATAAGTTTCTTTATTGGTTAAAAACGATTCGAGCTTTCAAGCGCAAGCAGCCCTTCTACAGGAATAAAGGAAATAATTTTCCTTGTTTGATAGAAGAATATACATTGTTTTAAATGTTTGTTGATAAAGAATCTCGGCTAGAATTCTGGCATAACAGAATTTAATGCGCATGTTCATTTTTAAAATAAAACCATTTTCTACTGCCCTTACTGCAATGATAAAATAATGCGAGGACCTGGCTCATCAGTGGTGAACTCTCCCAGCGGTTTCGCCAGTTTAATCTACCTTACCGCTGTTATATTGCATTTGGCTGTTTTCTTTTTATACTGATACTGATGCTGAACTCTAGTATCTACGTCCAGTATATGTAAAGAATACATTTTGCAAGCTGAAGACCTTCCAGCGGTTTCGCAAGTTTAATCTACCACATGGTAGAAAATTATTTCATTTAAAAAATAATTTCTAATTGATATTTTGTTGGATTAGCGTTAAATCGAGATTAGAGTTAAACGTCTAATTAACGACCCAATTGATAGACTCTCATCTCCCTGAGCGAACATAATCGGAAACCTATAAACCACTGTCCTAGAGTTGCACAATTTTCAAAGAAATACTCCTCCAGCAGATACAGGACATTGCATTCATGTTTTCAGACTATAGGCTAACATTGGATGTTCTACTGTAGGTTAAATTTATAAATACTGAAACATAGATTGTTGCCCGGAGATGATTCTCTGAATTTTGATCAAGAAGAAGGGAAGATTGAAAACCATCATGACTGAGTGAAGTAGAATGCATCTGCCTCTATCATTTGCCAAAGGAAGAGGGGGAAGTCCTATTGGAGCGTAAGACGGGTTTAACCAAGTCCGAAATAGAGGACGGCAACCTGGCCATGAAACTCTCGTAGACGCCTGTGGGCTGATTATTCAACCCCATGGAGCTAAACCATAAAGGCGCGCGAGAGGAGCCAAACAAAATGGCTGCTCTGTACATGGAGAATGCATCAGTTCCAAACTGACTGGTAAACTGATGACAGGGGTGAAGTTTTGGCTGCAGGCGTTCAGGCAATACTAGCTTAGGTAGCCATTCCATCATACGACGTCTTTAAGACTGGGAGCACTACTCAGTGACAGGCCGACTTAGCTCCAAAAAAGATGGCCACCTCTGACATGAGAAACAGACGCCATGTACAGCCGCTCCTAACATGGGGTACTGACTCATCCTGTATCCCTGGATTAGGAGCCCTTACGGGGTACTATCAGCCGGGCCAGCTGAGCCCAGGTTTTTTAGCGAGCTTGTTACTGCTCCCCCTCCTCCAATCTCATCCAGGTTGGGGCCGACAAAGGTGGAGTTAGAACTAGAGGAGACCAAGAGTGACGTCAGAGTGTCCCTCATCGATTGGTGACAGATGTGACAAGTGGGTCAGACAAGTGCGACTATTCCCTTCCCTTACACCGGAAATGTCAACATCCCAGCACGGATATCCTGTTTGTTACGATAGCATCTCAACCTGCCGCCGTACCTTCTGGAAACTTTGTTGTTGTGGCTGGTTGGTACTTTGCTTGGTATAGTAGGTGCCTATCACTGTTGTAGGTAGACTGCTTGATTAATGAGTGCGCCACATGTAGTACCAGACTATGATACCGATGGTTGGGTGGCTGTTTGTACTGTCTACACATATAGTACGAGGCCATGTTGATCACGGTCGGTAGATAGTAGTAGCTGTTTGTACTGTAAATACATCACATGTCTACACATGTAGTATCAGGCCATGTTAATCATGGTGGGTAGAGAGTAGTGACTGCTTGTACTGTAAGTACACTACATGTCTATACATGTAGTACCAGGCTATGATAACCATGGTTAGGTGACTGCTTGTCCTATAAGTACATCACATGTCTACACATGTAGTACCAGGCCATGCTAATCATGGTGGGTAGAGAGTAGTGGCTGTTTGTACTGTAAGTACACTACATGTCTATACATGTAGTACCAGGCTGTGGTACTCATGGTTAGGTGGTTGTTTGTACTATAAGTACATCACATATCTACACATGTTATACCAGGCGTGATAACCATGGTTGGTAGAGGGTTGTGACTGCTTGTACTGTAAGTACACTATATGCCTATACATGTAGTACCAGGCTGTGATACTCATGGTTAGGTGGTTGTTTTGTACTATAGGTACATCACATATCTACACATGTAGTACCAGGCCGTGATAAACATGGTTGGTAGAGGGTTGTGACTGCTTGTACTGTAAGTACACTACATGTCTTTACATGTAGTACCAGGCTATGATAACCATGGTTAGGTGACTGGTTGTCCTGTAAGTTCATCACATGTCTACACATGTAGAATCAGGCCATGTTAATCATGGTGGGTAGAGAGTGGTGGCTGTTTGTACTGTAAATACACATGTAGTACCAGGCTATGATAGTCAGGGTGGGTAAAGGGTTGGGACTGCTTGTACTGTAAGTACTGTAACGACACTACATATCTACACATCTAGTACCAGGCTGTAATAACCATGATAGATAGAGGATATGTGGCTACTTGAACTAAGCACACATGCCGATAAATTTAGTAACAGGCTATGAAAATCATGGTGGAAAATTCTGCTTTTTGGACAGTGAAGACCTAAAACCCATTGAGATTGTGGCAGGCAGAATAAATGTTCAGCAACAGCCCATGCAGTACCAGAATCTGGTATCAATATTCCGAGTATATAGATAAACCTTTTTTTTTTTGCTCAAAATAGAAAAAAAAAAATTCTTATAAGTACTGGAATCCCATTCAATAAAGTAAGCAAAAATACGAGAATCACGGGACGAGTGTCTTTTGTACGAAGATTTATTTTAAATCGCTCAAGCTTTCGGGCTGACCGGCCCCTCTACAGGAGACAGACAAAAATATTCTTCTTCGGTGCATATGCAAATAGGACGTCCACCTTTGCAATAATGGCACCTCGTATTTAATTGAGAAAAAAAGGCATTTCCTGATCGTGCAACTAAAAGTTGCTGATGGCTTGTGCCATCTATCGGAATAAATATCAACTAATCGTTGATTTTTTAATTATTCCAGAATTGACCCAATACCGTTTCTTGATAAATCAAGAAAAGCTAATTACGTACGCGTTTCGGGCTGTTGGCCCTCATCAGCGTGGTGCAAGCTGTACCTCAATTATTTGACCAATTCTGGAATAAATAAAAATCAACGATTAGTTGATATTTATTCCGATAGATGACGCAAGCTATCAGCAACTTTTAGTTGCACGATCAGGAAATGCCCTATTTCTCAATTTATCCACCTGATCCAAGTACTATTTTTCAAGTATTTAATGTTAGAATCTCATGGTAATAACATTGAGCAACTCTGCTAACTCTTTCTAACACTTGATGCCAACAAATTTCACAACAATACCATTTATGACGGTTATAGGATTTTAAATAATTTGTCGCATAATTAGAAGAGTCGTACATTGAAGCTTCTGCTATATATATATGCTATATATATATATATATATATATATATATATATATTAAAAATGGCATATCCTGACCAGGAGCATGTTATGTTGTGAATATTTTTGAAAGGATATGTTAACTACGCATATTTACAACAAAACTATACAACAAAACTGAAAGTCTTTCTAAAAATGATGAAAACAAAAGTAAAATTATCAATGAATAAAATAAAATATATATTTTTTAAAATATTTAAATATTTGAGTTTTTAGATTATATAATATATATATATATTAGAAAATAAAAAGGCATATATTGGATTTAATAAAAGATTTATTTTGCCAATATTTCGGCTGGCTGAACGCCAACCTTTATCGAGGCATTACATTTTTGTATACACAAACTCAGCGCCGCATAGTGCTAATTATATATCTATATATATATATATATATAAATGAATGTTTGTTTGTCTGTTTGTTGGTTTGTATGTCCGGTATACAAATTCGCAGTAGTTCACTAATTCAAACCTAAATTTCCATACATAGGTAAAAAATAACGGGGATGACGATAGGCTATTTAAAAAATATATATAAATCAATTATTAAAACTATATATTCAAATTATTCTACTTAGCTCACGAACAGCGCCTTCTATCAAGTACTAAAAGGTTATAAATACGTTTAAAATCTAAATCTTCTCAATATTTTATTATTAATAGTTCACTTAATAACACATACGTTCAGAATACTTGATCTAAATCTAAATATTTATAGACGCTCGCTCGATTTGAAGATTTATATATTTTCATTTTTAGATATAACTGATCTAATTCGCCGTTTAAAATAACTGCTCTAATTCGAAATATTTGGTATGTTTTATTTGTGTTCACTCTATTTCTATTTATTTGAAGTATTATAATTTCTATGTTTTAAAAACCTATTTCAAAAAGGTCGTTAGAAATATGTAAGGCCTGAAATAGCTTTACATGCGCATATTTATAGTGCAAATCGTAGCTTAATTGTTAGGTGTACGGCTTCGTATTTCAACAACCTTGGTTCGAAACTTAGCCTGGGTGTTTTTTTTTTTTTATATTATTGAAGCAAAGTTTTTTTTTTACAGTACCTAAATTTTCATACATAAGTAAAAAAAATACGGGGAAGACGATAGGCTATTTTAAAAATATATAAATCAATTATTAAAACTATAAATTCAAATTATTCTACTTAGCTCACGAACAGCGCCCTCTATCAAGTACTAAAAGGTTATAAATACGTTTAAAAATCTAAATATTCTCAATATTTTATTAATAATAGTTCGCTTAATAACACATACGTTTAGAATACTTGATCTAAATTTAAATATTTATAGACGCTCGCTCGATTTGAAGATTTATATATTTTCATTTTTAGATATAACTGATCTGATTCGCCGTTTAAAATAACTGCTCTAATTCGAAATATTTGGTATGTTTTATTTGTGTTCACTCTATTTATTTGAAGTATTATAATTTCCATGTTTCAAAAACCTATTTCAAAAAGGGTCGTGAGAAATATGTAAGGCCTGAAAAAGCTTTACATGCGCATATTTATAATGCAAAGCGTAGCTTAATGGTTAGGTGTACGGCTTCGTATTTCCACAACCTTGGTTCGAAACTTAGCCTGGGTGTTTTTTTTTCATATTATTGAAGCAAAGTTTTTTTTTACAGTATCTAAATTTCCATACATAAGTAAAAAATACGGGGAAGACGATAGGCTATTTAAAAAAATATATAAATCAATTATTAAAACTATAAATTCAAATTATTCTACTTAGCTCACGAACAGCGCCCTCTATCAAGTACTAAAAGGTTATAAATACGTTTAAAATCTAAATCTTCTCAATATTTTATTAATAATATAGTTCGCTTAATAACACATACGTTTAGAATACTTGATCTAAATCTAAATATTTATAGACGCTCGCTCGATTTGAAGATTTATATATTTTTATTTTTAGATATAACTGATCTAATTCGCCGTTTAAAATAACTGCTCTAATTCGAAATATTTGGTATGTTTTATTTGTGTTCACCCTATTTTTATTTATTTAAAGTATTATCATTTCCATGTTTCAAATATATATATAGTTAAAACCCCTTTTCAAAAAGGTCGTTTGAAAAATTAAATTGAAATATTTATAGACGCTCGCTCGATGAGCAATGCCCGAGGAATGATCTAACCAAAAATATATTCACTAGGGCAGATAAGCACTCGGGTAAATCCCAGGCGTACCCCGGGTCACCCTGCTAGTATATTATATAATCTAAAAACTCAAATATTTTTATATTTAAAAAAATATATTTTTTATTTTATTCATTGATAATTTAACTTTTTTTATCATCGTTTTTAGAAAGACTTTTAGTTTTGTTGTATAGTTTTTTTTTATAAATATGCGTAGTTAACATATCTATCCTTTTGAATCACTAATATAGGATTAACTTTATAAATTCTATATAATGTGAAAATAACTAATTTGTAATATTTCCTCAAGTAATTTAAAATAAAAGCTACTTGACGGTAAATAATTATCTTTTTCTTATCACGACTGCACCTTCAACCCTTTATCTTATCGATCCTTTGTCTTATCAACCCTTTATCTAACAACAACAAATTATTCATAACATATATATATATATATATATATATTCTTTTGTAGAAGCCACAAAACATTCAGATATTAATCGGTAGAATAGATAGGTCACCTCTCTCGTTAAAATAGAAACAAAAATCATGCGCCTTCTATTGACAGTTTCTGAATTCTTGCATACCCGGGTCGGTGACGAAGCCACAACATCAGTTTTGGAAAATTCAGAACGCTCAACTGGGTACAATGATTTCTGACAAATGTCACTCGTCAGTCCTGGCTGGGCTTTAATTTCTGAGATCCACTGATATCCATGACATTTTCAGACTTTGCTAAAAAGGCGTTTAGTGGTGAAGCGGCTTGGCCAATTCTATAGATGGAAATTTGCATGTATTGTGGCTAGGGAAGATGGCGCTTAGTTTTAGCGTCTATTTTGAAGGGAGAGGTGATCTTTATCTTAAGGAATAAAATGTGTGTGAGAAATATATTAAACTGGCGAAACCGCTGGGAGAGTTCACCACTGATGAGCCAGTCCCTCCCATTAATTTTTTCCATTGCAGTAAGGGCAGTAGATATTGTATAATTTCAAAAATAATCTTACGCGTCTAAAATAGTTTCGAATTTTGATAACAGATGGCGCGCTAATGCATCATAATATAATTTATTTATTGTAAAGAGGGAAGTTGTTGAATTTGAAAAAAAAAAATAAATGTGGGGAAGGTCAATCTTACCCAGATTGAAAATAGAGATTCACCAGTTGTGTTTGCACAAGTTGTAGAAATACAATTTAACAAAAATGGCCTAAATATATATTTTATTTTGCTTATCAAAAATGACTGGGCAATAAAAATAAATAAACAGATAAAAAGGGTGATAATCAAATTGGCCAACAGGTTAGATATATTTACAATTAGAATAAACAAAACAAGTGATACAAGTTAAATATACACACAAACAAATAATGTAGAGAGCAAAATAACTAGGGGTGGAAAGGCAAAATCTTTTTCAAACAAAGTTTGCAAATACTTATCTAAGCTTCCGTTTTATAAAAAACAAATCTTGTTTTCAATTCTGTCGATAAATTTGATCAAGAGTTCACTTGAAATAATTCTTCACTTGAGATAATTTTCCAGATTAATTCTTCTGTTCCTTAACAGGAAACTATATCGCAACCCACTTAATTGGTGCGCAATTCTATAACGACGCTCGTCGCGTTCTCTTCTTTGTTTCATTCACACGTGGTTACTCATCCCTTCTGAGGCAGGGAGCTCATATTTCCCCGAGCTCGTATTTCCCGGTGCTGCCGTTTGTCCTTTCTTCTTTTTTCTCCCCGTCACCGCGCATAGGTGCTCGCGCATGGGATGGGGGCGATGTCTTGTTTGTTTACAAATTTTGCTCCTTCCATTCTTTATTCCTTTCCACCCATCAAGAGAAAGAGGCAACAAAATAAAAATAAAAATATATATACATAATAATAATAGGGAAAAATCTATAAAGCATACAATTATAAATTATCTATTTTTAACAGAAGTGGCTTGAAAAGTTTGGGAACCTATGCTTTCAGGTTTATCTCTCTTATTTGATCAACATATATATAGAAAACATCAGTCTTATACGATTTACTATGTGAGTAGAATATTTATGTGAACAACAAATAAAAATACGCTGTTATTACTTGAAAAGGTTTAGCGTTCAGCCAATTGAAATATTAGTAAATAAATTATTTTTTTATCCAATATATATAGTATATTTCAAACTATAATAATGGCACTTTTAGTATATGTCACATATCTTCCAATTAGTTAGAGCCGATGCCTTATAATATCCTACCCTTCTATTAAAATGTACACTGTTTCTATTTACTACCACCCCATATTTTGTATATAAACTATTTGTATTTAAAACCAAAAATGTTGACGTGAAAATAAAGATACAAAGAATGGTCGGTGGCAGGGATAGAGGGGAGGAAAAAGCCAACGCCCAGCCCATGTGGGGCCTCCAGGGACTCTTTATAGACGACCTCTGTAAACAGGACAGGTTTTTAGCAGGGGGTCGGCAGATGGTTCTAGGGTGTGTTTCTCGGCAGACCGCTGCAGTCTCTCTCTCCGTGTCTCGGTGATAGGCATCCAAGTTTGTGTCATGGCCTCTACCTCTGTCTCGTGGGCTGTCCCCGATCACTCTCGGTGCTAACATCTAGCCCTGCCTCTGCTTCTTGTTGTCCGCGTGTGAGAAGAACATCAACACTCGCCTCACGTACACGTCTGCCAGTTTATCCATACGTCGACAGAATCACATTTGCAACAATATTACATATTTATATAATGAAAGCATATCCTGACCAGGAGCACGTGTTTTTTTTAGATGGCAGAGCGCCATCTAGTGGAACAGAAATCAACTAAACATTGATATAACCTGTTCCCTGATATTTGGCCAACCCAATTTCTTGATAAATCAAGAAAAGCCGTCCACGAACGCGTTTCGCGATGTTGGTCGCAGTGGTAAAGCCTGCTCCACGCTGACGAATGCCAACAGCATGAAACGCGTTCGTGGACGGCTTTTCTTGATTTATCAAGAAATTGGGTTGGCCAAATATCAGGGAACAGGTTATATCAATGTTTAGTTGATTTCTGTTCCACTAGATGGCGCTCTGTCTTCTCATGTTTGTCATCCTTGTCATCTACCATATATATATGTAATGAGTTGAAGTTCTGGTTAACTCTTGTAGAATCCTGTCGACTAACCTTGTGATGATGAAGTGTTGACTCTCGCTATACTGTGTTGACCGAGAGGAACAGTCAGGATGGGGAGTTTTCCAGTACCTCTCTGCACCTTGTAAGTCCTTTAAAAGTTCTCACAGAGTACAGCAGTCGTGGTCGAGGCAGAGTGGAAAGCTTGGGAATGTCCACACAAAAAACGAAGACACAGTTGCACTAAGAAAGTTCCGTGAACAGATAAAAGTTGAGCTAGGAGCGAAAGATGGGGAGATATAAGTTTCTTACTAGTCTACATGAGGAGGATCTGAGGTACAACCGACGTGGGCTCGCACAGATGCTGAACTAACTGTGTAGTGACTGTAAAGTGACTCTATTTATAGGTTAAGATGGGGGCCTTATGCGACAGGGGCCGTTTCTGAGAAAGGGGGCTTTGCATGTCACCAGATGTGAGAGGGGGCTTTGCATTCCACCAGATGTGAATAGTGTGGGTGGTCTGGTCCATTTTTAGACCTTATTGTGGGAATTCTAAATCTATCTCGATTTTGACGTTATGACTTCTATCTCTTGCTTAGCTCAACTCTTAATCTATTACAGATTTTTATTTATTTATCCTCAGTTTGTACAAATTGCATTACATATGATGATGTAAAGACACATGTCAATAATGCGTATAATCATTTACAGATGTGTTTCTATTATACAACATTAAAATCTTGTTATAAGTTATATACAATATGGGGTTGTTGGTTTAAATAACCATATATATATATAATGTGATATTGTACTGGGATAAGGTGCATAAATTAACAAAAAAGCATCTTCTATCGTGCAACTGAAAGTTGCTGATGGCTTGCGCCATATATCGGAATAAATATCAACTATTCTCGTTGATTTTTATTTATTCCAGAATTATATATTCATTCCGATAGATGGCACAAGCCATCGGCAACTTCCAATTGCACGATAAGAAGATGCCTTTTTCTTAATTGATATATATATATATATATATATATATATATATATATGTGACAATATAATGGTAATAATGTGGTGAGGAGAGAAATAATCACACGACGAGTTGGAAGAGGAATCTGGAAGCCATCCGAGAGAGAGAGGGAGCGAGAGCGCTGTCCGCTGAACGACTGCCTGTGTGGCCACCACCCGACTACCAAAATAGTCCCCAGGTGTTGACGTGCGGGCCCCTTTTTCCGCCCCTTTGGAATGTCGTGATGTCTAAAGTGTCTCGCTTTAGCTGCCCATCTCTCTCTCGACCTAGATAGTTCTAGATGCGAAGGTAGAATATAGGCGGACAGAGTGAGGGGAAACTTACCCTGGGCCTTTCTACCTTAATTATTTAGATACTACTGGGTTCGTAAAGTCTCGTTGTCAGGTTAGTAATTGGTAAAGATTTCAGGGGATAAGTGGTTCAAATATCTTTGATCATCTTGATTGTAAGTGTAGTCATGTTGCTTTCGTGAGTTAATAGCCGTTTTAGTATGGATTAGAGTGTGATTGAAGTGTTTATATGGGAAATTGAAGGTATTTTTAGGTTGGTCTCGATTATTTACGGGCGGTGAAATAAATTGTTCGTTTTTAATTTGTTGACATGAATTGTATCTGTCTCACGACTTAGAGGTCGGTTGGAGCGGTTGATCCGTACGATTTGAGGGGAAATTATCTCCAGTATTTCATAAGGTCCTGAGAAGAAAGGTGCCAGTTTACCGGTATCTGGATGGTGGTATGTTTTTGCCAAAACGAGATCGCCTACTTCAAAATCGGAAGCTCTATGTGTTTGGTCGAATCTCGCTTTGTCGCGTAAGTGTCGTTCGTGTGTCCTTTGATAGGCCAATTCTCTGGCGTCGTCGATTTTTGGGTAGTTTTGTACATGCTCGGATAGTTGTAGCGGGAAACTACCTAACAAAAGGTATGACGGTGGAAACCCGGTCACAGAATGAGGGGTATGGTTATAAGCCTGAAGGACCTGAGGTAGTAGTTTGGTCCAGGCCGTCTTAGGTTGTTGGAGGCGCAACAGTTTAAGTTTGCCAGTAATCGTGGCGTTTAGTCGTTCACTTAATCCGTTGGCCTGAGGGTTGTTGCTTGTCGTGAGAAGTTGGCCAATGTTATGTCTAATCAAAAATCTACGAAATTTCGGAGAGGTGAAGGCAGGAGCTCTATCCGTCAAAAGTCGTTTAGGAGAACCAAACTGCATCACCTTTTTAATCACTTGGGTATAGGTGAGAATGCTGGTGGACCGCGATGGAAATGCTCACGCGTACCGTGTGGCATGGTCCACTACGACATGTAAGAAGGTCTGAGAATTTCCATATTTCGCGAATCCAGAAATAGTATCTAGTGACACTAGTTCGTACGGCAGGACCGCTGGGGGGAGTTGTCCCAATTCTCCGTAGATAGGTCCTTTTGGTGGTTTGACTAATTGGAATACTGAACAGGTTCTTACATGTGTCCTGATGTCATTTGTCATGCCGTCCCAATAGTATTGGGCTGCGATCAGTCTGGTCATCTGCGAAATGCCGGGGTGATTGAAATCGCGATGGGCTCGTTGTAGTAGGGTGCCACGGAGTGATGGTGGAACAATTATTTTAGTGACACCCCGTCGTGTGATGGTCATAAGGTCCTTGTCATTGAGGATATACCTTGTGTCCCTCCGTAATTCGCCCTGATGATCTTTTATTTGACCTGTGGATAGGAATCCGCAGAAAGGGTTACGGGAGAGTAGGTCCGCCTCGTACTGACGCGAGCCCTTGAGGTATTTGACCTCATAGTCGTAAGCTGAGAGTCGAAGGCTCCAATGAAAGAGGCGTCCGGTGGGGTCTTTTATGGTCTTCAGCCATTGTAAGGCGTGATGATCCGAGTAGATGACAAACTTTGTACCTAGGAGGTACACTCGGAATTTGTCAACGCACTCTACAATGGCTAAGCACTCCAGTTCAGATATAGTGTAATTACGCTCATAGGAACGCAACGCGCGACTGTAATATTGTACAGGGTAGATGTTACCGTCAGAATGTACTTGTTTGAGTACACCTGCGATGCCCTGCGTGGAAGCGTCGCAATAGACCTGGCATGGGAGCCCTTCTTGAAATAGATGTAACACAGGTTGTGTTGCGAGGTGTTGCTTCTATTATCAAAGGCTTGTTGACAATTCGGGCTCCAAAGCCATTTGGCGTTCTTTTTTAGTAATTGATTTAAGGGGTGGCGAAGTCTAGCATATTCTGGGATGAATTTATGATATACGTTGACGGCTCCTAAAAATGATTGTAGGGTTTTAATGTTGATAGGGGTTCTAATAGCGTTGATGATTTCGGTATTTTTAATATTAGGTGTGTAAGTCCCTGCGGTGATGTGGTAGCCGAGAAAATCTATTTCATTTTGATAAAAATTACATTTTTTAAGGTTAAGTTGGAGATTTACCTCTAAACAGAATTTAAAGAAAAGTCGAAGGTGCGTAAGGTGTTGTTCTGAGGAGTCAGAAAAAAATAACGAAGTCGTCATAATAATGGGCTATGAAAGAGAGGTGGTGTTTGTGGATCAACTGGGTAATCACACGTTCGAAAATTTGGGGTGCTGATTTGAATCCAAAGGGTAAGCGTTTGAAATTATATTGCCCTTGTTGAGTCACGAAAGAGAGTAGTGGTTGACTCTCCTCCGCGATGGGGATTTGATAGTATGCATTGCTTATGTCAACGGTGCTAAATACTCTGGCTTTCGACAGGTTATCCAGTACCGTTTCTATCAATGGCAAAGGATGCAAATCCGAGGGTACTAATTCGTTCACGCGGCGGAAGTCAATGCAGAGAAGCATGGTGTTATCGCGTTTGCGAACGAGTGTCACAGGAGAGGAATATGGGCTAGAGGAGGGGGGTGATTATGTCATGTTTTAGAAGTTGAGATATCTGGTCCTGAATTTCCTTCTGGTAGGCATAGGGAGTTCGGTATGGTCGGAGGGAAATAACCTTATCGGAAATAATTTTGAGTTTTACAGGGGTTATGTTGAGTGGTAATACATTGAATTTATTGATAGGGAAAATACCTTTAAAAGAATACAATAATTGCTGATAAGGGATAGTCAGTTCTGGGCGTTGTTCGATAAATTCTTTAATCATTAATTCTCTAGAGGCGCATGGGCTGGTAGGAAGGCTATTAAGGTTGTAAGGGTGAGAAGGGCATTCAGGGGAAGGTTGATAAATATGACTAAGGGTTGTTTGTAAGTAAGGCTCACGTGTAGGTTGAAAATCGTCAACGCCTAAGTTAAACGAGTGAATTATGGGTCGTTTAGGGTTAGGAGTTATTATTCGCGAGCCGTGCTTACAAGTGGGAAGGTCACATACAAAATGGTACAAATGTTTAGGTACTGGAACACTATTTTGAAGTATCAATTGATTATGAAAATCTATTGTTAATCTTAAGAATTGCATAACATGAATAGATAGGATACCATGTTCAAGGGGTGAATTTAAAATATAAAATGTTTCATTAAAATTAAAATTATTAAATTGTATTGGTAAGGTAACTAATCCGATTGGTTTGGCATGACTAGATATAGTACGGATAATAACATCATTGTTAATAGGGGTGGAACAAATGAAACTATTAACATTTTTAATATATTCAAATTGGTTTAAACTAATTATGGAAACATTGGCTCCAGAGTCAATTAGGAATGGCATCTTTAAAGAATGAATGATAGGGGTTAAAATAATTGCACTTACAGGCGTATGCTGGTTTAGGATGCAGGTAGGTTCATTGAGCTTCGGAGGAGTTCTGCTGCCGAAGCTAGCATTACTTGGTTTCTCCCGAGCTCGTCGTTGCTGCGGTCTCGTAGACACCTGCAGGCCCAGTCGATCTTTGGGTTGCTCGACGCTGTGGACCGCAGGTGTAAAGGTCCGAAAAGTCCGCTGGTAGGGCCCTCGCTGCTGACACTGTGCGTGCCAGTGTTGTCCGCCACAGTAACGGCAAGGATATGGTGGGGTCTTGTCCACGGTGGTGGAAGGTGCTCTGCTCTGGCGCGGTGATCGTTGTTGGGCAGCTTTAGTGCTGGTGTTATCCCCTTCGTAGGTCAGCTGTTGGGCTAAGCACAACCATTCTTCTGGTCCCGAGGGTTTTGCCGTCTTTAAAAGGTTGCCATAGTTACGTGGCACACCGTTGGATACTTCTTGCACGATGGCACTCTTAGGGAGGTTGATCGCCAATCCTATTCGGACCTTGTTCTTGTAGAAGGTCTCGATCTCGGCCATCGATGTGCATTTAAGTTCATAGAACTCTTGAAGAGTGAAGCTAGGGCGTCGGGGATAGACGGCGCAGAGTGACCCCTTGACCTCTTCATAAGTCTTATTGATTAGAGCTAAGTCTTGTGCAATTTTGCGAGGTTCGCCTCTGAGTGATGATAGAGCCTTTCGAGCTTGGCGTGCTGGCTCTAAGTTGTGGAAGTTCGGCTGAGACTCAAGTTTTGAGAAGAAGTGTGCGGCAGGTTCATCTCCGTCGTAGGTGATTGCTTCTTCAGACTCACGGTTTAAAAGTTGGTCGAGACAGAGGGTGAGAGTTCGAAGGGAAGCGGCTACAGTAGAGTCGGTCGTTGGTTCTTGTGGAACTTGGTTGTGGGTTTGTTCGATCATCGTGGTATTGCTTCTTGTTTTCTTCATACTCTGGTATATGAGGGATTTGTTTCCCAGTCAGGTCTTATCCTGTCGACTTTCGATGTGACAATATAGTGGTAATAATGTGGTGAGGAGAGAAATAATCACACGACGAGTTGGAAGAGGAATCTGGAAGCCATCCGAGAGAGAGAGGGAGCGAGAGCGCTGTCCGCTGAACGACTGCCTGTGTGGCCACCACCCGACTACCAAAATAGTCCCCAGGTGTTGACGGGCGGGCCCCTTTTTTCCGCCCCTTTGGAATGTCGTGATGTCTAAAGTGTCTCGCTTTAGCTGCCCATCTCTCTCTCTCGTTGACTGTAGGTTTGTTTTATTAATCCTAGAAGAGCATATATTATGACATATATATATACCAGTTAAACCTGTCTATAGCGCCCCCTCTTGGGACTCACCAAAATAGGGTGCTATAGAGAGGGGGTGCTATAGACAGGTCACTTTTGATGTAAATCGCATCGTACTATGTATTTAAAATCGGACGCTATAGAGAGGAAGGTGCTATTTAGAGGGGGCGGTATAGACAGGTTTATACTTATATTTTAGGAAATAAGATTATTTCCTTCTGATTTTGAAATATACAGAATTATTAGCTGTTGCTTGATTTTGGTATCCATGAGTGTATTTTACGATATTGTTTTGCAGTCGTGGTAATAATGCTAAAAATAGTTCAGATCATTATTGCTTTAATTTTGCTAATTAATATAAACATAATTAGAGAAAAGTACTGCCTGTCTTAAGGCGAGTAGAACAGGGAAAAAACTTATTTACATAATTTACAAACGGTTTTAGCCGGCCATCGGGAAACAACAACAACGAGTTTTTATAGGGGAAGCGTGACCTCTGGCGGTCGATCCAACAAAATAAATTTTTCTATAAATTTTAATCCAAAATGAAATAATATTTTTCTATAACATACATATACCCTTTTTAATTAAACAATCATATTTATATTATATATATCACTACACATTGTGTGTGTAAAATCTAATTAAGTAAACCACAAATACCAATAAAGCTATCTATTAGAAAGCCACACACCAGTATTAGAGAGAAACACACCAAGAATCTGTCGTGTAGCCTGGAGGTGACAGAATGTATTATGATGGAGATTGGGGTTGTCGTTACTAAGGAAACCGCATCTGTCAACAATTGTCACCCTCAGGTAGATGTGGAGATACCTTGTCCTCTCCATTTACCATGCAAATATATATACAACACCTATTTGGTGAATTCGGAAGTTTTCACGAATATATTTAGGATCTAATGGAAGGAAAGCACCTCCTGGACTAACGTAGAACATTAGCTTGAATCCATGCTCTCCACGTGGGAGTTCTGAATTTTCTAAAGCTAGTGATGTGACTTTATCACCAGCCTGTGTCTGTTAGAATTTTAGAAGGTGGTCGGTAGATTGTACATAGATATAGCTTCTATTTTGACGGGAGAGATTGCCTATATTTTTATAATTACTATCTTCCCGGTAAAAAAAATCCATTTATATATATTTATACATACATAATCTTATCTATTAAATTATGCAACAGGTTTCTGGAGATGAATTTATTTTCATTTTATTAATATACTATCAAGCTTTCGGGCATTTCTGATCATCTACAGGAGTTAAATGAATAGAAATGCCCGAAAGCTTGATAATACAATAATAAAATGAAAATAAACAATATTGCTCATTTTGTACTCCTGTAAAAGATCAGAAATGCCCGAAAGTTTGAGAATGAAAAAATAAAAGAGTCAATATTGCTCATTTTGTACTTTTGTGGAAGAGCAGAAATGCCCGAAAGCTTGAGAATCCAATAATAAAATAAAAAGAAGCAATAGAGTTCATTTTGTACGCTTGTAGAAGAGAAGAAATTGCCGAAAGCTTAAGAATACAATAATAGAATAAAAAGAAACAATAGTGTTCATTTTGTACTTTTGTAGAAGAGAAGAAATTGCCGAAAGCTTAAGAATACAATAATAAAATGAAAAGAAACAATAGTGTTCATTTTGTATTTCTGTAGAAGGGCAGGAATTCCCGAAAGCTTGAGAATACAATTCTATATACAGTTACGAGCGTCATTCTTCATCAGTCATCTCCGTCACCGTTTGCTTTTTTTTTTTTTTTTGAATGGCGCCCTCCTATTGGTTGGCTACGACCACGCCACCTTTGCCCCCCCCACTCGCTTTGTTGTTTTTGGTAACTATTGTTTTGGAGCGGGTCGCTCCTTAAATAAATGCATATATTAGTTAATAACTAAATGGAATCCTCTCTTTCCTTTTCCCAGTAAGAGACGCCTACGGAAGCCAACAGTACATAGACAGATAAAGAACATAAGCTATAGTTATTAACTAATATATGCATTTATTTAAGGCGCCAATTTATAATTGTAACAAATAGTATTTGAATAAAAACATTCAATCGGGTAAAACACGGGCGTTGCCCGGGTCATTCGGCTAGTAATAATATAAAGAGAAAATAGTTACGTAGATATAAGAATAATTTGTATTTGGTAGATATATCTCTGTAACCTGATAACACTGCCTTCTTTTGATCAATCTGCGAACTAATATCTCTCCAATAATAACTCCATTAGAGCATTCGTAGCCAATGTCATTAGTAGATTGTATTAGATGACTGAATATACACCGTATTGATGGGAATGTATAGGAAAATACGCTAG
Organism: Cordylochernes scorpioides; assembly: GCA_030710605.1. Taxonomy (NCBI): domain Eukaryota; kingdom Metazoa; phylum Arthropoda; class Arachnida; order Pseudoscorpiones; family Chernetidae; genus Cordylochernes; species Cordylochernes scorpioides. Next base: position 51,511,342 of record CP092877.1, read on the forward strand.
ATTGTTTTCAAAATTCGAAATTATTATAGACGCGTATGATTCTTTTTTAAAATAAACAATTTATACTGCCCTTACTGCAATGGAAAAATTAATGGGAGAGCCTGGCTCATCAGTGGTGAACCCTCCCAGCAGTTTTGTCAGTATAATCTACCATACCGCTGTTATATTGCATTTTTCGTAACAATTAATCCGCCTTTTATATATTGCATTTTTCGATCTTCCTTTTATAGTGATACTGATGCTAGACTCTTGGAATGGGTATTTTAGATGAAATATGGACATAAGCTTTGAGGACAGTAGAATTACATACAATTATAAATATATAATATGCTTCGAGCAATCGCTCTTCGTCAAATTTCAATTTGTGTATTTAATTAGAACAATTATATTATGATGCACTAGCGCGCCATCTGTTATCAAAATTCGAAACTATCATAGACGCGTATGATTCTTTTTTAAAATAAACAATTTATACTGCCCTTACTGCAATGGGAATATTAATGGGAGGGCCTGGCTCATCAGTGACATACATACATTGACTGCTTGTAACACATAGCCAATACAGAATACAAAATAAACTATCACCTGAATAATTAACTAATCTTTTCTAAACGAATTTTGCACCAGGTTATATCCTGTGTAGGGAATAGGTCCCCAATGGCTTGTTGTTGTCCTAAATACAGAATAACCTATTTATTTATACATTTCTTTTTTTTTTTTTTTTTATTTCCAAAGCGCTATATACCGCAAGGGATACTTGCGCCAAACAAGGAGAAAAGTTTCTTTACATAATTTATTTACATTATTCAACGCATGAAAACATTAGAGATCCATATTTTGTAGAAATTTTAGAATGTATTTACAAAATGAATTGAACTTTAAATATGATTTTTTATCGGAAATCAAATCGTTAAGTTCATAAACAACTAGTTCATTCTTCATTCTATAATCTTGAAATGCTGGGCAATCGATCAGTAGATGTCTTGAGGTTTGTTCCTCCATACCACAAAAGCAACTTGAATCCTCCACTGCCTTTATTCTATTTAAAAAACTTTTGAAATTTCCGTGGTTTGTAACAAATTGAGTATTATAAAAATTTGGACGAAAGTATTTAGGGATTTCTTGGGGAAAAAAAGCTTAAGAAAGTATTATTTGCCTCGTTTTCAGAACATTCATTCTTGATTTGAGAAAGGTATCAATAATTCCAGGAATAAATGGGTCATAAATTTGTTGATCATCTGTGGATAAGTTTCTCAGATCACACACACAGATATCATGATTCTGGATTCAATAAAGTCTGAGATCAGAGGAATGTTGGCCAAACTATGAACACAGCTATATGATGTGGATTTATAGGCTTGTATACACTATGTCAGTATTTGATATTGGATTGAATTTAATTTTTGTAAACATTTTTTATTTAAATATTTGAACCAAATTTCGGCTCCATATGTAAGTATTGGTCTGAAAATGGATTTATATGAAGTTAGCCTTTTCTGGGTGCTTAGACCCCAAGATTTCCCGCAAATTGAGAAGAGATAATTTTTAAAACGTTTTGTACGATTTACTATTTCTTCTATGTGGTATGTAAAATTTATTTTATTTCTTCTTCTGTGATTTGCAATTATTATTCCTAAAATTTTGGTCTTCTGAGTTGGTATGATTATTTCATTATTAAATTTGATTGGGATTTTTTCTTTGTTATGTAAATAAAGTATATTAGTTTTTTCTAGACTTATTTCAAGTTTGTTACTCTTACACCATACATCAATCGTATTTAATGCCTTTTCTATAACTAATTTCAGGTCTTTGCAATTGTTGTGCCAGCATATAATTGATACATCATCCGCATAACATACCACTTCACTATTAGGAACTTGATATTTGATCAAAAGATCGTTTAGTAATATTATCCATAGTAGTGGAGATAGTGGGCCACCCTGCGGACATCCCTTTGTAATTTGTTTATTTATTGTTAAGTTCTCATATGTAAATTTCGTTTTCCTCGATTTGAAATATGATTGAATAGTCCTTATTAAACTTTCCGGCAAATTATCTTCAATCAATACATTTCAAGAATCAAACATAATAAATGTGTGTAATTCTGCGGAAGAGCGATTGCTAGAAGCATTTTATTTATTTATAAATGTATGTAATTCTGCTGTCCTCAAAGCTTATGTCCATAGTTAATCTAAAATACCCATTTCAAGAGTCTAGCATCAGTATCACTATAAAAGGTAGCTCGAAAAATGCAATATAACAGCGGTATGGTAGATTAAACTGGTGAAACCGCTGGGAAGGTTCACCACTGATGAGCCAGACCCTACCATTAATTTTTCCATTGCAGTAAGGACAGTAGAAATTGTTTATTTTTAAAAAAGAATCATACGCGTCTATAATCGTTTCGAATTTTGATAACAGATGGCGCGCTAATGCATTATAATAAAAATATTTGATTATGGGTGTAAAATATTAATTTTATTTCCACTTAGAGCGCTATGTCCCCTTAGGGACACTTGCACTTAAAAGGTAAACTAAACATAGAAAAAAAAACATAGAAACAAAAGAAAGATATTTTATATATGTTCAAGAATTAGTAAGCAAGTTAGTTAAATGAAAAGAGAAAAAATTATAAACACATTTGAAATATGTACAAAGGATTGCTATGCAAATTAGTTACATGAAATCAAATTGTATTGTTTGTATTCGAGAAAAACAATTTACAGATTAAAGAAAGTTTTAAGGAATATTTTAGGATGAAAATTCGCTAGATATTAGAGAATTATTCAATTAAAACACAATACTAAAAATAATTAATTTCTAAATAAAAACGTTCCAATAGAATTTAGTAGTTTTTTTTTAAATAAAATTATAAATAAATCTGCAAAATGAGTTAAATTTTATATATTTGTCTTTTGTTGAAATTAGATCAAACGGGTTTGATACATTTAGTCATTGTTTATTCTATACTCTTGGAAGACGGGGCAATTTAGAAGCAGATGAATAGAAGTTTGTTCCTTTTGGATAGAATCGAAACGTACATAGCTGATTTCATATCATTTAACCCTTTAGGTGCCGGCCGTTTTCAAGGTCATTCCTGATTATTGTTAGCCTTCAAAAGACTCGCAAACTATTCTTTAAATTATTATTATTTTTTAAATGAACGCTTTTATGATTCATACAAACACGTGAAACACAATGCAAAAGAATATGCGCTTTAAAATACAATTAATAAATTTTAATTAGATCATTTTGGGAGAAAAGGAGCATCAAGTCACATCAAACCGATACATCGGCTTGCCTGGTGCTTAAAGGGTTTAGATGCTACACATGGGGAAAAGGTAAAAGGGGACAAAGCAACAACATGTTTGTCTAATTGTTCGTTTTAATATATAATTTCTTCAATATTTTAAAGAGAATTCTCTAAAAAAAGGCCTTATCATGGGAACAACGTAAACTTAACTAAGGTGTGGAAACAATAAGACAAAACAACAACAAAACTCTTACTATAAACTGATAAAAAAAATCTCGAATCCACGGGGTCCCAATTTACTAATTGACTTTAACAAGAGAAACTCTTTCAGAAAAAACTTCAACTCTATATGACCATGTCAATAAAAGATTCTGATTGGTTAAAAAAAAGTGCCAAATTTGGACAGAAACTAAGCTGACAAAGAAAGTGAGGATCAAGATTTTTATCGGTAACCATGGTGACGTGATTGTCCCTCTGGCCCAATTTTTATAAATTACTTCCCTCGAACATGCTAATTGTCTTTTAGATAATGAGGTTTTAAAAAGCTTGCAATTAACGGACATCGATGTCGTTAATTTAGTCTTTGAATATGTCGTCTTAAAATATCTGTGAATTTGACAACAAATTTATAGTTCTTGAATAATAGACACTTTGGCCACAGAAAAGGTGACAATGTTTGTATGGTGATTTAGTGCTTTGTAACCTTTCTGTTACATAGATATCTTTAAGTAAAGAGCTACAATGCCATGAATAGCCCTGTGTCATGTTCTCCCTTAAAGGAAGAATGCCACATAGATTAGTTTTTTAAGCAAATATATATTATCGATAGATGGCAATAAAATTTATAAACATAGAATAGTATTAAAAATAAAGAAGGCATATACGACAACGAGTACATGTGTTTTTTAGATGGCAGAGCAAATGTGCTCGTGGTCAGGGTATGCCTTCTTTGTTTTTAATATCAATACCTGACTTTTTTTTTCTATTATTTTTTCAGAGAATAGTATGTGTTTGTATGGTGATTTGGTGTATTGTATTCTTTTCAGGCCGAAGTGTCTTCTTAATCAAGAACTATGAATACTTGCCAGACAACCTCTATCTTCAATATAACAAATTAATATAAGAACTGGAAACATTATAAAACACGAATGTTTCTTTTTTCAAACACAAAACAACATTTTTTACTCTCCTTACTGCGATGAAGAAATATATTGGGAGGGCTTGGTTCATCAGTGGTGAACCCTCCCAGCGGTTTCGCCAATTTAATCTACCAGACCGCTTCTCTTAGAGACTCCAATACTGTATTAGACGATTCTTTTCATATAATCCGCAATGACGGGTGGAATCTTAGAATAGTATTGAAGCAAACTATGGACATAACCTTTTACATATTCTGAAAAAGAGGAATCACCTTATTGAGGCAAAGATTGATACTGAGATAAATCAGGGATAAATTTAAACCAAAAATATCAAATTTTGAAACAAATTTCAGTTTGAGTGGAAGGTCTCGGATCTAGATTCATGTTTACACAAATCTCATGATCCAAATATTTTACAAGTCATTAGGAGTTTAAGTGATTTCAAGTTATAGGCTCAGACTTTCATAGTTTAGACTCAGTTTAGGTTAGGTTAAAGTTGCGGTTAGTGAGTATGGGGAGTAAGTCTCGAGACCTCCAGCTAAAATATTGTGCTGATGAATCAAGAAAATACAAATACGGGTTTCGAACTTATTGCCCTCCTCAGTGTAGAGCAGAATGCAACTCAACTTATCATTAAGGTTAAGGGGCGTCTTAATTCTTCTGTTAAAGTCATTAGTTCACGTTAATGATTTTAAATACGTTGAAACTTGCTACGTGAAGGTAGGTATCATACAGATTAATATACAAACCAATATTATATATATTATATATCACAATAACATATCGTATTTACATAGGCTTGTTTGGTTAGGTGAACTTCCTAATGATGTTAAATATCAGGATAACCATTGCGTGATCAAGATTCCATTGAATAATAGAATAACGATTGAATATTATATACGGCAAGAATAATCATAATGACCATTGAAAGGACCAGGGAAACCATTGAGGAGGACCTTTGAACATGACGCACTTTGAATGATCAGTATGACCATTGATGACTATTAAGTGTTCAAGCCGATCATTGAATCACCAGGGTGACCATTGATGACTATGGAATGATCAAGACGACCATTTACATATTCAGGATGTGAATTGTATAATCACAATGACCATTAAATGATCAGAATAACGAGAATTAAACACTTTTTAAAAATGCTTCTATGTTTGAATAGGAATGATTGCACATTGCTTGTGATGTAAATCTACGCCATTTTTTTCGTGGAAATGTTGGCATCAAAGGGACTGTAAATCCTTTATGTTATTTATAATCGCCCCGTTTATACGGAGCCTCGTAAATACAACGTGCACATCTTGGAAGTGACTTCCTCAAATAGATCTTCCACGCTCCAGTATCGCCAGCGGTGCTTTGATCTCTATTTTGGGGGATTCTAACAAGAGAGGGTGTGACTTAACACTTGCTCTGGGGGATTGTGAGTATTTTGGGGTGTGTCGCCGTAACATCGGGTATTGTGACGTTCAGGTTACAAGAAGATCTCTGTGTGACGGCTGCACTACGAGTGTCGTGTTCCTTTGGAGGCAGAATACAATAAAGAATAGTATGGGTTTGTATGGTGATTTGGTGCGTTGTGAATTGTTATGGTACATGGATATCTTTGTGTGAATAGCCACAATGCCATGGATACGCGTGTCGTGTTCCTGTGAAGGAAGAATGAAATATTGAATAGTGTGTTTGTATGGTGATTTGGTATGTTGTAACTTGTTCTGTTATATGGATATCTTTTTGTGAATGGTTACAATGCCATGGATGGCGTCTGTCGTGTTCCTGTGTATTAAGAATACCACATATAATAGTGTGTGCTTGTATGGTAAATATTGTTATAACTTTTCTGTGTTACATGGATATCTTTGTGTGCACGATTAAAATGTTATGGATACGCGTATCGTGTTCCTGTGAAGGAATAATACAATATAGAAAAGTGTGTGTTTGTATCGTGATTTGGTGTTGTAACTTTCTCTATTACATGGATATCTTTGAGTGAATAGCTACAATGTCATGTATAGCTGGTGTCGTATTCCTGTGAAGGGAGAATACAATAAAGCATATTGTGTGTTTGTATGGTGATTTGGTGTGTTGTAACCTGTTCTGTTTCATGAATATCCTTGTGTTTATGGATACAATACAGGATAGAATGTAGAATATCATTTGGATGCATTTGTGTGGTAAATAGGCTTTGTATGCTCTTCTGTTACACGCAACCTTTATGTAAAACAACATATGTTTACATAACCTCACCGATATGGATAGAGAGTTGCTCCTTTTATATTTGATTGATGAATATAATACTCAATACTATAATATTTCAGTACTTTTCATCGCAAAAAGGAAAGTAGAAGAATTGTTTTAATTGAAAAGTAAAAATAGGTTTAAAATAGTTTATTATATATAGATGACGCGCGCACCAACAACTTATGTTTAAAGAAAGGCATGCCGATATTGTAGACCAGGATCTACTAAAGAGAAGAGAAACTGAAGAGAAAATGACGAAGTTTCTTCACAAGAGATCACAAGAAACCTATATCAATGTAAAACACAATATATTGCCACGTGGAAAATTAGGGAAGACCAACTTCGGGATGAGACAACAATTTATTTCAGGCAAGAACAAACTATGAGTGATAAACAAAAGATAAGCAAAAGAGGGAAGTGTACAGAGTATAGAAAAATATAAACATAAAAAATAATACTCTGCTAATAATATAATAAATACTTTGTTACAATATTGCCTTTCTAGAAGAACAAATAATATTCGGGGTCACTGAACGAGTGGCCTAAACCGTTGGTTTTCGAGTGCTAAGACCCGGGATCGATTCCCGCCTTGGGCACTTTTTTTAATTAAAAAAATACTCCAATAGCTCGTGATTCTTGCAAAAGTCTAACTCCACCAATAAGTGCAAGTAACCAAACGGTTCCTTTTGGTACACTTGTAAGTGCAAAAATCGAATTACTTTTCACATGTGTAGATATGTGGTGCACCTACAGTAAAAGTAGTGGCCGACATGGGCCGTGCCACGTATATATAATGTATATATATATATATATATATATACTAGACGAATGACCCGGGCAATGCCCGGGTTTACACGATTAAATGTATTATTCAAACACATTAAACATAGCAAAATAAAACATAGCAAATATAGCAAGAGCGGTTATTTTAAACGCGAATTATATAGCAAAAAATGAAAATATATATGTAAATATGTGAAATAGTTATAAATTAGAAAACCTGTAAATATAGTTAAGGACTTGCATTGTAATTAAGAAAAAGCTTCACGTCTAGAACGCTCAAGCGACCTGCCGGCGGCGCGCGCCGCCGGCAGGTCGCCTGAAATTCTAGAGGGCGCTGCTCGTGAGCTAAGTTGAATAATTTGAATATATAGTTTTAATAATTGATTTATATATTTTTAAAAATAGCCTATCGTCATCCCCGTTATTTTTTACCTATGTATGGAAATTTTTTGTTTGAATTAGTGAACTACTGCGAATTTGTATACAGGTCATACAAACCAACAAACAAACAGACAAACATACAAACATTCATTTTTATATATATAGATATGGTAATTCAAACCAACAACCCTATATTGTATAATACTTATAACAAGATTGTCATGTTGTATATAGAAACACATCTATAAATAATTATACGCATGATTGACATGTATCATTGCATCACCATATGTAATGTACTTTGTACAAACTGAGGATAAATAAATAAAACTATGTAATAGATTAAGAGCTGAGTTAAAGCAAGATTGAGAAGTTCAAAAACGTCTTAAATCGAAAAGAAATCCACCAACCCTAAAGAGAATTTGGCGAGTCGTTGCCATCAAGGTCAAAGGGTGCAGAATGCCGCAGACGTTCAAAGTTCAAATTCTCACATCTCTCCCCCCCTCCTCCTCGGGAATGGTATATAAAAACCTCGGTTTTAGCCCAACTTTTTTTATTTTATTTATTTGACATATCGGACGCGATATCCCAGCTCGGGATACTTGCGCCTAAATACATTTTAGTAGATTATATACAATTCATTTTATACAATTAAATAACCGGACTAAAAACATAATTGAAACTTAAACGATAGCACTCCAAAATAGAAGAGAAAATCTAAAATGGATTATTTTAGCAACCTATATACAATTCATTATATACAACTCAATAACCGACTAAAAACACAATTAAAACTGAAACGATGGTTCTCCCAAACAGAAGAGAAAATATAAAATAAATTATTTTAGCAACCTATATACAATTCATTATATACAACTCAATAACCGACTAAAAACACAATTAAAACTGAAACGATGGCCCTCTCAAACAGAAGAGAAAATCCAAAATGAATTTACAAAAATTATTGAATTTTACATAAGTGTCTTTGTTATATACAAATTCGCAAATTTCTTCGATGGGATTAAAATGATTACTTCTGTAGCTGTGAAATATCGGACATTCTATTAATAAATGTATTGAGTCTTGGTTGTCTTTTCCACAGAAACAGCTAGGATCATCCGTTGCCCCGATTTTCAACAAAAATTCTCCAAAATTACCATGACCCGTTACGAACTGTGAGTTATAAAAATTCCGACGAAAATAAAAAGGAATTCCAAATGGGAAAAAATTTCGGAATGTTTCATTAGTGTTAGCTATTGTTTCAGCCATTCTTGATTCTATGAAGTTATGAATTATAGTTGGGGCATGCGGTTTGAATACATTAATTTCTTCTTTTGATTAATTGGCCAAATCGTATTTTATTATCAACGATTCTATGTGATCTGTGAGAATAGGTATTTTTGCCAAACTATGAATACAATTTGATGAGGTCGTTTTATAGGCTCTCACTTCCCAAAGAAGAATCTGATATTGCTGAGAGTTTAATCTTTGTTTACTTCTTTTATTAATAAATTTATGCCATATTTCAGATCCATAGGTTAGTATTGGCCTGAAAAGAGTTTTATATAAAATTAATCTTTTTTTAGCATCCAATCCCCACATTTTCCCACATAGTGAAAATAACAGATTTTTCATACGGTTGATTTTACAAAGAATATCATTAATGTGGGGTGTGAAGTTAATTTTTGACTAAATTCTGTGATTAGAAAATTTTAGTCAGACACTTCACCGTCGGCGTGAGCCCTTGTTAGTTGTAGCCAGGTCCACCTCATCACCATGTAAAACAGTAAGAAATTTTCTTTAACTCCATCTTGCACTTAGCTCGATGCCTATCTGTTCATGGAACCTTCCTACTACAACTGTGTCTCTTCGTTTTGTGTGTGTGGACATTCCCAAGCTTTCCACTCTGCCTCGACCACGACTGCCTGTACTCTGTGAAAACTGTTAAAGGTCTTCCAAAGTGCAGAGAGGTACTGTAAAACTCTCCACGCCCTGACTGTCCCTCTCGGTTACTACTGGTTTGACCCTCGGTTACCACAGCTATAGCGAGAGTCGACAGGATACCTCATCACAGATAAGTCGACAGGACCTTATCCCATATATATATATGTATGGTGTGTGTGGTGAAAAAATGTGTTAAAAAATATCAAGGAACAATTTAAATATAAACTATTAGTTTATTTTTGTTCCAGTAGATGGCGCTCTGCCATCTAGAAATGCTCATGTGAGCACGGTCAGGATATGCCTTTTTTATTATATATAAATACTAGGAATACATTAATAACAAACAAACTAATAATATTTATTTAAAAGAATCTATTTCAGGATAAAATGATTAATTCAATGTAGGTTTAAGCCCTAATAATATATATTTTTAGCATTCAAAATAAAGAACGCATCGTATTTCTTTCTAAAATAACGTAAGACCTAGTTGTAATCCACCAACATATCATTCGAGTGTCATTTGAAAAGAATTTCCAAATAAGAATGAAATAAGAAATTGTAAAGAAATTTTAGAAATTACTTTTCCAATTCATTAACTCTTTCCTTCAATCGACATTTTCCAACTAATGAAATAATCAATATGTGGTTAGTGGATTATTTAAAAAAAAAAGAAAAAAGAGGAAAAGATGTTTCTTCACCAGAATTATTAACATTGACGGTATATCTACTATACATTGTAAGAGAGAAATGTTCTTTTATTGGTTACAGATAAATTGTGGATCTTCTCTTTTGTTATCACCAACTGAAGACCTTTATTAAATCGTTTTTTTTTATCATACAGGAATTCTTTTGGCAAGTAAAAAAAATGAGAACAATAGAAAAGTAAAAGAAATATATATTTAATAATAATAGAGATAATTCATATGGATAAATAAAGATTCTTTTGTCTACAACTTTTCTTTGTCTTTACATTCAATTATTTTTTTTTTCAGAGAGAGATTGAGATTGAAACTACTTTATTTCAATGTTCATATAAGGTTAAATACAAAATTGAATAGATGTGAATAAATAAGATTAAATAAGGATTTATAAATATATGAAAAATAAAAAAGGCATATCCTGACCAGGCTCACATGAGCATTTCTAGATGGCAGAGCGCCATCTAGTGGAAAAAATAAACTAAACGTTTATTTAATTTTTTCCGTAATATTTGACCAACCCAAAAGTGAACCACGAACGTGTTTCAGGCTGTTGACCCTCGTCAGCGTGGTACAGACTGTACCTCTACGACCAAAATTTGGTCCCAAAGGTTTCCTGAGAAATAAAAAAAAGGGTATTTGAAGCCAAATTTGTGTAAATACGCTTTTCATGTGAAAAACAATTAAAAATATAAAAAATATATCAGGTGTTGATATTAAAAAATAAATTTTCACATAAATATATTGTAACATAGTATTTATTAATTTTATTTATGTAACATAGTATTTATTAATTTTATTATTTTTATTAACAGAGTGGTCATTTTTATGTTTATATCTTGCGACTCTGTAAATTTCCCTCGTGGCTTATCTTTTGTTTACAATTCATAGTTGTCCTTCCCTGAAATAAATTTTGTTTCCTCCTGAAGTTTTTGTCTTCCCTAATTTTCCACGTGGCAATATGAATAAATAGATGTAAGAGAAAGAGAGCGAGCGTAACTGTATAGAATTAAAACCATATTAAAAATTGATGTTATATATTTGGCAAGGAAGTAGTGGAGAGATTTGACAACCATCATGACTGGGTGAAGTAGAATACCTTTGTCATTAAGACTGGGAGCACTACTCAGTGGCAGGCCGACTTAGCTCCAAAAGAAATGGCCGCCTCTGACATGAGGAACAGACGCCATGTACAGCCAGCCGCTCCTAACATGGAGTACAGATGCTGCTCATCCTGTATCCCTGGATTAGGGGCCCTGGATTAGAAATCCTTCCAGACACGTTGTCTGGGAGGTGGTGTTTCCAGGTACAATGTCCAAGCTCTAGCATGGATACCGTTACTTGGCTTATGAGTTGAACAGAATAGCAGCGAAGGGCATGCTTCGGATGCCGGCTTGTGGACCGAAAGGTCTGGGTGGCCATCTGCTTCTAGGGTGTACCAACTGTGCTTTTTTGTAGTAAGGGTTCTTTTGTGCCTTTTTTCGCTAGCGCATCAGCAGCTTCATTGCCTTCAATGCTAACATTTAAGGGTATCCATTGAAGGTGAATTTTTGAGGTATTGAGAGTTTTTGGAGATAACCAATTATGTTCCTGCTTACTTTGTCTCTAAGTTCCTTTGTGTGACTCAAGTGTTGTATGGTACTTCTACTATCAGTAAGAATCCATATATCGTGATGTTCAGTGTTTCTGATGGATTTTAAGGCTTCATAGATGGCTATAAGTTCGGATCTGAAGACTGAGCAAAAATCTGGGTTTCTTCTGTTTACTTTCTCATTGCCATTTGTGGTTTTAATGAGAGAGTCACTGTCAGTGTGTCCCAACTCGTCTCTGCTACCATCGGTATAGATAGTTATTACATTTTTAGGAATTTTATTAATTATTTCTAATGATAATTGTTTTAAGTATTCTGGATTTTGGTATTGTTTGTTGGTGAGTTCATTTAAAGTGGCATTAAAAATAACATTTTGTTAGTGATTCGCATGGAGATATTTTTTCTGCTAAATAATATTTTTCCACTTTATATTTTAAAAATCCATTTCTTTTGGCCAGGTGGAGAGGGCCTTCTTTTTTGAGTCTTATATTGGATTCCCAATTAAGTATGTAATTGAAAGTTCTGTGTTTGCTTTCATAACTCTTGATTTTGTTTATATATTTTGGCAGATTGTAGCTTCTTCTATCCTTTAAGGGCATAATGTCTGCCTCGTAAAGTACAATATTATTAGGGCAGGTATTTCGAAGACCTGTAATAATTCTAGCTGCATTTAGTTGTATCTTTTCCAGTGATTTTAGATTTGTTTCAGATGCTGTACCATAGATTTGATATCCATATTCCAAGATAGGTCTCATTAGAGATGTGTAAGTTAATTTTAGTGTTGTTGCTTCAGCTCCCCACTCTTCCTGAAATACATTTTGAGATTTTTAGTCGGTCTCTTCCTTTTCTTACAACTCCTTCAATATGTTTACTGGAGTTAATGTCTGGATCCAGGGTGTAGCCGAGATATTTAGGATGTTTATTATATTGCAATTGTTGTTCTTTCAGAATAATATTTGGTCTTATTTTGTATAGTTTCTTATCGGTAGTAAAAAGACAGGTTTCAGATTTTTGGGGGTTAAATTCTAATTTATGTTTATTAGCAAATTTTTCTAGGTGGAGAAGAGTCTTGTTCAAATCTCTTTCAGCTTTTTTCCAGTTAGTGTTGCTGCTCCATAGAATAATGTCATCAGCGGAAAGTCCAATATTGGTTTTATGTGAAAATATTTCTTCTATGCCTGCAATAAATAGGGTGAAGAGATTTGGGCTAAGGACTGATCCTTGTGGTAATCCTTGATACAATTTGAAGGTTTTAGAAAGAGTGCCATTATATTTGACCCTGATGTATCTATTTTAAGGGAATCATTTATCCAAGTGATAGCTTTTCCATCAATTTTGAAATGTTTGTATAATTTTGTAATTAACTTGTTTTTCCATACCTTATCAAAAGCTTGTTTAAGGTCTGAAAAAGCAGCTATTGTGTGGTTAGTTGGTTTTCTGTTTTGTACATCTTTTACCTTTTGTGTGAAAAATAAGAGTTGGTCTATTGTCCCATGTCCTTTCCTAAATCCATATTGTTCTTCTGGTAAGAGATTTCTTGTGTCGGGGTGGTAGGTGAGTCATCTGAGTATAATTTTTTCCATTAATTTTCAGCAAATACTTGTGAGGGAGATAGGTCGGTAGTTTTTTGGGTCATCAGCAGATTTGTCAAGTTTTTAAATGAGAATTATTGTTGCATTTTACAGTCTTGAGGCAATTTTCCAGTTTTCCAGGAATTATTGAAAATATTAAGAAGTCTTTCTTTGCCAATTTTGCACAAGTTTGAAATCATTCGGCCATGGATTCCATCTGGCCCAGGAGTCTTGTTTAGGTCAGTGTTTTCTAATGCATAAGCTAGCTCTTTCATATTGATTTTTTTCATGGAAAATATTATGAGTGCTGGTGACATTTTTACAGTCATGAATAATCCTTCGGGCCTTTGTTTCAAACTTGATTTTACTACTTATTTGATATGAATTACCTAAAAGATTGGCAGCAATTTTGTCATTAGTTGCTGGTGTACCATCTGTATTCTTAATCATATTAGTTTTTTCGGTTTGTGACTGGGATCTGTCAATTTGTTTTGCCAAATTCCAAAGTTTTGTATTTGGGTTTCTTGGGTTCAGGTTTTCACAAGTTTGTTTCCATTTTTCCCTTTTCACATTTACGTATAATCTTTTTATTTTTGCATTCACAATGTTCAGTTCAGTTCTACAATTTGTTTGGTTTTGGGTGCTCTTTTTTGTAGTTCATTTCTTTTAGTTATAAGTGTTTGATTATTTTTTGCCTGGTGTGTATAATTTGGAATCCATTTCTTAATATTACCTCATGGTATTGAAACTGTGGCTGCTTTAATAATGGTGTTTTCGAAAGATATCCAATTAGCCTTTTTGAAGTTCCAGAATTTTTATTAATTGAGCTGGTTTTGGTCTTGGTGCTAATTTCTATCAAATTAGGCAAATGATCACTTACAATACTTTTTAATATTTGCTATTTGCATTTGTGGAAAATGTCAGGATAGTAAAAACTTATATCAAGGGCTTGTGCAGTATTATAGCTGTATGAATGATGGGTAGGATTCCCATCATTTAAGCACATGATGGCATTGTCGTCAAATATGTTTGAAAGTATTTTGCCTCTTGGGTTTGGCGTGGAACATCCCCATAGTTGATGTTTGGCATTAAGGTCACCTACAATAAGAGTTGTCTGTAAGAAATTGAGCCATTGTTCCATTGTCAATAAGTTTATTGTTTGGAGGGTGATACATATTGTATATGTTGATGGCTTTGTTTTGATTGAGGTAGACTTTGATACCTTGGGCTTCGAGGTCTGATGTGTTTGGAATATTAACGGCTATGTCCTCATAGTACAAATTCTTGATTAAAAATGCTAGGCCACCCCCTTTAACAGCATATACAGATGGATCTTCAGACCTTACCCTGAGTTATGGAGGGGCCGGAATTAACATAATGGTGCAAGATGGAACGCACATCAAAATCAAAGAAGGATCAGGACAGATTTCGTCAAACTTCACTTGTGAACTGACGGCTATCTGGAAAGCCCTTGATGTATGCCTTAACCAACCATCCCTGCATCAAGCAGTAGGAAATTTAATATACAGCGACTCCATATCCGCTCTAGAAGCAATTCAGAAGGGCAATACTAAAATCACACGGAAATTACACTCGTTACTTACCCAACTGGAACCATTGGAGAATAACTGCATTCTACAATGGATCCCTGCCCATGCTGGGATCGGGGGTAATGAAATGGCATCTGAATTGGCAAAGGAAGCCAGAAAGTTGAGTCAAAGGAAAGAACAAATGTCATTATTTGACGCTGAATCTTTGTCAAAATACAAGATAATTAAACAATAAATAAGAAAAGATCAAAATGCGAAATAAACTCAGAGAGAAAAATGACAAAAACTATAACAAGACTTGGAACAAAACACTATAAAGGAATGACAATACATCCAGATGGCACAATACCCTATAGGGCATGCAACAATTGTCCTGGTGTGGAACTTACACCTACCCACATATTCTCATAGCCAGCAATGGCCGCAGCCTTGTAGGAATTTGACATAGACCCAGAGCAGCAGCTTTACACACCTAAGATAGTGGACATTGCTGCTGCTGTGATGGAGATGCATGGATACATCTGAGGCTCTTTATTGGACACGACAACAACAACAGCATTCCAGAGTAAAATAAATTATCAGAGATAGATACATATTTTTCAAATGAATTAAAATAAATATAATCGATACTGAGAGAGAGTTGAATTTAAAAAATATTAGAAAATTATTATCTTCGGAAACACAAACCGTATCTAAAATATCAATTTTTTTTTGCTACATGTTTTAATTTGCATTTACCTATTTTACATATCTCTGATTGTATTTAAAAATTGTTAACCAATTCTTCATACTTTTGGCGAAGTGGTGTTTTATTAATTTGTTATTTGATGTTATTAGGGTTCTTTCCTGGTATTCAAAAAGGAAAAATACGTGTCGATCAGTTATATTTTTCAATTTATCAAACAATTTGGCCGCTGAATCTCTGATTCTGGTAGTGCGCCATCTGGCGAATAAAATTGTAACTAAAATCAATTTCGAATTTTTCATTATTTGCCATAAAAAATCCCATTGCATCCTGAACACAATGGTGTTTACCGCATTGCTCTAGCGCAAATATTCGCGGAGTTATTAATTTTTAAATAGTGCGGGACTTTTGGATCACCCTGTATACTAGACGAATGACCCGGGCAACGCCCGGGTTTACACGATTAAATGTATTATTCAAACATATTAAACATAGCAAATATAGCAAGAGCGGTTATTTTAAACGCGAATTAGATAGCAAAAAATGAAAATATATATGTAAATATGTGAAATAGTTATCTATATTAATAAAATGCAAATTTCATAAGAGGACATCACTAAAAACTTTCGTTACAATACATCAATTTCAACCAAATTTTCAACATTTATGTAAAACGAGATGGAGCAGGTTTTGCTTAACATCAAAATATTTTTCCCTAACATTAACATGCGTAACTTCGCTGTTATCGATTACATACAAAAAAAATCAACAGAGTTAATTTTATTTATATATAAATACAAAATTAAATTTCAACAGAGTTATTTTTTTTACATACTAGCTAATAATCTCAATCTAAAAAAATATTCAAAACAAGCAATTTTAAAATAACACCATATGTAAAACAGTCGGCCAAGAAAACAACAATATAAGATAAAAGCCAACAATGAAGAGCAAATATAATATAATAAGCCAACAATGAAGAATGAATGTAAGATAAAAAGCAAACAATGAAGACTAAATATGATATAAAAAGCCAACAATGAAGAGTGAATCTACTTATATATTTGCCTTATTCTGTCTGTCTGAAGCTCACGGATGGGATTTTTCATAACCATCGGTCGTTCAGTGGTAGAATGCTCGCCTGCCACGCGGGCGGCCCGGGTTCGATTCCCGGCCGATGCATTTTTTTTTTTTTTTTACAATTTTTAAAACTCATTTATATATTATACAAGAATGACATCCACGGCGCCAATTTATAATTGTAACGAATAGTATTTGAATAAAAGCATTTAATCGGGTAAAACCCGGGCGTTGCCCGGGTCATTCGTATATAATAATTGTATAAACGAATGCAAGACAAAATCACCGCGAATGTTTCTTTTTTTTTAAGGCAGTTTCTTTTTAAGGCAATTATCGTTATTTATCGTTAATTTTTGTTTCGATTTTATTGAAAAAAAAAACGATATGGTGCCTTTAAAAAATGATCTTTATTACTATGCAGTTTTCTATTTAGTCAATATACCTAAGTTCATGTTGCAAATGTAATTATCTCTATCGATTTAGTAGGTGAAATGCAAAAAAAAAACGACATGATGAAATCTTTATGAAAATTCACATTTTTATTTTTATATTTTCAAGACACACACAGTTTGGGGCGGGACGTTTCACAAGAGAGACATCCACGGGGCCAATTTATAATTGTAACGAATAGTATTTTAATAAAAACATTTTAAAAACACACAGTTTAGAACGGGACGTTTCACAAGAGTGACATCCATGGCGCCAATTTATAATTGTAATGAATAGTATTTGAATTAAAACGTTTTTAAAATATATACGCACTCGGGTAAAACCCGGGCGTTGCCCGGGCCATTCGTCTAGTGTAATATAAAAAGCCAACAATGAAGAATGAATGTAAGATAAAAAGCCAACAATGAAGAGTGAATGTAAGATAAAAAGCCAACAATGAAGAATGAATGTAAGATAAAAAGCCAACAATGAAGAGTGAATGTAAGATAAAAAGCAAACAATGAATAGTAAATGTAATATAAAAAGCCAACAATGAAGAATGAATGTAAGATAAAAAACCAACAATGAAGAGTAAATATAATATAAAAAGCCAACAATGAAGAATGAATGTAAGATAAAAAGCCAACAATGAAGAGTAAATATAATATAAAAAGCCAACAATGAAGAGTGAATGTAAGATAAAAAGCCAACAATGAAGAGTAAATGTAATATAAAAAGCCAACAGAGTGAATGTAAGATAAAAAGCCAACAATGAAGAGTGAATGTAATATAAAAAGCCAAAAATGAAGAATGAATGTAAAGATAAAAAGCCAACAATGAAGAGTGAATGTAATATAAAAAGCCAACAATGGAGAATGAATGTAAGATAAAAAGCCAACAATGAAGAGTGAATGTAAGATAAAAAGCCAACAATGAAGAGTAATTGTAATATAAAAAGCCAACAATGAAGAATGAATGTAAGATAAAAAGCCAACAATGAAGACTAAATATGATATAAAAAGCCAACAATGAAGAGTGAATGTAATATAAAAAGCCAACAATGAAGAATGAATGTAAGATAAAAAGCCAACAATGAAGAGTGAATGTAAGATAAAAAGCCAACAATGAAGAGTAAATGTAATATAAAAAGCCAACAGAGTGAATGTAAGATAAAAAGCCAACAATGAAGAGTAAATGTAATATAAAAAGCCAACAATGAAGAATGAATGTAAGTTAAAAAGCCAACAATGAAGAGTAAATCTCTATTATATATATATAAAAGTCAATTTCTGTCTGTCTGTCTGTTTCGCGATAAACTCAAAAACTACTGAACCAATTGGTACCAAATTTTGCATGTCGCTTTTTATAAACTTGAGGAAAATTTTCGGCTGCATTTTGATTAGTATTTTTGGCTATTTCTTTTTTTCATTTGAAGAACTTTTTTTACGCGGACTAATCCGGAATGGAATGAATACCTAAATATGGCCATTTTTTTAAGCATCGGTGGTTCAGTGGTAGAATGCTCGCCTGCCACGCGGGCGGCCCGGGTTCGATTCCCGGCCGATGCATTTTTTTTTTTAACAATTTTTAAAACTCATTTATATTATCTTATATATATAAAATTGAATGTCTGTCTGTACTCTATAGATTCAAAAACCATACATCCAATCGCCGTGAAATTTTGGGATATTATTAGGTATATCACCGGGAAGGTTTTTGAAAAATAATTTCATGAATATCTTGAATATCCTTAGAGTTATTTGCATATTTGTAGATTTAACTCGCAAGCAGCGCCCCCATTGTAACGATGATAACAAGTTTTCTTATCACTAAGTTTGTTATCTTAAATATTATTTATCAAAAGTAAGATTATCTCAGGATGACACGGCAATTTATTTGCGACAAGAATAATGATACAATTCCAAGGCGAAGATACTATTCCTTTAACTTCCAATTACCGAGGGAACCAATTAATATTGATTTTATTCAACTTATCGAGTATTTTTCAAGGGACCGGGAACAAATGTTCACTAGATAAAACTATGATTTTCTAATGTAGAAAATTAGGAAAGACAAAATTCAGGATGACACGGCACACAGGGACCGGGAAAAAATGTTCACTTTATCGAGAGATTCAAATTTACGAGTTTCAAATTATCAAAATATATCTTTTTTTTTTAAATAAGTTTTTAGAGAATTGTTTTAACAAATGTTCGCTAGACAAACCTTTACTCGGGTAAAACCGCGGGCGAAGCTGAGTACGTTTTATAAGTTTAAAGAGAATTGTTTTAACAAATGTTCGTTAGACAAACATTCACTCGTATTATATAAAATATATATTAATATTGTAATTCCAAGTTTTTTGCTATTTGCAGTTTATTTCCATTGCGCTGAAAGAAAAAAAAATCATTACTATAAGTTTTAAAACAGTTGGGGGTTCTATTCATTCATGAGTAAGCCCCACTCGAACAATACCCGGGCGAAGCCGGGTTCACTCGGCTATATTATATAAATATATAATGTAACGAATATTATTATCATTATTATCATAATATTCTGTAGGTTCCGGAATATTATTATCAATAATATTCGTTAAGCAAACTTTCACTCGGATAAAACCCGGGCGAAGCCGGGTACACATCCGCTAGTAAATTATAAACCTGTAAATATAGTTAAGGACTTGCATTGTAATTAAGAAAAAGCTTCACGTCTAGAACGCTCAAGCGACCTGCCGGCGGCGCGCGCCCGTTGGCTGCCGGCGAGCACTTGACTTCCCTGTGCGCGCGCATGGCTGTCGGCGACGCGACCGCCCGCCATGCGCGCGCACAGGGAAGTCACGTGCTCGCCGGCAGCTAACGGGCGCGCGCCGCCGGCAGGTCGCCTGAAATTCTAGAGGGCGCTGCTCGTGAGCTAAGTTGAATAATTTGAATATATAGTTTTAATAATTGATTTATATATTTTTTAAAATAGCCTATCGTCATCCCCGTTATTTTTTACCTATGTATGGAAATTTTGGTTTGAATTAGTGAACTACTGCGAATTTGTATACAGGTCATACAAACCAACAAACAAACAGACAAACATACAAACATTCATTTATATATATATAGATATGGTAATTTAAACCAACAACCCTATATTGTATAATACTTATAACAAGATTGTCATGTTGTATATAGAAACACATCTATAAATTATTATACACATGATTGACATGTATCATTGCATCACCATATGTAATGTACTTTGTACAAACTGAGGATAAATAAATAAAACTATATAATAGATTAAGAGCTGAGTTAAAGGAAGATTGAGAAGTTCAAAAACGTCTTAAATCGAGAAGAAATCCAACAACCCTAAAGAGAATTTGGCGAGTCGTTGCCATCAAGGTCAAAGGGTGCAGAATGCCGCAGACGTTCAAAGTTCAAATTCTCACATCTCTCCCCCCCCCCTCCTCCTCGGGAATGGTATATAAAAACCTCGGTTTTACCCCAACTTAGTCAGACACTTCACCGTCGGCGTGAGCCCTTGTTAGTTGTAGCCAGGTCCACCTCATCACCATGTAAAACAGTAAGAAATATTCTTTAACTCCATCTTGCACTTAGCTCGATGCCTATCTGTTCATGGAACCTTCCTACTACAACTGTGTCTCTTCGTTTTGTGTGTGTGGACATTCCCAAGCTTTCCACTCTGCCTCGACCACGACTGCCTGTACTCTGTGAAAACTGTTAAAGGTCTTCCAAAGTGCAGAGAGGTACTGTAAAACTCTCCACGCCCTGACTGTCCCTCTCGGTTACTACTGGTTTGACCCTCGGTTACCACAGCTATAGCGAGAGTCGACAGGATACCTCATCACAGATAAGTCGACAGGACCTTATCCCATATATATATATGTATGGTGTGTGTGTGAAAAAAATGTGTTAAAAATATCAAGGAACAATTTAAATATAAACGATTAGTTTATTTTTGTTCCAGTAGATGGCGCTCTGCCATCTAGAAATGCTCATGTGAGCACGGTCAGGATATGCCTTTTTTATTATATATAAATACTAGGAATACATTAATAACAAACAAACTAATAATATTTATTTAAAAGAATCTATTTCAGGATAAAATGATTAATTCAATGTAGGTTTAAGCCCTAATAATATATATTTTTAGCATTCAAAATAAAGAACGCATCGTATTTCTTTCTAAAATAACGTAAGACCTAGTTGTAATCCACCAACATATCATTCGAGTGTCATTTGAAAAGAATTTCCAAATAAGAATGAAATAAGAAATTGTAAAGAAATTTTAGAAATTACTTTTCCAATTCATTAACTCTTTCCTTCAATCGACATTTTCCAACTAATGAAATAATCAATATGTGGTTAGTGGATTATTTAAAAAAAAAAAGAAAAAAGAGGAAAAGATGTTTCTTCACCAGAATTATTAACATTGACGGTATATCTACTATACATTGTAAGAGAGAAATGTTCTTTTATTGGTTACAGATAAATTGTGGATCTTCTCTTTTGTTATCACCAACTGAAGACCTTTATTAAATCGTTTTTTTTTATCATACAGGAATTCTTTTGGCAAGTAAAAAAAATGAGAACAATAGAAAAGTAAAAGAAATATATATTTAATAATAATAGAGATAATTCATATGGATAAATAAAGATTCTTTTGTCTACAACTTTTCTTTGTCTTTACATTCAATTATTTTTTTTTCAGAGAGAGATTGAGATTGAAACTACTTTATTTCAATGTTCATATAAGGTTAAATACAAAATTGAATAGATGTGAATAAATAAGATTAAATAAGGATTTATAAATATATGAAAAATAAAAAAGGCATATCCTGACCAGGCTCACATGAGCATTTCTAGATGGCAGAGCGCCATCTAGTGGAAAAAATAAACTAAACGTTTATTTAATTTTTTCCGTAATATTTGACCAACCCAAAAGTGAACCACGAACGTGTTTCAGGCTGTTGACCCTCGTCAGCGTGGTACAGACTGTACCTCTACGACCAAAATTTGGTCCCAAAGGTTTCCTGAGAAATAAAAAAAAAAGGGTATTTGAAGCCAAATTTGCGTAAATACGCTTTTCATGTGAAAAACAATTAAAAATATAAAAAATATATCAGGTGTTGATATTAAAAAATAAATTTTCACATAAATATATTGTAACATAGTATTTATTAATTTTATTTATGTAACATAGTATTTATAAATTTTATTATTTTTTATTAACAGAGTGGTCATTTTTATGTTTATATCTTGCGACTCTGTAAATTTCCCTCGTGGCTTATCTTTTGTTTACAATTCATAGTTGTCCTTCCCTGAAATAAATTTTGTTTCCTCCTGAAGTTTTTGTCTTCCCTAATTTTCCACGTGGCAATATGAATAAATAGATGTAAGAGAAAGAGAGCGAGCGTAACTGTATAGAATTAAAACCATATTAAAAATTGATGTTATATATTTGGCAAGGAAGTAGTGGAGAGATTTGACAACCATCATGACTGGGTGAAGTAGAATACCTTTGTCATTAAGACTGGGAGCACTACTCAGTGGCAGGCCGACTTAGCTCCAAAAGAAATGGCCGCCTCTGACATGAGGAACAGACGCCATGTACAGCCAGCCGCTCCTAACATGGAGTACAGATGCTGCTCATCCTGTATCCCTGGATTAGGGGCCCTTACAGGGTACTATCAGCCAGGCCAGCTGAACCCAGGTTTTTTAGTGAGCTTGTTACTGCTCCCTCTCCTCCTTTTTCATCCGGGCTTGGGACCGGCAAAGGCGGAGTTATTAAGGAAATAGTAAATGTGTGATATTTATAAATATCCAAGTATTGTGTTAGTTTAAAAATCAATGGTATTAACTTTTATTCTTAACATAAGGGAGTTGATGGAGTGCTATAAAACGTCGATTTTCGACAGGCACTATCCGGGATCGAATCCCACGTTGGGCTTTTTTTTCTAAAAAATATTTTCTCCAATGACCCCCTG
This sequence comes from Cordylochernes scorpioides, assembly GCA_030710605.1. NCBI lineage: Eukaryota > Metazoa > Arthropoda > Arachnida > Pseudoscorpiones > Chernetidae > Cordylochernes > Cordylochernes scorpioides. The sequence continues at coordinate 51,534,692 of CP092877.1, forward strand.
ATTTTTGTAAAGGTCCAGCCCCATCAATGATTGCAAGTAACCAAACAGATTTCTGGCACACTTGTAAGTACACAAGTCGAACTGCTATCTTCATGTGTAGACATGTGGTGCATTTACAGAATATCAGTCGCTAACTACTATTAACCATGATTATCATAGCCTGTACTACATGTACTAGTGATAATAAAGAAAAATTCTTTATATAGAGATTAAAATTATAAATTTCCTTCCTTGCGTGAGTAACTGAATAAAAAATAATCATGGTTAATTTTCATTTTGCTTATCAAAAGATATACGTGTTTAGAGGCTATGATAATCATGATTATTACAAGGTACACGTTGTTTTCAATATAACGACACATCTCAAATAAATAAAAAAGTGACAAAGATTACACAACTCAGCGAATTAATGCTGGTGATCAAACGATGGCAAAGTTCTCTGTTTTTTCTATATATTGTTGCATCAATTTTAATGCGTCCTATATTTATTCAAAATATTCTATGATATTTGATATTTATTTAAAACAGATTATTTATATATCATCATTCCTTTTTATAGTTTCATTCCTTTTTTAATATTTTATTGTACATATATCTTGATTGCTTATTGGAGCGAGAGAGGTCCTAGACGAAGACTGTGGATCACGACCTACGAGGAAGACAACGAATAAATAAACAAAATAACTTTAAAAGGTAATTTATTTATATTTTTTACTTTTATTTATTTGCTTTGAGTATGGAAACCCGCTCGGGAAACGTGTATAACACCAAGAAGGAGGAAACCAAGGTCGACGACCCTGCAAAGCTACAACTTGGTGCAACAATATACAAAGTGTATATACATGTATTGATGGTACCTTTATGCAGAGAATATATACACCATATACTCTGTGTATTAGAGATACATAAGATAAACATCTTAAATAAACATTGAGTAAAACGAATTATAATCAGAACAGTCCAAACAATATTAGAGCGGTCGGGTAAATTAAACTTGGAAATTGTTGTAAGAATTGATCACTGATTGAGAGAGAGAGATTGAGTTTGAAATTACTTTTATTGTATCGTTCATATAATATTGTAGCGTAGAAATCAAGCCTTTGTATATCTGAAGATGTGAAAGTATTTATTGATGACGTCACCACGACCAGTCGACAAATATTAACAAATTAACAAAACTATCTACAGCTAGGGAATCTTGAACAAGCAAGCAAAGAAATATTTTAAAGATGATTTTACAAATACAGAGTAATATATATTTTTATAATCTGTTGAATTAATATTAAATTAAATAATAAAATATTTCTTCGCCACAATATTATATAAGGTTAAATACTAAATAAAATTCAATATAACAGTGGTATGGAAGATTAAACTGGGGAAACCGCTGGGAGGGTTCACCACTGATGAATCAGGCTCTCCCATTAATCTTTCCATTGCAGTAAGGGCAGTAGAAATTGTTATATTTTAAAAAGAATCATACGCGTCTATAATAGTTTCAATTTTTTATAACAGATGGCGCGGTAATGCATCATAAAAAAATAAATATAAATAAATAGAGAGAGAGAGGAGATAGCCTTCCCAATATATTTCATCGCAGGAAATGACAGTAGGAATTTATTCTATTTTCAAAATATATCAAAAACTCTATGCCAGATAGTTTAAAATTTCGAGGATTTATTTCATATATTATAAAAATTCAATATAAGTGGGTGGACGAGTGGTTAAAACCCTCGATTCCCAATAGCCATGAACCAGGATCGAATCCCACATTGGATACTTTGTTTTAATATGTGAATAACCTTCACATATATAATTTATTGTTATAAATATCATAAGCTAGGTTGATCATTCTGAGCGGCACCTAGTAAAGTTATTTTGAAGAGAAAATTCAATATATATTTTAAAATAATGGAGACTTTTACTTGTATTATAGCGAATTTGATTTTTCAACGATATTTTTAATAAATAAGGAATTATCATATCAATAGGAACAACTGTTGAAGGTAAATGTGTCAGTAACATCATGCTGGAGATATGAAACATAAGGTATAAGGTAGGGAAAGAACAATCATATATATTAAAAATAAAAAAGGCATATCCTGACCAGGAGCACATGTGCTTTTCAGAAGGCAGAGCGCCATCTGGTGGAACAGAAATCAACTAAATATTGATTTAGCCTATTCCCTTATATTCAGCCAACCCAATTTCTTGATAAATCAAGAAAAGCCATCCACTTACGCGTTTTGCGCTGTTGGCGCTGGTCAGCGTGGAGTAGGCTGTACCACTGCGACCAAAATGATTTTTGGTCCCAGTGCCTTCTTGAGAAACCAAGAAATGGGGGGGGGGGGGGAATAAAATACTCTGTATAGTCGACCGCCAGTAGTCGCCACTTTTCCTATATAAATTTATTGTTGTTGTTTTCCCGTTGGCCTGCTCAAATCTTTTTGTACATATGTAAATTGGGTTGGCCAAATATCAGGGAACAGGCTAAATCAATGTTTAGTTGATTTCTGTTCCACCAGATGGCGCTCTGCCTTCTGTAAAGCACAAGTGCTCCTGGTCAGGATATGCCATTTTTAATATTGATTTCAACACCTGATCTTTTTATCTTTTATTTTTTCTTTCGTTTTTTCATATGTAAATATGTATTTTGTTTTCTTTATTCTTACGCCTCAAATCAGGTATTTCTTTTTTTATTATGTCTATCATCACAATTAAAGCAAATTGTGATTCAAAACTAATTCTATATCAATAATATCCTGAAATCAACAGAAATCTCTTTTGTAATATATATATAATTATTCAAACAATTATTTTATTTTTAAATAAAATATAAGTGAAATTGATGGAAAAATTAATATATATATATTAGTTAGGTACTCGTTTATTGAAATTTTTCTTAAAGTATATTTGTAATTGGAATATCTTTCCCGGTTTAACTCTGTTTGTTATTTTTCTTCGATTGTTGCAAACCATTTTATTTGAAGACCTATTTAATAAATCAATACAACGGATTAGCATGTCAAATAATCAAAATATTGTAAAAACACGATATATATATACAGTAGAACCTTCCTTTAGCGGACACCTCTCAACAAAGGACAGTTTTCATTTTCAAAATTACCTTTTTTACTATTTAGCAACTCTCCAGTAAGAGGACACCTCTCCCTAAAGGACACTTTGGCTCTGCAATTAGGTGGCCTTTACAGGGAGGGTTATACTTAATAAAACGGCCATATTTTATATAATGTAAAGAATATATTTAAAGAATATACAAGAATATAGAATGAATTAATATAGTAGCAAAGTATTTTTTTATTTTATTAAAAGATTATCAATTTTGATGTTCATATTTTGCTATTATGTAAACTCCCCTCATTTTTATCTTATATATATATATATATATATATATGAAAAAAACAATAGAAAAAATAAATATAAAAAAATGGCACTCTGCCATCTTAAAAGCACATGTGCTCTTGGTCAGGATACGCCATTATTATTTATATATATATATGTTATATAAAAATGAATGAGATTTTCTGCTTGAATTTAGATCATGTTGAGGATTATGGTATGGTAATGCTGATGCAGTCGTGGTTGAAATCTTTAAAGTATGATAACTAAAAATAGTTTTGATCAGTAATTTAATTGAGTTAAAGGAATATATAAAAAATACATAATTTGATAAAAGTAATGCCTGGCTTAAAGCGAGTAGAATAAGGAGAACAAAAGATTATTTGAGCCGGCCATTGGGATAAAACAACAACGAGTTTTTATAGGGGAAGAGTGACCTTTGGCGGTCGATTTAGCAGAGTATTTTATATATGAAATATATTTGAAAAACATATTTTTATATAACATATATATCTCTAAGAATAAGGAAATAAATGATAACACGGCGCGATAAAATAGCTGAAGGATTTGTTACATTATTTATAATATGTTAAGAGACTGTTGGAGGGGGCATGTTAATGGGGGGATAGGGGATTCTATTTGTTTCAGTGAATGGTAAACCTAAAATATTCAGCAAATATTTGTTGAAGACAAACTATTTGTATCTGATGGATCCTAAATATATTTCCACGTGGAAAATTGGGAAAGATAAACTTCAGGATGACATAGAAATTTATTAATAAGGCAAAAAAAATTATAATTTATAAAAACCAGTATAAGATAGGTAATGAGAGAAGTTTACAGAATAGCAAAATATAAACATCAGAATTGATAATCTGTTAAAAAAATAATAAATACTTTGCTACAATCTTAATTCTTTTATATTCTCGTATATTCTACCTATAGTTTTTTCCCTGTCTTTTTCCTGACAGTAAGGTATCTCTTCTTTTGCTGATTGGTCGTTCAGACGCATGCGCGAACTAGCCGTCAAAGTAATTATGGATATTTTTTCTATGATGCAAAATTGGCATTATTATAGAGTGTATTATAAAAGTATTCATGATATATTTTAGATATAAAACATCAATTTTAATCAGAAGTAAAATATTGTCATCTATATTACAATAAGAGGAATCTTTGGATATCATTGCTACGAAAAGATAAAAGCTAACAACAACAAGTTTCTTTATCAAATAGGTACAAGCTTGGTGTGATTTCAGACAGTAACGTCCTTCATCAGTCTTTAGAACGAATACAATAGGTTCTTATATTCGTATTACAGCCCGTTAAAGGACATTATTGTCCAAAATATCGCCAAGCGTTTTCAATAAAGAAATACGTCGCTGTTAGCTTTTGTCTTTTATTAGCAATGATCTATTTTTAATTCAAATATATAAGCAATTTTGTATTTTTGGTTCGAAATTACTCGAGTTTTTTTCCGTGACATGTGATGAGCTAATGCTATATTACATAATATTTACATGTGAGGTAACGGCAATAACACATTACAGCGACTAAGATGGTTGATTCAAGTTTCTAAGTAGAATTTCAAAATTATACGTGCCATATGTTAATAAGAGGATGTGTGATAGGTGTATATGGCTGTGTTGAAGAAGGAATCAAAATTTACGGTGACGAGTTTCTTTTATTTGTGCTGTATAATCGGCAAGGTTTCGGACTATGATGTGCTTCAACAGGCAACTTTCCAAGAAACTAGAGAATAATATATATATATATATTAAAATATTATTTTATTTAAAATTATATTTCATAGATTCAAATACTCTGTTAAATCGACCGTCAGAGGTCACGCTTCCCCTATAAAAACTCATTGTTGTTGTTTCCCGATGGCCAGCTCAAACCTTTTGTACATTATGTAAATACGTTTTCATTTTTTATTCTTACGCTTTAAGCCAGGCAGAACTTTTATCAAATTCTGTTTTTATATATTCCATAAGCTTAATTAAATCAATTACCTGATCAAAACTATTTTTATTATTATATTTCCAAGATTTTTTGCCATGACTGCATTACCAATACCATTTAGTACTAAAAAGAACCAGCAAATAATTCCATAGCATAATCCTCAAGATAATCAAATTTAAGCATAAAATCTTTTTATTTATAACATATATACATGTAAATATGTTTATCCTCTAGTTTCTTGGATAGTTGCCTGTTGAAGGACGTCATAGTTCTAAAGCTTGCCGATTATACAGCACAAATAAAAGTAACACGTCGCCGTAAACTTTGATTCCTTCTTCAAGATGTTGTCTGGCGATTCCTTCTCTTGTATATGGCTGTGTTTGGTGATTGAGTAAAAATAGAGACTTACTGCTTATCTCGACAGATTGGGCTCTCTTGAATCCTCTTTTGGTCTTACGGATGATCCAGCGTTCCAGAAGTTCTTGGTCCACATGAGTCATTATGTACTCTTCTAGGAACTCCTTGTTGTCCTCCAAGAACTCCACTACGGACTTGGGATTGAGTCCTACAGACAAACAAACAACCTTTCGCAACTCATATTCAATGACCTTTCTTTATTCTTGAAAATACACTCATGGATAAAACTTAAAGAAGTTGCACCTTGTAGCATGTATATCATGATCCAGACAATAACTCTGTAAGATATCTGATACACAGTGACCTTTATTGAATATACACGAGATAACCAAGTCTAAACAAAATTGCCTCTGCCTTCTAAAAAAAAAACAACGATGGTATCGAAGACTTTTTACCTCTTCAAGTTTTGTCCATGAGTGTACAAAGATGTAACACTTCGTTTCCCCAAACAGTTAAAGATTTGATGAGAGATCTCTTTTGTAAAAGCAAAAATTAACACCATAACTAAGCCGATGTCTAACAAGAGGTCATTTCTAGGGAGACCAGGAGTAGCTATGTTTTTTTGGCAGTCTCTCATGAAAGGTTATATATTTATGGAAATATCCTAATAATTATACTACCGATTTATATTTTACGGAATGACAGCCGCCCATTACGCTACAAACTGCTGTGACTATTTTATCCTTTCAATATATGCACAAATTATATTATATATTCTATTCCTTAAAACCGACACACATCATCGCTACTAGAAGTATGATATTTCATACATATGCGTTATTAGCTTTATTGAGTGATTATAAGAAATATTTAGACTTGTACGTAGTGTCTGGAAGTATATTAAAAACAGTTACAAAATTTGAAACAAATCTGAAATTTGAGAGAGAGAGAGTCCATTTTCCAAAAACCCAGAATTCTTAAATTTTGTTGAATTGCATTGACATCTGGATTGAGCGAGTGTATATGGTTTCAGACTTCTGTGTGATCTGGAAGCATATTAAAACTTGGTCACAAAAATTGGACGGATATATAGAAGTTAGTCCAATCCCGACCACCCTGACCCCATGGAATTTCAGCCGCTCATTAGGCCTGCGAAACGGCTTCGTCTATTTTCCTTCGTTTTTTAAAGAAAATATACAAATCTCTTCTTCAGTCTATTCCTGACCATCACAGCCAAGTAGAAGTAAGAAATTTTGTAAAGTTTCATTGTTAGTCGGATTGAACTAGCTTATAAAATACTAGACATCTACGTAGTCAGGATGTATATTAAAATTTGATTACAAATTTTGAAAGGAAAAAAAATGTCTTTTGCCGACCACCCGGAATCTAAAAATGTTTACATTTGCAAAGTTAGTAGTATTAAAATAATCTATAAAATGCCAGATTTTTATGTGGTCCAAAAATGTATTAAAATTATTATAAAATTTGAAAGTAAATATAGAACTTAAAATTTGTCTATTCCCGACACCCCGACTACACTTTGTAAACTTGCATTGTAATCAGGTGTGAGCAAGTGTACCGAATTTCAAACTTCTACATACTCTATGAGTAAATTAAAAATTGATTAAAAAATTTGCGGACAGGCAACATAGAATCAAGCTAAATAAAATATTTTAAAATAGCCATAACTATGTAAAAATCGTCTGAACAAAAATATGTGAGTTTCAAATTCAAGCTATCAATGTATCATTAACCTCAATATATTTTACTTCACAACAGTTCTATGTTAACAGAACAACCGCTGAACATGTTTAGTTGTAAAAGGTAATATTCAAATAATGCAACAATTAAGTAATGTAACAACAGGCTGAAAATTATAAACCTAATTAACTAATTATCTTCAAAAACAGCATTTAGTTAATTAAGAATTTCTTGAAAAAAGTGTTTTCTAATTTGATAGAAAGTTGTTACAAAAACACAGGAGTTAATTAAGTTAACTATTGTAAGGTTAATATAAATCACTGTGGGGATCCTCAGTCTTGTATATAATTGGATTATTGAAATGTGATATATGGTGTTGTGGAACATGATAACAAATGAGGGCGGTGGTTTGTGGCTGCTTGTACTGTAAGTACACCACATGTCTACACATGAAATAACAGGCCG
>CP092877.1:51542639-51565890 GCA_030710605.1 Cordylochernes scorpioides
TCTACCTCTCCACCTGTGACCCCTGCTCCGTCCCTGCAGGCGCCTGAGGGACCCGTAGGCCCTCGCCCGGCCATTTCACAACATCCAGAGCCGGCGCCTCCCGCTCGGCCAGACTTCGTTGCCCCCGCGTAACCTTCTACCCGCCAGAAGACCCTCGGGCCTGCAGCCCCAACACCGGACGTGGAGATGTCCATCGTGGAGGAGACTTCTGCGTCCTCCACGTCAGCAGCAAAGAACGCAACGAGGGTCGACCTCGATGAGTTCATCGAGAGGCACCCCACCGTATCCTTCGCTGGGACGGACGCCCTTGGTCTTGGGCGGGAGGAGGTCCTGGACCTCCTCTCCTTGAGGACCAAGGCGCAGAGGAAAGGACCCCTCCTGTCGCCTCCGCAGTGCGACGCCCTCGCCGGCCTGATCGGGCAAATCTTAGATCTGAAGCCCGGAGCAGCCAGCAACCTTTACAAAGTCCTCGGACAAGTCAAAGCTGAGCTGAGGACAACACCAAGTGCAGTACCTCCAACACCCCCACTGCCTGCGCCTCAGCCTGCTGGGACGACACCACCCCGCTCCCCCGACGAGGAATCAACGCTACTCATGTAGGAGGAAACTATGATTGTTGAAATCTCAGAAAACTGAAGCACACAACTGCCTAAGGCCCTTATATCAATCAGGGATTCATTTTAGTGAACTCATGGATGCCGTTCTATGCCACGAAGACAGAAATGGCGAAACTTTCACCTGCGTTGAACAATGTCCTGGCTGAGTTCCTCGGCGCGGCCATAGAACAGGCCCAGGATTGCCATCCCAACGTTGGCTCCGATTTGTATAGGCTTCAGTGGCGATGCCTTAATTCCTAACAACTGAATTAATTGAAAATATTTTTCACACCCTCCTGATTGAGTGGTTAACGTTGACTGACAGTCAATAAAATTACTTTCATTGTCACATGTCTACGTTAGTAGTAACAGACCCTTAAGATAACAAGGGAGATGGATTGTGGCTGTTTGTACTGAAAGTACACCACATGTCTACACATGAAGTAACAGGCCGTGAAATTAAGCGAGGAAAGTGGTTTGTCGTTTGTGTAGATACACCAAATGTCTACACTCGGCCGTGCGGCCACGCGTCGCGCGAGCTCCTGAGTTTTTCGCCTCAGGCGGGCGAAAAGTGTCGCGGATGGCGACAAATTTTATACGGGCTGAAAGCCCGTCAAAAGCCGAGCAAAAGCCTGTAAGGCACGGCGAAAAAGCACAACCATGTGCTGAACTATCTAAGAAAGAAGATTTTCAGAAGAAAACTTCAAATCTCTTCAACAAAAATCAAAACTATGCAAATCCGCCCCGCCGGCGGACATCATGCAAATCCGGCCCACGCCGACCGACTTCGTTACTGCCTCGTTTTCCGAGGCCGCTGCCCAAGCCAATAGAAGCTGGGCAGACTTAGCGGAGGACAACAATCACGAATCTGAGGAACCTTTCATCACTGTCCAAAGAAAGAAAAGACGCCGTGGCTCGGCGGAATCACCTGCGGCGGCTGCACCTTCCTCTAACATCAGAGGCGCAGGAGCCATTCGCCGGCCGCGATCATCCACGGGATGGGCACCGCGGGCGGAGGAAATCAGGACCACCCGAGCGCACATCGCGGAGGCCAGGGCGCGGCAGGCGTCTTCCACCGAGGACCACTGCGTTTATGTAGAGCGCAGCCCTGAACTGGAGCCCTTTCACTACATGAGGGCAATTGAAAGGATGTTCGGAGGGACCAGGGAGGTCTTCCAACTGACAAAAATGAACGGCCACTTCCTGGTGGACTGGCTAACAGAGGCATGGCCGAGCGCCTCATCAACGAGGGCCTCGAGGTGGAGGGAACACTCCACAGGCCTTCCCGTTCCGCAAGAGGGCGGAGCGAATTACAGTGGGCAACCTCCCCTTCTTCGTGGGGGATGCAGCCGTCATCAGCGCCCTTTCATCTTTTGGGCGGGTCACATCTATCGCCCCCAAGCTGATGAAGGCTGGCCCATACATCTACAACGACGGCCGCCGAGAGGCGTTTATCATCTTCCGCGAAGGAATGACCATCGAGAGGCTGCCCACCCGCCTCGACATCACCATCAAAGGCGAGGCCTGGCCCGCATACCTGTCCTCCGGGATTAGGTGCTCCAGGTGCCGTGGCCAAGGGACATCGCAGGGCCAACTGCCCCCTGCTTGCAGGGCTAGCTAACAACACCAGATTGGCCCCACCAACCACTCCTGCCGCCGTTCCATCAACAACCACCTCTGCACCGCCTCAGAGGACAGCGGCCCAGCCTCCTACACCGGCGTCCTCCAGTCCAGCCAGAGAGACTCCCGGCACTTCTCCTGCGGCCCGAGCTGTAACTACATCTACAGCACCTCGACCATCTCCGCCGGTAGCCCCGGCCGTACCTATGGAGGAGGCGCCTTCTACCCCTCCACCTGTGACCCCTGCTCCGTCCCTGCAGGCGCCTGGGGGTCCCGCCCAGAGGACCCTCGGGTCTGCAGCCCCAACACCGGACGTGGAGATGTCCATCGTGGAGGAGACCTTTGCGTCATCCACGTCTTCGGCAAAGAACGCTACGAGAGTCGACCTCGATGCGTTCATCGAGGGGCACCCCAGCGTGTCATTCGCTGAGACGGACGCCCTTGGTCTTGGGCGGGAGGAGGTCCTGGACCTCCTCTCCTCGAGGACCAAGGCGCAAAGGAAAGGACGCAGTGCGACGCCCTCGTCGGCGTGATCGGGCAAATCTTGAATCTGAGGCCCGGAGCAGCCAGCAACCTGTACAAAGTCCTCGGACAAGTCAAGGCTGAACTCAGGACAACACCAGCAGAGCCTCCAACACCCCCACTGCCTGCGCCTCGGCCTTCTGGACCAACGCCACCTACTCCCCACAGCGAAGAACTGATGCCTGCTGTGATGACACCTCCGCCGCCTGCCCTGGAGGATAATCCGGACCTGGCCCAATGGGAGATGTCACTATCTCTGTATCAGATCTTCATGAAAGAACCCGACTTGGGGCCTACGTCCAAATCGGGAATCGACCAATCAGAACTCACGGATGCGACCCTTAACCCCAGGGACAGGGAGGAACTCATCGAGCAACTTTTGCCCAGGCAAAGGAACATTCTGGCTCAGATCCTTGACGCTCTCTTGGAGCGCGCTCTGGACTTGGATCCTTTTCTTCGCGGGAAGCTTTCTGAGCTCAGGGCCTCCTTGCCTCCCTAACCCAGACCCTCTTTGAGGGCACCCCCTGTTGTTTTGTTGCTGTAAATACTTTTTTATTGCTTAACTCTCCGGAGTGTTCTTAATTGACTAAGAGGTCAATAAAGTAATTTAATTGTCACATGTCTACGTATGTAGTAACAGACCCTTAAGATAACCAAGGGAGGTGGTTTGTGGCTGCTTGTACTGAAAGTACACCACATGTCTACACATGAAGTAACAGGCCGTGAAATTAAGCGAGGAAAGTGGTTTGTCGTTTGTGTAGATACACCACATGTCTACGTAAGTAGTAACAGACCCTTAAGATAACCAAGGGAGGTGGTTTGTGGCTGCTTGTACTGTAAGTACATCACATGTCTACACATGTAGTAACAGAACGCGAAAATAACTGAGGGAGGTGTTTGTAGCTGCTTGTGCTGTAACTACACCACGTGTCTACATATGTATCCATAGTGTCCACTACAAAAATATCAATGATGAGGTTTAAATATTTCAATTTTTTCAAAATTAAGAAATTATTGTAATTATCCTGATTGATATTTTGTGTATAATGTCCATTGTTGGAATAATTTCGTTGCGAATATCATTACCTTCGTTAAATATCCATTGGATGATTCCATCCTTTACAAACAGAATACGCATTGTGTATAGCTTAGGTTTGTTTCTTTAACAGGTTTCTGTATTTGTTGGCTTTCCTTTTAAGCGGAAAAGCTACGTTTTAGCTCTGAAATAGATCCAAAGTTTTGAAAATTACAGAAAGATATTTTATAGTTTCGTTAAGCACAATGACCAAGAGTATATTTCGATTACATAGCAGGAACAACATAAAATACAGTTGCTAAATCTGATGGATTAAATTTGCGAAATTGCTGGGAAGGTTTAACACAGATAAGCCAAGCCTTCCTTAATCTTTTTTATATTTATTTCAATAATTGTAGAAATTTATCTATTATTTAAAAAATCAAAAAAGCGTTGAATGTTTTCATCTCATAAATATGTGTGTATTGTTTAGTTAAAATTATCCATTGTCCATTTTTAAAAAGTTACTATAAGCGATGCCATAGTGTACATTGTTAAAAGGTTTAATAGTGGCCATTATGAAAATGCGATTGTTTGAATTGCCATAATATTGCCATTGTTAAAATGTCATCTGTGGGTTGCCATAGTGTCCATTAGTAAAATTCCATCGTTGAGGATGCTATAGTGTCCATTATTAATAGGTCATATTTTGAGTAACCATAGTGTCAATTGATAAAATGTCATAGTTGAGGATGTCAAAGTACCCATTGTTAAATTATAAATGCGGTGTTGCCATAGTATCCATTGTTAAAATTTTATTGTTGGAGATACCATTGTGTTCATTGTTAAAATGCCATTGTTGAAGATGCCATATTGCCCATTTTTAAAAAGTTATTATTGAAGTTGCTATAGGGTTCATTGTTGAAATGTAATCATTGGAGTTGCCATAGTATCCTTTGTTAAAGCATTATTGCAAGTGTTTCCATTGTGTTAATTGTTAAAAATAACCCTGCTGGGGTTTCAAAAGTGTCCGCTGTCAAAATGACATTGAGGTTGTCATAATGCTTATTGTTAAAATATCATTTATTGGATTTTTTTGAGATAAGGAACGAGATTCTGTTGCCTGTAGCATAAGATTACGCGTATATAGAGAGAGTTTTGGGGAGACAGAACTTTTGTATATATGTGAAATTTACGGCCGAAATTCGAAGACAAATCCATTCTATCAAATAATCTCTAATCTCAGCTCTATCTCAATAACACATGATTCTTTAACAATTCATAATATATACAAGCCTCCCTCACAAGATTGGAACCAGCAAGTCCTCCCAAACACTTCTCACCCCTCATTATATTGTGGAGACTTCAACTCGCACCATAATTCTTGGGGATACACTACAACCAACACCAATGGTGAACTGCTAGAAGAATGGGCAAATAATAACCTTCTTCACCTTATCTATAACCCAAAACAAAATGGATCTTTTTCTTCAGGCAGATGGAATACTAGAACAAATCCCGACTTATGCTTTGTATCAACTGACCACAATAACAAGCCAATCCATACTACGAAGAGGATTCTTAAAAAATTTCCCAAAAGCCAGCACCACCCAATCATTCTCGAGGTAGGACATTTCATCCCTGTGACCTTGAAGCCCTTCCTCCCTCGATGGAATCTTCAAAAAGCAAACTGGGAAAATTTCCGTGCCTACACTGATCAAAACATCAACAGAATTCAACCTCTGCCTTCAAACTATTTTAGATTTGTAGGTCTCCTCATGAAAGCCGGAAGGAAGTTTATCCCCCGTGGTCACAGAAAGGAATATATCCCAGGTTGGGATAAAGATACCGAGGAGCTCTATAGACGATACAAAGATTCCGACAGTGAGGAGACAGCAGAGATGCTAATTAACCAGCTTAATTCTTCAAGAAAAGAGAAATGGATGCAGACAGTTTCAGACCTGGATCTCACACACTCCAGTAGGAAAGGGTGGGATCTCTTAAGAAAGCTTGGAAATGCGGAAGCTACCAACTCCTTCATAACCAACATAACTCCCAACCAGATAGCAAGACATCTCCAAACAATCTCTAAAGTAAAAATTCCTAAAAGAAAGAAAAAGGCCATGAAGGCAAGAATTAAAGAAGAATTTTCAAAATCTAATAACTCAAGCCACCTCTCAAGCCAAGTCAACATAACGGAAATAGAAACTGCAATCAAATTAACCAAAAAATACAAAGCAGCAGGCAATGACGAAATACCAGCTGAATTCCTTATTGAGCTGGGAAAAAGGGCTAAATCATGGCTGGCTCGATTTTTCACAATAATAATGGAAACCGGCAATATCCCAAAAGAATGGAGACAGTCAAAAATCCTTGCCGTCCTAAAACCAGGCAAAGAACCTACCTGCACAGCAAATTTTCGTCCAATTGCGCTTCTCTGTACAACCCACAAGCTTCTGGAAAGAATCATTCTAGCCAGACTTACTCCCATTCTGGACCCAGAAATCCCGGTGGAACAGGCGGGTTTCAGAGGCAACAGGAGTTGTTGCGATCGGGTTGCATCCTTGACATCCTTCATCGAAAATGGCTTCCAACTGGGACTGAAATCTGCAGTTGTGCTCCTGGATCTTTCGAGTGCATATGATACAGTGTGGATTGATGGCTTGATCTATAAACTTGCTAAAGTGCTAAAATGCAAACAGACCCTCAATCTTTTGTCTTCTCTTCTCTCACCCAGGAAATTCACAGTATACCTTAACTCTAAATCTAGCAAGGAATATACTATATATAATGGCCTCCCACAGGGATCAGTCTTGTCTCCACTTCTTTATAACTGGTACACCCATGATATTCCCCAAACAACTTCAAAGAAATTTATTTACGCAGATGATACAGCCATTCTAGCCCAAGCAAAGACTTTCGAGGAACTGGAAATTCAACTGAATAAAGATCTTGAAACTCTACATAATTACTTTGAAAACTGGTCTCTGAGACTTAATCCTGCAAAATCTGTACATTGCTGTTTCCATCTTAACAATCACAGAGCTGAAAGAAAACTCTAACTATTTATCAATAACTCTCAGATAACTCATAGCGAACATCCCAAATACCTAGGCATTCATCTTGACCGCACTCTCACCTTCAAAACTCATCTCACCAAGTTAAAGGGGAAACTATCATCACGTAACAATATCCTCCATAAGCTGGCCGGCTCTTCCTGGGGCAGTGATGCCAACACCCTGCGTACTTCTGCCTTGGCATTGATCTTCTCCACGGCTGAGTATTGTGCTCCAGTCTGGGAGGGGAGCTGCCACACGAAGCTAATAGACACACAACTAAATTCTACCTTACGAATTATAACAGGAGTTTGCCAACCTACAAGAATCGACTGGCTTCCAGTTCTTGCTCACATCTCTCCGCCTGAGCTACGCAGAAAGGAAGCCACCAAGAAAATGTACCAAAAACTCTTGACTCGCCCGACCTCGAAATTAACCCAATCCTACAGTCTCCCCCAAAACATCGACTAAAATCAAGGAAGCCGATATGGTCCAGAGGAAACCAACTTCTCTCCCAAAATTTTGATATCTCAGAAGCATGGACAAATTCCTGGATCAGCTCCGATATCCCAAACGAGAACCTCATCACAAGCCCAAGTGTCAAGATCCCAGGTTTTTCCCTCCCTCGACGAGAATGGGTGCTTCTAAACCGCTTTAGGACAGGACAGGGAAGGTGTGCAGAGCTGATGAAGTTATGGGGCTACACCAAAGATCCAAATTGTGCCTGCAACGTCCCACAATCAATGTCCCATATACTAGACGACTGCCCGCTGTACAAATTCAATGGAGGAATCTCCAATCTCCACTCTGTCACCCCGGAAGCCCTGAACTGGCTGAAGGCCTTGCCTCTCAGACTTTAATGACCGATATGTCCTAACTTTTTTTTTCTAGATTTGGTTCATTTTGTCTCCTCTCTAATTGTAAAGATGTTGCTGTATCACCTCATAAGCATAAATAAATAAATCTCTAATAAGAAGATTCCATCTAAAATATTAAAGAAACAGGTAAAGATATTTACATAGAATAAATAGTTGCATTATTTGGTAACTCATATCATTAGGAAAAATATTTTTCTTTATCTTTAAGACATTTTAATTGCTTCAGTCATTATATTAACAAAGACAATAACAAACCAGGGCGAAATAAAATATATTTTGTTACCAGAATTACTAAAAAGGCTGTATAATTATATGCTATATGTTCTTCACACGATGTATAATTCCTATTATATATATATATATGTTTTAAAAAATAAGGCTTATTTTGGATTGTAATAAGATTATTTATTAATCCGATATTTCGATGGACCAATCGTCCATCTTTTACGAGGTAGTTTGTTATGTAGCACGCAGCAGGTCGCGTGCTTCAGGTGAGCCACGGACGTCTTGCAAGCTTATTGTTTAATTTTTAAAATAATCATACGCGTCTATAATATATGAAAGAGGCATCTCCTTATCATGCAACTGAAAGTTGCTGATGGCTTGCGACATCTTTTGAATAAATATCAACTATATATATTTATGTAGATGGAAATTTTGCCGGAAGGAAATTTATCTTAAGAGTCAAGGGTCGCCTCTCCCGTCAAAAGCCTCTCCCGTCAGTTTGCCAAAGCTGGTGTTGTGGCTTTGTCACCGACCCGAGGCCGCTAGTTGCGGCGACGTTCAATAGATGGCGTCTGGTTTTGGCATCTATTTTGACGGAAGAGGCAACCTTTGTCTCTTAAAGTTTAGAAATTAGAGAGTCTTTAATGCCGCCTGTCGTCTGTTTTTTTGAAGGAAACAAAGGCAATTTTGCTCAGATTCAGTGATCTCGATAAGTTTTTAGAAAATGTTGTAAGTACCTCCAGGCTGGTTCAGACAATCCTGGGAGCAGCTCCTCGGTATGGGAGCCGCTGCAGCGAACGCGCCCCCCTCCAGGTTGGTACACTGATGTGGAACGTCTATATCTGGAACACACACCAATAACCCTTTAAACTCACATCACATATAGAGAATATTAATATAATGCATTTGCGCGCCATCTGTTATCAAAAATGTAAACTATTTTTGACCCTGATGATTACTTTAAAAATAAATCAAATTTTCTACTACACTTATTGCAATGATAAAATATTACAGCGGTATGGTAGATTAAACTGGCTAAACTGCTAGGAGGGTTCATCACTAATGAGCCAGGCACTCCCATTATATTATCATTGCAGGGTAGTAGAGAAACAATTTATTTTAAAAATAATTATTCACGTTAAAAATATTTGACATTTCTTATATGGAGACTATACCTACTTTTATAAAATAGAAGGAATCATGAGTATCATTTCTAAGAAGATATCAGAACTGATAGTAAAAGGTTTCTTCACTCTCTTTAATTAAATAAAGAAACACATCACTGTTCTGAGTCTGCTTATTGTTTTTGAAATTCTTCTCTTAGCGTTTATCTCGCATTTTTGATTTTTTTCCTTATCTTTTGTTAAATTATCTTGTATTTTGTCAAAGCATCAGCATCGAATACTGACATTTATTCTATCCTTTGGCTCATCTTACTGGCTTCCTTTACTAATTCATCTGCCATCTCAATAACCCCGATCCCAACATGGGCAGGAATCCATTGTAGAATGCAATTCTCCAATGTGTAGAATGCAATTCTCCAATGGTTCCAGTTGGTTTAGTAACGAGTTTTTTTTTT
This sequence comes from Cordylochernes scorpioides, assembly GCA_030710605.1. Lineage (NCBI taxonomy): Eukaryota > Metazoa > Arthropoda > Arachnida > Pseudoscorpiones > Chernetidae > Cordylochernes > Cordylochernes scorpioides. Next base: position 51,552,131 of record CP092877.1, read on the forward strand.
TTTTTATTATTCAGAGTACACGTGGTACAGGCCATGATAATCATGGTGGGTAGTTAGCGACTGCTTTTTTTACTGTAACCGCGCCACATGTCTACACATGTGAAAAGCTGTTCGACTTTGCACTTACAAATGTGCTAGAGCCCCGTTTGGTTACTTGCAATCGCTGGTGGGGTTGGACTTTTGCAAGAATCGGTGGCCATTGGAGCATTTTTTTAGTAACGAGTGTAACTCCATCAAGTGTATTATGGATAGGAAGATGAAAAAACAACGATAGGAAGCTAGTTAGAGAGTTTGTGATAAGTAAGGTAAACAAATGGGGAAGTCAAACATCATCTTGTTCTATACACACGTGTTCTTTCATCTCCTGGCCTGAGAGCATCTAAATTGGGGAGGCAAACAAGACGTTTGGTAAACAGGCTCTTTTGGAGCACCGTCTTTCTTCCCTTCTTCACTTCATGTGTTCTTGTAGCACATCGTGAAATCGAGTAAAACCTGGAAGACTTATGTTTTCACCTTAACATGTAAAATCTCCTTTGAGAACGATTCGAATGATTGAAAAACTACCATTTCATAAAAAACACTTTTTATAGCAAACATTACTTGTTTATTATGATGCATTAGCGTGCCATCTGTTATGAAAATTCAAAACTATTATAGACGCGTATGATTCTTCAAAAATCAAACAATTTCTACTGCTTTTACTGCAATTGAAAAATTAATGAGAGGGCCTGGCTCATCAGTGATGAACCCTCCCAGCGGTTTCGCCAGTTTAATCTACCATACCGCTGTTATGTGAAAACCGAAAAATACACTATAACTGCGGTATGGTAGATTAAACTGGAGAAACCGCTGGGAGGGTTCACCACTGATGAGCTAGGCCCTCCCATTAATTTTTCCATTGCAGTAAGGACAAAAGAAATTGATTAATTTTTAAAAGAATCATACGTGTCTATAATAGTTTCGAATTTTCATTACTTGTTTATATAAAAAAAATATGTCGTACCTTGATCCATAAAGAAAAAAAAATTCTCAAAAACATTTCGAGAGATGCTCCCTCTTTATCAATTGAACAGTAAAGTTAATTCCCAAATTCTTGTAAATTACACTAAAACAACTTTGTCCTATCTGGACAATATCCTGATATACACGAATTTGTAAATTAAGTTTACTGTGTAATAAATTGATAAAGAGGGAGCAATCTCTCGAAATATTTTGAGAAAAAAAATGTTTTTTTTTTCTTTATAGATCCAGGTACGTCTGTTTTTATATAAACCTTTTAATAGATTGCCTTTTGTGACTCAAACATTACTTGATTTGATCCATATCCAATGAAAGAACACCTCAAGGAGAGAACACGAGTGTCTATGTTTTATGAAACATCACTCATGAAAGGTTCTGAGTATATTATACTGTTATGTTAACTTGATGTACACTCATGGACAAAACTTAAGAAATTTTCATATTTTGATGTCGCCATTCGTCTGTTATTTTGAAGGAGATAGTGACAATTTTGTTCACACTTGGTTATCTCGTGTGTCTTCAATAAAGATCACTGTGTATCAAATATATTTCATAGTTATTGTCTGAATCCAGATATACATGCTAAAAGGTACAACTTCCTTAAGTGTTGTCCATGAGTGTATATTGTTCACACCTGGTTATCTCCTGTGTCTTCATTAAAGATCACTCTGTATCAAACATCTTTCGGAGTTAGTGTCTAAATCCCGATATGCATGCTAAAAGGTACAACTTCCTTAAGTGTTGTCCATGATGGAATATTTATCACACTTGGTTATCTCCTGTGTCTTCAATAAAGGTCACTGTGTATCAAATATCTTTCAGAGATATTGTCTGAATCCAGATATACATGCTAAAATGTACAACTTCCTTAAGTGTTGTCCATGAGTGTATATATTGTTCACACTTGTTTATCTCGTGTGTATTCAATAAAGGTCACTGTGTATCAAATATCTTTCAGAGTTATTGTCTGAATCCCGATATACATGGTAAAAGGCAAAAATTCTTTAAATGTTGTTCATGTGTGTATATTGGTTTCCACAATGCTGGTAATATATATCTTTCTGAAAATTTCTGAAGTCGGTAGAGGCTCGAAACAGCATCTATAAAAGGATGGATATGCCATAAATATATACGTTGTTCATTTCGTTATAAGCTTAAAGCCTATATGTACAGTAGAATTTATGTAATTGTTTCTAATTCCTTTATAAGAAATATACACACTCATGAACATAAAACTTAGAAAAAAAGGAACGTCTTTGATGTCGCTAGTTGTCACTTTGTATCAAATGTTTTTTAGTTATACGAGTATATGCTCGTATATGCTAAAAAGTACAACTTCCTTAAGTTTTAATAAAAAAGGCATCTCCTCATTGTGCAATTAAAAGTTGTTGATGATTTGTACCGTCTATCGGAATAAATATTAACTAATCGTGATATCAATTTATTCCTAAAAATCAACGAATAGTTGATATTTATTCCGATAGATGGCGCAGGTCATCAGCAACTTTTAGTTACACGATCAGGAGATTCCTATTTTATTAGAATATCTACCTGATCCAAGTAATAAAAAGTCGCCATATATATTTGTTCATTTTTCTAATATGTTTTGTAACAGGTAGTTTCAATTTGTAATTGAAGCAGCTATCCTATAAAAAAAGGCCAATAAAAAGTTATATAACGCAAGGCACAATCATGGTATAAACACACTAAACTCAAATAAATAAAGATTAGACTCTCAAAATGCTATTCATCAAATCCAAACAACCTCATTTAGACATAAAGACAAAACCATTTAAAACAAAAATCAATATATATATTACTAAGGAGAAGAGACTTTAGGTTTATGGAGAAACTTAACATCTTGAATTCTATGGGAAACTCTAGAACATGGCTAACATTTATTTACAGTTGCGTTGACGTAAAACTTGAAATCCGTTAGAGAATTTTATGGGGCGATTTGGGAACGAAAACATTCTCTGTGCGTTCCTTACAATCTTGGAGATTGCCTGGGAATTGGTGCTGTTTCCATGGGGAATGGTTATCTTTATTGACTTGTGTTTCTCTTTTTACGGGTTGAGTCGGATATATAACATTCGTATGTTAATATAACCGAATAACATACTTTGACAATATATAAACCTTTGTCTGCCCCCCCCCCCCCCGTGACTAGACCTCTCTTCTAGACTGTAGCTGTACAGCCCGGGTAGTTAGCGATTTCTGCTCCAGGAGCCCGGGTTACCTCTATTTTCTCTTTTCCTTTCTTCTCATTAGAAAATGATAGTGCAGTGATGGAAGGCTGGTACATAACACCAGGAGCCCGGGTTACCTCTACTTTCTCTTTTTCTTTGTTCTTATTAGAAAATGATAGTGCAGTAATGGAAGGCTGGTACATAACACCAGGAGCCCGGGTTACCTCTATTTTCTCTTTTTCTTTCTTCTCATTAGAAAATGATAGTGCAGTGATGGAAGGCTGGTACATAACACCAGGAGCCCGGGTTACCTCTATTTTCTCTCTTTCTTTCTTCTCATTAGAAAATGATAGTGCAGTGATGGAAGGCTGGTAACATAACACCAGGAGCCCGGGTTACCTCTATTTTCTCTCTTTCTTTCTTCTCATTAGAAAATAATAGTGCAGTGATGGAAGGCTGGTACATAACACCAGGAGCCCGGGTTACCTCTATTTTCTCTCTTTCTTTCTTTTCATTAGAAAATAATAGTGTAGGTATGGAAAGCTGATACATAACACCAGGAGCCCGGGTTACCTCTATTTTCTCTCTTCCATTAGAAAATAATAGTGCAGTGATGGAAGGCTGGTACATAACACCAGGAGCCCCGGGTTACCTCCTATTTTCTCTTCTTTCTTTCTTCTCATTAGAAAATGATAGTGCAGTGATGGAAGGCTGGTACATAACACCAGGAGCCCGGGTTACCTCTATTTTCTCTCTTTCTTTCTTCTCATTAGAAAATAATAGTGCAGTGATGGAAGGCTGGTACATAACACCAGGAGCCCGGGTTACCTCTATTTTCTCTCTTTCATTAGAAAATAATAGTGCAGTGATGGAAGGCTGGTACATAACACCAGGAGCCCGGGTTACCTCTATTTTCTCTCTTTCTTTCTTCTCATTAGAAAATAATAGTACAGTGATGGAAGGCTGATACATAACACCGTCCTGCTATGACTGTCACCATCTGACCAGAGATGACATTCTGGTACATCTAACGGTGGTCAAACGCGGCATAGTATTCAAAATTATATATATAAAGAATACCAATGGGTTATCGATCTCCTGAAAATATTTGTATTATATAAGTTTGTATAGTTTAAATATTATGATTTGTGTATGTATGTAGAAAAAATAACTAATTAAAGGCAAAATAGAGTTATCCATATACACTCATAGACAAAACATAAGGAAGTTGTACCTTTTAGTATGTTATATTGGATTCAGACAATAACTCTGAAAGATATTTGATAGACAGTGATATTTATTGAAGACACACGAGATAACCAAGGGTGAACAAAATTGCCTCTGTTTTCGACTGTCGATATCAAAGACTTTACACTTCCTCAAGGTTTGTGAATGAGGGTATGTAATAAATAAATAAATTGTTAAATACATATTTATATTTATTTATTCGACATATCGGACGCGATATCCCAGCTTGGGATACTTGCGCCTAAATACATTTTAGCAGCTTATATACAATTTATTTTATATATAATTCAATAACAGGACTAAAAACAAAATTAAAACTGAAAGGTTGGTTTTCTCAAACAGAAAAAATAATCTAAAATGAATTTACAAAAATTATTGAATTTTACATAGGTGTCTTTGTTATATACAAATTCGCACATTTCTTCAATGGGATAAAAATGTTTTTTTTTTCTAATACATAATCAACCTAAAAGGTTTACCCAAGTGAGAGTGAAAATTAATGTGGTCACGAAAAAAAAAAGTCTTCCAAAAAGAAAAAGGTATTGTGTGTGATATACAAGTTAATTATTATTCTTCAAAGTTTGCCACACGCGAGATGGTGCTTTGAACAATTTATCAACTGAATATGTACTATTGGCCCAGAAGGTATAAAGAGAATTCTCCTTTTTTATCATTACAAAAAGTATTACATGAAAGAATGCCATCATCGTTACCCTGGTACCACCACTCCTGGAGAAACTCTATTGACCAATCTACGCAGAAGGAACATTACCCTCATCTACTGCCTGAAGACAGGTCACATAAAATATTTTCTTTGACAAATAATATAAACATTTTACTACTTACACGAAATGTGATACGAAATAAAGTATCCCAGGAACACATTTTACAGTAGATTAAACTGGCGAAACCACTAGGAGGGTTTACCACTGATGAACCAGGCCCTCCCATTAATTTATTATTGCACTAAGGGCAGTAGATAATTGTTTTATTTCAAAAGAATCATACATGTTAAGAATAGTTTAAAATTTATCATAACAGATGGCGCAATTTTCTCTTTTATTCTGTCCTACTAAAAAGCCCTACGGCTTCAACAGCTTAAAAACCTTTTTGAAAAATTCGACCGATACATAACTCCTATGTTGTAAAGATGTGGCTGTCTCTGTACTAAGTCCATTGCCTAAAACCATGGTGTACACGTAGGCCTTTTGTCTGAATTCGCTAAAGTTGGTATTACAAATTCTTTATCACCAACAGTATGTTCTATATAAAATGGAAGGATTTGAGCACGAATGTTTCTTTTATATACAATAAAAACTTCTACTATCCTTACTGCGATTATAAAATATATTGGGAGGGCTTGGCTCATCAGTGGTAAACCCAGGTATGTTTATACAGAACTCCGCCTTTGCCGGTCCCAAGCCCGGATGAAAAAGGAGGAGAGGGGGCAGTAACAAGCTCACTAAAAACCCTGGGCTCAGCTGGCCCGGCTGATAGTACCCTGTAAGGGCTCTTATTCCAGGGATACAGGATGAGCAGCGTTTGTACTCCATGTTAGGAGCGGCTGCACATGGCGTCTGTTCCTCATGTCAGAGGCGGCCATTTCTTTTGGAGCTAAGTACTGAGTAGTGCTCCCAGTCTTAATGACAAAGGCAGACGCATTCTACTTCACCCAATCATGATGGTTGTCAAGTTTCAAGCTCTACAAGCTTGATACCATAATATGATTGAGTGGAGATAAGAAAGAAGAAGATGTTTATGCAGGGTATATAAACACAAATTCATTGTTTATTAGAGCTTCAAAGTGAGAAATGTCCTTTACTCTATATAGAAGATAGAAGTATTAGATATAAATCAATTAAAAGCCAAAAAAAATGTTTGTTGTTTTCAATTATCGACAAGGCTGAGGAAAAGAGAATCAGTTCCCTAGGGAAGGCTTCTCCTGGAAGGTCGGAGACTCCGAGTGGCCTTGACTGGCGACTGGGGGATCAATAAGTTCGGTTTCTATAAGATTTTCTTCTAGTCTCAGCATCTTTCACATTGCTCTCTAAATACAGTTTGACTCTTCGAAATTTCACATAATGAGAAGTTTCAAATATCTCTCAAATATATATTGTTAGCTTCTACATCTTTTCAATAAGATTTTCCTGTATTGTCATAACCTTCACATTGTTCCCAATCTACAGCTTGACTCTTCAAAAGCTTACATAATGAGTCAAACATCTCTCAAATATATATTGTAGCTTCTACTTCTTTTCTATAAGATTTTCTTCTAGTGTCATAACTTTCATATTGTTCCCAATCTACAGTTTTACTCTTCAATATTTTACATAATGAGGAGTTTCAAATATCTCTCAAATATATATTTTAGCTTCAACTTCTTTCCTATAAGATTTTCCTGTATTGTCATAATATTCACATTGCTTCCAATCTACAGTTTTACTCTTCAATATTTTACATAATGAGGAGTTTCAAATATTTCTCAAATATATATTGTTGGCTTCTACTTTTGTATATTTTCTTCTAGTGTCATAACCTTCACATTGTCCCAATCTACAGTTTTACTCTTCAATTTTACATAATGAGGAGTTTCAAATATCTCTCAATATATATTGTTAGCTTCTACTTCTTTAATAAGATTTTCTTCTAGTGTCATAACCTTCACATTGCCCCAAAATACAGTCTGACTCTTCACATTTTTACATAATGAGGAGTTTCAAATATCTCTCAAATATATATTGTTTCTTCTACTTCTTAAAAAATATATTTTTGATTCTTCAAAAGTATTTGAGTGCATTTCTCTCTTGTTCATTAGCACATTGATACTCTTTTGAAACCTTTATATCATTTTATGTTTTCTAATGTGCAAATAAGTGTCATTACAAATCATATTTCTTTTTCTTTAGACTTCATTATGTGTCTTACAAAAGCTTTTCGGCGCATTTTCACCGAAACCGCTGGCGGGAGATTCACCACTGTTCAGCCAAAACAATAAATTCAGAGAATATAAACTGAAAATCTGATTTAAATGACCATTTGTGGTGTTGATCCTGCAAAACTCAAGAAAGACAGGTATGTAAATTCGAAACTATTATAGACGCGTATGATTCTTTAAAAAATTCAACAATTTTCTACTGTTCTTACTGCAATGAAAAATTAATAGGAGGGCCTGGCTCATCAGTGGTGAACCCTTCCAGCGGTTTCGCCAGTTTAATATACCACTGGGAGGGTTTACCACTGATGATTCAGGCCATCCCATTAATTTTTCATTGCAGTAAGGGAAGTAGAGAAATTTGTTTAATATTCAAAAGAATCATACGCGTCTATAATAGTTTCGAATTATCATAACAGATGGCGCTCTAATGGATCAAAGATAGGTATATTTGAATATTAATTTAATTGAATATTCCAATTTATAATCCAAGCTAGGCAAACACACGGCCATGTGTATTGTAGATCTTGCAGAATCTCAAGAAAGATGGACATATATGAATACAATACAATATAATGCGGTTTGTGATTTTAAAACGGCATTCGAAAATTATCTCGCATTTGTTTCTTTTCAACGAAAAATCAAAATTTATTTTAAGGAGAAATAACGATTATTTCTAACCTTAGGGATGAGGTATGAAAGGATTAATTGTGAGGAGTAATGATAAACGGAAAAATAAAAGTGTCCAGGGATGAGAATCGAACCCACATTGTTCCGATTACCGGGCAGATGCCATGTTCACTAGGCTACCCTGGACATATTTTTCCGTTCGTAAATAATACATAAAGTAATTTATAATACAATATAATATAATGCGGTTTGTGATTTTAAACGGCATTTGAAAAATATATTATAAATATATCAACAACTTATATGAAAATTCCAATTTAGAATACAAGCTAGGCAGACAAGAGGAAGTCATTCCTCTCACGTGTTGGCCCAGCCATCTAATTTGTGAAGTTCAATTCCATTAGCAGGACTTTCTCTTTAATTGTTTCCGGGGTCCACAAATAGATCTGGATGCTGATTGGCTGATCCCTTCATTCTGATTGGAAGGATGTTTATTAACTCTGTTTCATTGTGAATACCATTTATATAACTTTATCTCATATGTGTGGCATTGTTGTATAGTCTCAGAATATGTCCATAGTTTTCTTGAAAACCATTTCTGAGATACCGCCCTTCAGTGCTGCGTATATAAGCAGAATCGTCCAATACAGTATTAGAGCTCTGAGAAGCGGTCTGGTGGATTAAATTGGCGAAACCGCTCGGAGGGTTCACCACTGAAGAGCCAAGCCCTCCCAATACATATTTTTCATCGCAGTAAGGGCAGTAGAAGTTGTATTGTGTATAGAAGAAACATTCGTGCTTAAATCCTTTCATTTTATATGTTCAGAATATATTTGGTTTGGCATATACTGTACCTATAAACTTCATATCTACTTATGTAGTATCATGTCATGATAATCATGGTGGATAGAGGGTTGTGGCTGCTTGCGGTGTTAGTATCTCGCACATCTATACAAGTATTGCGTATTGTCAGACCATGATAATCTTGTGTGTAGAGAATTGTGATTGATATACTATAAGACTTTGTAAATTTGAATTTATTTGTCTTTTTCACCATTCCTTTTCTGTATTACTCAGTAGAATCTGTATATAAAACTAAAGGTCTTAATAAAGGTGTTGTTTGTTTTATTTTACTGTTAGTATACGGGGGTCGGTAGAAGAAAAAAAACATTGGTTTTCGACCGCTACAATCCGCTCGAATCTCGGCACTTTTTTTTAATAAAAAAAGCTCCAATAGCCCCTGATCTTTGCAAAAGTCTAACCAACGAGTACATGTAACCAAACAGGGCTCTGGCACACTTGTGGGTGCAAATTCTAACTGCTTTTCACATGTGTAGACATGTGATGCACTTACAGTAAAAGCAGTCGCCTACTTCTACCCAACATGATTATCATGGCCTGTACTACGTGTACTAGAGATAATAAAAAAGTTAGTATATCACGTAGTACCAGGCCATATGGTTAAAGAATTGTGTCACTTTGTATACTGAAAGTACACCACTTGTTTACACATGTTAAACCAATCCATGATAATCATATTGATGGAGGATTGCGACATCTTGTACTAAGAGTACACCACATGTTTACATATGTAATACCAATCCATGATAATCATGTTGTAAGAAGATTGTGGAAGCTTCTACTCTAAGTATGTCACATTTCTACCTATACAGTTTGACACTTTCTTAGGAATTAAAATAACTTTATCATTTCTTTATTGTGTGTGTACTTTTAACTTAAGAAAAGATAAACGGAGTTGTTATTGATAAATAGGTGTATATATATATGGTATTATAAGGTGGGAAGAGAAATAATATATCACATCACAATTTGAAAGAGGGACCTAGACAACCAGGAGAGAGACAGGACTGGCACAGCCGGGCGGCCGTAGTGTCGCACATAATCCCCCACTGTCCTAAAAGTCCCGAGGTGTTAACTAACGGGCCCCAGTGGTTGCCCCTTGGAATGTCGCTGGTGTCTCAAGTGACCGGACTTTACATCCCGTCTCTCTCTGAGTTGTGTGTAGGTTGGCTTTATTATTCCTGGAAGAATATATGTAGTATATTTTGAGTTAGATAGTTCACAACCTTCTTCTTATATTTATTATAACCCTATCTCTATATAAAAATATGTATCGCCCTTGTAACAATGGAAGTGACAAATAAAACAAAGAGGTAAAGGTAAACTAGACGACGACAAAGGCCAGACGACAAAAACAACCCGGCGCCAAGAAAGTGGCGTGATTATAGGAACCAATCAGGACTCTCCACCATATGCGGGAGTCCAGTATAAAAAAGGCCCAGAAATTAGACAAAGCAGTTGTTTTCAGAGCGACGCCGTTATACGGTCGGTCGGATATCTCACCCCTTCTTCAATCCGCGATGTAGGCTTAGGGCGCCCGTGGTTCGACTACCTTCGTCCGTGGTCTACCTCTACCTCTTGGAGTTACCATCTAGACCTGCCTCTGTCTCTTGCTGTCCCAGTGCGGGAATCCCATCACGCACCCACTACCACGACTGCCCAGTACATTCCACATCGGGATTACTACAGAACCCGTTAAAGTCGACAGGATAACTGAGGACAGCAGCATGCAGAGGATGACGGAGGTCAGAGACGAATACGTCGCGGATGCCCTCACCGAAATGCAGCCCCACTGCGACGACCTAGTAGGCCGCCTAACAGACGCCATTCGGGACTAGCCGTGCCTCGTGCGGAGAAAGCCCTCATCTCCTCTTTCGACGGATCCCACGCAACAAGCAGCCTTCTTCCATACAGCCATCTCCAGAGATCAACTCCAGCCAGCATCAGCCATTTCAAGGTACTTTATACTTTGTTTCTGCCATTTTCCCCATAAATTTTATACTTATATTTTCACTTTAAGCATTTTAAAAGCAATTATAACCTTTTTTATCTCATTTTTATTCAAATTTTAAAACTTTCACACTCTCCTTTATCATTTTTACTTTATTTTAATCAAATTATAAATTTTAATTCATCATTTTCAATTTTATTATTAAAAATATTCAATCACCCATTTTTGCCAATTTACTAACCTTACATGCCTTTCTTAAATTCACCTAAAATAGCATTACCCAAATATGCAACTTTCAAATTAAATTTATTACGCTATTTATTTTACTTAACCTATTACTATTTCAATTGATATTTCTCAATATTTAAAAGTTTTAAAAATGAGTCCTAGATTTGTATTTTTATAAATATCAATTTTAAATTATCTCATCTCAAAATGTGCCTCCCATTTTTCCCACAATTACAAATACAACTATAAATGTAAATGCGAAAACTAAATATCATACCATAAAATTTCCATACCCCATTGCATTTCATTCCTGCCTATGTTAAATTGTTAATTACGAAACTCTACCGAATTTTGTACCCATGCCATAACCTTTTCTCTTAGAAAATTTCGTAAATTCATTATTTTATAATTTTTCTAAACCTAATCACCGCTAATATTCTCCAATCTAACGATTTGTCTGAACATCTTAACGCAAAACTTACTGGGAAACTAAGGTTATTTCACCTAGAGAATCCCAGAAGCTCGAAACGACCGAGGAAAGAAAAACAACACGGCACAGCGGTGTCATCTCCTGTTTGTTTTTATTGCCGGCGCGCGGTGCGTCATCCATAGCCCCCACAATGGCGGCCATATTGACTCCAGTTTCAATACACCTGTACTTGAAACACGTGCTATTGGCACACCGGAATACTAGACTTTCATGTCCACCAAATAACCTACCAGATTAAAATGGATAGGAAAATTATAATAAATCCCTTTTGTAGCAAATCTTATTTTTATAATGTTATAGGATAGTTTATCGTTTTGTCAACCCGTTTAAAAATTAGGTCCCCACCATCTCTAAAATCGATCCTGTACATGAGACCAAAGGAGACGCCATCTTGGCCTCCTGAAAGGACAATTAACATCCCAAATTTGAAAATTCCCCCTATCAATACTAGAACAAAACATCTTCGCCAATGCCATCCATCAAGCTATCACCTTTTTTATATTTGTATGCTATATGCCTTTATTTTATTTTTCTATACCTCAACCACTCAGCCATTAGAAACACTCCAAACCAACATTATTATATAGTTATTATTGTCATTGCTCATTATATCTTAGAATATTCAACCATCAGCAATCTTTTGAATCATTACTATTCGACTATTTTTTCATCTGTCAGCATATATAGATTCTAAAACTTCACAAATTCAAGCTTTTTAAACATCATTTGAGTTTTTTTATATAACATTTATGTGGGATTATCGGTGCGAAATCTTTTGAAGTTGGTTGATAATTGATTGAATTGATGATGGCGCAGTCGTTTGAGTGACAAGTTATGCATACAGGGGAAAATAACAAAAACACAGGGTTGGTTGAGTTGAAAAAGGCTAGCAATCTAGGGAGAAAAAGGAGTTGAGGAGTTGGCTGTCGACTATCTATTCCATAATTGAGAATTGACTTATCTGAGGTTTGAGGAGATGGGATTTTGCTTCAAGCTAATCTATGGCGCCACGGTCCTAACTCGGTGTTGTCCAAGGTCCTGACTCGGTGCTGTCCAGGGGCTAACTCCGTGCTGTCCAGTTCCCAACTGACTATTCTTCGTTCCCGATTTAAGAAGAAAACTCTTTTGGCTTCTCATTGGCTGGTCGTTCGTGACGTGTAATCTTGCTATAGGTTCCTGGCTAATGTTCTACTCTCTGATTGGTCTTTGCTAATTCTTTGTTCTCTGGACTTGTCCTAACCTGACCAGGAATGCTAGGTTCTTGAACTCAGTTTTATGAGATCCGGGAAAATAAAACCTGCTAATGATTGCATCCTCTTTGTTAGTCCTTCTCTCCCAGATTATTAAGCCTTGTCTTTATTAAATCTTTTAAAACATTCATTGCATACATATTTGGGCGGGTTTGCATCCAGTTATGTACAAATTATGACATTTATATATTTTTAAAAATACCTTAAGATCGTCTTATTTCTGATATCATTGTTTTTTATTAGATTATTATTATTTTCTCATATTGACGCCTCTCTCTTGCAATCCTATCTTCCCATCCTATACCACTTACTCACACCTCTTTAACACACCTCCTCTCAACCTCATAGTCTCCCATAGGGTTCCTGTTGCCACCCATTTTATTTTTTTTAATTAATTCATCTATTGGACCATCCTTCCTCGGTATACAATTCCCGATAACGAGTTCAGGAAATCCAAAGATTCTTTCTTTTTTTTATCCATCACCCGACAACATCATTCATTACATTCAACTATGTCGGGTTGTTCAATCATCATTGGCAACAGTACCCTTTACCTTCCTCACCTTCCATATTTCCCGCAGTCAAGAGTCTCCTGCTCGCCAAACAAACTTTTATTTTTTTTATTTTGATTCAACCAGCTGGCTCTACCTTCCTCGCTGTACATTTCCCAACAGTGAGCTCAGGTGACCAGTTCGAGTTTTTCTTTTTTTTTCTCAGCGCTCGGATCATCATCACAACCATCATTTTACCATTTTATTACTTTTTTTTTTCAAACTTTTAATCCGAGCTCAATCATCATTGGCAACAAACAACTCTTGACTCCACCTTTCCCATTTCTCCACTTTTAACTTACCTACTCCCCTGTCTGATCTAATGTTGTTTATGAAAAGTCTTGGCAGTTCGGTCAATGAAAACAATACCTCACTTACACAGGCACGTATTGCATTGCCGAACGCCATTG
>CP092877.1:51565990-51776852 GCA_030710605.1 Cordylochernes scorpioides
AAGAGGGGCAGCTTGAGGCTCTCGCCTCATGCTTGTCTTGGAGACCCTTGGCACAGCAGTTGGCGCACTTGGAAGTGCGCTGGTCGGCAACGGAGGGGCAGGCGCGGCCTTCATGGCCGCCTTCACCGCAGTGAAGCACTTAGGAGCTCTGGTGCATTGGGCAGAGTTGTGGCCGAAGCCACAACAGCGGAAGCAGACTCGGGCGCGTATGGACTCCTCGAAGTTGAGGATTACTCCATCCACCACGATCCTTCCGCGATTGCCCAGGGCTCTGAAGGTCTGAGGTCCACCTCGATGAAGGCGGCGCAGGTCCCGTTCCTGGGTGCAGAACGGTGCGCCAGGCGCACCACCTTGTCCCCAGGGAGTTGGCTAACAGCAGGGGTTTCCAGGAGCGTCTCTTCAATGCTGGAGTTGGATGTTTCTCATCCACTTTGAAGAGGCAGATGCGAGGCAGGATCTCCTTCTGTTGGCGGACCTTCATGCCATCCAGCTTGTTGGCCAGAGAGGTGGTAACAGCTGGGATGGTATCGGGGTTGCTGGAGTGGAGGACAAGCTTACCTTTGGTTCGCAGGGAGGCCCAAACGCCTTGGGGTAGAGTGTGGGCAGCGCGGACAGCTTTAAGCATTTCCCTTGAGTCAGCGTGTGGGTCATCAGAGATGACCACTGTGTGGGCCGCCGATTTTTCTCCATGGAGGACCACTTGGGCGGCCCGCAGGCTTGGAGACGCGGGATTGCGCAGGTTTTGCGGGACCTTTCAGGTTAGTCCTCTTTGCGGGCGGGTTGGGAGCCTCAGGCTGCTTCCTCTTTGAGGGAGCAGGAGCGGGCACGATGGGGGCAGGCTTCTTAATTGGGAGAGCAGCAGGAACAGGGTGGCAGGCTTGATTGGGTCGGTTTGGGAACTGGCTTCCATGCAATAATGAGCTGGGCTGGTTTGGGTGCTGTGACTGGCAGTTGGGGTGATGACGTCCGGCTCCGCGAAGGCATTGAGCGTGTCAGTAAGGCTCTCCACTTCAGCGCAAAGGGCCTTAATCTGCTTATTCCGCGTTGCGATGTACCCAATCACGTCTTCGTGCAGGGGCTTGAGGGCGGGATGGCCAATGCCGATCAGGACCTGGAGGTGGCGGGAGAGCACCATTTCGTCCTCCTTATCCAGGGCAGCGACGTCCACGATGGGCTTCTGGGCATTCTTCTTCTTTTTCTTGGCAGGGTTCATGGCAAGAGCAGGAGAGCGGCCTGGCTGTCCAAAAGGAGGGCGGGGAAGGACTGTCTAAGTTCGGCTAAAACCGAGGTTTTATATCTTTGTCGAGGGGGGGGGGGGAGACAGGCGAGAATTTGGACTTTGAACGGGTGCAAAGTGCGTGGGGTGGCTGCGGCATCCTCCACACCCTTTAGACCTGATGGCAACGGGCTTGCCAAAGTCCTCTTTAGGGTTGTTGTATTTCTCTCTCGATTTTAGACGTTTTTGAACTTCTCAATCTTGCTTTAACTCAGCTCTTGATCTATTGCATAGTTTTATTTATTTATCCTCAGTTTGTACAAAGTACATAACATATGGTGATGCAATGACACATGTCAATCATGCGAATAATCTATATATATAAAATTGAATGTCTGTGTGTCTGTGTGTGTGTGACAATTTTGACAATTAAAAAATATTTATTGTCATCTTAGACAATCGGTAATAGTTAAGTAGGAAGAGTTATTTACAGTTCAAAGGCGGTGTCCTCACCGAGGGTCGACTGGACTCAAGCAGGCAATAACTTCCTGAGTTCGGACATACTCTCAAGCATAGAGGGATCGGCGTCCCGAGCGCGCCAGATGGCGGTGCTGATGAATCCACCGAGGATGTACCTATCCCGAGTGGGTAGGCGCTTGATGAAGGGCTCCCTATCCCCGGGGTACAGGACTGCTCTCACGATGTCATCTATGTCGACTTGCGATTGGAACGTGTGCTCCAAGTCGATTTCACGACTCAATCCGTGAATTAAGTCTCCTGCCATCTTCCAGCGCCTGTCCATAGACAGTGGAGGCGGAGGTGTCGTCATGGCCGGTGTCGTCGTGTCCCCATGGGGGACGGGTGGTATTGGCCCAGCGAGCCGAGGCGCAGGCGGTGGTGTCATCAAAGGAGGTGTCAGTTCCTCCCTGTAGGTAGTGGGCAGCATAGGCTCAGCGGGCCGAGGCGCAGGCAGTGGGAGTGTTGAAATCACTGCGGCTGGTGAGGATGCAGAGGTCTCCTCAGTGGTGGTCATGTCGACATCTGATGTAAGGGTTGCAGGCCCGAGGGTCCCCTGCGCAGGCAGAGGGCCACACGGGGTAGTGAAGTCCGGCCGGGCGGGAGGCGTCTGCTCAGGACGCGACGCCGCCGAGCGAGGGCCCATGGGATCTTCAGGTGAAGGGGTCATTGGTGGAGGAGCTGGAGTCACCGCCTGCATGGGTGAGGCCGGCGGCGCTGGTGTGGATGGCCATGGCGCCGCAGATGGTAGAGATGCAGCGCAGGAATCAGATGGGGCGCGGGAAGCCTTGTTAGATGGACTGGGAGGCGCTGGCGCAGGAGGCGCGGCCGAAGACTGCCTAGGCAGCCCAGGCGCGGTCGATGGTGGGAGGTCGGTGGAAGGGGGTGGTGAAGCCCGTCTGGCGGTGGTAGAGCGCCCATGGAGTTGGGGGCAGTTAGCTCTTCTGTGCCCTTGGCCGTGACACTTCGAGCATTTTATTCCATGAGACAGGAAGGCTGGCCAGGCCTCACCCTTGATCCTGATCTCAAATCGAGTAGGCAGTTTGTCGATGGTGATGCCGTCGTGGAGGAGGATGAAGGCCTCCCGTCGGCCGTCGGTGTATGTAAACTCTCCAGCCTTCAGCAGCTTGGGGGCGATGGAGGTTATGCGCCCATAGCGGGAGAGGGCGTCAATGATGGCGGCGTCCGCCACAAAGAAGGGCAGGTTTCCAACCGTTATTCTGGTTGAGCTCTTCCTGAAGGGGAAGGTCCTGATGAGGGTTCCCTCGATCTCGAGGCCTTCCCGGACTAGGTGTTTCGCCAGAGATTTGCTGGCGAGTCCCAACAAGTAGTGGCCGTTGATCTTTGAGAACTGGAAGATGTTTTTGGGTCCTCCGACCACTCTCTCGATAGCCCTAAGATATTGGTACGACTGGTAATCCGGGCAGTACTCGAGATATAGGCACTGCTCCTCGGTGCAGGATGCCTGGCGAGCCCTGGCCTCCATGACATGTGCCGTCGTGGTCCTGATCTCCTGGACCGGAGGTATCCATCCCGTCGACGATCGCTGTCGGCGAGAAGCTCCAGCGCTGTTGGACTGCGCGGCCATGGCAGGCAGAACCGGCGAGTCGCGGCGCCTTTTCTTGGTTCTTACGACGGTGAAAGCGTCGTTGTCGTCCATTTCCGCCAATTCGCTATCTCCCCAAATGAGCGGGGCTGGGTTGGCTGTTGAAGCGCTGCAAGAAGCAGCAATCAGCGGCGCCGTGACGTCATCACGCGCGGCGGCCAGGCTTGCATGCATCCCGCGCGCCGGCGGATCTGCACGCCCTTGATATTCCATGGAAAATTCTTTAGAAGAATTCTCTTCTATTGCTTCTTTCGGTGATATCTTCTCACCTGGTTGAGATTGAACGCTGAGCCTTTCAGGCACTTGTTCAGCGGATTGAGGGCTTTCAGCCAGTATCAATTTTGTAATTTTCCGCGACGTACTTCCGCTCGCCAGAGGCGAAAACGGCGGAGCTAAAACTAGCGTGGCCGCACGGTCGGCGTGTGTGTGTGTGTGTCTGTGTGTCCTCTATGGATTCAAAAACCATACATCCAATCGCCGTGAAATTTTGGGATATTATTAGGTGTATCCCCGGAAAGGTTTACGAAAAATAATTTCTTGAATATCTTTAATATCCTTAGAGTTATTTGCAGATTTGTAGCTTTAACTCGCAAGCAGCGCCGCCTTAGGCTTAGGTCTGCCCCCCCGTCCGGCCGCCGGCCATTGGACAGTCCAAGTTCCCACCGACCAATCAGAGGGATCAAGAGCCCCCCTCCCCCCACCCCCGTCCGGCCGCCGGCCAATCAGAGGGATCAAGAGGTCCTGGCGCTGGGGGGGGGCGGGTAACCTCCGGGAACTACGTCCATCTTCCATAAACGACCATGATTCTATTCAACTTATCGAGTATTTTTCAAGGGACCGGGAAAATATGTAGATAAAACGATGATTTTGTAATGTAGAAAATTAGGAAAGACAAAATTCAGGATGACACGGCACACAGGGACCGGGAAAAAATAATCACTTTATCGAGAGATTCACGACCATTATTTTATTCAACTTATCGAATATTTTTCAAGGGACCGGGAAAATATGTTCACTAGATAAAACGATGATTTTGTAATGTCGAAAATTATGGAAGACAAAATTCAGGATGACACGGCACACAGGGACCGGGAAAAATGTTCACTTTATCGAGAGATTCAAATTTACGAGTTTCAACTTATCAAAATATATCTTATTTTTTATAAGTTTATAGAGAATTGTTTTAACAAATGTTCGTTAGACAAACCTTTACTCGGGTAAAACCTCGGGCGAAGCCGGGTACGTCCGCTAGTATATATATAAATGCGAGCACATTGTTCAATCATTTGGGGTACTAACAGTCTGTACAATACATGCCAAGTTTCATGGTTTACCACCAGTTCCTTCTATGTGTGTATATAACACTTTGTTTTTATTTCCAATGCTAATTTTAAAATTAATAATTAGTTTGCTAATATAAAATTGTTTCTAGCCGAATGACCCGGGCAACGCCC
Source organism: Cordylochernes scorpioides (assembly GCA_030710605.1). Classification (NCBI taxonomy): domain Eukaryota; kingdom Metazoa; phylum Arthropoda; class Arachnida; order Pseudoscorpiones; family Chernetidae; genus Cordylochernes; species Cordylochernes scorpioides. The sequence continues at coordinate 51,570,783 of CP092877.1, forward strand.
GGGTTTTACCCGGTTAAATGCTTTTATTCAAATACTATTCATCACAATTATAAATTGGCGCCGTGGATGTCATTCTTGTGAAACGTCCCGCTCCAAACTTTGTGTCTGAGAAGCGATATTTTTTATAAAGAGATGATCTGGCTTTGTGTCTTCTGTTAGAATTTTGTTCCTGCATACTAAAAATGAACTGGCTTCACCCGTGGTCTCTGCTTTTTGGATTTTTTCCGGATATAATTTTGTATCTGATAATCAAATATGATACAGCAATATTGTCAATCATTTTCTGACTAAAAAAAAAACTATTTTTGCCCAGAACCTGTCAATTTCAATTTTTCTTGGCTAAAAATGCGTCAAATATCTCTTCCATATTTTTTTCTATATCCTGTTAAAACACGTTTTACATGTACATTAGGTCAGCTGATATTACCTCCCATCTTCACCGCTAGAGGCGCTGCTTGCGAGCGAAAGAGCAAATTTGCAAATAACTCGAAGAATATTCGGGATAGAGACGTGATATATTCAATATAAGTTTTTCCAGATTCTACTATACATACTGCTAAAATTTCAGTCATATTAGTTACGTATTTTACGTATATTACGTAAAAGCATTCCATTCACAAAAGCAAACGATGACAGAATTGATGACTCTGATACTTGTATCTATATATATAAAATTGAATGTATGTGTGTGTGTGTGTGTGTGTCTGTTTGTCCTTTATGCCTGACCAAACCACTCATTGGAACGCCATGAAAATTTGGGAAGTTATTTAGTATAGTACTGGGAAGGTTTCTAGCAAATAAAATTTTTGAAATAACTTTTCGCTTTAAAATAATCAAGCTAAATATTCTAATTTATCTTTTATAATTCAACAATTTGCTCTAAATATTATCATGATGATACGATGATTTTGTAATGTAGAAAATTAGGAAAGACAAAATTCAGGATGACACGGCAATTTATTTGAGGCAAGAATAATGATACAATTCCAAGGCAAGATACTATTCCTTTAACTTCCAATTACCGAGGGAACCAATTAATATTGATTTTTTATTCAACTTATCGAGTATTTTTCAAGGGACCGGGAAAAAATGTTCCCTTTATTGAGAGATTCGTTAGACAAACCTTTACTCGGGTAAAACCCGGGCGAAGCCGGGTACGTCCATACAAGAATAATGATACAATTCCAAGGCAAGATACTATTCCTTTAACTTCCAATTACCGAGGGAACCAATTAATATTGATTTTATTCAACTTATCGAGTATTTTTCAAGGGACCGGGAAAAAATGTTCACTTTATCGAGAGATTCGTTAGACAAACCTTTACTCGGGTAAAACCCGGGCGAAGCCGGGTACGTCCGCTAGTTATTCATATATGTGTTTCTATATACAACATGACAATCTTGTTATAAGTATTATACAATATAATGTTGTTGTTTTAAATTACCATATATATATATCTTATATAAAGAAAAAGAGATTTGATATTCTGCTTGTATTTATGATCATGTTGAGGATTATTGTAATGGTGGTGCAGTCGTGGTTGAATAATCTTGAAATAATAATAAAAATATTGGTTTTGATCAGATATTGTTTTAATTGAACTTTTATGAGATATATAAAAACATAATTCTGTAAAAGTACCGCCTGGCTTAAGGCGTAAGAATAAATAAAACAAAATATTATTTACATAATTACAAAGTTTTGGGTCGGCCAACGAGGATAGAACAACAACGAGTTTTTATATGGGAAGAGTGACCTCTGGCGGTCGATTTAGCAGTATTTTTATCTATGAAATATATTTTAAAATAAAATAATACTTTTATATAACATTTCAAATAATATCTTAATATAACATTTCAAATAATATCTTAATATAACATTTTAAATAATATCTTAATACAGTGTCGGGCAACCGGTGTGCCGTGGCACACTGATGTGCCGCGAAGAATTCTAGGTGTGCCGCGAACATTTTTGTAGGTATTTAGAACTTTTGGTTAAATTTAAAAATAATGTTTCAAAAAATATTTTTTATAATTTTTATTCAATTTTAATAATTTTTTTCAAAAATTTTCATATAAAAAATGAAATTTAAAAAAAAGCAAATTTCATTTATATAAAACTTATTTTGGTATTATAATTACAACAGTTTGCATAATTTTATATTTCATATAACGTATGTACATAATCTTGACGTACATAACTGGCACGTGCCATTATTAAAAAATAAAAATGCAAATAGGTACGTACCTATTTAAAATCATAAGTTATGGAATTTATCAGTTTATGGAATTTAAGCATTGCTAAAGAAAACTTTGCATCTTTTCCGATGGTTCAAGAGAATCCATCAAAATCTATTATCAAAAAAAGAAGTCGAAGAAACTTTGACATTACTATCCGCTTCTTTTGATAAATATTTTCCTTACTTGGACGTTGAAAAGATGGAATGGGTAGTTAACCCATTTATGCACTGTGAAATTCAACATCTGGAAGAAGAAATGCAAGAAAACTTAATTGATTTTAAAAACGATTTAGTTTTCAAAAGACTATTCACTGAAAAGGAGCTATCTGAGTTTCGGTTGTGCTTAAACTCCAAATTTCCTAAACTTAGTAATGCGGCCATCGAATCATTGTTGCCATTTGGAAGTTCCTACCTGTGTGAGCAAGGTTTTTCAACACTCACAGAAATGAAGTCTAAGAAGCGCGAAAGACTTCAAATGATAGATGAGGAGATGCGCGTTTGTCTTTCACAAGTAGATCCCCGTATTGATTTGATATGCTCTCAAAAACAATCGCAATGCTCGCATTGATTATGTTAATTTAATATTGAAAATTAATAAAATGTGATATATATGTTTAAATTTTTACTCTCTCTAGTATTTATTGTTGTATTTTAATTACCTACGAGGAAATTTATAGTGAGAACCACAGGTGCGCCGCGAAAAAAAGAAATTAAGCTTAGTGCGCCGCAACTCGAAAAAGGTTACCCGACACTGTCTTAATATAACATTTTAAATAAAATATTTTAATATAACATATATATATCGAAAAATTTATATAACACATATATTTCATCATTATTATAGACCCTCTATTAAAAAAGATATTTAGAGATTATTGCGCAAGATTAGTATTATATGTACTGAAAAAAAGCACTTCTTCTTTTGAAACATGCAATTCAATTAATTCATTTTTCAAAGGGAGGAAGTTCCCTACTATTGGTATACTTTCAGATAATTCTCTAGGAATATAATAATATAAAATATTTTAGTTGATAATGCTCTTAAATAGTTTTCGAAACTATTCTTCTTCTTTAAAATCATTTATTTTAACGGGGGTCGGTGGAAGGATGGTCTAAACCGTTGGTTTTTGACCGCTACGACCCGGGTTCGATTCCCGCATTGGGCACTTTTTTCTGATAAAAAAAAATAGTGCTCCAATGGCCCCCGATTCTTGCAAAAGTCCAACCCCACCAGCGAGTGCAAGTAACCAAAACGGGGCTCTGGCACATTTGTAAGTGCAAATTCGAACTGCTTTTCACATGTGTAGACATGTGGTGCACTTACAGTAACCATGATTATCATAGCCTGTACCACGTGTACTAGGGATAAGCAAAAAATATATATATTTAACCTTATTATCAATAGAGCATTTCCAAAATATATTTATATATAAGATTCTTTGTTTTTATGAATATATACTTTCAAGAACAGTTATAGACAGCTGGGTAACCCATTCTAAACAACTGACAAATCTAACATAAGAGCTATTAGAATTTTAAACTTAAAAAAAAAAAGAAACCCCAAAATACATGTGAAAATTTTCAGCGCCGTTTTGTTTTGTTTTGTTTTTCGCATATGCACTATGCACTACTAAATAGATTTTATAGTGTTTTTACTGCAAATACACCACACGTCTACGCATGTAGAAAGCAGATGTTAGTGATAAAAAGGTTGGGTTTCCCAATATCTTTAAAAAATTTGAATAATAATAATTATAGGTTATGGGGGGGGGGGGTCGGTGGAAGGATGGTCTAAATCGTTAGTTTTCGACCGCTATGACCCGGGATCGAATCCCGCATTGGGTACTTTTTTCAAATAATAACAATAATTAAAAAAATACTCCAATGGGCCCCGATTCTTGCAAAAGTTCATCCCCACCAGTGAGTGCCAGTAACTAAACGGGTTGTTGGCTTACTTGTAAGTGCAAAAGTCGAACTTCTTTTCACATGTGTAGACATGTGGTGCACTTACAGTAAAAGCAGTTGCCAACTTCTACTCACCATGATTATAATGGCCTGTACCACGTGTACTAGGGATAATATATTAAAAAAGAGATTGAATGAACTAGGATTTGGTAAGTTTACAACATATGCGCTAAGAAATTGTGACCTAAATTTTATTTTAACAAAGTTTGTCGCTTATAGACATTTCGTTCATCAAAGTTACAATTTCATATGTGAAGCAAGAGCCTCTAGCGCGCTGCGAAAAAGCCGGGACCTTTAAAAAACAAGTTAAAGCTATTTTTCACCTTTTATTTTTGACAACAATGGCGTTGTTGACCGAAAACACCTTCATGAAGGCACAGCAGTCAACAAGGTGTTTTATGTAGATATACTATGACATTTATGGGAAACAATTCGGAATTAAAAAGTCAATGAATTAGGCAATTGGTTACTAGATTTTACACAATGACAATGTTTCCTTACACCTCAGCTCAATTGATTATCGCTCTTTTTGTCATAAAACTGAATTGAAATCCTACTTCAAACACCTTATTCTCCAGATATAGCACCTAATAACGTCGTACTATTCCTCAAAAATGAACATAAATCAAAACTAAAAGGTAGGGGCTTCGACAAAAAGAATAATTTATGAAAAAGGCATTTCCTTATCGTGAAACTGAAAGTTTTTGATGGCTTGCGCCCTCCATCGGAATAAATATCAACTATTCTCGTTGATTTTTAATAGTTGATATTTATTCCGATGGATGGCGCAAGCCATCAACAACTTTCAGTTGCACGATAAGGAGATGCCTTTTTCATAATTTATGCACCTTATCCGAAGACAATATCACATTTGTACTATCTTTTCAAAAATAATAAAATTGCTGAAAAATGGCCGAAAAACTTGCATTTACCTTTTTTAAAAGGAATTACTGGCGCGAATGCGCTTAGCGTATCGAGAAAAAGGTACCCTTTTTGTTGCTAATTCATTATTCTATAGAATATATAGTCAGAATAACAGTAAAACATCCAAAAAAACCTTTTTCTATTTTATTATAAGGCTCATACATTCCCATATCTCTCATTAGTAATCGAAATTAAATATAAGAAAATATCACGCCATATATACACAAGAATTAAAAATATATGCGCGAATGTTTCTTTTCGAATAAAAATAAACCTCTATCTGTGTTCTTATTCCAATAGAAATATTGTATTTATTTCCTAATCGGATTATCTTTGTCTAAATGGTTTTAAACTTCTTCACTTTGGGAGCGTTTTTTTTTTTACAAATATATATATATTATTTGGCCTTAAATACCCTTTTCTTGTTTTTTTCGGGGAAGCCACTGGGACCAAAAATCTTTTTGGTCACAGTGGTTACAGTCTACTCTACGCTGACGAGCGCCAATAGCGCGAAACGCGTTCGTGGATGACTTTTCTTGATTTATCAAGAAATTGGGTTGGCCAAATATCACGGAGCAAGTTAAATAAACAGTTCAGTTTATTTTGCTCCACTAGATGGCGCTCTGCCATCTAAAAAGCACATGTGCTCGTAGTCAGGAAATGCCTTCTTTTTTTAAATATTTTTTTACCAATCTATATATATATTATATAATCTAAAAACTCAAATAATCCTATATTCTGAAATATATATATTTAATTTCATTCATTGGTATTTCTACTTTTGGTTATCATCGTTTTTAGAATGACTTTCAGTTTTGTTGTAAATATGCGTAGTTAACATATCTATATTTTTGAATCACTAATATAGGATTAACTTTATAAATTCTATATAATGTGAAAATATCTAATGTGTAATATTTACTCAAGTAATTGAAAATAAAAGCTACTTGATGGTAAATAATTATCTTTTCTTATCACACTGCACCAACCCTTTATCTTATCGATCCTTTGTCTTATCAACCCTTTCTCTAACAACAACAAAATTATTCATTACATATATATATATATTATTAATACAAAGCAATAACGCGCCATCTATATATAACAAATGAAAACATTAATAATGACAAAAACATGAATCATTATATATACCATACTCATATTAAATAGAAATGTACATAACTAAATGTATACGAAGGAAACCATTTTTCGAAGGAACGAAATTTTCTCTTTTTCAAATAAAATAAACTTTCTACTATTCTTACTGCGATAAAAAGTATTCGGAAGGTCTTGCTCATCAATGGTTTATTCTCCTAGCAGTTTCGCCAATTTATTTATCACACACACATATAGCTTTATTAAGACCACCGGTCTTATACAGATTCACCACAGGAAGAAATAATTTATTTCCAATTTATTTATCAATAACTGAACTCTAAAAAAGCGGTATGGTAGATTAAAAACTGGCGAAACCCCTTGTAAGGTTCTACACTGATGAGCCAGGTACTTTTAATAGATTTTCTTCTTAGTAAGGACAGTAGGAAGTTGGATCTATTTGAAAATGGAGAAATCCGTGCTTAAATTGCTTCGTTTACTTATATGGCATGTTATTGTCTTATGCCTAACTGTGCATATGCTTTTTTATACACTCGAGGTTCCACAATATTAGAACTAGCATGATTAAATATTTTCAGAAAATATATTTATATTTGTAAAGAAGTCACTGTTCAATTTAATAATATAAAAAAGCATCAAGAGCTAAGTTTCTTTCCCAATTTTCATTTCTCTAGCTATCGGGCTAACATACATTTCAACAGGAGCAACTAGGATTATAACTTCTAATTAACTAGAAATTATACTAATGGTTGCTTCTGTAGAAGGGCATGTTAACCTGAAATCTATAGAAATGAAAATTGTGCAATAAACCTAGCGCCCTGGATGCTCTTTTAATATTTTTAATTTATTATTTAGGGGATGAGCATATATATAAGAAGTTACTGTGGTAGTTTGTGAGACATATTGTATATGTATTACAAAAGGATTTTCTGTTGATTTTGGAATTAGACATATATTTGTGATATGCAGTATAGAATTATTACTTGCTGATTGTTTTGAGAATTATGAGTATTTTATATTATTGAAGTCGTGGTCAAAAATAATAAAATAATTTGTGAAAGTATTGCCTGATTTAAGACGTAAGAATAAAGAAAATAAAAGATTACATATTTATATATATTTGAGCCGGCCAACGGGAAACAACAACAATGCGTTTTATATAGGGAAAGCCGCGACATCTGGCAGTGGTCCTTTACAGAGTAATTTGTGATCTGGGAATTATAATTTTAAAATATAATATTATTTTAAAATAACACATATATATTATAAGTTTAATTAATTAATTGTTCCCACAGAGTATGTGTGTAAGATCACAAGTAAATAGGCACTAACCATAAAAAGAATAGAATTTTTTCTTGTTTTACTATTGTGATAAGTTATTCTTATGTTTGTTCTCTCTCTTGTAAATCAATAAATATGTTTGATTAATTTTCTTGGAATCAGTATCTTTAAAAACTCTAATCAAAGTCAACATAACAGAATATATAGATTAACCAAATGCACGTATGCAATGTTTCACTTGACTAAAAGCAGGAATACCTCCAGAATGGCACTTTTTTACCTTACTTGTATTACATATTGATGAATTCAAGGTGGGAAAGAAGAAACAAAAAAGGTGAGGGTAGGCGTGTGAGCCAATTAACAAATTAAACCATTTAAAATTGACCTCTTAATTTTAAATTAAGTTGAGAAGTCCAATTTTAGAACCTAAGGAATTGTCTTCTCTAGAATATTCCTTTAATTACAAATTCCATCAAATCAATGAAGGTTTCTAAATTGGTTTAACTATCAATCCTTCCTTAAATATATATCTCATTAGAATGATTTTAGAATTATTCATCAAGATTTTCCACAATTATTTACTTTTTCATTTATAATTTTCTACCGAGAGATATCGATAGAAATCTCTGATACTGATATATGTTGGATTTGATCAATTCAAGTTTTTGACTTATTAACGTATATTCGTATTTTAAAAGGTAAACAGTAAGTCGTCTGAACATTCGGACAATAAACCTTTTTTTTTTAATTTTGGTGAGACATGAATCTCTCTAGTAAGGTATTTATTATTTTATAACGAAGTTTGACAACTATACCGCAAATGTTTCTTTTGAACGAAAAATAGAAATTTATTTTAAGGGGAAATAACGATGAATTCTAACCTTATGGATGAAGTATGAAAGGATGAATTGTGAAGAGTAATTATAAACTGAAAAATAAAGTGTCCAGAGATGGGAATCGAACCCACCATCCTAAGGTTAGAAATCATCGTTATTTCTCTTTAAAATAAATTTATTTGTAAGTGCAAAGTCGAACTGCTTTCATATGTGTAGACATGTGGTGCGCTTACAGTAAAAACCAGTCGCTAACTACCCACCATGATTATCATGGCCTGTACCACGTGTACTAGAGATAAGCAAAAAAAAAATAAAAAATAAAAAAATAAATTTAGCTTTTTCGTTCAAAAGAAACATTAGTTGTCAAACTTCGTTATACAATCATAAGCCGCATTATATTGTATTATAATTTATTATTTTATTAACAGATTATTCTAATTTTGATGTTTATATATTTTATTACTCTGCATAAACTTCCCTCATTGCTTATCTTGTGTTTTATCAATTTTAGTTTGTACTTGTGCCTTAAATAAATTTTCGTGTCATCCTGAAGTTTGTCTTAATTTTCTACGTGGCAATATGCATAACCGACTGTCCCTATCCGTTATTATAGCCTATATGTAAATAGGAATTTAGTGATATGCAAATTTCAATAAATAAAACCTTCTATTAAAGACCGCAATAAAACATGAATATTACTTATCTATTCAGGAGAGGTGATGAGTTATTGGAGATTGGATTTAAGGAAATTAGAATTTTTTGTATCTTAATGTTTTACTACTTACTTACTTCGTTCATGGGAGCTTTTACTGTAACTAAAAATAATATTTTCAAAATATCAACCCGTATTTGCATATAAGTAATCATATTGTAGGTAAGAAACTTTCTAGTGAGTATTCAACACAAACCTCTTTACAAGCAACTCGATTGTTGCATATAAAAGTGTCAGAACCCTTTTACTTGCACTCACTGGTGAAGTTGGACTTTGGCAAAAGACGGGTGATCATTAGAGTAATTAAGATAATGCTGTCATCCAAGACAATTTGGTCCATTATCTATTCCATTGCCCATTTCTACAGGAAAAGAGAGTGGAAATTCACGAAATTTCGGGGCTAACTCACTATAATGAACAACATGTATATAAAAATTCTAAAACTCTCCTGCTCGATAAAACATTTGTTTAAAAATATTTAAAACTTTTCGAGGCGATTGATAAAATGAGGGAAGAAGTGCTCAACTCCACAGACAACTGTTGATTGCTCCCCCTCCCCTCTAAATTGATTTTCCTCTTCACTCATGTACATATATAACCTTCTAGGGGAATCCCCCTGTAAGACAAAAGTCTCTTAATAAAGGTTTTTGTTGTTGTTTTTGAGTAATTATGATATTATTGACTTGCAATAAAACGTGAGACAAGGGCGTGTCGCAGGTGTTGTACAAACCCCACCCACGTCATAAACTCCTGGGCGATTCCTCTACACAAGAATCTCTCTGTGTTCTGAGGGATTCTCTTCTTCCCCAGTTTCTCTGTTTTTGGCCATGTCCTTGTATCCAAAGACTTCATTGTTATCTCTCTACTTATTTATTTTATTTCAATTTAAAGCGCTATGTTCCCCTAGGGACACTTGCGCTCTCATACATGAATGCCTTTACATTTGTCTATACATGTATATACAATAATTTTAGGCCGTAAATAGAATAGTCATATGATGTTAACAATGAGAAAGAGAAAAAAAATGAGTGTACAAAATAAAGAAGTGTCTGGCAATATGTACAATCAACATAATATAAATTATCAGTTTCATAAAATATATTTGTTGCTATATAATTTAAAATTTATATACAAAAGGTAGTGAATTTAATATACATTTCTTTATTGGATATAAAAATGCTTGGATCTGTTACTATTAAATTATTTTCGATTCTAAGTCTTGAAAAACAGGACAATCTAGTAAAAGATGTATTGAGGTATCTTTCTACATAACTTTCTCCATTCATTTTACTTTCCGGGGGTCAGTGGAAGAGGTATCTAAACCGTTGCTTTTCGACCGCTACGACCCAAGATCGAATCCCGCATTGCCCACCTTTTTATAATTAAAAAAAAATTCTCCAATGACTCCCGATTCTTGCAAAAGTCCAACATTACCAGAGAGTGCAATTAATAAAAAGGGGCTTTGGCACATATGTTAGTACAAGTCGAACCACTTTTTACATGTGTAGACATGTGGTGCACTTACAGTAAAATCAGTCGCCAAATTCTACTCATCGTGATTATTATGGCCTGTACCACGTGTACTAGGGATAAATAGAAATTACTTTCCAGCGCTTTCATTGTCTATCTATTTCTTCTTTTTAGATATGACTTATTCAATCCTCTTGTCTTTTTCTGACGACATCAATAGGCTTTTTTATAATTTTCTCAAGACATTTTCAATCTTGATGCTGTCACCTCTTTTTTTCTTTCCCTGTGCCCTCTCATGATGGAATGCAGAGAAGAATTCCCTTGTGTTCCAACACGACTCTCAACAAATGTACAGAGGGTGTTTCCTTTCAAATGAAACGATTTCAAACGTCCGTTAGAACTTTATTTTTCGAACGTGAATTTTTTTTCATGTGTTCTATGTGCTTCCCCTTCTTCTTGGCTATCTCCCTGCATCGGACTTTCCAAGCTGCGAACACTTCCTTGACTTTGGAGAGCGAAACATTCGACCACTCCTCTTGTGCCGCTTTCCAAAGTCCGGCCTCAGTTTTGGGACGTCGGTTGAAGAGCCGTTGTTTCAACATACCGAACCCGTAAAAATCCAGTGGGCTGGCGTCGGGAGACTTCCCTGGAATGTCCGAGTTCCTGATAAAATTTAGGCCTAGGGTGTCCTTCATTTCTTGTAGGAACTGTTGGGTTTTGTTGGAGGTATGGGAAGAGGCTTTGTCGTGATGAAGGAACACTTTGTCCATTTCCCCTGGGTAAAGGTCCTTCAGTTGTTCGATGACAGGTTTCAGAACGCATTCTATATAGAATTCTGAGTTCACCTTCACCTTCGATGGAACCTTTATGAGCGGAAGGACTCCACGGCCAGTCATTACTCCGACAACCATGAAACCTTTAGGGAAAGTTTCGGAGCATTGGTGAACCCAATTATCCGGGACCTGATTGCCTCTTTTGATGTAACAGATCTTCCGGATTCCATTGCAATACGTCACATACATCCATGCTTCGTCCAATGTTGCAGTATATTCCGATCTGGAACCGGCCAGGTGTTCCTCGTAGAGCTTCCGGGCATTCGTTGCACGGTTTTTCATGTGGAAAGGGGTGAGCTTGTGAACCTTGCCTTTTCGTCGGGTATCCAGTTCCAAATCTTTGTGAATGATGTTATTTATCGTTTTTAGCGATGTTCCACACATTCTGGAAAGTTGGCGCTGAGATGGTGGATTTTCAGTAGTTGCTAGCCGCTTTAACTTGGAAACCGTGGCGGGGGTCCGCACCGGACGTGGTCGATCGACTTGAAATTTTTGCCCATTGGATTCAGCTTCCCTTTTCTTTCCGATGCCATTTACTACCCTACATATTGTAGCTTTGCCAACATCTAGTCCTTCTGCTTTTAGCTTTTTCACTATGACGCTATAACTGTTTCCTTCTTTGGAAAGGGTCCGAATTGTTTGTTCGACTTGGAGCGTTAGTCTCTCTCCCCCCATGTTGCAAAAATCATGATACCTGATGAAAATGAATTCTCCAGAAGATTCTAGATCTATTGGAACCAGTGTCGTGTGCAGCATGCCTGCACGTGCAAAACGCGAGCGCTCGAAAATCGTTTCATTTGAAAGGAAACACCCTCCGTATAGCCGGCTAAATATTGCGCTGACTAACTTTACTTTTAAATATTTAAAATTTTATAAATCTGCGAATGATATTCGAAATAGCTTAATAAAATAGTTGGCTTCTACTGAACAACTGGGTGAATGAACCAATTAATTAACCTCTAAGATTTTATATTCCGACTATAGACAATCCCCTACCCTTGATCCATTCATGTATAAAAATATAAAAAGCCTGATAATTATGTATATTTCTGTCAATTCTACTAATTATTGTTCTTTAATAAAAGGAACTGCTTGTTCTCGACTGCTTGTATGTAAGTTTATGCTAATATCTTCCCCCCTCCTTATTTGATACATCGTAAATAAATTGCTGATTACTGGTACTATTACTGTTATTCCTGCATCTACCCTACATTTCTGTCTATGTGTTCGGATAATCTATAAGACTAAAAGTTATTAATAAAACTTTTGTTGTTGTTTTTCTTTGCCATCTTCTCCTGATACACATTCCAAATGCTTCCAATCTTTTTCTTATGTTTTCCATTGATCATATATACAACCAGTGTAAAAATGCACAGCAAATTTAAAAAAAAACCACCAAACTAAACTTTAACTTAAGAAAAAGGCATCTCCTTATCGTGCAACTGAAAGTTACTGATGACTTGCGCCATCTATCGGAATAAATATCAACTATTCTAGTTGATTTTTAATTATTCCAGAATTGGTCAAATACCCATTCTTAATTTATCAAGAAAATCTAACCACGGACGCGTTTCTGGCTGTTGGCCCTCATCAGCGTGGTGCAAGCTGTACCTCAACGACCAAAAAATTTGTCTCTCAGGCATCCTGAAAAATCACGAAACGGGTAAGCTTTAACTGTTGATTATGCCCTTTAGCACATAATCTGTTATAAGAAATTTGAACTATTTTTTTTACGAGTATATTTCTTTTTAAAAAGGATTTTTCTACTACCCTTATTGCAATGATAAAATAATGAGAGGGCCTGGCTCATCAGTGGTAAACCCTCCCAGCGGTTTCGCCAGTTTAAACTACAACGGTTTACGAGTATAACAGCTGTATGGTGGATTAAACTGGAGAAACCGCTGGGAGGGTTCACCACTGATGAGCAAGGCCTTTCCATTATTTTATTATTAAAATAAGGGCAGTATAAAATGTTTTTTATTGTTTAAAAAAAACGCGTCATAATAGCATAGCTCTATCTGAGGTAGAATATGCAAATAGGAAGCTACACAAATAGGCATTCATCTATCTGTCCATAAATTGCCCCTAGTGAATTATTGCCATTTCCAATTACGACCTAATTAGAAAGACAAATTGGATACCAAATTAACTAAGTTAATCAACCTAATTAAAATTCTTTGAAATATTTCTTCTAATTGGCAAAAAAAGCCACAAATATATTTCTTTAAATAGGAATTTTAGAAGATTTAAAGAATAAGAAAAAACATCGCCTTTTTAATGTGGAAAAATAGAAAATATTCCATTAGAGACCATAAACTAAAAACTGTACACTTCTGGCCTCTCTTGGAGGTGGTCTCTTATTGGAGGTTGGGTTTGTTCAGATTAAGTTATTTCTGATTTTATAAATACACACATGGACAAAATTTAAAGTGGATTCTTTGATATCGCCGGTCGTCTATTTTTTAAGGAAACAGAAGCAATTTTGTTAACACTTGGTTATCTCGTGTGTCTTCAATAAGATCACTGTATCAAATATCTTTCAGAGTTATTGTCTAAATCCCGATATACATGCTGAAAGGTTATGCCTTAAGTTTTGTCTATGAATGTATTGTTGCCTGCCAGTTGCTGATCATGTAAGTTTGTATGGTTTATATTTTTACAATATTTACGCGCAAATGAAGGGCACCTTTCCTTTCAAAGTAATATCAATTTATTCGCGATCGAACGTTGTAGACCACTGTACGTATTACATTCCAAACACGATGCGACACCAGCCATCTCTGTCTTGAACTCCCAGTGAGTTCCTTTAAAAAAAACCAAAACCATAAAGGATGGGGGGATAAACAAAACCAAAAACCAAAATAAAATGGGCTAAAGGAAAACAAACCCAAATTAATGGGTTAAATAAAACAATATAAAATGGGGGGGGGGGGGGGGGTTTCAAACGAAACCAAAACCAAAAAATGGGGGCTGGGGTAAATAAAATCAAAACCAATTAAAATGGCCTAAACAGAACCTAAACCTAATAAAATGGGTTAAACAAAAAAAAAACAAATGAATGGGTTAAACAAAACAAAAAAAATGGGAGCGGGTAAACAAAACCAAAACCTAATAAAATAGGGGGGTTAGACAAAACTAAAACCAAACAAAAAAAATAAACAAAACCAAAACCAAGAAAAGGGGGGGGGTAAATAGAACCAAAAACAAATAAAATTGTTGAATAAACCAAAACCAAAAAAAGGGGGGTAAAACAAAATCAAAACCAGATAAAATGAGGTAAACAAAACCAAAACCAGAAAATGGAGGGGTTAACCCTTAGTTACTGGCGCCTATTTTCCTTACACAATTACTGGCGTTCGGCCTCTCAGGCCGTCTTTTAAAATCAATAATAAACCATGTTATTTATAAAATAAAAAGAAATTAAACGTATACACATAATTTCCAAAGAATAAATATTTTGTTTTTTTCGAATAAACAGAGCTCTAAACAAAATTAAATGAAATTTTACAAGAAACTCTTTCTATCTAAATATTCTATATATATTCTAAAAATTTCTATCTAAAATATTTTATTCAAGATTAGGTGCACAATTCAAGCATATATCAATAGAATGATCTTTGCAGATTGGTTCTTTGCATTTTTTGAATTGCAATTGAGTTCGACGATCTTTTTTACATAGGTAGCATCTTTTGCGTTTTTTGGACCAAGGACTGCCGCTTGTGGATTCCTAGATAACACATATTATTGATATTTCGTTTTAATATCAAATATATATTTGCCTACCTCAAGTGATGAAGTTCCAGCATGCTTCTGAATTAATACTTGCAGATCTCTTGACAAATTTTTGGCTTTATTTCTCATATTCAAGGCATCTCTCATTAGTTGTAGAGCAAGCTGCTTTATAAAATCTTTTCGAGCCATTCCACCGTCTTGCTTGACAGCCTTATAAATTCTGCTGAATTTATTGCAACCACATCCAAAAAGTTGAAAAATAAACACAGGGGCCATCTTTTGGTTCTTCTTCCAACTGAATACATGTCTAATCAACTACATCTACACCACCTTTAGTCATATTATAAAATTTGATTATCTCGGGCTTTTATTGTTCAGCAGTTTCTTGATCAATTGTTGTGGTCGAATGCATTGTGGAGACTAATATAACAGATTTTCCAATTTTAGGGACATAGGATACCAAATTTTTGTTTTTTGAAAAATCAAAAGTGGAACCGAACTTCTATTATATTATACAAAATTACAATCACAAAACACAATTTAGAATGCAGATAATTGAAGCAAGAGTAATAAAAAAACGAATGCTCAACTTATTTGTTGCGTTTGAAAGTCTATAAAACCAAAAGTGAAACGGCCAATAATAGGAGCGCTAAAATTCCCAGTGACGTAATTACTGGCGCTCGGCTTTAAAGGCCGTTTGATTTAATAACTCGGGATATACAAAATAGATTTCTCTTAAAATGAAAAGTTCTTCAAATAAATGCATTTTATTAAGATACCTAAAATTTTGATGAAAAATATTGCATTTTGAAAATTTCGCAAACATTTTTAATTTTCACACGGCCTTTCAAGCCGAACGCCAGTAATTACGGGTTAAACAAAACCAAAGCCAGAAAAATGGGCTGAACAAAACCAAAACCTAATAAAATAGGGGGGATTTGACAAAACAAAACCAAAAATAGGTGTGTGTTAAACAAATCAAAAAATGGTTACCACAAAACCAAACAATGGGGTAACAAAACTAAAACCAAAAAAAGGGGGGTTAAAGAAAACCAAAACCAGAAGGGGAGTGGGAGTAAACAAAACCAAATAAATAGGGGTAAACAAAACAACCAAAAAAATGGTTAAACACCCAAAACCAAAGGGGGTAGGGGGGGGGGGTAAACAAAACCAAAACCAAAAAAAAGGTTGAACAAAACAAAAACAAAAAAGGTTAAACTAAACAAAAACCAAAAAAGGGAGCAAACAAAACCTGACCCGAATAATTTTTTAATAAACAAAAAAGGGGGAGGCTAAACAAAACAAAAACTAAAAAGGAGGGTAAACAAAACCAAAATAAAATAAATGGGGGTAAACAAAACCAAAAACAGAAAAATGGGAGGCGTTTTGAACAAAACCGAAACCAAAAATGGTTTAAAAAAAAAACCGGGGGAGGGAGGTTACAAATCCAAAACCAAAAAAATATATATGTGGGGGGGGAGGGATAAACAAAATCAAAATCAGAAAAATGGGAGGCGTTTTGAACAAAACCGAAACCAAAAATGGTTAAAACAAAAACGGGGCGGTTAACAAAACCAAAACAAAAAAAGGTGGTAAACAAAACATAAACCAAATAAATTTTTTAAACAAAAAAGGGGGAGGGTAAACAACAAACCAAAACCTAATAAAATAGGGGGTTAGACAAAAAAACAAAAAGGGGGGTTTGAAGAAAACCAAAGCCAGAAAAATGGGAGGTGGTTTAAGCAAAACCAAAAAAAAAGGGGGGGGGGGGGGTAAACAAAACCGAAACAAAAAATGGGCTAAACAAAACCAAATAAAATGGGGGAGGGGGGTTAAACAAAACTGAAACCAAAAAATGGAGGTTAACAAACCAAAAAAAAGGTTAATTGGTCCACGAAGCGTGTCGGTGGCCATCCAGGTATGCTTCGCCATGATGTCTTTCCGGTCAGTATGGTGTACTCCATTCATCTGCGTCGCGCGATGTGACCGAAGAATCTCAAACAATTCCATTGTACACGTCGCAGAAGACGCAAAGAAAATTCACAATAACCGAAAAGAGCCCCTCTCCCTTTAAAATTTGCAAAATTTGCTTCTATTTTTTATGCCAACATTATATGAAAATGTTAGGACATCATATAAATATTTTATAAAATTTGTGACAATTAAAATTTTCTATCAATGTGTTTCTTTTCAATATAATTGTAGCAAAGTATTTATTATTTTATTAACAGAGTATCAATTTTATGTTTTGTTACTCTGTAAACTTCCCTCATTGCTTTTGTTTATCATTCATAGTTTGTTCTTGCCTTAAATAAATTGCTGTGTCATCCTGAAGTTGGTCTTTTCTAATTTTCCACATGGCAATATCATCAAATATTATCTCTACAGACCTTACTGCAATGATATAAGTTATTGATTTATGAGCCAAGCCCTATCATTCAATAACTTATATCATTGCAGTAAGGTCTCTGTGTAGAGATAATATTTTAAGATATTATTAAAAAAAGAAACACATTGCCAGAAAATTATTATTGTTACAAATTTTATCGATAGATGGTAATTGAATATTTATAAACATTTTATTATTTAAATTCGAAAATATTTTAAACGCGTAAGATTATTTTTGAAATTGAACAATTTCTACTGCCCTTACTGCAATATGTAAAAATTAATGAGGCTCATCAGTGGTGAATCCTCCCAGCGGTTTGGCCAGTTTAATTTGAAAAAGAATCTTACTCGTCTAAAATAGTTTCGAATTTTCATAACAGATAGCGCGCTAGTGCATCATAATATTTTATTATTTGTGTATTGAATTGAATATCTAGTTAAGAGGTGTATCCTTCATAAATGTTTTAAAAATATTTATATATTTTAAATCACAACATAGCTCTCAATCGTGTTAACAAAAAATCGCCATGAAATAGGGAAAGATTTGATATATGAATATTTTCTAAAATGTGTATTTTTTCCTTATATATTTGTTTTGATTTAAACTCTACGAGTAATTCTTTTCAGACATTTTATTTATTTTGACTGAGGACCATCTATATCTAACGTAGCCTTTATTTTAAAATTCAACTATTTTTTATTCTCATTTTTTGACATCACACAATTCATGTTTCTATATTTAATATTTTATTTTTGTGATAAAAATAGAGATGTGAATATATATTTTTATTTATATACCATTATTTTATGTATTTCGCAGACACCCATCACATATCAAAATATATCTAAGATTTACTGGTGTTACCCAAATATTCAAAATGTCTCTTCATATAATTTTCGTCCCAATTTTTATAACTCACAGTTCATCACAAATCATGGTAATTTTGGAGAATTTCTGTCCAAAATCGGGGCAACAGATGATCCTAGCTGCTTCTGTGGAAAAGAAAACCAAAACTCAATATATTTATTGATAGAATGTCCGATATTTCACAGCTACAGAAGTAATCATTTTTATCCCATCGAAGAAATGTGCGAATTTGTATATAACAAAGACACCTATGTAAAATTCAATAATTTTTGTAAATTCATTTTAGAATTTCTTTTCTGTTTGAGAAAACCAACCTTTCAGTTTCAATTTTGCTTTTTAGTGTTGTTTATTGAATTGTATATAAGCTGCTAAAATGTACTTAAGCGCAAGTATCCCAAGCTGGGATATCACGTCCGATATGTCAAATAAAAAAATAAATAGTGAGCTTTATAATTAAAATAATTCTAGGAAAGATCAAAACTAATGCTAAACTTAGTTTTAATATTATTTTAATCTTCAAATACATATTCATTTATTTGGAAAATAATTTTATAATATAAAAATATTTTAATATTTATTTATATAGAGAAAATATTGCCATCGTGGAAAAGTTAAAGTTTTAGCGAAAAGAAATTAATAAAAAAATCAAAAGATAGTTGATAAATGTGTTTGAAAGCTTTCATTCACTATATATAGATGGCGCGTTATTACTTTGTATTAATTTTTACCTAACTGGCCTTTTCCTTATTGTTTGCGGAAGAGCATTGCTCGATGTAAATATTTATATGTAATTCTAATTTCCTAAAAGCTTATGTCTATAGATTGCTTAAATGCCATTTCTGAGATTCCACCCTTCAGTTAAGCATATATAATCAGAATCATCCAATACAGTATTAGAACTCTAAGAAGCGGTCTGGTAGATTAAATTGGCGAAACCGCTAAGAAGGTTCACCACTGATAAGCCAAGCCCTCCTAATATTTTTAATTGCAGTAAGGACAGTAGAAGCGTGTTTAGGTGTAAAAAGCATTCATGCTTGAAAGTTTTCATTTCCTATAGACTGTTAATATAAGGTTTTCCCCAAAATTTCGTGTTTTCCTTGAAACGTTTTCTTATTACTTGGCAAATAATATTATTACGGCGAATATACATAATAATACATAATACAATTACTTTATACATAATACAAAGACATTATACATAACGGCGAATAATATTGGCATTATTTTGCAAGTGTTTACGAACTTTTGAGACAACCTTGTATATTCGTCGAATAGTTGGCAATGGATCATCATTAATAATAAGTTTTACGATCAGGGAAGGTGTTCTTTCATTAAACTATATTAGCAAGAGTTTGTGCCTTCCTATATCCAATAGGCAACCAATATGTAAGTAAGTAAGTAAGGGATTCCGCCATCTTATTGGATAAAGCTAGAAGTTGTATCGATCCATCCTGTTTACCTTGAGTGGGTGACCGGCCGAGGTAATTGGCGCTGGCGGTGGTAAATAGCGCTCTATTTACCTATGTGACAGTCTTATTTACCTTGGTGACAGTTTTATTTACCTTAGTTACAGAGAGCTGCATACCTATTTCTCCAGTATCTGCCTTGTTATTCAAATGTGATGTCGTCTTGTGTTATTTACATCTATGATACCGAGTCTCCTTCTTTTACTTCATAGGCAAAGACTTGTTATTTACATGAAAAATAATACAAAATTTCATTTGTACTTGGATCAGTTGGATAAATTAATAAAAAGGGGGCATTTCCTAATCGTGCAACTTAATAGTTGCTGATGGCTTGCGCCATCTATTGGAATAAATATTTCTGGAATAATTAAAAATCAATGAATAGTTGATATTTATTCCGATAGATGGCGCAAGCCATCAGCAAATTCTAGTTGCATGATAAAACAATGCCCCCATTTTTCTCAATTGTTATTTATGTGACTTAATGGAAATTTTATTATTTACATATTTGATAGCAATCTTATATTTTACTTCTGTTGCAAGATTATATTTCACCTATATGACTATCTTTCGCTATTTACCTTTTTAACTTTTGTTTTTTTGTTAACTACGAGACTTATTATTTACCTATGTGGATATTTGTATTTAATATATCACTTTTGTTATTTACCTATGTAAAATTATATATATGACATAATAAAAATATGATTTTTATTATTCATAAAATAATTAAAATTCTATAATCACAGAGTTGAATTTTAAAATGAAAAGGAATCCTTAACAAAAGGAATATAACCCAATATTATTATTTTTTTTGTAAATAAATAATAACATTGTTAGTTGTATGTATGCAAAAACTGTTTGCTTTAAAAAATAATCAAATAATAAATATTTTTTGGGACAAAAGTTATCATTCATTTTTACCATCTACGACTGCATGAATTGGTAACGTAACTAGAATATACGTCTTTTTTTTATGACATATATATTTCTATTTATTATCATTGCCTTTATTTTATTTATCTATGTGTATATATATATATATATTAATTTATTATCATGTATTTTGGTATTTTCCTATGTGAATATTTTTATTTATTATTATTCTGTCTTTATGTTATTTACCTAGGTGAATATTATTTATCACAAAGCAATAGCGCGCCATCTATATACACATAAACATATAAAATGAAAGGATTTAAAAGCATGAATGTTTCTTTTATACATAATACAAACTTCTACTGTTCTTACTGCGATGAAAAAATATATTGGGAAGGCTTGGCTCATCAGTGGTGAACCCTCCCAGCGTTTCGCCAATTTAATCCACCAGACCGCTTTTCAGAGCTCTAATACTGTATTGGACGATTCTGCTAATATCTTTTAGATCGCGTTTTTTGTTATTCACCTATGCGAATAATGTTATATACTTATGTGTGTATTTTTATTTATATGTCTTTTTTTTTGTTATACCCCCCCCCCCCCATGCATTTATTTATTATCATGTTTTTTATTATTTACTTATGTGTATATTTTTATTTATTATATCACGTCTTTTGAAATTCACCTATAGGAAAATATGTTTCATTCATTGTCACTTCTTTTATATTTACCCATGTAAACAATGTTATATAGCTATGATACTTTCAATTTTTTACAAAACATTTCTTGTTATTTATCTTGTGACCTATGTGAGACCCTTGTTATTTACCTTGTGACTTCGTAATTTATCTATGAGACTCATGTTAGGTGACATCATTATTCTTATTTACCTGATGGCAATTTTGTCTCTTTTTGTATCTCTTTCAGGTTGATATAAAACCATCATAGCCCATGGTATTCAAGTAGGGAGTTAAACCCACTTCAGTGTTGATGACAATTGATTGAATCGATGCTATTTCAATGAAACATCAACTGTACCCCGATATACCGTGTTCAAATAACACACGATATAAATGTCTTTACCAAAAAACATGTGTAAATACAGAGCTTCAATTGATATTAAAAAGAAAAAAAAGGCATCTCTTTATCGGGCAGCTGAAAGTTTCTGATGGCTTGCGCCATCTATCGGAATAAATATAAACTATTCATTGATTTTTTATTATTCCAGAATTGACCAAATACCCATTCTTGATTAATCAAGAAAAGATAACCACGTACGCGTTTCAGGCTGTTGACCCTTGTCAGCGTGGTGCAAGCTGTACCTCAGCGACCAAAAAAGCTGGTCATTCAGGCATTCTGAAAAAGCATGAAAAAGGTAGTTAAAGCCAGAATTGCGTGAGACCGCTAATAAATGTGAAGAAAATAGTACAAATGTGATATTATACTGATGGCGCAAGCCATCAGCAACTTTCATTTGCTTGATAAGAAGATGCCTTTTTTCTTTTTAATTTATGAACTTTATCCCAGTACAATAATACATTGGTACTATTTTTTTCTATTGAAATGTCTCCAAAGAAAATATATAGTAGTTCCACATGTAATATAAGTTATTTAAAACAGAATCTTTTATTAGAATTTAATAAAAAAAATGTCCAACATGTGTTTCTACACAAACTAATTTAAAATTTCTAAATACAATTTTGGTACAAACTGGAAAAAAAAAAAGATATCTTTGTTTGAAAATTTAAATTAGTTTATTTTAATTAAAAAAGGAATTTATAAGATATTTCGTCTTTTATCAATGTATTTTTAAGACCAGATTTTCTTAAAATTATTCCTTTAGACTTATTTTTTACGTATATGGAAACTTTATATTTAATCAATCCTGCAATGAACATATCGTCCCTACAACTGCAAACTATCGAATGCGAAAAATTCAATTTTGAAGGAGAGAGAAATGAAGAGACCATGTGGCCTACCCTCAGTAGAGGAAGGCATTGAAGGAGGGAGAAATGAAGAGACCATGACATGGTCTCTTCATTTCTCCCTCCTTCAATGCCTTCCTCTACTGAGGGTAGGCCACATGGTCTCTTCATTTCTCTCTCCTTCAAAATTGAATTTTTCGCATTCGATAGTTTGCAGTTGTAGGGACGATATAAATGACTGAATAATTGGCCATAATGAGATACCATCTTCAGTTTATATATGAATAAATTAGCATCTTAATGGCGTTTATATATTTCTATGTATTCTCCTGTAGAAGGTCAGAGATGTCAGAAAGCTCGAGATTACGTTTAATAAAGATACCCATCTCCAGAAACCTGTAGTATTGTCAAATTATATTGACAAACATTTTCAGTTTTTTTCTGATCAGTTTTTAGCGGGAAGAATGTTATCTTCGTTTGTTAGTGAACCAATCTCTCACGCCTTCTCATTGAACGAATGTGGCCATGTATGTATATAAGAGGGGACTAAGGGAATGCGGAGGGTACAGAGAGAGCGAGGAGAATTGGTGTGGAGACACTTAAAGTGTTTTTCTACGAGGTTTTTCCGTGTCTGGGGATCTCTTCGCATCCCGGTGTGACCCGAGTCCGATCCCTACCAACGCTACAATAAAGATAAGTACTGTGTTTTGTTTTATTTTACCAATCGCGTGTTTCATTTACCTCTTTCTTGTTGTTGGTGTTGTACTCTTGAGTGTACGCTTTTCTGTGTATTAAGTTACAAATACTTTAGGCCCTACTATATTCCATTTTTGTGTGATAACCAGTAATAGTAACTTTTGTCAGTATTTTTTTGGTTAATATCCAGAAGATTGATCATTATATTATCTACTTTTTTAATTAATAAATATTTTTTGAAAATAGCGAATGTATTCGGTTTCAGCTGGCTTTTCACAAGAATGGAAGTTTGCCTAACTAACATTGTGTTTTGAAAATGATCTTTTAATAATAGTAGAGTAGTAAAAATCATTAATAAATTGTCATTATTATTCTACCACAAACTATTTAAATTAGTCAGTTATTGGATTAATTCGAATAGTATTTTGTGTAAATATTCAATATTTTTAACTGCATATATGTATGTGACTTGGCTTCGCCTGTGTTTTGCTCGAGTGAATATTGGCCGAAAGAACCTTGTTTCTGTTCATCAAACACACAAGATGCAGTGATTGTATCATAATCATTTTTTGCGAAATTATTACTGAATTAGTCTAGAATTTGGTGTGTGTGTGTGTATTTGAATTTTCTTGGTTGAAAATGCGACAAGCGCTATTTCCATAAATAACTTTATATCTTGTTAAAATATCATCCAGATTGGTTCAATATTGTAGAAACGTATGATTGCATACATATGAATATAAATATCAAAAAAGGAGTATCCTGACCACTCTCACATGAGCATTTTTGATAGCAAAGCTCTATATATAAATATATAACAAATGAAAATATTAAGACTCGAATGTTTATTTTCACAAATAAATGAAACTTCTACTGTCCTTGCGGCAATGAAAAAACATTGGAAGACTTGGCTCAACAGTGGTGAACCCTTCCAGCGGTTTCGCCAATTTTTAATCTACCAGACCGCTTCTTTAGAGCTTTAATATTATGTTGGAACATTCTGTTTTTATATGCTACACTGAAGGGTAGAATCTTAGAAATGATGGTGCGTTATTGCTTTGTATTAATTTATACATAACTTGTCCTTATTGTTTGCGGAAGAGCATTGCTCGATACAAATATTTGAATGTAATTCTACTATTCTAAAAGCTTATATCCATAGTTTGCTTAAATACCATTTATAAGATTCCACCCTTCAGTGTAGCATATAAAAGCAGAATGATCTGATACAGTATTAGAGTTCTAAGAAGCGGTCTGGTGGATTAAATATGTGAATGATACGTTATATATAAATATATATACCTTTTTATAGAGAATGAAATATATTTTTCTCTTAAAATCAAATTGCTATTTTTATTAACTTTTTATTTATTTAATAAGAGAGAGAGAGGCATAAATAACTAAAACTTTAATAAAAGTTTTTATCGCCTCAGAGAAAAAAGTTTCATATTTAAAGAGAAACTTTTAAAATATTCTAAAATAAATAGAGAGATAAAATATGAAGCTATTTAATTTGCGAAAGAAAACTATATCGTGGGTGGGAAACTACCGGTATATGAACGCAATAAACTTTTTCATAAAGTCAAGATGAATATTTTAATATATTTTGACCATGTTAAATATGAGAGTGAGATTTTAATTCAGTAAAAATTTCTTGAAGAAAAAAAGTTTACAGAAGAATACGTAGAGAGTCTTATAAATAAGGCATGAAGTACACCCTCCCATGAACGACCTCCTCCCTAACCGACCATATTGTCAAGTAGATCTGCAACTTCGGTCACAAGAAGCTCCATGGGACACCTGTCAATCATCACTGAACTCCGGGGGGACAGGTGTGAGGGGTTCTCGGAATCTTATCGGCAAATGAGGAAAACGGGACGCCTCGGTGGCTGACCACTCTCATTATCTTTACCTCGGGATAAGTTGTTATATCTCTCCCTATAAATACCTCTTGTATATAATTTTTTTTGGAGAACTAAAAGGTAAATACCCTTTATAATAAATTAATTATCCCTAAATTTCCCCTTTCTTTATTTATCTGCGCGACAATATTATAAAATAAACAAAGACTTGACCTGACAGTCCTACCTCCAATAAGAGACCACCTCCAGGAGAGACCTGAAGTATTCATGTTTTTGGGGCTATGATTATCATATGAATGGTTTTACTGTATCATCAAAATAAATATTTAAAGCATATTACGCCATATCTTTCTCTGTAACAGGGAAACGAATCGCTCTGTCACTTCTATTAAACTACTGCGTTTGAAATTATTGAATATTACATTGATACATGCTCTATGTTCCTTGGATGTCTTGTCTAATTCATGATAATCATGGTGAGTAAAAATTGACGACTGCTTTAACTATAAGTGCACCGCATGTTTACACATGTGAAAAGCAGTTCGACTTTGCACTTACAAATGTGCCAGATTCCCGTTCAGTTACTTGCATTCGCTGGTGGGTTAGAACTTTGGCAAAAATCGGGGGTAATTGGAGCATTTTTTTTTTAATTAGTAAAAAAAAAGCACAATGCGGGATTCGATCCCGGGTCATAGCGGTCGAAAACCAACGGTTTAGACCATCCTTCTATCGAAAGTCTTCCTGTTTACTGCTTTGTAAAGGGGGGGTCGGTGGAAGGCTGGTTAAACCGTTTGGTTTACGACCACTACGACCCGGGTTCGATCCCCGCATTGGACACTTTTTTCTGTTTAAAAAAATAAATTAAAAAAATGCTCCAATGCCCCCCCGATTCTTGCAAAAGTCCAACCCCACCAGCGAGTGCAAGTAACCAAACGGGGCTCTGGCACATTTGTAAGTGCAAAGTCGAACTGCTTTCACATGTGTAGACATGTGGTGCGCTTACAGTAAAAAAAGCAGTCGCTAACTACCCACCATGATTATCATGGCCTGTACCACGTGTACTAGGGATAAGCAAAAAAAAAAACTGCTTTGTAAAAGTTATACAGGGACGGAGCAACCATTCGACTTGATATGGCTCTGGTTTTATTTATATTTTACAAAATGAATTTATAGGGAATATGGTATGACATATATAGGATAATTAATAAGATATATTTGTATATTTGATTGAAAAAAAAAAGGTCTATTCATCTCAAAATATAGTTGGAGAAACTGAAGGTTTTCCCTTTTTTCAAGCATTTCTCCAGTCACACGTCTCTACATTACTGTTGAAGTGGACTTGGTAAGATTTCCTAGAGTTGGATTTTAAGAATTGATGTTGTCTGGGAAAATATTAAATTTTATATTTATGCTATTTTTTTTTTTGTGAACTATGGAGTTATAACTTAATTTCGGCTCTATGGTGATGTTGTGGCATATTATTTCTCTGCTGTTCCAGTTTGGGCTATGGGTATTTAAGAGTATAGAAGAGTATAGAATATTCTAGCAGGCCAACATAAATAGACATAGCAATAACCATTTGACTATATTCAGCAACATATAAATATAGTTAAACCTGTCTATAGCGCCCCCTCTAAATAGCGCCTTCCTCTCTATAGCGCCCGATTTTAAATACGTAGTACGATGCGATTTACATTAAAAGTGACCTGTCTATAGCACCCCCTCTCTATTTTGGTGAGTCCCGAGAGGGGGTGCTATAGGCAGGTTTAACTGTATATATAATTTGAAGTTTCGAATACAGACTTACCGATTTTGAAACAAAATATTATACAAATTCGCTGTTTTGAATCCATCAAAATCGAAGAGGTTACTTGAAGTGTGATATTTTAAAATTCTTCTTATTTACGAACTACATGTGGAAATTCGTGATGCCATATACTGACGTGTTGATTAAGCCTTCTATTTCTTAGAATTAGAGAGAGTTCGAAAATCTTTATTATTCTTATTCTAAAAAATATCGGAAATTTCCTGGAAATTATTTTGGACAGACCTTGTATATATATGTCACCTCTCCCGTTATCCTTCCATATAAATTCCTTACATATTGCCACGTGGAAAATTAGGGAAGACAAAAACTTCAGGAGGAAACAGAATTTATTTCAGGCAAGGACAAACTATGAAAGGTAAACAAAAGATAAGTCACGCGGGGAATTTACAAAGTAGCAAAATATAAATATGAAAATGACCACTCTGTTAATAAAAATAATAAAATGAATAAATACTTGGTTACATAGCTTCTTCCCTATGGGAGCTGTGACCCACAGCTAGCAATTATTGTAGATACTGACATGGATCTGACGTGCTTCTGCCAAGGTTTCCATCGAAGTCTTGGAACTTTGTCCCTAGTACCTTCGCGTCCTTTTTCTTGCGGCGTGAAGAGCGGCTTTGTCGTCGTATCGTCTAAAGGGACATCTTCATCTTCGAGGGAAGTCTTGGCTTTAGCACGGCGGTGGAATCCTGGAGTCAGTCTCCGAAAATGTAGATCACAGCACCCATGGCTTCAAGGTCTCAGCGATCTTCAGTTTGTCTTCTCTAACTTACCCAGCATCTCCACCAAAATGCAACTTGAAAAATTAGGGAAGACAAAAACTTCAGGAGGAAACAAAATTTATTTCAGGCAAGGACAAACTATGAAAGGTAAACAAAAGATAAGCTACGAGGGGAATTTACAGAGTAGCAAAATATAAATATGAAAATGACCACTCTGTTAATAAAAATAATAAAATGAATAAATACTTGGTTACAATATATATTAAAAGAAAAGCATCTCCTGATCGTGCAACTAAAGGTTACTGATGGATTGCACCATCTATCGGAATAAAAATCAACTAATAGTTGATTTTTTAATTATTCCTGAGTTGGTCAAATACCGTTTCTTGATTAATCAACACAAGCTAACCGCGTATACTTTTCGGACTGTTGACCCTCGTCAGCGTAGTACAAGCTGTACCTGAACGACCAAAAAAGGTGGTCTTTGGGTCATCCTGAAAAACCATGAAACAGGTATTTAGGCCGGAAGGGCGTGAGAACGCCAATCAATGTGAAAAATAGTACAAAATTGAATTTGTACTTGGATCGGGTAGATAAATTGAGAAAAAAAGGCATTTCCTGATGTGCAGCTGAAGTTTCTGAAGGCTTGCGCTATATATATATATATATATGAAAAATAATAAAAAATAAAATAATAAAAAAGGTCAGATGTTTGTTATTAAAATCAAAAAGTTCAGAGTGCATATTTTCGATTGTAGAGGTACAGTCTGCACCACGCTGACGAGGGCCAACAGCCCGAAACGCGTTCGTGGTTGGCTTTTCTTGATTTATCAAGAAAATGGGTTGGTCAAATATCAGGGAACAGGCTAAATCAACGTTTAGGTAATTTCTGTTCTACTAGATGGCGCTCTGTCATCTAAAGGTTCATGTCAACCTGGTCAGGATATGCCTTCAATATGAAAAAACAATAGAAAAAAAAGCAAATATGTGGGTCAGGTGTTTTTATTAAAAATAAAGAAAGCCTATCCTGACCAGGAGCATATGTGCATTACAGAAGGCAGAGCGCCATCTGGTGGAACAGAAATCAACTAAACATCGATTTAGCCTATTCCCTGATATTTGGCCAACCCAATTTCTTGATAAATCAAAAAAGATCATCCACGAACGCGTTTCGCGCTGTTAGCGCTCGTCAGCGTGGAGTAGGCTGTACCACTGCGACCAAAAATAATTTTGGTTCCTGAGGCTTCTTGAGAAACCAAGAAATGGTATATATATATCCTATCAGTGAAAAAAAAAGAAGAGCTAATAGTTAACATAATGGTTAGCAAAATTACTCGAGCTGAAACTAGAGCTGGTTAGGGATATTTCTCATTAGGATAGAGACTCGGTTGCCTTCATTATTCCAGATAATTAGAAGGTAATTATGAAAGTGGAATTAATTTCCGTTGGCGAAGCTGTTATCATAACTTCACGCCAGCAATTACGTGATGCTTTACATTCAGAAAACCTATTATGTAATGGTAGTTTAGTAGAATACATTAGAATAGTAAATATAACCTAACGGGCTATCTATAAATAAGAAATAAAACTAATAATCACAATTTATTTTGCAAATAAAAACATATGTCTATAGTTAGATAACATACCATAACTAAGTTTTCAGTCCTTCATTGTCGAATATATAAGCAGACTTATCGTATAGAGGCGGCCTGGCCGGCATTCATAGTTCTTCATATTAAAGATACTTCAAACTCCGCCCTTGCCGGGCCCACGCCCGGATTAAAAAAGCGGAAGGGGAGCAGTAACAAGCTCGCTAAAAAACCTGGGCTCAGCTGGCCCGGCTGATAGTACCCTGTAAGGGCTCCTAATCCAGGGATACAGGATGAGCAGCGTTTGTACTCCATGTTAGGAGCGGCTGGCTGTACATGACGTCTGTTCCTCATGTCAGAGGCGGCCATTTATTTTGGAGCTAAGTCGGCCTGCCACTGAGTAGTGCTCCCAGTCTTAATGACAAAGGCAGACGCATTCTACTTCACCAAGTGTGGAGATAAGAAAGAAGAAGATACTTCAGCCAGTAAATCTTTTTTTATTGTCTCGACGTTTCGACAAAGATCTTTTGTCCTCGTCAGGAGCGAACAAAAATTAAAACATTTGGTAAAGCGTTAAACATTTATTCTTTCCTGACGAGGACAAAAGAATTTTGCCGAAACGTCGAGACAATAAAAAAGATTTACTGGCCGAAGTATCTTCAATTTGAAGAAATAAGCAGACTTGTTCAATACAGTATTAGAGCTCTGAGATAGCTGTCTGGTAGATAAAATTGGGAGTGTTCACCAATGATGAGCCAAGCCCTCTCAATATTTGTCATCTCAGTAAGGACAGTATAACTTTATTTTTATAGCAAATGAAAACATTAAGACGCGCGAATGTTTCTTTCACACATCAATCAAACCTTTCTACTGTCCTTACTGTGATGAAAAAATATTGGGAGGGCTTGGCTCATCAGTGGTGAACCCCCCCAGCAGTTTTGTCAATTTAATCTACCAGACCTCTTATTTAGAGCTTTAATACTGTATTGGACGATTCTGCTTACCATGGTATATATGCTACACTTAAAGGTGGAATCTCAGAAATGGTTTTTAAGCAAATTATTTTGTTGAAAGTTTGTTTTATTTGAAAAAAAAAGCATTTCTTTGTAAAATATTGAAACGACTAGCAATGAATTAAAGTCCAATTTCCAATGACACTTAAGCACATAAGGGAACTTCCATTTAATGATGGTGAAATATATTCTGAAAAATACATCGATTTTTGAAATATTTTTCTTTTTCGAAAAACCAATTTTATGGAATCAATCATTTGAAAAATTCATATATAGATTTATTGAAATATATTTCTCTCTTGAAATAGAAAAGTTTCAATAATTTTTATATTAAATTCTATAAGGATTACAAATTGTTTCTTTTTATATAATTGAACTGATTTTCAGACATGTATTATCCTATTACAGGTAGCTTTTTTCTTTCAAAATTGATAAAAACAAGGACAATATAAATGCACATTCTAATATTATCTGCATAAATAATTTTCGAAATAAAAATATATGTAGCAATATAAATGCAAATATTGTTGCCTCTTTTGTTTTAAAGTAAACACAGGCAAATTTTTTCACACTTGCTTATCTCACATGTTTTCAAAAAAGGTCACTGTGCATCAAATATCTTTCAGAGTTATTGTATGAATCCCGATATACGTGCTAAAAGGTACAACTTCCTTAAGTTTTGTCCATGAGTGTATCTCTCAGAGTTATTTGATCAATCCCGATATACATGATAAAAGGTACAACTTCCTTAAGTTTTGTCCATGATTGTACCTTTCTGAGTTATTGTATCAATTCCGATATACATGCTAAAAGGTACAACTTCCTTAAGTTTTGTCCATGAGTGTATCTCTCGGAGTTATTGTATCAATCCCGATATACATGCAACAAGGTACAACTTCCTTATGTTCTGTCCATGAGTGTATATTTTAGAGTTATTGTAAGAATTCAGATATATGTGCTAAAAGGTACAATTTCTTTAAGTTCTGTCCATGAGTGTATCTCTCGGAGTTATTGTATCAATCCCGATATACATGCTAAAAGGTACAACTCCCTTATGTTCTGTCCATGAGGTTTTCTCTTCAGAGTTATTGTATCAATCCCGATATACATGCTTAAAGGTACAACTTCCTTAAGTTTTGTCATGAGTGTATCTTTCAGAGTTATTGTCTGAATCCCGATATACATGCTAAAAGGTACAGCTTCATTAAGGTTTGTTCATGATTGTATCTTTCAGAGTTATTATATCAATCCCGATATACATGCTACAAGGTACAGCATCCTTATGTTCTGTCCATGAATGTGTCTTTCAGAGTTATTGTATCAATCCCGATATGCATGCTAAAAGGTACAACTTCCTTAAGTCTTGTCCATGAGTGTATCCTTCAGAGTTATTGTATCAATCCCGATATACATGCTAAAAGGTACAACTTCCTTATGTTTTGTCCATGAATGTATCTTTTAGAGTTATTGTATCAATCATGATATACATGCTACAAGGTACAACTTCCTCAAGTTTTGTCCATGAGTGTATCTTTCTGAGTTATTGTATCAATCCCGATATACATTATACAAGGTACAACTTCCTAAAGTTCTGTTCATGAGTTGTTATAAAAGAGTTGATAAGGAATACAAATTAGTGACATAAGAGAAAATTGGATACGACTGATATTTTAGAAAAGGATTACCATCTACAAGATGTTATATTTGTCGAAGTTTTTGTTATCTCTGGAAGAAGAGGAAAATATAATTGAAAAAATCCAAATAACTGAAACAATCACTAAAGGTTGTACCATATTATCAAATAAAACAACTGCTTAACAAGTAAACAAAGTAGTACAATTATTAACGCCAAATGTTTTATTTATTTACTTCTCCTGACGAAGACAAAAGATTTTTGTCGAAACGTTGAGAAAATAAAATTCTCCAACTGGCCGAAGTGTTTATTTTAAATATAAATATGAATGCCGGCCGGGCAGCCTCTATCTTTACGATAAACAAAATGTATAATACATATTTCTATCAATTATAACCATTTTAATCACAGAAAATCACAAAAAATTACAAATTTCAAATACATCTTTAAAAAAAACTGAAAACCTAAAGATATAATGAGAAGCAATTTTTTTTTTTCAATTTTGTCAAAAGAGGAATATAAAAAGAGAAATTGAATTCTGTAAACGCTATCCAATTAAATTTAAAAATAAATAAATTCACATAAAATTCTAATTAAATCACATAAAAAAATAAATAGTAAAAAGATATCAAGAGAGTATGTCAATATTTTTCTCTTTTATTATGAAAACGTTTTTCATAAATTGAAAGACAGGTGTTTCTTTTTCAATTTAATTCATTTATCTATTTTCAATTCCCCTCTAATGGAGTAATTTGAGTGTTTAAAGTGTCCTTTTGAGTGTAAATTAACTAGGAAAATATTACATATTTTTATATTTAATTAAAAATACATATATTGGATCAAAAATAATTTATTCACCAATATTTCAGTTGACTGAACGCCAACCTTTTTAAGGGTAAAACAACATATTAATGTCAGATGTCAGAGAGAATTGTTGTTTGTTGCATACATAAATACCTTTTTGTACCTTGAAAAAGGTTGGCATTCAGCCAACTGAAATATTTGTAGATATGTTATTTTTTGATCCAAAAATATATGCCTCTCCAATTAAATAAATCAAATGATATATGCGAATTATGTACATATAGAATTAATACGATATACATAGGTTAAATGTATTAATTTTCTCAAAATTTAGTTCTGTTAAAAAAAGAGCGAAAAGAGGATTATCTTTCTTTTAAAGCTCACATGAAAGCAATAACATTTTTAAAAATATTTCCAGCGGTAAATACAAGTCCAATATTGCGATCCGTTGTTGACGTCAATGGCCGACCTGACCGTGAATCATTTTCGATGCTCTTTCGGCCATCTTTAAAACGTTTATACCAGAAATAAACTTGCGTTCGTGACAATTTTTCGTCTTCATAAGCTTTATACATTAATGCTAATGTCTCCGTGAAAGACCTTTTTAATTTTACACAAAATTTAATATTTGCCCTTTGCTCAAATGATGACATAGCGGAAACCGACGCGAGCTAAATACTTACAACAAAAATATGCCTAAAATGAAAACTACGCATGCGCATTTACTGGCGTTGCCAAATTAAATTATAGTTTAGGCTTTGTTATTTATAGTAAAATTGATTTTACATTTTTCAAAAGTTGTTTCATATTTTATTTTTTAAAGTTCGGGAACTTTTTGATCCTACCGTGTATATTAGAGATTATAAGAAATAGAGTACGAATCTTTCTTTTAAAACCAAATGAAACAAACTTCCTCAAATTCCATCGCAGTAAGGATAGTTGAAATTAGCTTCATTTGATTTTAAAGAAACCTTCGTCCTTTGCTCTGGGCTCGTAGTTATGGTATTTAAGGGCAAACTATGGACATAAGCTTTTAGAACAGTAGAATTATATATACAATGTTTACATGCAACAATGTTTTTACTTAAACAACATGGACAAGATCAGTTTGGCATTCTCAATGTATCAAAATTCGAAACTATTATAGACGCATGTTTGAAGTTTATATGTCAAGTTTGTAATTATTCTTATTTTTTAATTCATAGAAGCATTTTTTCTAGCAGACATATTCAATATTTTATCATCATCATTTTTTTTTCTTAGTTAGTTATCAAATCATTTGCAATTGTAGTTTCTTTTTTGTTTTGTCGTGTTCCTTTTTAATCAATAAAATATATAGGACTAAGGTGTAATATTCAATTCAAGCATATGGAACCAACATCTATTCATTTTTAAAACAAAGCAAAATCATAAGCTTATACAAGTTTCACTTTTTCATACAAGGCGCATGATTCTTTTAAAAAATAAACAATTTCTACTGTCCTTACTGCAATAGAAAAATTAATGGAATGCCTGTTAATTTTTCCATTGCAGTAAGGGCAGTAAAAATAGCTTATTTTTAAAAAGAATCTTACGCGTCTATAATAGTTTCAAATTTTGATAACAGATGGCGCGCTAATGCATCACACTCAATGTACATATATAAGATATTAATACAGTAGAACTTGGATAATTCGAACTTCTTTAATTCGAAAACCTCTTTAATTCGAATATTTATCTTGGTCCCTAGAATTTCCTATATAAATAATTTAACATCTTTAATTCGAATTTTTGGATAATTCGAATTTTTTTATGGTCCCTTGGGGTTCGATTTATCCAAGTTCGACTGTATTAGATATTCGAACAAATTTTTTTCATCACCTCAGAGACTGGCAGTAAATAATGACAATTGAAAACAACTGATGGTCCATTCTCAAAAATCGACAATTTCTTATAATAATAGTGATTAATCATAATGATAAAAATAACGAAAATTACCAAATTATGAATAAATCGGAATTTTAAACCAAAGAAGGTTTTTCTATATAAGATCTTAAAAAATGAAAAGTTTCTAAATAACTTTGAATACCTTTAAGCAATAAATACAAATAAAACATTTTAAATATAAAAGGATAAAAATGTATTTTTGATGTAGAGGGAGCTTTTATAATCCTTTCTCATTTTCTTTTAAATATTTTATGCGTTCAATATTTGGTTACGACCAGGTATAGGTTTGTGATATTTTCTTAATAAAATGGTGAAATAACATCCACGAAAAATTTGAATATAACAATATTTTAAAACTATATATTAAGTTTCTCTCTCTCTCTCTCTCTCTTTGCAGCGGTGGACGCCATCAATGAAGACTTGTATATATATTATATATATGTATATTTAAAAAGACAAAGGTCGCCTCTCCCGTTAAAATAGACATCAAAATTAGACGCCATTCATTGACCGTCACCGCAAACTAGCGGTCTCGGGTCGGTGGCAAAGCCACAACACCAGCTTTGGAAAACTGAAAAACATCCACCTAGAGACCATGGTTTCTGGCTAATGGCCCTCGTCAGTCTAGGGCAGACTTTATACCATGAGATCCAAACGGGATCTAGACAATATGCCAAAGAGGTATTTAGCCCTATGGCTAAAATATAGATGTCACTGACCCGAGGCCGCTAGTTGGCGTTGACGGTCAATAGATGGCGTCTGGTTTTGACGTCTATTTTGACGGGAGAGGCGACCTTTGTCTCTTTAGATCAATATCCTCCCGGAAAAATTCCATCTATATATGTATATTTATATCAATTTTATATTTTACATTTATTTATCTATATTTATCTATTTATTCAATCTTATTTATTCAAATTCATTCAATTTCGTATTTACCCATATATAATATTATATGAACATTGAAATAAAGCAGTTTCAATCTCTCTCTCTCCCCCCGATATATAAATACACTATTAATTAAACAATTTAAAAGGTTTTCAGAGATGAGTTTCTTTCTAAAACTGTCTCAAGCTTTCGGGTATCTCTGTCCATCTAACAATAGTTTGGCATGTGGAGGCGTTTCCCGCTTTGAATTTCAACATATTTCCGTTCCAATTTTTATAATACCCAGTTTATAACGAACCACGTAAATTTTAAGGGATTTTTTAAATAAAAAATTGGAGCGGTTGAAGACTCTAGCTGTCATTGTGGCAACGAATTCCAGGACTCGAAACACCTACTGCTGGAATACCCACTCTTCTTCACCGCTAGACAACAGACAATAAATAATGTTGTAGATCTATATCAATTTGTAAATAGCAGAGAGAATTATCATAGATTTAACTATTTTTGTAAATATATTTATGATTATCTTTCTAACCCCTGAAAGGTTCAGGTTCCTAATATATATTATTGTTTCTCTTTTTTTTTATTTTTGATTACTTTTTTCTTGTATAATATGTTTATAACTGTTTCTGTTTAAAAATGTAAATCGACGCAATTTTACCTAGCCGGGATATCGTGTTTTGTGTGTTGAAATAAATAAATTGTATAAGTTCCCCTTAGAAGATCAGAGATGTCCGAAAGCTTGAGACGGTTTTAAAATAAAAAGAAACTCATCTCCAGAAAACGTTTCAATTGTTTAATTAATGTCCAGGAGATTTAAAACAATTGACATAATTAAATAGCAAATAAAAACATTAAGACGCGAAATATTTCTTTCACACATAAATCAAACTTTACTGTCCTTACTGCAATAAAAAAAAAATTCGAGAGAGCTTGGATCATCAGTGGTAAACCCTACCAGCGGTTTCGCCAGTTTAATCTAACAGACCTCTTCTTTATAAATTTGATTTATATACGAAAGAAACATTCGCGTCTTAATGTTTTCTTTTGCCATATATAGATGTCTCTTTTGCTTTGTATTAACATATTTAAATCAATGACTCAATAAAATTAATTTGTTTTAAAACATAGAAAGGTTAGACAATATAATGATTATTATTACAATCAAATCGTTAAATCCATTATTTTCAAGTTAAAACAATGCTTATGAAAATTAGAAACTATTTTAAACGCGTAAGATTCTTTTCAATATTACACAATTTCTACTCCCCTTACTGGAATGTAAAAATTAATGGGAGGGCCTGGCTCATCAGTGGTGAACCCTCCCAGCAGTTTCGCCAGTTTAATCTACCATACCGCTGTTATATTGCATTTTTGTAACTTCCTTTTATAGTGATACTGATGCTAGACTCTTGGAATGGGTATTTTAGATGAAAAATGGACATAAGCTTTGAGGATAGCAGAATTACCCATTAAATTTTCCATTGCAGTAAGGGCAGTAGAAATTATTTAATATTGAAAAGAGTCTTACGCGTCTAAAATAGTTTCTAATTTTCATAACAGATGGAGCGCTAGTGCATCTTATTTTTTTTTGCTTATCCCTAGTACACGTGGTACAGGCCATGATAATCATGGTGGGTAGTTAGCGACTGCTTTTACTGTAAGCGCACCACATGTCTACACTTGTGAAAAGCAGTTCGACCTTTGCACTTACAAATGTGCCAGAGCACCGTTTGGTTACTTGCACTCGCTGGTGGGGTTGGACTTTTGCAAGAATCGGGGGCCATTGGAGCATTTTTTTTTACAGAAAAAAGTGTCCAATGCGGGAATCGAACCCGGGTCATAATGGTCGAAAACCAAACGGTTTAACCAGCCTTCCACCGACCCCCCTGTGGGTGCATCGTAATATAAAACAATGCTTAATCACCTTTATCTATGACAAAAAAATTGAATATTTCTCCTATAAACAAAGAAGAAAACTATACTAACTAAATATATAATAGGTTATAACCTAATTTAACTATCAGAAAGTGTTATTAACAAATTTCCCAAAGGAATAACGACACAATTTTATCGCTTTGATAAGGATTTATTGTCAGACTATATTGCTAACTATCAACTAACACTTCTGGTCTTTTGGGAACATCCGATGTAATTATTCAAATCCCTGGAGAGACTTGTGACAC
This sequence comes from Cordylochernes scorpioides, assembly GCA_030710605.1. NCBI lineage: Eukaryota > Metazoa > Arthropoda > Arachnida > Pseudoscorpiones > Chernetidae > Cordylochernes > Cordylochernes scorpioides. The sequence continues at coordinate 51,608,565 of CP092877.1, forward strand.
GCCTTAATTCTCTTTACTATTCAAATCTTTTAAATTCCTATTTTCCCTAAATATCTTTATTTTTTATTTAGCTCTCTTTTTCTTCTTATTGTTTGTGGAAGATCATTGCTCGATGCAAATATATATATATATAATTCTACTGTCCTGAAAGCTTATGTCCATAGTTTATTCAAAACCCATTTCTGAGATTCCACCCTTCAATGTAGCATATATAAGCAGAATGATCCCCATTACAGTATTAGAGCTCTAGGAAGTGGTCTGGTGGATTGGATTGGCGAGGCCGTTGGGAGGGTTCACCACTGATGAGCCAAGCCCTCTCTTTATTTTTTAATCGCAGTAAAGACAGTAGAGGTATGATTGAAGTGTGAAAGAAACATTCGCGTATTTTTAATTTGTTCTGTCTAATGATAATTGTTGGTGGCTGGAAGTTTACCTGTTCTCTCAGAGGTTCTTTGGCGATTCTTTTGATGATATTGAAAGGTCTTCTACCAAAATGGTCTATGAATTCTATTCTCGGTATTTTATCTTCCTTCCATACATCTCTCTCTCTCTCTCTCTCCTTCCAACAATTCTGACAACCATTCTGTACAAGATGTCCAAATACGCTCTTCCCTTCAATCATCTTCACATTCTTCTAAATTATTTGTTAGTAAAACCGACATGGACAAAACCTAAGTGGAAAGTCTTTGATATCTCCGGTTGTCTGTCAATTTAAGGAGACAGAGGCAAATTTGTTCCCACTTGGTTATCTTGTGTCGTCAATAAAGGTCACTTTTTATCGAATATCTTTCAGAATTATTGTCTGAATCTTGAAATGCATGCTAAAAGGTACAACTTCCTCAAGTTTGTCCATGAGTAGTGTACCTTGTTTATCCAACTCTTTATTCATTATGCAAAGCATTCAAAATATACATTTTTACAACAATCAATTAGTGGTCAAAATGAATATAAATCGTAAAATAAATTAAAGTCAATCGTAGTATCGTGATTTTAAATAGGAAATAGAATTTTAAAACTATTCTGAAGCTGATTATTTCTTTTTTATAATTTGATACTCTTGTATATTCTTCAGTCTGTTTAAATAAAATTAATATAAATCAACCTTCAGTAAATATATATTCCGATAGATGGCACAAACAATCATCAAAGGTGCATGATACGAAGAGATGTGACATAATAAGTAAGAAAGAAAATTATCCTTGGAATGTGAAAAAAATAGTACAAATTTGATAATGTACTGGGATAAGTTGCATAAATTATGAAAAAAGGCATCTCTTTATCGTGCAACTGAAAGTTGCTGATGGCTTGCGCCATCTATCGGAATAAATATCAACTATTCTCGTTGATTTTTAATTATTCCAGAATTGGCCAAATACCGATCCTTGATTAATCAAGAAAAGCTAACCACGGACGCGTTTCGGTCTGTTGGCCCTCATCAGCGTGGTGCAAGCTGTACCTCAACGACCAAAAAATTGGTCATTAAGGCATCCTGAAAAATCATGAAACGGGTAGTTAAGGCCAGAATTGCGTGAGACCGCGACACAATGTGAATAAATAATACAAATATGATATTGTACTGGGATAAGGTGCATAAATTATGAAAAAAAAGGCCTCTCCTTATCGTCCAACTGAAATTTGCTGATGGCTTGCGCCATCTATCGGAATAAATATCAACTATTCTCGTTGATTTTTAATTATTCAAGAATTGGCCAAATACCCATTCTTGATTAACTGATGTTTTCACCTTAAGAAAGAATGTTTCTGTAGAAGTGAATAAAACGACGGAAAATCCCCGAATTGAGAAATTTCCAGGTTTGCTCCAGTATCACTCTTCTACGTGCCATCTTGCTAAACCTCCGTTTACACCAACTTACACGGGGATTAGGGATAACCTTTCCACTGTTTGTCAGCGTCTCCAGTTTCAGAGTAGTGTCAATTTGAGAACAAAACAGTAAATTTCTAGTTCGATAACAGATTTGATTCTAAATATAGCATTTTATAAAAGCAATCGGAGGGAAGAAGTCCGACCACACCTCCCTGCGGTCCCCCCTTGACCCTTGGAATATTCAACCAAATTCTGGTTCATTTCCAATGTGACTAACGTGGCAACGGTACCCATTTTCCAATTAAGTGCATTGGATACGACAACAGCAACAACAACATAAAATCAATCAACGAATTGCAATATATTTCTTTATTAAAATGCTAAAAGCTTTCGATTAATAACCCTTTCTCATTCTTCTGAGGAAGATTTAACACTCGAAAGCTTAACGTATTTTAATAAAGAAGCAAATTACAATTCGTCATTCTTCTTTTTAACTAATTTGCAAATTTTATTAAAATTGAGTATCGCATCGCGCTGTTAAACTAGTACGAGTTATTCAAAAGAAATGTTTAAATTCGATTTTCTAGAATAATTGCAAAAGTAACTCCGCCCTTGTCGGTCTCAAGCTGAAAAAGGAGGAGGGTGGGCAGTAACAAGCTCACTAAAAAACCTGGGCTCAGCTGGCCCGGCTGATAGTACCTGTAAGGGCTCCAGGGATACAGGATGAGCAGCGTTTGTTATCCATGTTACGAGCGGCTGCACATGGCGTCTGTTCCTCATGTCAGAGGCGGCCATTTATTTTGGAGCTAAGTCGGCCTGCCACTGAATAGTGCTCCCAGTCTTAATGACAAAGGCAGACGCATTCTACTTCACCCAGTGTGTGGAGATAAGAAAGAAGAAGAAGAAGATTGCAAAAGTATAAACACCATTTTTCCAATCAGGGGATAATACAAGTTCCTTTATTAAGTTAAAATGGCAAGCTTTCAAGTATCAGCTCATTATCAGACTAATTGCTTCGTAAATACTTATAATATAGAGGAATATACATATTTACAAACTGAGTAAAGATAAATGTTGAAGGTTTTTAGATTGTATTGATAGCTAAACTTATTATAAATATAAATGCCTTCTAACTCTCTATATACTGTCAATATTTTCGACACAATTGGCCTGATGATATTTCTATAATGCCATAAGACCCTATAATAATTCTAAAATCTTAGTGTATTATGACAATATCCATAGTAAATACCAAATACTTTTAATAGAATCTATTATTATTATTGCGTATGATATTGTTTTTTACAGCACAATACAACAATGTTGGCAAGTTTCTCTAGAGTGGAATGTCGAGGTGAATAGAATCTATGATAACCAAACAACAAAAAAGCATAAGCAGATGCATATAAATATCAGAAACATATGAAACAATATGGACAAACACTACCCCATAGATGTAGGCAGTCTTCTATATATACCACAATAGTTCACGAATTTATTAAATTTAATTTGAAATCTCGAGATATCATTCAACCAGCATGTATCCTCCACCATGCACGTATATTTTCAGAATTGTTTATAACACACAAAGAATGTAATATATATATTCTCCCCCTTTCAATATCATTAATATTTGAAATATGTAAATAATAATTTGTATATAAAAATAGTATATATCATCAATTTATTACCGTGATACTCCTGTTGAAGGACTGACAAGTCCCAAAGCTTGAAAATAAAAAATTGAACAAGAAACTTAACCCTGGAAGCTTTATTTATTTTATAAAGATATCTTTAAAACCTCAAAATCTCTTCTGAAATTCATATCCTCTAATCATATATCTGAAATGATTAAAAATAATATAACAATTTTAAATATTATGATGCATTAGCGTGCCAACTGTTATGAATTTTTCCATTGCATAAAGGACAGTAGAAATTGTCTTATTTAAAAGAATCATACGCGTCTATAATAGTTTCGAATTTTAAATGTGATAAAAATATTTTCTGCTTTTTTGAATAATATTTGATACTATTATTGTTTTTTCTATATACATTTAAACCTCTCTATAGCACCCCCTCTAAATAGCGCCTTCCTCTCTATAGCGCCCGATTTTAAATACGTAGTATGATGCGATTTACATTAAAAGTGACCTGTCTATAGCACTCCCTCTCTATAGCACTCTATTTTGGTGAGTCCCAGGAGGGGGTGCTATAGACAGGTTTAGCTGTATTTTGATTATCCTGAAGATAACTTCAAACAGATGGCACGCTAATGCATCATACCATTTAAAATTGTTATATATTATTTTTATTTGTTTCAGATATATGATTAGAGAGGATATATGAAATTTAAAAGAAATTTTGAGTGTTTAAAGATATGTTTCAATGGCCAGAAAATATTAGAATTATACTATACGTAGTACGATACGATTTACATTAAAAGTGATCTGTCTATAGCACCCCCTCTCTATAGCACCCTATTTTAAATACGTAGTACGATGCGATTTACATTAAAAGTGACTTGTCTATAGCACCCCCTCTCTATAGCACCCTATTTTAAATACGTAGTACGATGCGATTTAGATTAAAAGTGACCTGTCTATAGCACCCCCTCTCTATAGCACCCTATTTTAAATACGTAGTACGATGCGATTTACATTAAAGGTGGCTTGTCTATAGCACCCCCTCTCTATAGCACCCTATTTTAAATACGTAGTACGATGCGATTTAGATCAAAAGTGACCTGTCTATAGCACCCCCTCTCTATAGCGCCCGATTTTAAATACGTAGTACGATACGATTTACATTAAAAGTGACCTGTCTATAGCACCCCCTCTTTATAACACCCTTTCTAAATGGCCGAAGTGTCTATTTTTCATAGAAATATGTATTTTGATTATTTTCATAAAAATACTATTTTGAAATCAAATGGAACTAAAAATGTAGTTTTTTGGGTTACGCGGGTTCAACAATGGGTAAGTCGATCTATGGACTTTGCAAGGCTGGGATCATCAAACTAAGCTGAGATTTCCTGAACCATACTCTGATTGCTGGAGTATTGTGAAATGAAGTTAAATCATGGCAATATCCAATGGCAAATCTAGCTGCTAGTTTTGAACGATTCAAAGTCTTTTGATTGAAATCTTTATAAAGAAATATCTATCCAACTATTGATGTACCATGATATAAGTTCAATAATGGACCTATCAAATGAAACTTCTAGCTGAAAGTATTCAATGATTCGAATTTCAAATATGGGAATCTTCAATGGCACATCTAACTGCTAGTGTTGAACGATGCAAATTTCTTTAATTGATAACTTTATAAAGAAATATCTACCCAAGTATTGATGTACCATGATACAAAGTTCAATAATGGACCTATCTAAAGAAAAATCTAACTGATGGTGTTGAATGATGCGAAGTTCAAAGATGGAAATCTCCAATGGTACATCTAAATGCTAGTGTTGAACGATTCAAAGTTCTTTGATTGAAAATTTTAAAAATAATTATCTATCCACATCTATTGATGATGTTCCATAATACAAATTCAAAGGACCTATATAAAGAAAAATCTTATTGATGGTGTTCAATGATGCGAACTTCAAAAATTGGAATATCTCCAATGAAATATCTAACTGATGGTGTACAATGATAATTTCATTTATTGATCTATCTAAGGAAACATTTATTTGAAGTTGTTCAATGATGTAAAGTTAATAGCTGGGATTCTTCAATGTTACAGCTAACTGCTAGTGTTGAACAATTCGAAGTTCTTTGATTGAAATCTTTATAAAGAAATATCTATCTAACTATTAATGCCCCACAATTCAAAGTTCAATAATGGACCTATCAAATGAAACTTCTAACTGAAGGTATTCAATGATACAAAGTTCAAATAAGAGAATCTCCAATGACACATCTAAATGCTAGTGTTCAACGATGCAAAATTCATTTATTGATGACTTTCTGAAGAAATATTTATCCAAATATTGATGATGTACCATGATACAAAATTCAATGATGGACCTATCAAATGAAACTTTTAACTGGAAGTATTCAATGATGCGAAGTTCAAATATAGGAATCTTTAATGACAAATCTAACTGCTAGTGTTGAACGATGCAAAGTTCTTTGATTGAAATCTTTATAAAGAAATATCTATACAACTATTGATGATGTACCATGATACAAAGTTCAATAATGGACCTATCAAATGAAACCTCTAACTGAAAGTATTCAATGATGCGAAGTTCAATAATGGACCTATCAAATAAAACCTCTAACTGAAAGTATTCAATGATGCGAAGTTCAATGATGGACCTATCAAATAAAACATCTAACTGAAAGTATTCAATGATGCGAAGTTCAATGATGGACCTATCAAATAAAACCTCTAACTGAAGGTATTCAATGATGCGAAGTTCAATGATGGACCTATCAAATAAAACCTCTAACTGAAAGTATTCAATGATGCGAAGTTCAAATATGTGAATTTCCAATGACAAATCGAACTGCTAGTGTTGAACAATGCGAAGTTCTTTGATTGATATCTTTATAAAGAAATATCTATTCAACTAATGATGATGTCCCATGATACAAAGTTCAATAATGGACCTATCTAAAGAAAATCTAACTGGTGGTGTTCAATGATGCGAACTTCAAAGATGGAAATCTCCAATGGCACACCTAACTGCTAGTGTTGAACGATTTAAAGTTCTTTGAATGGAATCTTTATGAAATATCTAACTAATGATGTTTCATGATAAAAGTTCAATAATGGACCTATCAAATGAAACTTCTAACTGAAAGTATTCAATGATGCGAAGTTGAAATAGGGGAATATCTCCAATTAAATATCTAGCTGATGGTGTACAATGATAACAATTTCAATAATGGACCTATATAATGAAACATCTACTTTAAGTTGTTCAATATTAACAATTTAAAAACGATAATATCCAAAGAAATAACTAACTGTGGGATTAAATGGCACAAAATTCAATGATGGACCTATCTAATGAAACATCTAACGGACTGTATTCAATGATACGAAGTTCAATGAAGGACCTATCTAATGAAACATCTAATATTTTGTTCAATAATAATCTAATGAAACTCTCAATTGATGGTGTTCAATGATGGATCTATCTAATTAAACTTTTAATTGATGGTGTTCAATGATACGAAGTTCAATGAAGAACCTATCTAATGAAAGATCTGATATTTTGTTCAATGATAATATAATGAAACTTCTAATTGATGGTATTCAATGATGGACCTATCTATTGAAACTTTTAATTCATGGTGTTCAATGATACGAAGTTCAATGAAGAACCTATCTAATGAAAGATCTGATATTTTGTTCAATGATAGGTAATCTAAAGAAACTTCTAACTGATGGCGTTCAATGATGAACCTATCTAATGAAACTTATAACTAATGGTGTTCAATTATGGACCTATCTGATGAAACTTTTAATTCATGGTGTTCAATGATACGAAGTTAATTTCTAGACATATTCAATTACACATCTAACTTGTGGTGTTCGAAGATACGAGGTTCATGAGACCTCGCGTTATGGTATAATCAAGGCGACGACGCAATGAAAATTCTTGCTATTGACTTAGAAACTTTGCGAAGATGATTCAAGGAATGTTCAAGATTGCGCAACTACTTCAGGTTCTTGCTGATGGTAAGACATCAAATTGTATTTAAACCTTAAAGTAATTGCCAAGCTGTCAGCAAGACTGTAGGATCTCTAACAGGTAGGGCTATTTTAAACCTTTTCGGGTAAGTTTTCTTGTAAATATTTTCCAAAGTATATATACAATCTGCACACATTATATCGATAGTTTCATCAACTTATAATACTCCTATTATTAGAGGAAATATGTAAATTAAATATATAAAATAACTTATTTGCATAATCATAAATGTTTAATTGGAAGATATGTTCTGCATTTAACAAGAATTAATTTGCCAGAAGTTTCTTAATAAAAAATGTCACTGACGACCTCTCTTTTGAAGATATTGATATATTTTCAAATCAATTTGAAATATAGAATCTAATTATTTGCATATACATGTATTGTAATATTTTGGAAATATAGTATTCTAGTACATATAAAGAACCTTCCTTATTTCAAATGCTTTGTGGTTCCTATATGTACACTTATCGACAAAACTTAAGGAAGTTGAACCTTTACACATGTGTATCGGGATTCTCAGACAATAACTCTGAAAGATATTAAAGTGACCTTTATTATTATTCTTCTTTCTTATCTCCACTCAATCATATTAGGGTATCAAGCTTTACAAGCTTGATATCATGACTGGGTGAAGTAGAATGCGTCTGCCTTTGTCTTTAAGACAGGGAGCACTACTCAGTGGCAGGCCGACTTAGCTCCAAAAGAAATGGCCGCCTCTGACATGAGGAACAGACGCCATGTGCAGCCGCTCCTAACATGGAGTACAAATGCTGCTCATCCTGTATTCCTGGATTAGGAACCCTTACAGGGTACTATCAGCCGGGCCAGCTGAGCCCAGGTTTTTTGTGAGCTTGTTACTGCTCCCCCTCCTCCTTTCTCATTCGGGCTTGGGACCGGCAAAGGGGGAGTTGTGATCTTTATTGAATACAGGAGATAACCAAGTTTGAACAAAATCGCCTCTGTCTCCTTAAAAAAACGGCATCAAAGACTTTTATTTCTTTAAGTTTTGTCCATAAGTGTAGATATAGTCAACATCAAGTAAATAAACACTATAGATTTTTAAAACCTTTTTGTTAAAAAATGAATTTTGTAGACAAATAGAAGTTTCTATGGCTAATAATCAATCTACCCCTTCATGGATATAAAAAGTGAACAACATATTCACCAAATTGAGCATGTATATCGGGATACAGACAATAACTCTGAAAGATTTGATATACAGTGAACTTTATTGAAGACAGGAGATAACCAAGTGTGAACAAAATATGCTCTGTCTCCTTAAAAAAAACGGCATCAAAGACTTTCCACTTCTTTAAATTTTGTTCATAAGTGTAGATATAGTCAACATCAAGTAAAAAACACTAAATATAGGTTTTTAAAACGTTTTTTATTAAAAATATTAAATTTTGTGACAAATAGAAGATTTTATGGGTAATCAATCTACCCTTCCATGGATATAAAATAGAAAAACATATTCACAAAACCGAGGCAATATTATTTCTTAGAAATAGGAATATTATTAGGAAGTAAGATAATTCTATCAGCTATACATCTCTAGTAAATCTATTCTCGGGTGAAAATACATTCAGAGGGAAATCCGGGTATTGTGCACCTGTCTTTTGTCTAGTGTGTCTATATTTATATTATATAAAATGGTCTTGTCCTTTTGCGAAAGAGTATTGCTCGATGCAAATATTTATATTAAAAATAAAAAGCCATATCCTGACAAGGAGCACATGTGCTTTATAGATGCCAAAGCACTATCTAGTGGAACAGAAATCAACTAAACATTGATTTAACCTCTTCCCTGATTTTTGGATAAATCAAGAAGAACCAACCTTTGAATTATCAAGAAAATGGGATGGCCAAATATTGGGGAACACGTTAAATTAATGTTTAGTTGATTTCTGGTCCACTAGATATCGCTCTGCCATCTAAAAAGCTCATGTGAGCGATCAGGGGGTTAGCCAAATGTTTTAATACCCTTTAAAGTGTGCCATTTAGTAAGGACCTTGAGGTCATTTGATCCAAGCTAGCGTTACGCGGATGATCTTAATCAACGCGACCAGCTAGACACTAGATAGATACATCTTAGATTTCTCAAATCAATAAAAGTCATCCACGAACGCGTTTCACGCTGTTGGTGCTCGTCAGCGTGGAGCAGGCTGTACCACTACGGGCAAAAATCGTTTCAGTCCCAGAGACTTCTTGATATTTATATGTAATTCTACTGTCCTTAAAGCTTCATGCGTATAGACTTCGGTCTAGGTAGCCTACTATCCAATGGTGTCCTAAGTGCTTATGTCCATAGTTTTCTTGAAGGCATTTCTAAGATTCCACCCTTCAGTGTAGCATATATAAGCAGAATGATCCAATACAGTATTAGAGCTTTAAGAAACATTCTTGTAGATTAAATTGGCGAAACCGCTGGAGAGTTCGACACTGATGAGTCAAGCCCTCCCAATAATTTTAATCGCAGTAAGGACAATAGAAGTTTGTTTTATATTTAGAAGAAACATTCAAGCCATAATGTTTTCATTTCCCATATATATATATAAAGGTTTTATACTATTTTTAAGGAAAGTTATAGAAAATTTTGATTTTGAATTGAGAGTATAATGTCGAATTGAGAGTTTTTTTTCTATGTTCTGCTTAAATGACGCGTAACGGCCGAGGTAAAAGCGTGAACTTGTTATATTCCCATATTGTTACATAAAAATTTAAAACCTTTTTGATACCCAAATAATAATATTTTATAATTTGTTTTTAATCATCATTAATTTACAACTATCTTTCATAAAAATTATATAATTCTACTATATATATATACTAGCGGATGTGTACCCGGCTTCGCCCGGGTTTTATCCGAGTGAAAGTTTGCCTAACGAATATTATATATTATGAAGTATAATAAAAAATGTTAAAGATTAGTTTTAATTATTAATCAAGATTGTGTGTGAATATGTGAGAAAGATGTAATATCGTTGTTGTTTTCTTGGCCGACTGTTTTACATATGGTGTTATCTTAAAATTGCTTGTTTTGAATATTTTTTTAGATTGAGTTGAATGAATTGCTGAATTTTTTTTTTGTATTTATATATAAATAAAATTAACTCTGTTGATTTTTTTTTGTATTTAATCGATAACAGCGAAGTTACGCATGTTAAAGTTAGGAAAAATATTTTGATGTTAAGCAAAACCTGCTCCATCTCGTTTTACATAAATGTTGAAAATTTGGTCGAAATTGATACATTGTAACGAAAGTTTTTAGTGAACAACACTTATGAAATTTCCATTTTATTAATATAGATATATATATATATGGCATGTTATATTGCTTTATATATTATATGAATTAAAATTCATAAATCATATAATAAAACAAGACTTTAAATTTAAAAGGAAAAATGTAAACTTTGCTATTTAAAATAAATACAACGCACCACACAATACATCCAAGTAATAAAAAGGAATACAGGAAATAAAAAAGAATTGTGTGACAGCCAAATTATTTTAGAAATGTTTTATAAAAGGAAAAAAAGTGATTTTTCTTGGCAATTTTTAGAAAAACACGTTGTTTATTGTGGTTCTCTACCGGAATATTGTTTCTCCTTCATCGTGTGTTTTCTTACACATGCATGGTGAGGGTAGAGTTATCTATTTTTTGTTTTTTATTGCGGAAAATACTTATTACCTATTTATAAATTTAATTGCTATCTATGTTTCTTTTTATTTACATATATTATCAAATATTATCTCTACAAACCTTATTGCCATGATAAAAGTTGAAAAAAGAAAAAAGGGCATCTCCTTATCGGGGAACTGAATGTTGCTGTAGTCTTACGCCACACACGCACACAACTATCGGAATAAATATCATATTTATAATTATACTGTATATTTATTCCGATAGATGGCGCAAGCCATCAGCAACTTTCAGTTGCCCGATAAGGAGATGCTCTTTTTCTTTTTCAATTTATGAACCTTATCCCAGTACAATATAAAATTTGTACCATTTTTTCACATGATAAAAGTTGTTGAATGAGAGGGCTTGGTTCATCAGTGGTGAATCCTCTTAGAGATTTCGCCAAATTAATCTCCAGACCGCTCTACTATTGTAGTGAATTGGTTTTCTTATATATCCTGCATTTACTATGGAAGACAGCTTAGGGGTGTTATCCATATTAATTATATCAGTAAAACGATATAACCTAAGGTATTACTTCTTTTTTAATGTATTACTTTAATCCCAAAACGCTTCTTTAATCTTTTTATTCTTATTTTAATAGTAAATATATCGTTGTGTGGAGATGATCTTCTGAATTATTAACTGATTCGAATTTATTTAAAAATACTTTTACTTTCTATTTTGGGAAGGGAAATTCTCGAATGTCTTCAAAACTTATATCCATAGTTCCTTTAAAATACTCGAGAGTATAGCTTGAGTATCATTATAAATGCGCCCAATGAAACATTACAGCGGTATGGTATATTAAACTGGCGAAACCGTTGTTCCAAAATCACTTTATTAGGTACCACTCAAAAATAGCAACCAAGTTTATGATATTTGCAACAATGAATAATATGTGATGGTTATTAACATATTAAACAAAATGTTAACGCGGGATTCGATCCCGGTTCATGGCTGTCAGGAATCGAGGTGTTACCCACTGGTCCACCGACGTTGACATCCACAAAGGATCCAATGGAATCTTTACAATCTACCAAAGAGGTGTTTACATGGCAAAATATCTAGGTTAAATCTATGGTCAAAATATAGATAGGAATTTTGCCAGGACGACGGTCAATAGATGGCGTCTACTTTTGAAGGGAGAGGTGACCTATGTTTTTATAGATCAATATCCTCGCGTCAAAATTTCAATCTAAATTTAATCTTTATTAAAGATATTAAAAAATTCAATGGAAAATATAAACAAGTATAAATACAATAAAATTACTTTAAAACGCTATTTTGGAGTATTGGTCAAAAGCTTACTATAAATGGATTAACGTTATTTTACAGAAATCTATAAAAATATCATTTAAGCCTACAAAATATAGCACAATAAAACGTAAAAGGGTATAACAGAAACTTTATTATTATATATATGTTATATTAAAATATTATTTTATTTTAAATTATATTTCATAGATTCAATAACTCTGCTAAATCGACCGCCAGAGGTCACGTTTCCCCTATAAAAACTCATTGTTGTTGTTTCCCGATGTCCGGCTCAAATCTTTTGTACATTATGTAAAAAGATTTTTCATTTTTTTATTCTTACGCCTTAAGCCAGGCATTACTTTTATTAAATTTTGTTCTTTATATATTCCTTTAGTTCAATTAAAGCTATTTCTAATCTTTACTATTTTATTATACTTTCAAGATTTTAACCACGACTGCATTAACATAGCGTAATGCTCAAGATAAATCAAAATCAGCAGAAAATCTCCTTTTCATTAATATAACATATAAATATATCAACGTATAAATTACAGACACTGTGAAGATCAATTAAAAGAAAAAAAAAATTTCAAGCAGTTGATTGAGGAACCAAAAGAGGCGGAAATGACGTCAATATAATTCAGACGAACGCTGCCAGTTTCGTCTGCTCAATATTGGATTGAATAGGTTTCCAGGTCGTTTTGTATTCTCCAGGGTTGTGTCTTTGGAAACTCTTTTCTAGCAACGGTTTTTCTTCTTAGATCTTCAGCTACCGAGTAAAATACCGAGTATTTTATTGTATTGTTTGTAGCTTATATTTGAGATAAATATTTAAAATGTATAGTTTTCTTTATTTCAACACACAAAACGCGATATCCCGGCTAGGGATAATTGCGTTGATTTACATTTATTTTTAAACAGAAACAGTTATAAGCATATTATATGAGTAAAAGTAATCAAAAAATAAAAATAGAAACAATAATATATATTAGGAACCTGGACCTTTCAGGTTTGAAAGATAATCACAAATATATTTACAAAAATAGTTAAATCTATGATAATTGTCTCTGCTATTTATAAATTGATATAGATATACAACATTATTTATTGTCTGTTGTCTAGCGGTGAATGTATAGTTAATAATCAATATATACCTTTTTTTGAATATATTATTGAATATACCATATAGATTTCTTCCCATCAAAATTTAAAAAAACTACTTCTTTGATGTGAAATGAAAGTATTTAATCTAGAATATTTATTTTTTCACAAAAAACAAACTTCTACTGTTCTTAGAGCGATGCAAATATTGTAAAATGTATGACAAGGCCAAGATTCCAGAGTAAAGTTAGGGGAAGATGAGTGGGGGGGATGGCCATGTGTTATCAGGGGGGCAGACGCCAAAATTGCATTCCTGTGTGGGGGAGGACAGAGTCTGGTGACATCTGCGGCAAGGAGAAGACGTGGCGACTTGCCTCCGGGCGTGTGGATGATCCTGCAAGACGGTGCCAGGAGAGCCTGACATCGGAGCAACCTACAAGGCGGTGGTCCAAGCTGGACATGTATAGTGTGGAGCGGAAAGCTTCCCACAAGGGAAGTCTCAATGATTGTATTCCTTCTGTTCAGTGCCATGTAATAAAGCGATAACTTTAGCTGTATCCCTTCGAACTCACATGTGTATCTTTGTGTTATCCTGAGTAGACAAAGAATACGAACAGCGTCTGGGTACGACGTAACAATATATATTGGGAGGGCTCATCAGTGGTGAACCCTCCCAGCAGTTTCGTCAATTTAATCTACCAGATCACTTCTTAGAGCTCTAATACTGTATTGGACGATTCTGCTTATATAGGTAGCACTAAAAGGTGGAATTTCAGAAATGGTTTAATGTTTATAAAAAGGAAAAGTATCTATTTTACAAGGTTGTCCCAAAAGTTCGTAAATACTTGCAAAATACCAATATTATTCGCCATAATATTATTCGCCGTTATGCATAAGTAATTGTATTATTATGTATTCGCCAAGTAATGAGAAAAACAACGTTTTAAGAAAAACATGAACTTTTGTGGGACAACCTTATATTCAAAATATATATATCTTCAATCCCCAAAATAGGAACTATACTCTCTCTCTCCTAAATAACACCGATATAAATTAGTAAAAGGAAAATATATTCCTTTATAAATTATCGAGCAATCAAGAAATTCCCTAATCCAATTTATAGTTAAAAGGTAATCAGATTAGATTAACCATAATTGGGTGGAAAGCAAATTGAAGTTTACAAATTAGTTTAAATTACATTTTCTCTTATTATATATTTCTCTTTATAACCTTATAAAACTTTAAAATACTTGTTTTAATGAGGCATATAAAAAACCTCGTGAGTCAGCATAAATAAGTGGACAATAAATCTATAAAAAATTGCATAATTACAAAAAAAATACTTATATGCAACTATACATAATGGTAAAGTCGAAAGAATCTTTGCTGAAAGTGTAAAACACTGACTTAAGTTTCTCTCTTTTATAGATTATCCCACACACAAAACAACAAAATATATATTACGTTAAATATTCGAATATTTTTACGTTGAAGCTTTCGGGGTATCTTCTCTTTAAAGCATTTCATTTTGTTTGATAAAGGGGACTCCACGAAAGCTTTTTTTTTTTTTCAAAAATTCGTAGAAAGAGAGAGAGAGAGTTGATATATATTTTTGTTTTAGTAATATAACCCAAATTGGCAAACTATTTTTCAAATAAGTTTATTTTATTTAAATTTGAAAGGGTAAACTTTCGAGTAAAGGCTCTTTATCAGATCTACTTCCTGTGATACGAGGCTACCTAGTCATACCTAAAGTACATCGTTGTGGATATAAACTCGTTGAAAAAACTCTTGTCCCGAAAATTCGTTTATTTTAAGTTTTTAAAGTTATTTTTTAGACTTCAACGGCTATTATATGTATGAAATTACAATTAAAATAATTTTATTGACATCTTGTCAATATATGCAAAAGTGCATAGTCTGCACTATTTAAAAATGATAATTATATATATGCATCATACTATGAACAATGTACATGGCGCCTCTGCCAGCGCTGTAGAGTTTGGTGGAGAATCGCCAGTGGGTCTCCAGCGACACCACGTATTTCGCGATCTACGAAGAATACGTAGATCACGTATGTATATATATATATATATATATATATATATATATATGTCATAATGTATGCTCTTTCAGGAATAATAAAGTAAACCTACAGTCAATCAGAGAGAGACGTAGATAAAAGGTAGCTAAAGTACGGCCATTTTGGGCCACTGGCCACATTCCGAAGGGGGGCCTTTTCTTGGAACCCTCAGGACTATTTTTGGACAGTTGGGGGGTGGTGTGCGACACAAAAGGTCGTTCAGCGGTGATATAACCTCGCGCTCCCTCTCTCTCGCTGGTTGCCTGGGATTCCTCTTCCAAACTTGTGGTTTCCTTATTTCTCCTCCCCACATTATTATCCTATTGCCACACTGAAAGTCGACAGGATCATA
Organism: Cordylochernes scorpioides; assembly: GCA_030710605.1. Lineage (NCBI taxonomy): Eukaryota > Metazoa > Arthropoda > Arachnida > Pseudoscorpiones > Chernetidae > Cordylochernes > Cordylochernes scorpioides. The sequence continues at coordinate 51,624,584 of CP092877.1, forward strand.
TCACATAAATATGAAAAAACAATAGATATTTTATATATATATATATATATATATATATGTGGCAATATCGTTGCGGGGTTTCTTGTTGTTGGATGCGAATGGTGAGATTTGGTTGAAGCGCAGTCGTTTGAGTGGAAGTTGCAGCATACAGTTAGGAATAATCAGGACACGTGATTGAGTTGGAAAATAAGAGGCAACTGTGTTGGAGGGAAGAAAGCTTGAGAAGAGCTGAGCGATTTGACTTATTAATTAGTTGATCACATGGCGATGATGAAATGAGCGGAGAGATATATCTCTAGAGTAGATGTTACCTTGTTGGAAGCGAAGGAGCACTGTCCGAACTCGGCGAGAGCCAGTGAACCCTGTAGGTGTTGTTCCTATGAGAGCTCAAGCGTAACTACCCATTCTTGCTTTCCGATTTAACACCAAGCCTCAGTTTCTCTCTGATTGGTCGAGAGATGTCACATGATCCTTTCCTATTGGTTGACCTACTTGAGGTGTTGTCTTTTGATTGGTCGAGAGATGTCACATGCTCTTTTCCTATTGGTTGACCTACTTAAGGTGCTGGCTTCTGATGGGCCGGCGGCTTCCTTTGGTGTTAGTTACGCCCGGCCTGGGTCAGGAAGTGTCTTATTTGTTCGACTCGATTTACTTCCGCGGTTATCAAAATACGTCCTGCTTTGTCAGGAAGTATTGAATGTTAGCTTTAACATTTATAACTTCTGGTCATTAGATACGTCCTATTTTTCCAGGAAGTGTCGGTTTAAACTTAGCTCGCAGGGACCTGGGGTCAGAAGGTTAACTGCGTCGTTATTAATAAATATGCTCTCCTCTAGATCTACTTTCTACGTCTTTTGTTACTTTCTTTCCTCCAGTTACCTTATTCTTTTATTAAATCTTTGAAAATCATACATGATACATACATAGTGGGTCGGGGTTGCATTTAATTATATACAAATTATGACAGATGCGCCCCCTACATGTGAAGAATTCAAGAAGGGGTTAGCCTGAGAGAATTCTGTAAAGTGAAAAATAATTTTGTGGGAAAATTAGTTGTGGGTATTGAGGGGCTATATACAAGCATTGCTGGTGACATAAAAGTAAGATAGAATGGTGTTGATGATATAGGTTGAGTATAATTAATAGAAATCAAAAATTTTTAATTGTAAGAAATCAATGAATGCTATGGTACATAGTGGGCTAAAAAAAAGGAAAATGCGCCTAAACGAATTCTACTCGAGTTAAGAAATGAATTCGAGGGAGTTCTATTAAGGCTTTTGAAATCAAAATAAAATAAAATAAAAGGTTTTTGAGCGAAATCAAAGTTGAGTGCTTGGTTGAATGGTGAGAGAAAAAAAAAAAAGGAAAAATGCCTAATTACTTTTTTGCTTGAATTTTGGAAAGGAATTCGAGGAAATTTCATAAGGTCTTTTGAGAAATCAAAATAAAATAAAATAAAAGGTTTTTGAGCGAAATCAAAGTTGAGTGCTTGGTTGAATGGTGAAAAAAAAAAAGGAAAAATGCCTAACCATATCCTATTCGAGATTGGGAATGAAATCGAAGGAATTCTATTAGGTCTTTTTGAAATCAAAAATAAAAATAAAATAAAAGTTTTTTGAGCGAAATCAAAGTTGGGTGTTTGGAAAAAAGAAAAATGAACAATAAAAAGGTTTCAACAACAAAGGGTGATTTAATGTTTTTAGTTTAATCGAAAACCAGTGGGTTTTCGTTGATAATTGAGTTGTGGCAATATAAGTCAAGTGGTAAATAGAATGATAATTGATAAATGAAAATGATAATATAAACTAATTGGTAAATAAAATGATAGTTAATGATTAAAATTGATAATAAGTTGAATAAATTGTTAAATTGATTAGACATTTATATTTTTAATTGAGAGAAAATAATGAAAATGATTGATATGAAAAATAAGGTGTATTGGTTGGAACCCTTTGGTATCTACATGCCCTGATCTACATGTATTGGTTGCTCCATTTTGCCCTATAAATGTTTTACTTGCTCAATTATGCCCTATAAATTTTTTTGTCTCATCTGTGGTGACACTTAGGTGAAAAACGTGATTCTAGCCCTCAAGTGCGTTTATGCTGTGTGTACAGGAGACATGGAAATCTATATAACCTTTATGTGTAATTTTTTGTCTTTGTGTGTGTGTTGTGAAAAATGTTAGAAGTCGGTTGTGTAAGAGATGTGTGAGCTAGTTCTAGGTGTTGTTTCGTGGATGTGTAATTGGGTGGTAAAAATCGATATGTAGACTCGAACTGGAATCAAAACCGGTGGCATAGAGGTTCCCAGTCGACCTCAATAGGGGATCTTCTCATTGTAATTAGAGATACGGAAGTGGGGTGTGTCGGGCAAACGAGAGGGAGGGAAATTGGAGATCGGACGAAGGCGCTCCGCTTTGTTTACAGAGGTCGAATTTAACCGCCGCGGACTATACTTCCTGTCGTGGTGTTTCAAATCCTCATTTCCTGCCGTCTATTTATTTTGGGGTGTGGCTCGGGGCTTGTTTTTGGAGCGTGGTTTCTCCGACATTGTTTGGTCATCTTTTCAGTTACTGTTATCTCTTCGGAGTTTATTTAGATTTTCTGCGAAGATGGTTCCTAAAATTATGAGAAGTTTTATAAATGTTTGTCCTAGATTAAAAACTACCTCTTGTAGTTCGAAGATTTTCTGCGCGGGCATGGCATATATAAACAAGTAATTAATGAATAAAATTGGGATACAGTTGTACGGTAGAACTAATAAACAAAGGATAAAAATCAGGTGAAATATAGGATATTGTCCCATGTTCGTCCATATTTTTGTAACTGGGGACTCTGAAATATTTGCTTGAACCTTATTAATTGTAGAATTTGAATGATTGGTAGGTTCGTAGTTCTCCTGTTTGATATCTTTAGGGGGTGGTGTGATATGATTGAGCTGGTTGTCAGGTTTGCAGTTTTTAACATCGGGGAAGAGTGATGTAAATCGTCTTGTTGCAAAAATGGCAGGGTCTAAATGCCTGAAAGGTTCGCTGCTGGTGGGTTTGAACCTTAATGACTCTGTTGGGAATAATTCGGGTGTTAAATGTTTGAAAGGGAACGTATAATTGGGGTTGTGCTTTATATGATAGGTGCTAACGGCGGGTGGTGATATATAATGGATTTTTTCTGTATACAGTTTAAGTTTGTTGACGTGGATTGTGTCAGTGTCTCTTTGAAGTGGTTGATTTGGTCGATCTATGCGGACCACATTTGGTGAAATAATTTCTAATATTGTGTGAGGTCCTGTGAAATATGGCGCAAGTTTCCCTGTATTTGGGTGGTGATATAATTTTACTAATACTAGATCACCTACTTCGAAATGTGGTTGCTTGTGTCGTTGGTCATAAGTGTTTTTGTCTTGTAAATGTTTGTTTTGTGTGCGTGTGTGATATGTTTGGTGTACGAAATTTTGTTTTGTTTGTGGGTTTTACTTGTTTGACGATGTCTTGTGTCATGTGTTATGGTCTGCCAATACATTGTGAAGAGATAAGTTGGTGTAAGTTCGACGTTATTTGTATTTTGAAAAGCCGGATGTTGTATCCATTTATTAAATCGAATGGTCGTCGTGACTTTAGAAAAAACGCTATTCAGTGATATTAGAATGGAATTGAGTGAAAATGAGGCTTACGACGTGAACACGTGTTGGGTGGAGACGTGTCACAGGTGTGTTGAAAGGCGTCTGTGGCCTGAAATGAAAAGTTTTGTGGGTGACCTGTGACACGAATCGAAAAAAAAAATTGTGAATGAAAAGGTGTCACGCGAAGTCCTTATTTGTACGAAATCTAACTTGTTCTCACTATGAACAACAAATTTATTAAAGTCATATATCGAAATTTCTATTGTTAGTGTATATGGTACCTTTTAAGGTGAACATTTTTTTAGTGTTTTGGGTAGATGAGATGATTGTTACTAACGACGGTGCATGCGTTTGTTGGTGGCTGTCGTCTTTTGGCGCGAGTGTCGTGCTTGTTGGGCGGGTTGTACGTGTTTGCTAGCGTGAAAACCGTCCTTTGGCTGGGTGTTGTCGGTGTATTGTTGTTGCGAATGTCGTGATTGTTGCTAAATACGTTTGTGGGATTGTTGTGAGGTACATTTTTATGGCGTGGCGGCGTATGGTCATGCATAGATTTTGTGTGGTAAGTGTGTGAGCTGTACTGACATGTTTTTTTTGGGCATGGTGAGGGTTGAAGCCGTTGTGGCTTATATTTGAGAGCATATAGTACTGGTAATTGGTTGAGTGATAAACATGGTAGTGGGGTCAATGAATGCAGGCAAGGGTTGTCCTGTGTGACAAATTTGATTGTAGTGCAAGTCCTTTCGGACAGGTTTGGCCTAGCCCGTGCGTGCATTCATTGAGTACAAAGGTTAGATATGGTTAAAAGGGGTAGGTAGCTAGGTAAAAGTTCAAAGTCAATTCCTTGACGCCATAGGGTGGGTGCCTACCTCAGTTCAACAGGTCTCCTTTGGGACGTCTTGGTTTGGGATGGTTGGCTTGGCTCGGGACTGCTCGCACCGTCCGCGAAATTGAAGTGAAGTCCGGTACTGGAAGATCATTTTGGGATCGTTGGGGCTGTCCCGGATCGCGCGGATTGGTTTCGGGGACTGTGTACGGCATGGCGGTGGTTGAATCCTCGGTGGTCGGTGTCCGGCCTTGGTGACACTCGCCTGGGGTTGGTGGGGGTTGTGTCCGTCGTCCTCCCCGGGGAATGGCGCTCCGGAATTCCGTCTCACTTTGTGGGGCGTTGACACGTCGGATGGCCACGGTCATCTGCCATATGATGGCCGCTAGAAGGCGTCTGGTCGCCTCTCTTCTTGTCCGCTTCTTCGTTGTCAGTTTCTTTCCGTTCGTTGCCAGTTTCTTCTCTCTTGGTTTGTCATTGCCTTTTGTTTTGCTGGCGCCTGGGCTAATTTCCATCTTTATCCTGATTAAGTTCCATAATCTTTATCCTGTCGACTTAACCGTTCTGTGGCAATATCGTTGCGGGGTTTCTTGTTGTTGGATGCGAATGGTGAGATTTGGTTGAAGCGCAGTCGTTTGAGTGGAAGTTGCAGCATACAGTTAGGAATAATCAGGACACGTGATTGAGTTGGAAAATAAGAGGCAACTGTGTTGGAGGGAAGAAAGCTTGAGAAGAGCTGAGCGATTTGACTTATTAATTAGTTGATCACATGGCGATGATGAAATGAGCGGAGAGATATATCTCTAGAGTAGATGTTACCTTGTTGGAAGCGAAGGAGCACTGTCCGAACTCGGCGAGAGCCAGTGAACCCTGTAGGTGTTGTTCCTATGAGAGCTCAAGCGTAACTACCCATTCTTGCTTTCCGATTTAACACCAAGCCTCAGTTTCTCTCTGATTGGTCGAGAGATGTCACATGATCCTTTCCTATTGGTTGACCTACTTGAGGTGTTGTCTTTTGATTGGTCGAGAGATGTCACATGCTCTTTTCCTATTGGTTGACCTACTTAAGGTGCTGGCTTCTGATGGGCCGGCGGCTTCCTTTGGTGTTAGTTACGCCCGGCCTGGGTCAGGAAGTGTCTTATTTGTTCGACTCGATTTACTTCCGCGGTTATCAAAATACGTCCTGCTTTGTCAGGAAGTATTGAATGTTAGCTTTAACATTTATAACTTCTGGTCATTAGATACGTCCTATTTTTCCAGGAAGTGTCGGTTTAAACTTAGCTCGCAGGGACCTGGGGTCAGAAGGTTAACTGCGTCGTTATTAATAAATATGCTCTCCTCTAGATCTACTTTCTACGTCTTTTGTTACTTTCTTTCCTCCAGTTACCTTATTCTTTTATTAAATCTTTGAAAATCATACATGATACATACATAGTGGGTCGGGGTTGCATTTAATTATATACAAATTATGACATATATATATATATATTGTAAATTTGAACTATTTTTTGACGCAATGATTTCTTAATAAAACAATTTTCTATTGCCCTAACTGCAAATAATGGGAAAGCATGGCTCATCAGTGATGGGACATATTTGTCGAAAAAAAAGTCACATTTCCAAAAACAAATAGCTCACTTATGTATAATGCTTATGAATACTATTCGTTATATATTATAAATGTATACATTTTACATTTATAGTATAATTTTTCTACTAAAAATACTTAATAATTAAATTGAGCATTACTAAATTACAATAATAAATCCTGAGTTCAACTGACCCGGTTGATGGACTTCAGCAATGGTCCCACTCCAGGGATACTGAGGAGCTGCGTCTGTACTCATGTTAGACTCATCAGCAAAGGCTTCCATGTTAGGAACGGCCTCAAATTACAGATAAAGTCATACTTTCACCAAAGTGGGCCTGGACCATGGTGCCATGATCAACGAATGCTGCACCCCTATACCCCATTCCATGAGATCATGAGCTCGTGGAATTCGTGTAATCTTTACACAAGGGGATAAGAAACAACACAATAATAGCAACGATACAAATAAAATATGGTATTAAGCCAAAATAATGAAGGTATCATTACTAAACAATAATGATGACAAAAAGAATCAGATCACATATGACAATAAAGATATCAGGTTATATCTAAATAGTTAAATAATAGCTCATTTAACTACACCTTATTTTAGTACCGTGAGGCATTTTTTAACGTTTTTATTATCGATTTCAGCTTTTTCCTTGGGAGCTAATGTTGGCAACATCTTAATGACCTCGCCGTCAGTTTCAATCAACTTGTTTGCAGGGGGAGATTAGGCGCAGAACCTGGGAGCTATAGCCCTTCTACTGGCTTAACCTAGCTTGACACTATAGCATCCATATAGGTTTGATCATTGCTATAACCGATAAGGTGAAACCTCCCCGTTGGTTTACTCCAGCTTGTTGTAGAACATTCAAACATTCTCCGTTGGCTTACTCCAACTTGATGTATAGCATCCATACAGGTTCGAACATTCCTATAAAATATAGGGTGAAACCTCTCCTTTGGCTTATTCCAGCTTGTTGTAGAACATCCATACAGGTTCAAACCTTCCCATTGGCTAACTCCAACTTGATGTATAGCATCCATACAGGTTCAAATATTGCTATAACCGATAGAGTTAAACTTCCCCGTTGGTTTACTCCAGCTTGTTGTATAGCATCCATACAAGTTCAAACATTGCTATAACCGATAAGGTGAAACCTCCCCATTGGCTTACTCCAGCTTGATGTATAGCATCAATACAGGTTCAAACATTGCTATAACCGATAAGGTAAAACCTCCCCATTGGCTTACTCCAGCTTGTTGTATAGAATCCATACAGGTTCAAACATTGCTATAACCGATAAGGTGAAACCTCCCCATTAGTTTACTCCAGCTTGATGTATAACATCCATACAGGTTCAAACATTGCTATACCCGATAGAGTGAAACCTCCCCGTTGGTTTACTCCAGCTTGTTGTATAGCATCCATACAGGTTCAAACATTGCTATTACCGATAAGGTGTAACCTCTCCGTTGGTTTACTCCAGCTTGATGTCTAGCATCCATACAGGTTCAAACATTGCTATAACCGATAAGGTGTAACCTCTCCGTTGGTTTACTTCAGCTTGATGTCTAGCATCGATACAGGTTCAAACATTGCTATAACCGATAAGGTGTAACCTCTCCGTTGGTTTACTCCAGCTTGATGTCTAGCATCCATACAGGTTCAAACATTGCTATAACCGATAAGGTGAAACCTCCCCGTTGGTTTACTCCAGCTTGATGTATAGCATCCATACAGGTTCAAACATTACTATAACCGATAAGGTGAAACCTCTCCATTGGTTTACTACAGCTTGATGTATAGCATTCATACAGGTTCAAACATTGCTATAACCGATAAGGTGAAACATCTCCGTTGGCTTATTCCAGATTGTTGTAGAACATCCATACGGGTTCAAACATTGCTATAACAGATAAGGTGAAACCTCCCCATTGGTTTACTCCAGCTTGATGTATAGCATCCATACAGGTTCAAACATTGCTATAACCGATAAGGTGAAACCTCTCCGTTAGCTTATTCCAGATTGTTGTAGAACATCCATACGGGTTCAAACATTGCTATAACAGATAAGGTGAAACCTCTCCGTTGGTTTACTCCAGCTTGATGTCTAGCATCCATACAGGTTCAAACATTGCTATAACCGATAAGGTGAAACCTCTCCATTGGTTTACTCCAGCTTGATGTATAGCATCCATACAGGTTCAAACATTGCTATAACCGATAAGGTGAAACCTCTCCATTGGTTTACTACAGCTTGATGTATAGCATCCATACAGGTTCAAACATTGCTATAACCGATAAGGTGACACCTCTCCGTTGGCTTATTCCAGATTGTTGTAGAACATCCACACGGGTTCAAACATTCTCTGTTGGTTTACTCCAGCTTGATGTATAGCATCCATACAGGTTCAAACATTGCTATAACCGACAGGATTATAAGTCTCAATGTAGGTTTTGAACGGATGTCCTTAATGCCTTTTCGCAATATTTTGTCCCAGCTTAGCTAAAAACATCTGACGACTACCACTCTCCATTGAAGTAAAGATCCGTCAATATATGGATTGAATATAACTCAATTTGCATTGACGTGACCAGTATAATTCATCATTCTAGATAAACAAACTCTGATCACAAAAGAATGAATCTAATTTGAAAAAGAGATTGCCATCGTATACGCCTGAGGCTATGATCCTGTCTAGAAAGAATGTTTCGGAAATTCTCTATAGAAATTCCCTAGATAATTATTCAAAGAACTTTCATTGAAATTTCTCCGGTAAATTGACAATTAATGCGAATTAGTCAGGTGTATAATTACCCTTATTTTTAATTTTTTATTGTCTTGTTACCTTTAATTCAATAAAATTATAAACGAATTTGAAAACGTTTTGTGATGTATTTGGGTGATTATGTTTAAGATTTTATAAAATAGTATTTATTAGAAACAAATAAAACTGCATTTTAATATTTAAATATGCAGGAATTAAAAATAATGTAAACAAGATGATGATACGTTTTAATATTTGCAGTAGATGTTGTCATGTCCAATGAAGAATCTCAGATGTCTCCATACATCTCTATAACAGCAGTCGCAATGTCCTCTATCTTGGATGTGTAAAGCTGCTGTTCTGGGTCCATGTCAATTTTCTGTTGTTGTTGTCGTGTCCAATGAAGAGCCTCAGATGTCTCCCTGCATCTCTATCACAACAGTCGCAATGTTCTCTATCTTGGGTAAGTAAAGCTGCTGTTCTGGGTCCATGTCAATATTCTGTTGTTGTAGTCGTGTCCAATGAAGAGCCTCAGATGTCCCCATGCATCTCTTTCACATCAATTGCAATGTTCTCTATCTTGGGTGTGCAAAGCTGCTGTTCTGGGTCCATATCAATTATACTGACTCCTTGTTGTTGTTGTCGTGTCCAATGAAGAGCCTCAGATGTCTCCATGCATCTCTTTCACAACAGTTTACAGTCACCTTTTGATATTTTATAATCAAATAATATTTATGACCAAATATATAACAATTCCTTATATCCTTTTTAAACCTGAATCTGTCAGGTGGTCTTCCATTCTCTTTTAAGATACTGTCTTGGTGTATTATGCTCCTTAGTTGGGGGAGACACTGGATTCGGTTCTTCTGAGGTCCCAGAAGTAGGCTGGAACACTGGGAGTCTTCTTCACTAGACAATGCGTCCTTATCTGAGGTAATCTCAGTGCGCTCTTGAGGATTTATTGACTCTGATAAGAAAACCTCCAGAGCAAAATTTGTCAAAATCCAAAATTTCTTTTTTGGCTTGTATATTATAGTAGCATTTCCCTAATGTTTCCTTCTTTCCACTTTTCAGCATCAAAAACAGTCTCCCCAAAAATATTTTCGTCGACTTCAAAAATTATGAAAATTTTACTTATTAAATTTAACCTTACTCTCCAAAATTGTTTGTAAGAGGTTTTATTGACTTCTCAATATCCTTTAAAAAAACTAATGGTGAAGCGCTTTCATGCTTGAATGTTGCACTGTTCTGCACGCCAATAATACATTTAGATTTAATTTCAATTCATGGACACATTAATTTTCATTTTATCTAATAACCACTTGAGCTTTTCATATGCTAAAACGATTTCATTTATATATATATATTTTTTTAAATAGAGAAATCCATAAATAAATCTTCAAATAAAAAGACATATATTGGAACAAAATATTATTTATTTGACCAATATTTCAGTTGGCTGAACGCCAACCTTTATCAAGGTATTATAACATATTAATGTGTGCCAATAACAAACTCAGCGTCACATAACGTCAATATAATATTTATTAACGTCAATTTCTATGACGTTATGTGGCGCTGAGTTTGTTGTTGACAAACATTAAAATGTTATAATACCTTGATAAAGGTTGGCGTTCAGCCAACTGAAATATTGGTAAAATAAATGATATTTTGATCCAATATATGTCTTTTTAATTAAAAATTTCATATATATTCATCAAGACTGGCTTCATCTATCTCCTGTAATAATCTATTCTGTAATTTATCAGACCTAACACCACAATTACTAATTTATCTCTTAACAATTCATTAAGACTATTCTCTCACAAATTTACAAGAATCTAAAATATTTCTTAATACTACCATATACGCTGCTATGGATTCATTTTCCTACATTCTTTTATAAGATTTGAATCTGGTAGGGATTACTTCGGTGTAGGTGATAGGTTGCAATATAGTAACAATTTCATTTAAAATCTTTACGCAAATCTGGTGCAAATAGATTTTCGGACAATCAATACAATTTTGAACCTATAATTGTTGAAAGGATTGGAAAAAATTATAGATTCGTAGAGGAAGAGAAAGATCATTTATTACCTAGAGGTATTAAACAATAAAATAAGGACAAAAGAGATAAAATTATATGTACATCAGTAGCTCACGCCGGCCTATCCAATAACAGCTAGCCTACTAACAATCCAACAAGGCCGCGCTATATAGACAGATATGTCAATTACCATAAACAATACTAAAATTATATGCAAATTACAAAGAGTATTATATCGTAGATATATCTCGAATTGCTACTTTTAACAGAAAGGATTGAAATATATTTACTTTCAGGTCTTATATTTACTAAAAAAGCTCAACGCAGCTATTAAACAACAAAAAATAAACTTCGGAATTGTCTTCTTAATTAAAATTCTGAGATTTTATTTGTTGGGTAAGCCATTTTGTGTAATTATCGTGCCTGAAAGAGTTTTATCTTCGTCAACATCTGTGATGTATTTGTGTTATTAAGTTTAATTTAGAGTTTTAAAGAATATTATTTATATGATCCACTAGCGTCCCATCTGTTATGAAAATTCGAAACTATTTTAGACGATTAAGATTCTTTTTGAAATTAAACAATTCTACTGCCCTTACTGCAATAGAAAAATTAACGGGAGGGCTGGCTCATGAGTGGTGATACTTCCCTGCGGTTTCTCCCGTTTAATCTGCCACACTGCTGTTATATTGCATTTTTCGATCTTCCTTTTATAGTAATACTGTTGCTAGACTCTTGGAATGGGTATTATAGATGAACTATGGACATAAGCTTTGAGGACAGCAGAATTACGGAATTGCGATATTTGCGGAAAAGCGATTGTTCGAAGCATATTATATATTTATAATTGTGTGTAATTCTACTTTCCTTAGAGCTTATGTCCATAGTTCATCTAAAATACCCATTCCAAGAGTCTAGCATCAGTATCACTATAAAAGGAAGATCGAAAAATGCAATATATGGTAGATTAAACTGGCGAAACCGCTGGGAGGGTTCACCACTGATGAGCCAGGCCCTCCCATTAATTTTTCCATATTGCAGTAAGGGCAGTAGAAATTGTTCAATTTCAATAAGAATCTTACGCGTCTGAAATAGTTTCGAATTTTCATAATATTATTTATTAGCAACAAATACAAATTTCATTTCATTATATAGATATGAAAGAATAAAAAGAATCAAATAATACAGCAGGTTTCTAAAGATGAGTTTTATTTTCATATTTATTAATGCAATCTCAAAGCTTTCAGGCATCTCTTTCCTTCTACAGGAGAACATGAGAGCGAATAATAATAAACGTCGTTTATAAATCTAAAATATTATAAAATAAATGAGCTTCCAGGGTTAAGTTTCTTGTTCAAAATTTTATTTTCAAGCTTTCGGACTTGTCAGTCCTTCTACAGGAGTATCACGATAATAAATTGATGATATATACTATTTTTAATATGAGATGCACTAGCGCGCCATCTGTTATCAAAATTCGAAACTATTTTAAACACGTAAGATTTTTTTTTGAAGTTAAACACTTTCCACTGCCCTCACTGCAAGCTGGGAGGGTTCACCACTGATGAGCAAGGCCCTCCCTTTTAATTTTTCAATTGCAGTAAGGGCAGTAGAAATTGTTTAACTTCAAAAAGAATCTTACGCGTTTAAAAGTTTCTGTCAGTGCAAAGTCGAACTGCTTTTCACATGTGTAGACATGTGGTGCGCTTACAGTAAAAGCAGTCGCTAACTACCCACCATGATTATCATGGCCTGTACCACGTGTACTAGGGATAAGCAAAAAAAGGTTTCGAATTTTGATATACTATTTTATTATTAATTATTTTTTTCATTAATTTATTTATTATCGTGATACTCCTGTTGAACAAGTCCGAAAGCTTGAAAATAAAAATTTGAACAAGAATCTCAGCCCTGGAAGCTTCATTTATTTTATATTATAAATCAGGGAAGATCGTTTATTTATAAGTGTGAAATATATCTTACTATACCTTAACTATTCGTACATATCATATCCATAATTAAAGCAAGATATTCTTTGTTGTTGTTGTTGTTGTGTCCAATGAAGAGCCTCAGATGTCTCCATACATCTCTATCACAGCCGTCGTTCTCTATTTTGGGTGTGTAAAGCTACTGCTCGGGCCCATGTCAATTTTCTGTTGTTGTTGTCGTCGTGTCCAATAAAGAGCCTCAGATGTCTCCATACATCTCTATCACAGCCGTCGTTCTCTATTTTGGGTGTATAAAGCTACTGTTCTGGGCCAATGTCAATTTTCTGTTGTTGTTGTCGTGTCCAATGAAGAGACTCAGATGTCTCCATATACATCTCTATCACAGCCGTCGTTCTCTATTTTGGGTGTGTAAAGCTACTGCTCTGGGCCCATGTCAATTTTCTGTTGTTGTTGTTGTCGTGTCCAATGAAGAGCCTCAGATGTCTCCATACATCTCTATCACAGCAGTCGTTCTTTATTTTGGGGTGTAAAGCTACTGCTCTGGGTCCATGTCAATTTACTGTTGTTGTTGTTGTTGTCGTGTCCAATGAAGAACCTCAGATGTCTCCATACATCTCTATCACAGCAGTCGCAATGTCCACTATCTTGGGTGTGTAAAGCTACTGCTCTGTGTCCATGTTAATTTTCTGCAAGGCTGCGGCCATTTCTGGGCATGAGAATATGTGAGTATGTGTTAGTTCCACACCAGGACAGTTGTTTAATGTCCTATAGGTTCTTGTGCCATATGGATGTATTGTCATTCCTTTGTAGTGTTTTGTTCTGAGTCTTGTTATGCTTTTTGTAATTATTCTCCCAGAGTTTATTTCGCCTATCTTTTCTTATTTTTGTTCAATTATCTTGTATTTTGCCAAAGCATCAGCGTCAAAGATATTCTCTGATAAATGACAAAGCATCCCATTTTCTTAATGGATTATCTATAGTCTAACACACAGAACAAACCTCCCACTCTATTGTACTTTCAATCAGTTCATTTTGAAGCCGCTGTTCGATACAGAACAATGCAGAGAGCAATATTTCGACCTAAAATTCCGATAAAAACACTCAACAAATCGATAAAGGAACCATTAGCTGCTTCAATGATTTATAAAATACATTTTTCAGAGCTATTACATGAATTGAGGCCATTTATCATTGTTTTTTATAATAATGACTTAACAATCGTTCATTGTAAAATTTGTCCAAATTGATAATCTTTTTAATTCTTAATATTTTTATGCTTGATATAAATTTTTTGCTTATCCCTAGTACACATGGTACAGGTCATGATAATCATGGTGGGTTGAAGGCTACTGCTTTTACTGTAAGTGCACCACATATCTTCACATGTGAAAAGCAGTTCGAATTTTGCACTTACAAATGTGCCAGAACACCGTTTAGTTACTTGCAATCGCTGGTGGGGTTGGACTTTTGCAAGAATCGGGGGCCATTGGAGCATTTATTTTTATTAAATAAAAAATATAAACAGTAGCAATGCATTTATTTATTTGTTAAAAGTGCAAGCTTTCGGATCTTTATAATCCTTCCACAGGCATAGAGCTATACGTTGAGAGAATGAGAATATATAAATATTATTTACATATAATATAATACACTGCGGCCTGTGATTGTAAAACGACACTTGAAGTTACATCGCATGAGTTTCTTTTCAACGAAATATCAAATTTTTGTATTTCAAGGTAAAATATCGACTATTTCTAACCTTTTTTGGATGAGGTATAAAAGGGTAAATTATGAAGAGTAATGACGAACGGAAAAATAAAAGTCATTACTCTTCATAATTCACCTTTTCATACCTCATCCAAAAAAGGTTAGAAATAGTCGATATTTTACCTTGAAATAAAAAATTTTGATATTTCGTTGAAAATAAACTTTGCGGTGTAACTTCAAGTGTCGTTTTACAATCACAGGCCGCAGTGTATTATATTGTATTATAAGTTACTTTATGTATAATTTACGAACGGAAAAATACGTCCAGGGTAGCCTAATGGACATGGCAGCTGCTCGGTAAGCGGAACATTGTGGGTTCGATTCCCATCCCTGGACACTTTTATTTTTCCGTTCGTCATTACTCTTCATAATTCACCCTTTCATACCTCATCCAAAAAAGGTTAGAAATAGTCGATATTTTACCTTGAAATAAAAAATTTTGATATTTAGTTGAAAAGAAACTCATGCTGTGTAACTTCTCAAGTGTCGTTTTTTTTATTTACATATATTTAAAGATAACAAATTCAAATTTACATAAACATTTTATAAAAAAATATATATATATGTCATAATTTGCATAATACCCAAGAGGTATAAAATAAGTATGTTAAACTGTAAATATGTTAAGCTTGTGTTAAAATGTATATATGCAAATTCATCCATCTATAAATACACTGTACAAAATAAAAGTGGGAACCAAGGCGGGCGAATGCTATGGCATGCCGCGCATGCGCTGCTCACTTAAACTAATTTTTGAAGTTTATACGCATAACGGTTGCACACTTCCATTCGATCACGACATATATAGCATGCTGTTGACGTTATGTGGTGATGAGTTTGTTGTTGACACACTTTAAAATGTTATAACACCTTGATAAAGGTTGGCGTTCAGCCAAATGAAATATTGGTTAAATAAATGATATTTGATCCAATATATGCCTTTTTAATTAAAAATTTATCTATGGATTGCTCTATTTTTAAAACATATATATATATATATATATATATATATATGTAATATTGTTGCAAATGTGATTCTGCCGACGTATGGATGAACTGGCAGTCGTGTACGTGAGGCGAGTGTTGATATTCTTCCCACACGCGGACAACAAGAAGCAGAGGCTGGGCTAGATGTTAGCACCGAGAGTGATCGGGAACAGCCCATGGGACAGAGGTAGAGGCCATGACACAAACTTGGATGCTTATCCCCGAGACATGGAGAGAGAGACTGTGTGAGAGACCGAAGCCGTCTGCCGATGGCCACCCTCTAAAACATCTGCTGACCCCCTGCCAAAACCTGTCCTGTTTTCAGGGGTCGTCTATAAATAGTCCCTGGGGGCCCCACATAGGCTTTGGCATTTTCCTCCTCTCTCCCCAGCTGTCCCCAGCTGACCGCTCTTTGGATTTTTATTTTGACGTCAACAATTTTAGTGTTACATACAAATAGGGGTTTACAGGTAGTATCAATAAAGATATAGCATATATACAAAATATAGGGGTGGCAGCAAACAGAAACGGTATACATTCAAAAAGAAGGGCAGGATCTTTTAAGGTATCGGCTCTAACTAATTGGAAGATATGTAACATATACTAAAAGTGTCATACAGTTTAAAATATACGATATATATATAAAGAGACAAGGGTCGCCTCTCCCGTCAAAATAGACGTCTAAGACCAGACACCATCTATTGACCGTCGCCGCAACTAGCGGCCTCGGGTCGGTGACAAAGCCACAACCCCAGCTTTGGCAAACTGAAAAGCGTCCACCTAGAGACCATGGATTCGGGCTAATGGCCCTCGTCAGTCTAGGGCGGACTTTATCCCATGAGATCCACACGGGATCTAATGGAATCTTGACAATCTGCCAAAGAGGTGTTCAACTGGCAAAGTGGCAAATTTCCATCTATATTTCAGCCATAAGTATGGCCCAGCCACTTTGCCAGCTAAACAGCTCTTCGGCAGATTGTCAAGATTCCATTAGATCCCGTGTGGATCTCATGGGATAAAGTCCGCCCTAGACTGACGAGGGCCATTAGCCCGAAACCATGGTCTCTAGGTGGACGCTTTTCGGTTTGCCAAAGCTGGTGTTGTGGCTTTGTCACCGACCCGAGGCCGCTAGTTGCGGCGACGGTCAATAGATGGCGTCTGGTTTTAGGCGTCTATTTTGACGGGGGAGGCGACCCTTGTCTCCTGAGATCAATTTCCTCCCGGCAAAATTTCCATCTATATATATATATATATATTTAAAAAGTACACGTAGTACAGGCCATGATAATCATGGTGGGTAAGCGACTGCTTTTACTGTGAGTGCACCACATGTCTACACATGTGAAAAACAGTTCGACTTTGCAATTTTATCTTTTAATCGATTCTTATGTTTATTAAAAGAGGACAATTTCTGATCTTCCAGCTGAATGTTGTTGAATGATTCACTGCCATCTATCGGAAAATATATCAACTATAGGGTTGATTGAAAATTAGAAATATATTTCAAACGCTATTTTTTAAAACATATATTAAAAATATATTTTTCCAGATGTTTGTAGAGATAGATTTAAAAATCTACACTCACAAACAAAATATAAAGAGGTTGTGTTATTGTTGCTTATTCCTCAAGTCGTTTAAGCGATCTCCATTAGGTTCCATTGTCTCAGCTTTTCTATTATAGTCCTGGGGTTTTCCCAGAGGTCTTTTTTGTAGGATTTGATACAATTCAATACATGTCAGGACTGGCTGGTTGAATATCGCATTTGGGGCATTTCGGGAATGTCTGAATTAAAAATAAGTTGTACCTTATAGAATGTATATCGAGATTCAGACAATAACTCTGAAAGATATCGAGAATGGAACTAATTGGTAATTTCCTGAGAAGACCCTACGCTATTTTCAAGAGACTAGCAATAGAAATGAAGCTATGTGAACACAGTAATACTGCCCACTAACTTATAGATAGGTAGAAATAGATACATAGTTTTTAACAAATGAAAACATTAAGGTGAGAATGTTTCTTTTCACAAATAAATCAAACTTCTACTGTCCTTACTGCGATTTAAAAATATTGGGAGGGCTTGACTCATCAGTGGTGAACCCTCCTAACAGTTTCGTCAATTGAATCTACCAGGCCACTTCTTTAGAGTTCAAATACTGTATTGGACGATTCTTCTTTTATTTGCTACACTGAATGGTGGAATCTTAGAAATTATATTTAAGTAAACTATGGACATAAGCTTTTAGGACTGTAGAATTACATGAAAGCTTTTGTCCATAATTTATTTAAATACCATTTCTAAGATTCCACCCTTCAATTTAGCATATAAAATCAGAATGATTCAATACAGTATTAGAACTCTAAAGAAGTGGTCTGGTAGATTAAATTGGCGAAACCACCGAGAGGGTCGCAACTGATGAGCGAAGCCCTCCCAATATTTTTTCATCGCAGTAATGACAGTAGAAGCTTGATTCATTTGTGAATAGAAACATTCGCGTCTCAATGTTTTTATTTGTTATATATAGATGGCGCGTTATTGCTTCGTATTAACATAGTATTTTTTTATTTGGCTTACTGTATTTTTTGCAAATATTTTCTCTATAAAAGATAATATGTAAAAAAACATTATGCGACTTATTATTATCATTGATAAAAATATTAAAAGGTTCATGCTTTTGTGAAGCAAGAAAATGATTATTCTTTGAGTGTGAAAGCTTGTAAAAATAGGAACTTACCCTCTATTATTAATTTGTTTATTTTTTGCTTTGTCGTCTGTTTTGCACAAGTTGAATCTGGTTAGAACGATGTATGTAAATTAGATGATTATTTTGCTGTCTTAAATACGAGGTAATTAACTCTCTCTATATCTAAAAATGTTTAAAGTTTATTAAATTAATTTTATAAATCCGAGAGTTGCCTTCAAAAAACTATCCAACATTTTGTTTTACCACAAAATACCTTGAGTTGATATTAATCTAAATTGAACTAATTTTAACCTTGAAATTATAATATTATATATTACAAGAGAAGGAATCACCAGACAACATCTTGAAGAAGAATTCAAAGTTTACGGCGACGCGTTTGTTTATTCTTTTGCTAAAAATATTTATTATTATATATATATTTGCCCAAAGATTGTTTAAATTAAAAAATATTAAATATAACAATATACTACATATAGTTATACTACAATATATAAAACACACACGCCATGTTTTATTCATCCAATTTACCTGTAAAAGAGGAGGCAGAATATCAACCATCACCAATCAATCATACTCCATCAAAATTTTTATATCCAACTTCGAAAAAAAAAATATTGAAAAAAAAAACAACGTTAAAAATCATATTTTCTTGAGAATAAAAATTTATGGATAGAAATTCTACATTTCTGCTACGTCATGAGAAAGAAATTGCTCTTTTATATTAAACGGAAATCTAATGGTAATCTCTTTTAATATAATCGTTTGATATATATTATGGCCATAAAGAATAGAAATATTAATATATATATTTTATATATATACAGATTAAGATTTTTTTAAATATAAAATTAAACATTTTTCCACAATTAAAATATATATGAAAAGCATTTATTTAAATATTCACGATTAAAAACAATAGTTCACGCATTTATTGGGTTTAATTTAGATCTCGAGATATCATTCAATCAGCACGTATCCTCCACCATGCACGTATATTTTCAAACATTTTTTATTACACACAAAGAACGTAATCTATATTTTCTCCCCTTTCAATATCATTAATATTTAAAATATGTAAATAATAATGTTTTTATAAAAATAGTATATATCATAAATTTATTATCGTGATAATTCTGTTGAAGGACTGACAAGTCCGAAAGCTTGAAAATAAAAATTTGAACAAGAAACTTAACCCTGGAAGCTTAATTTATTTTATAAAATATATATATTTTAATGTGATAAAACAATTAAAAAATATATAAAAAGGGTCAGGTGTTAATATTAAATCTATATATATAAAATTGAATGTCTATGTGTGTGTCTGTGTGTGTGTCCTCTATGGATTCAAAAACCATACATCCAATCGCCGTGAAATTTTGGGATATTATTAGGTGTATCTCCGGAAAGGTTTACGAAAAATAATATCTTGAATATCTTTAATATCCTTAGAGTTATTTGCAGATTTGTAGCTTTAACTCGCAAGCAACGCCACCATTGAGACCGAGATAGGCTTAGGTTTTGGTCCACGCCTGATGACCTTGGGTCTTTCAGGGCTAATATATTAAGTAAAACTAATTCAAATATTAGTGCTTTAGTGCTATCTCCTTGAGGTTACCGATTTAAAAGTTTATTTTCTAATTTTAGATTTATAAGAAACATATTTTATTTTAAGTATTGTACTTTATTTTAAACTTGAATATCTCATGCTATCTCATGCATATCTCATGCACAGCATGCTACAACAACAAACACTCTCTCTGGGGATTTTGCGGCGTCAACAACCTGTAAGTTTGACTCTCTCATATATTATACTTTAAACGTCTGCTTAATTAAAACATTTTTTTCATTTGCAAGAGACTGCTCTCTTAGCCCCCTTTTGACAACACCGCGTTCAACGGCAGTTTTGTTCGTTGACAGGTGGTTTCAAGAAATTTCATTTGTTTACAACAACGCTACAACGAATTCACACGAAGATATTAATAGACACATTTGAATTCAGTCTATTATTATAGCTGTTATTTATTATAGATAGTTAATATGATACATACGTGAATAAATGCAAATATTATTGATTTCTAGCTGAAGGAAATAGTTGGAATAACGTTTTATTTAACCCACAATTATGCCACCAAAGCGGAATGCCATTGGTCGATCTACGCATCAAGCTAAAAGGAGGAGAGAATACCGAGATTCAGAAACAAGTGAGCAGAGACAAGCTAGGCAAGAAAGAAATCGAGTTCACACTGCCCATGCTCGATCATTGGAGACGAGTGACCAGAGTCAAGCAAGGCAAGGAAGCAATCGAGTTCACACTGCCCATGCTCGATCATTGGAAACGAGTGACCAGAGTCAAGCAAGGCAAGGAAGAGATCGAATTCGTACTGCTCTTGCTCGATCATTGGAAACGAGTGGAGAGAGTCAAGCAAGGCAAGAAAGAAATCGAGTTCACACTGCCCATGCTCGATCATTGGAAACGAGTGACCAGAGTCAAGCAAGGCAAGGAAGCAATCGAGTTCACACTGCCCATGCTCGATCATTGGAAACGAGTGACCAGAGTCAAGCAAGGCAAGGAAGAGATCGAATTCGTACTGCTCTTGCTCGATCATTGGAAACGAGTGGAGAGAGTCAAGCAAGGCAAGAAAGAAATCGAGTTCACACTGCCCATGCTCGATCATTGGAAACGAGTGGAGAGAGTCAAGCAAGGCAGGGAAGAAATCGAGTTCGCACTGCTCTTGCTCGATCATTGGAAACGAGTGAACAGAGTCAAGCAAGGCAAGGAGGAGATCGGATTCGCAGGACACAGACAAGGCAAACGATGCATACTGATTTGAATTTATGTGGCTTCATTTACAATCCCTATTACAATTACAGTCTTCATCCAAGTGTAATTATAGGAAAAATGGATAAAAAGTGTACGCACATTGTGGTGCTCAAAAATTTAAAAATGAAACACCAGGTATGTGCTGTGCAGGTGGAAAAGTCAAGTTACCTGACTTGCGTCCACCACCTGAACCATTATTAACTTTAGTATCAGGTGAAACAAGTCAATCGAAACATTTTTTGAAAAGTATACGCAAGTACAATTCATGCTTCCAAATGACATCATTCGGAGCAACGAATATCGTTAGTGCAAATTATATGCCAACGTTTAAAGTACAAGGTCAAATTTATCACCATGCTGGATCACTACTACCCTTGCCAAATGCTGAGCACAAATATCTTCAGATATATTTCATGGGAAATACTGACGAACAAATCAACAGACGGTGTCAACTGCATGTGAGTACTAGACGAGAGATTGTCGCTGAATTACAGAATTTGTTTGAACAGCATAATGAATTAATTAAATTATTTAAAACCGCCTTTGAACAAATGCCATCTGACGATTACAAAATAATAATAAAGGCAGATAAAACACCTATTGGTCAACATCGGAGACAATTCAACGCACCAACGATCGATGAAGTGGCAATTGTCATAGTTGGTGAAGAATTTAATTCTCGCGATATCATTCTTCATCGTAGAAATGGTGGCGTCCAGAAAGTATCAGAAACGCATCGTTCATATGATGCATTACAATATCCCATTCTATTTTGGCAAGGGGAGGATGGATATCATTTTAATATTAATATGAGAAATCCTACAACTAATGTTGACATTACCAAAAAGGTCAGTGCTATGAATTATTATGCATATCGAATGATGATTCGTGAGAATGCTGATAATCATATTTTGAAATGTAGACAATTATTTCATCAATACATTGTTGACATGTATGCAAAAATAGAAAGTGAAAGGCTCCTCTACATACGACTAAATCAAGTCAAATTGCGTTCTGAAGAGTACATCCATTTACGTGATGCAGTTGTAAATGATGGCAATCTCAGGGAATTGGGAAAAATGGTCATTTTACCATCCACATTTACAGGCAGTCCACGACACATGCATGAATATGCACAAGATGCAATGACGTATGTTCGTGCATATGGTCGTCCAGATTTTTTCATCACATTTACATGCAACCCAGCATGGGATGAAATAAAGGAGCTTTTATTAACTGGACAATCACCATCAGATCGTCATGATATTTCCGCACGTGTATTTAAACAAAAATTAAAATCTTTACTAGATTTTATTGTCAAACACCATGTATTTGGAGAGACGCGCTGTTGGATGTATTCCATTGAATGGCAAAAAAGAGGTTTACCACATGCGCATATTTTAATATTGATGATGGAAAAGATAACACCAAGCAGAATTGATGAAATTATCTCTGCAGAAATACCAGACATTGAAATTGATAAAGACTTGCACGATATTGTCTCAAAAAATATGATTCATGGACCATGTGGCTCACTAAATAATAATTCCCCATGCATGTCAGATGGAAAGTGCACAAAGCGGTATCCTAGAGACTTATTTGCTGAAACTATTACAGGCAATGATGGATATCCACTCTATCGACGACGATCTATCGAAGATGGTGGAAAATCCTTTAAACTAAAAGTACTCAACAATACTGTTGATGTTGATAATCGTTGGGTAGTACCATATTCTCCATTACTACTAAAAACGTATAACGCACATATAAATGTTGAGTTCTGCAACTCAGTGAAAGCTATAAAATATATTTGCAAATATGTGAACAAAGGAAGCGATATGGCAGTGTTTGGAGTGGAAAATACAACTGCATCTAACGATGAAGTCACCCAATATCAACTGGGACGCTACATAAGTAGCAATGAGGCTGTATGGCGTATTTTATCATTTTCCATTCATGAGCGATATCCAACGGTTGTTCATTTAGCAGTACATCTTGAAAATGGACAGCGTGTGTATTTTACATCAGAAAATGTACGTGCAAGAGCAATGTCACCACCGCCAACAACATTAACTGAATTTTTCACATTATGTAGAAATGATACCTTTGCAAGGACACTACTGTACTCTGAAATACCAACTTATTTTACGTGGAATACATCAACAAGAAAATTTCAGCGTCGTAAACAAGGTAGAACAGTACAAGGACAACCCAATTTATATTCCACAGATGCATTGGGTCGTCTGTACACTGTACATCCAAATAACGCAGAATGCTTTTACCTAAGATTATTATTAATCAATGTTCGTGGACCAACATCTTTCCAAGCTTTAAAAACAGTCAATGGCCATGTGTGTGCTACATTTCGTGAGGCTTGCCAGAAATTAGATCTCTTAGAAAACGATGCTCATTGGGATATTTCACTCACTGATGCATCTAATACAGCTCAACCACAACAGATACGTACACTATTTTCCATCATACTAACAACATGTTTTCCGGCTAATCCAAAGGATCTTTGGGAAAAATATAAAGACTATATGAGTGAAGACATTTTACATCGCATGCGTAGAATAAATGCTAATCCCAACATTCAATTTACATCAAATATATACAATGAAGCATTGATTTTAATTGAGGATGGGTGTTTGACAATAGCCAACAAATCACTGACAGAATTGGGAATGAGAGCTCCAAATAGATCTGGGATTGACATTTTCGATTGTGATATACAACGAGAAACGCAGTTCGATGTTAATGAATTACAAGCATTTGTTCGAATTAATCTGCCGAAATTGGTATTAGAGCAACGAACAGCATATGACACAATTATAAATGCAATATCTAACAAGAGTTGCGGTTTATATTTCTTAGATGCACCTGGAGGCACTGGAAAAACTTTTCTTATTTCAATTATTCTGGCAACTATAAGATCACAAAAAAATATTGCACTTGCTATTGCATCATCTGGTATTGCAGCAACTCTTTTGGACGGTGGTCGAACAGCACATTCAGCGTTGAAAATTGCCATTAAATATGCAGGTAATTGAAACTCCAACATGTAATATTAGCAAAAATTCTGGGATGGGAAAAGTACTACGATCATTTCAGCTTATAATATGGGATGAATGCACCATGGCACACAAGAAATCTTTGGAAGCACTCAATCGTACATTAAAAGATTTGAGAGGAAATGAGCAGCTCTTTGGTGGTGCACTCATTTTGCTAGCTGGTGATTTTCGACAAACTCTACCAGTTATACCACGTTCAACACCTGCAGATGAATTGAATGCATGTCTAAAATCATCAGTGTTATGGCGGTATGTGAAGAAAATATCTCTAAAGACCAATATGCGTGTTCAATTACAACAAGATGAATCTTCTGAACGATTTGCAAAACAATTGTTAGATATTGGGAATGGTAAAATGGAAATGGACGAATCCACACACTGTATTACATTACCAGAAAACTTTTTTCACTTTGTAAAATCCACTGATGAATTGATTGCCAAAGTTTTCCAAATTTATCCCAGAATTATAAAAATATGCATTGGGTTAGTGAGCGTGCTATATTGTCAGCCAAAAACATTGATGTGAATTTAATTAACTGCACAATTCAAAATAAAATACCTGAAGAAGAAACAACATATAAATCCATAGATACTGTTGTCAATACCGATGAATCAGTTAATTATTCAATAGAATTTTTAAATTCATTGTATCTACCAGGAATGCCACCGCATATTTTATCTTTGAAAATTGGTTCCCCAATCATCCTTCTACGAAATATAAATCCTCCGCGACTATGCAATGGGACTAGGCTATCGGTAAAAAAATTAATGAACAACATAATTGAGGCAACCATTTTAAATGGAAAATATCAAGGGGAACATGTACTACTACCACGCATTCCCATGATACCAACGGATACTCCATTTGAGTTCAAACGTTTACAGTTTCCTGTACGACTAGCCTTTGCAATGACCATTAACAAAGCACAGGGACAATCATTGCAAGTATGTGGATTAAATTTGATAAATCCATGCTTCTCACATGGACAGCTGTATGTTGGGTGTTCACGAGTTGGAAAACCATCAAATTTATTTGTTCTTGCACCAAATAGGAAAACAAAAAATGTTGTATATTTACAAGCACTAAGATAAAGTTCACCATCAATCATCAAGGAAATATTGGACATATTTTATGGTTGTAAACAATATATAGGCGTATGCGTGTATTTGTGTGTATATATGTATATATTTTTAAATTTAATGATGTAACTGTAAATAAATTTCAAAGAATATATCTATATGTAAATAATATTTTTGAATCTTTCTAAGTCGCTTTCTGTGTATCTTTCCATGTTGAATATATCCTTTGTTATATTTGTATGTACATTTAGCGCAAGTGTCCCTAGGGGGACATAGCGTTTTGAATTGAAATAAATAAATAAATCAATCATCGAATTTCATTCATTTCATGATGATATTTAATAATTACAAAATTGTGGTTCAATTGAAATTCGTTTGCAATATTGTTTAATATCACAAATGAAGAAGCATGTTTATTCTACCATTAACTATGTATATCTATGTTTTGTACATATGTTATATTCAAATGACATATGTAGGGATAATTTCATTACTAATTTTCATTTTGATGTATTGTATACATTTTATCATTAATAAATTATGTTTGAGGCATCAAAACTGCCTTTTTGTACAAACACAGCAACGTGTGAACGGGTACAGCTTATCTTTATAAAAAGGTTTAAGTAGAGAGTGGTTGTATGCTCGAAAAATAATTTTTATCAAATACTGGTTAGGTAAACTTTCACTAGGGTAAAACCCGGGCGAAGCCGGGCACATCCGCTATTTAAAGATAAAAGAGACGTATCCTGACCAGGCTCACGTGAAATTGGGTTGGCCAAATATCACGGAACAAGTTTAAAAAAACGTTTAATTTATTTTTGTTCCACTAGATGACGCTCTGACATCTAGAAATGCTCATGTGAGCCTGGTCAGGATATGCCTTTTTGACGTGACAACGTCTTAAATTAGGTTGCGGCTGGGAGTCACTTATGAAAAAGTGTAACGCCCGGTAACGTTACGATGAGTCACCGAACGAGAGTGCTGCGCGCTCAGCTGCGCGCGCAGCGCTAGAGAATTAGGCGCATTGAATCGGCGCATGCTTGTCTCTGTCTTTGTCTTTCTCGAACGTTCTTGGCGTTGGAAAAACAAGAAAGCGTCATAATACAAGTTCACACGTGTGGTTAAAGTATCGTCAGCTGTGTCTGTAGTGAAAATGTGGAGTGCTTAGATTCGTCATTTACAACAACTACAACAATAAAGGTAAATAATTGTACACTGATATTTCATTATCGTAAACTATGATTGATTGATTAATTGTTAGATTGACACAAAAGTTGAGAAACTGAGTTAATAGGTTATGTCATACTATTGATAAATGTTGATAGTGTTAAGTAAATTATTAGTTTAAAATTAATTAATTAATTAATTATTATTTTACAAATTTTAAATAGTTTCAAATTTATTTAGCAAAAATTTGAACCTTCGATCTGAATAAATGTTTTGATTTTCGAATTGATTCTTTAAAATTACAAATATTAAGAAAAAGTGGCAGATATAAGAAAACTTTATTTAAACTGTGTTGAGCAAGAATTTTAACATCTAATTTAAGTAAATGTTTTAATTTTCAACTTCATCATTTACAATTACAAATTTTATTTAATTTCAAATTTATTTAGCAAAAATTTGAACCTTCGATCTGAATAAGTGTTTTGATTTTCAAATACCAACGCGGCTGGTGGAGTGGCGATCTATCGTAAATTATCATCGACATCTACGGCGGAAGTGTTCCAAGTTGCGATTACAGACGTAACTCGTGTCATTAAAACCAAGGGTGACATGTGCATGACTGAAGTTACTTGCTTCGCCGCTAATACTAGCTTCAAGTTTATACTCGGTGCTGTATATATTCATCCAGGAGCTAGTATGCAGGATATTGGAATGTTACTATGGCAAGGACACGGTCCGTACATTCACAACAGCCAGTACGTGCCACCGTTCGTGCAAGTTGATTCTAGTATACCGATTCTTCTGTGTGGTGATTTTAACAAAAACGTAAAGCCTGACAACTCGTTTCTTAATTTCATGAAAAATGCGTATAATCTTGATTGCGTATCAAACGTTTCTAAGTCAACTACGTTAAAAGG
The DNA here is from genome assembly GCA_030710605.1 of Cordylochernes scorpioides. Lineage (NCBI taxonomy): Eukaryota > Metazoa > Arthropoda > Arachnida > Pseudoscorpiones > Chernetidae > Cordylochernes > Cordylochernes scorpioides. The sequence goes on from CP092877.1 coordinate 51,651,906, forward strand.
AACAACTATCGACTTGACTTTCGCAAGACACATTACAGCAGAAACACTTCCTTTCATTTCATATTTCTCCTATCATCGTCCTATCCTCAACAAAATCACTCAAATAGGAATTAGTTAAGTTTAAGTTTACATGTACAATGTTTTAGTAAACAAAATATATTTCTATAGTTAAAATTTGTGCAATTCTTATTTCATTCAATTCCTTGTTCCTATTGTGCAATTTAATTATATTCATATCAATAAATATTCTACCGTTGTCACGTAAAATCTTCGCCCGTAAAACCGACTTTACAGGCAACCATTGTTTTTTTATTTTTAATATACTTTAATATTCGAAACTATTTTAGACACGTAAGATTCTTTTTGAAAATTAAACAATTTCTACTGCCCTTACTGCAATGGAAATATTAATGGGAGGGCCTGGCTCATCAGTGGTGAACCCTCCCAGCGGTTTCGCCAGTTTATTCTACCATACCGCTGTTATATTGCATTTTTCGAACTTCCTTTTATAGTGATACTGATGATAGACTCTTGGAATGGGTATTTTAGATGAACTATGGACATAAGCTTTGAGGACAGTAGAATTACATAAATTATAAATATATACTTTAATCTAATAGATTTTGTTTTATCTCTGATGTTTCAATATTTTTATATTGAAGCGTTTATTTATATTGAGACGTTACAAAAACAATTTTTAATTGTACATAATTTCCGTTAAAATGTTATTTTAATTTTTCATGTGTTTATTTTCATTTTTATTTTCCATTCATTAAAAGTCAATGATGTACATACTAAATTAGTAAAAACTCAATAAAAACGATATGTAAAAATACACATAAACAAATGGCTTGTAAAAGAAAACAGCAATAAATGAGTTTAGATAAAATATCTATTTCATTAACAAACATTTCACTTTTAAAATAATAAACTTTAAAATTAAAGTTTTACAAAACTAAAATTAGCGTTTTGAAAATAAAAACGTGGCATTTGGCGCAGTCGAAAAGGATACGGAAAAAAAAATGGCGGAAAATCCAAACAACCGGTTGCAAAAATTCAACGGCTCGAAGTCGGCAATTAGGCCTGAGTCATGGATCAAATTATATGATTTTGAAAATAATTCTTTAAAAGAAGATAAAAAAATCAAAATTCTTATGTACTACTTGACTGATTCAGCACTTGAATGGTATGCAGACGAGATTATTTCAAATCCTGCAATAAAAAAATGGGAAGTTATAAAGGAAAAGTTGATTCAAAGATTTGGTTCATACAACGCAAATCCAATTGTCTCAGCATCACATCGAAGATTAAAACGAGAAGAATCAATAGAAAATTATTTTCAAGATAAAATTCGCCTGTTAAATCAAACCCATCTAACGAAGGAGGAAAAAATTCATTTATTAACAGACGGACTTCCAAATGATTGGAAAGATTTAATTGTGGCTGCACAGCCAACTGACGCCACAAAATGGTTCCATATCGCAGCTTCAATTGAACAAAATAGGGCTTCAATTCAGTTTAAGCCTAAAAACAAAATACATCTCGCGACAAAAAATAATGATAATAGAAAAAATGTTTGCCCATTCTTGTGTCCAATATGTTCGAAAAAGGGAATAAAAATTAAACATTGGGTCACAGATTGTGAGGATTATGATACTAATTATAAAAAGGATAGGCCTAATCAAAACACTTCAGTGAAACAAGTATGCGGAGCCCCGGAATTGTTGAATGTAAGTACTTTGACAAATACCCCTACACAAGGAGCTTTCAAGCTTATCAACATAAGTGTTGAAGTAAATGGAATTCCTGCGCAAGCATTTGTGGATACTGGTGCAACAGTATCAATTATCAATTGGCGATTGTTCAAGCGAACCCGTCTTCAACTTCAACCAAATTCAGACATTCACATCAGCCAAGCGGATGGTGCTACCAGGACATGTGGAAGCCTTCAGACCAAGGTAAGAATAGATAAACTAATTAAACCTGTAACTCTCCATGTAATGAAGAACTTTAAATATCCACTCTTGATCGGATTAGATGTTGCATCTCTTTTTAATCTTTTAATAGATGTCAAAGACAAAACAATTTACACCAAATTTGATGGATTACAAAATCCAATTCTTGTAAATCATCTAGAAGAGATAAGAGAACATGAATTAAAAGAATTACTTGAACACAATAGGAATGTATTTTCTCAGCATGCTATTGATTTGGGAAAAGTAGCTATACAACATAAGATCATCACGAAAAGTGAACAACCAATTTCTCTTAGACCCTATCGTCGTCCTCTAAAAGAGTATGAAGAGATAGCTGAACAAGTTAAAGAACTTCTCGAACACAAGTTAATAAGAATTTCAGATTCTCCTTGGGCATTTCCTGTTGTTATGGTTCCCAAGAAGGATGGAAATAAAAGGATGTGCATTGATTACAGACGTCTTAATGAGATCACACTGGATGACAGGCAACCCCTACCTCACATACAGGACATGTTTGATCGATTGCATGGATCCAGATTCTTCTCTACCCTTGATGTTGCATGGGGTTATTGGCAGATCGAAATGGACCCGCAATCTATTCAAAAAACTGCATTCGTCACAAACGATGGTCATTATGAGTTTTTAGTGATGCCCTTTGGTTTAAAAAATGCTGCTTCAACGTTTCAAAGGATAATCCAACATATTCTAGGTGAATTATTATGGAAAGGAACTTGCTCTTTCCAAGATGACATATTGGTGTACACGAAAACATGGCAAGAGCACATAGAGCTTCTTAGTAAAGTTTTTGACAAATTAAGACAGTACAACATGAATTTAAAATTGTCGAAATGTATTTTTGGAAGAACTGAAGTAAAATACCTCGGACATATCATCAGTCACAATCAATTAAAACCTGATCCAGGAAAAGTAAAATCTATTCAAGACTTTCCAAGACCTGATACTGTAAAGAAAGTTCGTCAGTTCATGGGATTGGCAAATTATTACAGAAAATTTGTGAAGGACTTTTCTAAAATTTCATTCCCCTTGGTTCGACTCACTCGGAAGAATCAGCCCTTCATCTGGAATGAGGAAGTAGAGGAGTCGTTCGCTAAACTTAAAATGGCACTATCTACAAAACCTGTCCTTGCTATTTACAACCCGGACTACCCCTCTAAAGTTTATACAGATGCCTCCAAATATGGAATTGGAGCAATCCTAACACAAATTGGTCCAGACAATGAGGAACATGTAATTGCTTATTACTCCAAAACACTGCAACCACACCAAGAGAATTATTCTGCTTATGAGATGGAATGCCTAGCCGTAATACAAGCAACTGATCACTTTCATGTGTACATAGAAAACCAACCATTTGAAATCATCACTGATCATGCGGCGCTCCAATGGCTTTTCACCATGAAGAAACCGAAACCTAAGTATTTTAGATGGATTCTTAATTTATCCTCGAAATCATGTAACATCGTTCATCGTTCTGGAAAGCAACAAACTCATGTTGACGCCTTATCAAGACTCCCAGTTGTTAACATTGCAACTCAAGAACTTCAAGAACACCAACAAAATTCAGATTTGAGTTTCTTGAAAAATTCCCACACTCACGACGGTGTGGTAATGATCAAACAAAAAGGAATTTTTAAAGCAGTTGTCCCAAACTCGCTTACCAAAAAAATATTGGAAGAATATCACGATTCATTGAGTCACCCATCAATAACCAAAACATGCAAACTTATAACTCAATGTTATTGGTGGAAAGGAATAACAACTGATATCAAGAATTATGTTCGATCTTGTAAATCTTGTCAACTAGTGAAGGTCAGACATGAACCAACTTTAGGAGAAATGATCACTCCAACGTCAAATATCCAACCATTACAAATGATCGGTTGTGACACTATTGTACTGGGAACAGCAGCAGCTAACACAAAGCATAAATTCATTCAAGTTTTTGTTGATCACGCAACTCGTTATCTATGGGCATATCCCACAATAAAAAACACTGCTCAAGCTGTCACTCAATGTCTTGATAAGATAATCAAATCTGTTAATTCGATCAATACTATCTTAACAGATAATGGCAAAAATTTTATATCAAAAGAGTTCAACAAATTTCTTTCTTTACAAGGAATTAAACACACATATACTTCGCCTTATCATCCTCAGTGCAATGGAATTTGTGAGAAATTAAATGATACGATAATGACAAAACTGAGAATAGCTGTTCTAGAGAAACCTAGATGTAAATGGAGCTCATTGTTACCGCAAGTTGTCAAAAATTATAATTCCACACCACATGACGTGACTGGTTTTTCACCGCTTTTCTTAATGTATGGAATCGGTAATGTACCCGAATTTGCCGACCAAACTCCAATTACAATTGAAGAAGCCAGGAAGAAAGCTAGCCTGCGGACAGAACAAAGTAGAAGTAAGTGGAAGATTAAACACGATAGCCATCACCCCAAGTATGTCTTTAAAGAAGGAGACTTGGTCATAAGAAAAATTGCCTTCAACGACCCTCGTCTCATCAAGACATCACCAAAATATGAAGGACCCTTTGTCATTCAAAAAAGATATCTGATGTAACCTACGATATCTCTCTGAAAGACCAAAAGCAAGCAAGACCCGTTCACATATCTCAACTTCGATCATTTATTACCCGAGAATAAATGCTTCAAGAAGGGGAATATGAGACGTTACAAAAACAATTTTTAATTGTACATAATTTCCTTTAAAATGTTATTTTAATTTTTCATGTGTTTATTTTCATTTTTATTTTCCATTCATTAAAAGTCAATGATGTACATACTAAATTAGTAAAAACTCAATAAAAACGATATGTAAAAATACACATAAACAAATGGCTTGTAAAAGAAAACAGCAATAAATGAGTTTAGATAAAATATCTATTTCATTAACAAACATTTCACTTTTAAAATAATAAACTTTAAAATTAAAGTTTTACAAAACTAAAATTAGCGTTTTAAAAATAAAAACGTGGCAATATAAATGTAAAACGTATGAGACACACGTTGCAACTGAATATAAATTCAAAGTATAAAGTATATTCAATAAATTTAAATTTGCAAATTGAATAGAAAACAAGTTTTCTCTATATATAAATAACATTTTAATAATATTTCAATCTTTTATTAATATACACCATTAGATAATGGGCTACCTAGACCTGTGATGTTTCCATATTAATATTGCCACGTGGAAAATTAGGGAAGACCAACTTCGGGATGAGACAATAATTTATTTAAAGCAAGAACAAACTACGAGTGATAAATGTGAGATAAACAAAAAGGGGAAGTGTACAGAGTATAGCAAAATATAAACATAAAAAAATAATACTCTGCTAATAAAATAATAAATATTTGTTACAATATACAATAGAAGATATAGGTATTGTATATTATTTAAATGAGAAAATATACTTTTAGCGCTATAACTTACAAGAGTTTCTCCAGGAGGCGACCGTGTATAAATAGAAATACTTTTGATACACCTGGAGATAATTTATTCTTTTGTTTAATATTATTTCAGTTAGAATTCGATTTTGAGTTTATAAAAATAGAAAAGGCGATCGTTTATAAAGATGGTCGTTGAAAAAAAAGGTCGTTTAGAAAGGTATATTTTATGAAAGGTGGTCGTTCCTATAGGTGATAGTTCCGAAAGATGATCGTTCAAGAAAGGTGGTCGCTCAGAAAGATGGTCGTTCAAGAGAAGTGGTCGTTTAGAAAGTTAGCCGTTCAAAAAATGTGGTCGCTCAGAAAAGTGGCCGTTCAGAAAAGTGGCCGTCCAAGAAAGATGGTTGTTCAAAAAGGTGGTCGCGCAGTAATTCGATTGCTTAAGAAAGGTGGTCTTTCAAGAAAGGTTGTCGTTTAAGAAAAGCGGTCGTTCAAGAAAGGTGGTCACTTTGAAAAGTGGTCGTTTAAAAAGGTATCCGTTCAAGAAAGTGTCCGTTCAAGAAAGTGGTCGTTCAATAAAGGTGGTGTTCCATGAAGGGCCTTTGCTCTAAAAGGTGGTCGTTCAAGAAAAGTGGTCCTTCAAGAAAGATGGTCGTTCATAAAGGCGGCCGTTCAAGAAGGTTGTCGTTCAGAAATGTGTCGTTGAATAAAGGTAGAGTTTCAAGAAGGACCTTCGTCCAGAAAGGTGGTCGTTCATAAAGGTGGTCGTACAAAAAAGGTGGTTGCTGAGAGAGGTGGTCGTTTAGAAAGTTGGTCGTACAAGAAAGGCGATTGCCTACGATTGCTCAGAAAGATGCTCTGAAAGATAGTCGTTCAAGAAAGGTAGTCGTTCATAAAAGCAATTGCCTTACGATCGCATAGAAAAATGGTTACTTTTGAGATGCGTCACTCATTTATATTGCAACGCGCGACCTAGTATTTATTTCAATAAAATATGTATCATACATGTGGGAATAAATATTTACCAATTTTAGAAAATAAAGAAACCAATCAAATATTTCTGTCCCAATAATTCGGAACGGAAAATTGCTAACCTCAAATCATATAATACTATATAAAATGTCATTTATTATTCTACAAGGGGATATCCAATTATATTTTATAATATCAAATATCCTATTGGATCAAGCTATGTTAGTATAAGAGAATAATATTTTTGATAATCAGCTGTTTCTCTCTTTTATATATATAATAAATAAAATGATATTTTCCTCTATAGGCTAAATTTCTGAAACCCATAAGGAAAGCTTGTGACAATTGTTCTTAAAATGTTTTCCTGCATTGTTTTCATACTCATATTGTTTTCATAGGGGCAAAGCGCACGAAACTATGGTTACAGGTTGGCTTTTTTTCTGAATTTTCCAAAACTGGTGTTGTAGGTCATTTTTTATCCCCACCATTGCGTTTTGTACCTGGGTGTTTAGCAAATGTATTGTTTTAATGCATATTGAAAGAGAGATATGCAACTTTTAATATATAAAATACTGCTAAGTTGCACTTTGAAATCTTACAATTCGTTTTAATTGCATAAAATTTATAACTTAATCGTTTATTTATTCAATTTTATTATCCCTTGTGTAATTGCACAATGTCATGAGACTATTTACATGTATCTTGTTTAGAATTAGTTTGGGCATCTTGTTTAGGATTAGTTGGGTACAAGTCGTGTTTGGCGACTCCCATGTATGAGAGTAGATGGTCTGGGGTTGTCTCCTTCTTTTTGCAGATGGTGCATTTTATTTATAATTATTATCAACGATTTTTACTTGTTATTTATTCCGATAGATGGCGCAAGCCAACAGAAACTTTCATTTGCACAATCAGGAGATGCATTAACCATCTAATATCCCAGTACAATCTTACTGTAGTATTAGTTAACGTATTCAACATGTTTATTAGGCTAATTATTAACTATATTTATAAATATATTTATGATTATCTTTCTAACCTGAAAGAGTCAGGTTCCTAATATATATTATTATTTCTCTTTTATATTTTTGATTACTTTTTCTTGTATAATATGTTTATACTGTTTCTGCTTTAAAAAAATGTAAATCGGCGCTATTATCCCTAGCCGGGATATCGCGTTTTGTGTGTTGGAATAAATGAAAGGGATTAGGCTATTTTAACAAAATAGTATCGTGTATGGCAATATGGTATATAGTTGTAGTAGAGATACTTAGAAACGCTTAATTCAGTTATAATTGTTAGACAGGAACAACTTTATTTAAGAGATAAATTAAAGTTTTCAATCTAGTTAAAAATAACAATCTAGTTTATGATATTTGCAACAATGAATAATATGTGAAGGTTATTCACATATTAAACAAAATGTTAACGCGGGATTCGATCCCTGTTCATGGTTGTCGGGAATCGAGGGTGTTACCTACTCGTCCATCGATTCTTAATTTTTTTTTGTATACTACTTATTTTCAATTGTGTCGCGGTCTCGCGCAATTCTGGCCTTAACTACCCGTTTCATCATTTTTCAGAATGCCTGAATGACCAGTTTTTTGGTCGTTGAGGTACAGCTTGCACCATGCTGATGAGGGCCAACAGCCCGAAACGCGTCCGTGGTTAGCTTTTCTTGATTAATCAATATGGACGATAAGGAGATGCCTTTTTTCCTAATTACATATTTTCAAGTTACGAAAGTTTTTAAAATGAAAATATGTTAGTGAATTGTTTTAATGGTAGAGTTAATCTATATATAAAATATTTGTCGTATTACGTAAATAAAATAAATATTTTGTCTCACCTTGTGCCAAAGAGGTAACAAGAGACCAACACTATGACAGTAGATTAACAATAAACATCGTTTTATTACAAAAATTGCCAAGAAAAATGACTTTTTTCCTTTTATAATATATTTTCAGAATAATTTGGCTGTCACAGGATTCTTAGAATTTCCTTGAAGTCTTTTTTATTACTTGGTTGTATTGTAGACAATTGTCGTTCTTCAAAATTGCAAAGTTTTCATTTTCTCTTCATAGTCAATTAGAGAAAATTTATTATAAATATAATTAAATATGATTTAAAATTGGAAACTATCATAGACGCGTAAGATTCTTTTTAAAAATAAACAATTTCTACTGCCCTTACTGCATTTGAAAAATTAATGGGAGAACCTGGCTCATCACTGGTGAACCCTCCCAGCGGTTTCGCCAGTTTAAGTGTAAAAGTCTTCCCATTAATTTTTCCATTGCAGTAAGGGCAGTAGAAATTGTTTTATTTTTAAAAAAGAATCATACGTGTCTATGATAGTTTCCAATTTTGATAACAGATGGCGCGCTAATGCATCATAATATAAATATGATATAGTTTTGATAATTTGAAAAATGCGTTCAATTTTCATGTTTTTTCAAGGCTTTGTTGTTGATTAGACAATCAATGTTGTTGTGGTACATTTAACGATCCGGCTAGGTACGATTTATACAAGTGAGGAGACCTGCAAAAAATATTTCTCCTTGTATTTTTCAAACTAAAGATATGATCAAATATTATCAGTAATATAAGGTTCGTATTTTTTTTTAAAACGTTGATTTTTTTATTACTTGACGAATAATATTATTACGGCGAATACATAATAATACATTATACAATTACTTTATACATGATACAAAGACATTATACATAACGGCGAATAATATTATTACGGCGAATACATAATAATACATATATAATACAATTACTTTATATATATAATACAATTACTTTATATATAATACAATTACTTTATATATAATACAAAGACATTATACATAACGGCGAATAATATTATGGCGAATAATATCGATATTTCAAAATTTTCAAGTGTTTACGGACTTTTGAGACAACCTTATAGGTGATGAATATGTAATGGGTTGTGATTATGTGTTGATATGAGCATTCATGGATTGATAACACACCAAGATTAGGAGTTTCAAAGTGAAAATACGATCATATCAGGAGGGGGAACAACCGGTCATGTTGTCGCTGCCAACATTATGTCATAGTGACAGATGTGACCTCTTCAACTGTCCGTCACCAACTGTCATCCCACTCTCACTTCTCCTGTCACCTTCCTTTCTGGTTAGATTCATCCTTGACCATTCTCTGAATGGAATGTCTTATCTTGATGTTTCTCTGTCGCCATCATCGTTTAGAATTATATTTCACATTCATTATTAGGTGGGTGTCAAAATTCTAAAATACGTATTATAGGGCATATTCAAAGGCTATAGAAGGACGCATGCGTCCGGAAGCTTGCTAATAAAATAATTTGCACAAGACACTCCTCTTCAATCTCCGTTTTCTTTTTGTATTTTAACTCGAAGAGTTTATTTTAGTCAAAGGCTATCTATAACATGTTTTATTATCAAATTCTTGGCAATTTGAATACTTGTCGAACACGGAACTTCTTCTCGAAGTAAAGGATCATATTATATAGAGAAATTAGTCAATTATATATTTAATATATTTGCATATTTCCTCTCTCAAATATCCATCTCAAATCTCAAAAATGACTATCGATATAATGTGTGTGAACTGTACTTTGAAAAATGTTTACAAGAAAACTTGTACTAATAACGTATGTTGTTTTAAAAGGGAATAGCCTACGTGTTAGAGATCCGTCAGTCTTGTTGACAGCTTGAAAATTACTTTAAGACTTCCATACAACTTGTTGTCTTACCATCAGTAAGAACTTGGAATAGTTTCGCCATCTTAATCATTCCTTTAATCATTCTAAAAAGGTAATGTTTCTAAGCCAACGGTCAGATTTTGCTTTGCATCGTTGTCTTGAATATTCCATATCTTGAGATCTCTAAGTCAATGGCAAGATCTTACAGCCGCGATAACACTCTAATATTCATGAAGCCATTTTATCAAATTGTCGTCTCGAAGCCAACCGCCATATTTTGCAGAAATGGCCAATCCTTATCAATCTTCAAACCATCATCGCAGCATTCGGCCTCGAAGACAATGGGAAGAACTTGAGGCCTCGACATTGCCGTAGTATTTCCTTCAGCTATTTTGGCTCATCAGTGATTCAACCTCATATCAATGGGTACCAGATAACAATTTCCAATAAAATTACCATAATCGAATATATCCGTATTCAATATATATTCCAACGATAAGATATTTCATTGCGGATATGTATATATTATGCTTCGTGTTATTGAACACCATCAGTAAGATGTTTCATTGGATAGTCCGTCATTGAACTTGTATCATTGAAGACCATCATTCAGATGTTTCATTGGATAGTTTTTCATTGAACTTGTTTAATTGAAAACCTTCGGTTATAAGTTTCATTGGATAGGTTCATCATTGAACTTGTATCATTGAACACCTTCGGTTAGAAGTTTCATTGGATAGGTTCATTATTGAACTTCGAATCGGTAAACACCATCAATTTGACGTTTCATTGAAGATATCAATAATCGACTTTGTATCTTCGATAACTACCAGCTAGATTATTTTTATAAAGGATTTCCATCATTAGACTTCGTATCATCGAACACCATCAGTTAGAAGTTTCATTGAAGATTCCCATCAAAGAAAACCATCAGTTGCATGTATCGTTGGAAATTCCCATCATTGAATTTAGAAACATTGAACACCATCAGTAGCTGTTTCAATGGGGAATGTATCATTGAACTTCGTATCATTGAACATTATCAGTTAGATGTTTCATTGAATATGTCCATCATTGAACTTCGTTTCAATGAACACCATCAGCTATTAATTTCATTGAAGTTGCATTAAACGTTTACGGTCCAACATCTTTCATTAGATATGTCTAAAATTGAACTTCTTATCATTGAACACCATCAGTTAGGTGTTTCATCAGATAGGTTCATTATTTTACACTTTGTAGCATTGAACACAATCAGTTAGATGTTTTCCATTGGTGATGTCCAACATTGAACATCGTATCTTTGAACTCCACAATCAGGGGTTTTATTGGAGATGACCATCTTCAAACAACATGAATGATGTATTTCATTGTACAGGTCCATCATTGAGATTTATATTATTGAACACAATAGTTAGATGTTTAATTGGAGATTATCATAATTGATTTTTGCATTATCGAAAACCATCAGTTAGAAGTTTCGTTGAATAGTTCCAGCATTGAACGAATCAGTTTTATGTTTCATTGGAAATTGAATCATTGAATTTTGTATCATTTAACACCATCATTTATATGTTTTATTTGAGTTTCCCTTTGTTAAACCTTGTATCATTGATCACCCTCAGCTAAACGTTCCATTGGATATGACCATCAATGAACACCATCAGTTAGATGTTTCATTGGAGATGTCCATCATTGAACTACATTCATATTTGCTATAGCAATCAGAAGATGATTTGAGCAGACTCGCCGAGCTGAATGACTCCAAATAAAAAGTCCAAATACGATTGACCGATTGTTGCGTGACCCAGGAAACAAATATATATTTCAATTTAAGTTCTGAAAGAATAGTGCACTTTAATAATAATAATGCATTATTAGGACTTTAATAATACAGTATTAGAACTTTAATAATACAGTATTAGAGCTTTAATAATACAGTATTAGAGCTCTAAGAAGCGGTCTTGTAGATTAAAGTACCCAAACCGCTGAGAAGGTTCATCACTGATAGCCAAGTCCTTCCAATATTTTTTAACGAAGTAAGGACAGCAGAAGTTTGTTTTGTGCTTTAAAAAGACATTCGTGCTTAAATATCTTCATTTCCACAATAGGTAATGTGTTATTAAAATGTTTAAACATTCTTTTAGACTTAAATACTATTTAATACTTTAATCTAACTTAATTATTCTCTAAAGGTTAAAAACAAAAATCTCTTCCATCATTCAATTTTCTACATTTCACTTTATATCAATCTTTATTTGGTAGTATTTCAGATCTCTACGTTGATGGGATTCTGTCCCAAATCAATTCCAGAATTTTCTAATTTAAATACGGAAAATCTTTTTTTCTGATGGAAAGGAAACGCTCTCCAACCTTCATTCTGTACATTTCTATCATATTAAAATCTGTATCGGTTTACCAAAACATTTTATTTTCCAAATTGGAATTTCCAATCAATAACATATGTGATTGAATAACTTTCTATATAAAATATAAATTACATACAAATGATTATATTGAAGAGAAAGTGATAAAAATTGCATTTTTTTCATTAAATATTATTTTTATAAAATAGAATTATTAACACAAAACAATAACGCGCCGTCTATACATATAAAATGAAAGGATTTAAAAGCACGAATGTTTCTTTTATACATAATACAAACTTCTACTGTCCTTACTGCGATGATAAAATATATTGGGAGGGCTTGGTTCATCAGTGGTGAATCCTCCCAGCGGTTTCGTCAATTTAATCCACCAGAACGCTTTTACTGATGAAATAATAGATGTTTTTCCCTCTAAGGCCAATTATAGAAATCAAATCCCGCGTTGGGCACTTTTTTCTAATAATTTACAAAATTCCAACCCTACCAGCGAGTGCAAGTAACCAACCGGGGTTCTGGAACATATGTAAGGGCAATAGTTGAACTGTTTTTCATATGTGTAGACATGTGAAGCACTTACAGTAAAAGCAGTCGCTAACTACCCATCATGATTATCATGGCCTAACCACGTGTACTAGGGATAATAATTCTACTATGCGGATTTAAATGTTGTTTTGTTCATTCTGAATATTTATTATCTGTAAGATAAGTTGAATAACCACCTGGGGCAGTATTTTATCAAAAGAATAAAATCGTGAATTGAAGAGTTTCTTGTAAGTTTTTTTATTTAGCCGAGCTTTCGGCTGTTATAGGATATTTGAACTATTTTTGACACGTATGTTTCTTCAAAAAATAAAACAATTTTCTACTGCCCTTACTGCAAAAATAAAATAATGGGAGTGCCTTGCCCATCATTTGTGAACCCTCCCAGCAATTTCGCCAGTTTAATCTACCGAATTAACGTAGCCGTTGTCTTTCAGTACTTTTGAACTGACGTAGCCATTGTTTTCAAAACTACACTCATGAACAAAACTTTAGAAAGTTTGACCAGTTCAATCTACCAAACCGCTTTAATATTGTATTTTTTTGTTTTCCTTTTATACTGATACTGATGCTAGACTCTTGTAATGGGTATCAGTACTGGTAAATTGTAAGGATGCTAAATGGTTCAACTGGTATTGAATCGACGACCATTTTTGGTGTCATTTATTATTCCGTTTATATTGTAACGGTTCCCAAATACTAACTTTTCATATTTTCATTATTAGTTTTAATTTATGAAAATTCGAAACTTTTTTAGACGCGTAAGATTATTTTTGAAATAAAACAATTTCTACTGCCCTCACTACAATAGAAAAATTAATGGGAGAGCATGGCTCATCAGTGGTGAATCCTCCCTGCAGTTTCGCCAGTTTAATCTACCATACCGCTGTTATATTGCACTAGCCGAATGACCCGGGCAACGCCCGGGGTTTACCCGATTAAATGCTTTTATTCAAATACTATTCGTTACAATTATAAATTGGCGCCGTGAATGTCATTCTTGTATAATATATAAATGAGTTTTAAAAATTGTAAAAAAAAAAAAATGCATCGGCCGGGAATCGAACCCGGGGCGCCCGCGTGGCAGGCGAGCATTCTACCACTGAACCAAAAGCAAACGGTGACAGAATTAAGAGCGCATGACGATGATAACTGTATATTATCCGTGACAGCGGCGGCCGATGAGGAAAGACGGTCGTGACTATATATAGTAATAATCCAAACTGTACCTTATCATGGATGTGGTCTTGTTACCTTGTGTTTATAATCTATAATCCAAATTGTACCTTATCATGGATGTGGTCTTATTACCTTGTGTTTATGATCTATAATCCAAACTGTACCTTATCATGGATGTGGTCTTGTTACCTTGTGTTTATAATCTATAATCCAAATTGTACCTTATCATGGATGTGGTCTTGTTACCTTGTGTTTATAATCTATAATTCAAATTGTGCCTTATCATAGATGTGGTCTTATTACCTTGTGTTTATAATCTACAACGCCCGGGGTTTACCCGATTAAATGCTTTTATTCAAATACTATTCGTTACAATAATAAATTGGCGCCGTGGATGTCATTCTTGTATAATATATAGATGATTTATTTAAACATAGAAACTTTCTCCTTGGAATATAAATACTATAAAGTTAAGTGCCAGGAGAAATATATAAATATATATAAATATATAAATAAATATATATATAAATGAGTTTTAAAAATTGTAAAAAAAAAAAAAAATGCTTCGGCCGGGAATCGAACCCGGGGCGCCCGCGTGGCAGGCGAGCATTCTACCACTGAACCAAAAGCAAACGGCGACATAATTAAGAACGCATGACGATGATAACTGTATATTATCCGTGACAGAGGCCACGACAGACGGTCGTGACTATATATATTAATTTTTCGATATTCTTTTTATAGTGATACTGTCGCTAGACTCTTGGAATGGATATTATCCTATTAATTTTTTCCATTGCAGTAAGGACAGTAGAAATTGTTTTATTTCAAAAAGAATCATACGCGTCTAAAATAGTTTCGAATTTTCATAACAGATGGCGCGCTAGTGCATCACAAAAAAGGTTTTAATTTGTTTAAAAACTATTTAATTCAAATTTTAAATATATAATGCTCATAAAATATACCGTATTAAAATTATATAAATTAACATTAATATCACATTATTTGTGTTGTCATAATAATATAATAAAACTAATTATAAATCATTCTAAATCATATATAATATTTATACTATAATATATCAAACACATATATATCTAACATTTTATAATATTGAAATGATATTTGACCACTACACACAAAAAGAACATCAACATGTAGTATACAACAATACTTCTGATAATTTGTATTTAATAAATGTAATTAAAAGTTGATTTTACCATAAATAATTTATTGTCTGACTCCGCTTGGAATTTCATGCCGCCCATAATATTTTTTTTTTAATATAAAAATTCGCATTTTTTGTTTAATTATTCTTCATATTTTCCTTTGCATGTTGTCACGGGCTGATGCTCTAGTTACAAATGGTGTAAATTGTAAATAAAAATTTGCGGGAAGATGATATTCATGTAAAAAAAAAAAAGAAATTTATCTTTTTTTTTTAAAATGGATAAAGACAATACATTTTATCATGATTGCATTAGTGCGCCATCTGTTATACGAAATCTAAACTATTTTTGACGCGTATGTTTCTTTTTTTTTAATAAAACAAATTTATACTGACTTTACTGCAATCATAAATTAATTGGAGGGTTTAACTCATCAACAAGGTTGACTGGGAGGGTTCACCGCTGATGAGCCAGGCCCTCCTATTAATTTATTATTGCAATAAGGGCAGTAGAAAATTGTTTTAGTTTAAAAAGTAGCATACAGGTAAAAACAATTGTTTAAATTTCTTATAATGCATTTTTAGTTTGTCAGCCTAATACAGAACTTACTGTTGGTGATACGGAATATGTCCCAACACCAGTTTAGGTAAATTCAGACAAAAAGCCAACATTTGTACCATTGTTTCGAGATATGGTCATCTTCAGTACAGTACAATTGGATATACAGTAGATTTTCCCTTTAGCGGACACCCCGCTAGAGGACACCTCTCCACAAAGGACAGTTTTCATTTGCAAAATTACCATTTTTACTATTTAGTAACTCTTCGGTAAGACGACACCTCTCCCTAAGGACACTTTAGCTCTGCAATTAGGTGTCCTTTACAGGGAGGTTCTACTGTATTGTAAATATAAAACAACATTTAAAATATTCTTTGTAGAAATCTCATTGAAGAAGCATCAAATGAAACAGAAGAAGAACCGGTAGATATAAAAAAAAAAAATTAATCAACTCGTTTTCCTGAATAATAAATGATTAAAACTCCATCAAAAAACCTAAAAAATTATTGAATATTAATTTGTATTTGTTCTCTTGTTACCTTGTTTCTAATCTATCAAATTGCAAAAAGTTCGTTTATTCCAAAATTGAAAAGGATTTTAAAAAATAAAAAAGGATATCGTTTAGAAAAGAATATATATATGGAAATTTTCGTTTGCCATCGTGACATATTATATTAGAATATTACGGCATATATGCATATATATTATACCTTACTTTGCTCACAGACAGAGACATATAAAATAGAAAATAATAATATATTCATATATTCAATAATCCAAGTCTAGATTATTCAAAAATGCAACAATATATTTGCATGCCTGTTTAGATATGGAAATATGTATTGAAAAACCTTATAGACTATATCCAAACATACTTATATTAAAATAGGAAAATGTATTGAGATACACTATACATGTGATAAATATTTGATGCTTAGATATAGTTAATTAGCTTGAAATTTTAATACAGCACTTATTTCTTCAAATAAAAGATTTACTGGCCGAAGTGTCTTTTATTTGAAGAACTATGAATGCCGGCCAGGCAACCTCTATTTTTACAGCACTTATTATTATAATAAATTGATTGTGTTATAAATTATGTTTGTAATACATGAGTATCATGGTATGCGAACTCGTGTCATCTGAGAATAAAATACAATATAATACCTTTAAATCACAGTATTCTTTAATTGAGCTTATAAAATAATTTGTCATCAACTTTTTAACCATATAGAATTCGGCCTAAAACGAGATATCATCATAGTTTTCACGCTAGACTATGCAAATTAGTCTAATAAAGTGTATATTTGCATATTAAACGTGTTCCTTTTACTGCTATATTTAATCTACCAGGATCACGACATCGATTTAGGTTTGAAAAAAGTCGTAGATATCGTTTAAACCGCGCTGAGTATGCAAATCAATCTGTTAGCAGACTATTTACATATTTCCGTTTGTTCTCCGAATACTCAGGATGATTTATGTAATACCAAATATCCATAAATAGTTCCGACTATCAAAGATAAAATCGAACTCCAAACAAGGATAATGGAAAAAAAGAAGGAATGAAAGCCAATTTGTCAGGTTTTCAACGTTGATGGAAGGAAGAAATTGATGTGTTTGCCGGTAAACTGTCTTTTCGCCGGGAAAATCAATTTATCACGAGAAAATATTATGCTTTAATTCTCTGGATGATTTCTCGATGCCATTTTCTGATGCCAGTTATCCGATTAATCCATAACATATTGGTGCGAGGGTTTTTCTCTATCCTAATTGAAATAGATCTGTTATTGGATTGAAAATATTGAGTTAAAGCCTGAGAGAGAAAAGTTTTTTTTATATCCCTAGTAAACGTGGTACAGGCCATGATACTCATGGTGGGTAGAAGTAAGCGACTGCTTTTACTCAAAGTGCACCGCATGTTTACACATGTGAAAAGCAGTTCGACTTTTGCACTTACAAATGGGCCAGAGCCCCGTTTGTTTACTTGCACTCGCTGGTGGAGTTGGAATTTTGCAAGAATCGGGGGCCATTTGAGCATTTTTTTTTATGAGAGAAGGGTAATATTAACAAATATAGGCAATTGTATAGTATGAAAATTCGTAACTATTATAGACGCGTATGATTCTTTCAAAAATTAAACAATTTCTAATGCCCTTACTGCAATGAAAAATTAATGGTAGGGCCTGGCTCATCAGTGGTGAACCCTCCTAGCGGTTTCGCCAGTTTAATCTACTGCTTGAGAATTCACCACTGATGAGCCAGGTCCTCTAATTAATTTTTCCAATGCAGTAAGGGCAGTAGAATTTGTTTAATTTCTAAAAGAATCATACACGTCTATAATAATTTCGAATTTTGATAACAGATGGCGCGCTAATGTACCATAATATAATTGTATAGTGAATGGTTGAATACATAATAAACTATAACGAATCTAAAGTTTTACGAAGGAGCCTCTTTTATATAAATAAAAGAGGCTCCTTCGTAAAACTTTAGATTCGTTATACGTTTATACTAATTATACGGAGTTTACCTGTAGAACATAATAAACTAGTTTTTACATTTTATTTAGGTATAATTGAATCTTGTGTGAGGATGATATATATGTGCGATACCTCTCCCTTTAAAATATACAAAAATAAAGCATTCCATGATTATCATTCATCTTCTTCATCTCATTCAGATTTCTGATGGCATCTGCTGAGGATGAGTAGATCTCACCAAAAGAGAATTGACATCTATAATGTCTGGTGTCGTATATTTATATTCTGATAATTTTAAATCCACAGATTCTGTGATATATATATCGTAATATATACCTTATCATCATCATTCTCGTGTTAACTTGTAATTTTGGATTTTTTACATCTACTCCGGTGTAATATAATAAAAGCCATTTGAATAAATAAGGCCTAAAATCTATTTCTACTTTTTAATCAACTTAATTACACCACATATGACAACGAGGATGGGATCCATTTGTGATCTATTTAGGTTTATTCAAAAGTAGAAATATATTTTGGGCCTTATTTATTTAAATGGCTTTTATTATATTACACCGTATTGGATGCAAAATCCAAAATTATAAGTCAAGAATAGAATGATGATGATAAGGTTTATATTACGATATATTTATCACAGAATAATAATCTGTGGATTTAAAATTATTATAATATAAATATACGACACCTGGGTGAAGTAGAATGCGTCTGCCTTTGTCATTAAGACTGGGAGTACTACTCAGTGGCAGGCCGACTTAGCTCCAAAAGAAATAGCCGCCTCTGACATGAGGAACAAACGCCATGTACAGAAGCTCCTAACATGGTGTATATACGCTGCTCATCCTGTATCCCTGGATAAGAAACTCTACTCATACCTAAAAGACACTATCAAAAGATTCATGGACCTGGCATTTTGATATGATTAAGTGGAGATACAAAAGAAGAGAGGAATATAAACAAATATTATAGAGAGCATCGCACTCTTTCATCAACAATTCGCAAAAAAAATCGATATAAAAATCAAAACATTCAAGCGTACAATTTGTCTGTAAACAAACAACTAAATCAGTATTCTGGTAAATCCCAATTGGAAAGCTAAAATATCGGGAAACTTTGGTTCAAACTATGTCGCACAGGTTCTGAAATCTCTCTCTTGTCACAGCTGGTAGTCCATTAACTTTCCGCTTACGTCCTTCAATTGTGACGTCACAACAATCGTATTGGATAATCGGTTATCTAAAGAGGAAATTGAGAGACATGATTGGACAATGAAATGTTTACAATTGAATTGATTGGTTGTGTTTTAATGTCCGTTATTGATACCTCAACTTGAATGCTTTCCCATTTTTACCAACAGCATTGCAGTACCAATTAAATTAAAGAGTTTATTATTTAAAACTTTTAACTATGACATGTAAATCTACTGTCTTATAAGCTTATATGTCCATAGTTTTCTTAAATACCATTTCTGAGATTCCACCCTTCAGTGTAGCATATATAAGCAGAATCGTCCAATACAGTATTAGAGTTCTAAGAAGCGGTCTCGTAGATTGAATTGGCGAAACCGCTGGTAGGGTTAACCACTGATGAGCTAAGCCCTCCCAATATATTTTCTCATTGAAGTAAGGAAAGTGGAAGTTTGATTGTGTATATAAGATGCATTCGTGCTTAATTCCTTTCATTTTATGTGTATAGATGGCGCGTTATTGCTTTGTGATTACATATATGGCCTTGGAGAGAATATAACTACATCAACCAATAATATTTTTAATTCTTGGCGTTTCAGTGACTATCTGTCACTCTCTTTAGAATAATTAGTGTTAAATTTAGCTATATCTTATACAAACCAACTTCCATCCAATAAATAATCTTCAAAAATATAGTGTCTTCTTACATTGTAAGAACCTTTATTTTATCACATTTATCTGTGGTTATCTTTCAAGCTAAAACTCTTTTAAAGGCTATGAATTCTAACCAAACAAGCTGAAAGCTCTATCATAATAAACATAATAAAGAAAGGCATTACTTTTAAAGTTTAATAGAATATTTTATTCTTTATTTAAATTTTACTCTAATATATATTAGTAGAATAGGGTTTAGAGCATCTTCATTTATATATGCTTTCCTGAAGCGTAGAACGCCAACTACCCGGAATATACATTATGTACATATGTATATAATATATATGTACATATATATATATAATTATGTTATACTTGGTTATTCATTATCAGTCCCATGGCGGTAGGTCAGCCTTTCATTTTGTAAATATTCTGTTTATATATCTCACAGTCTGTTTCTATGATACATTGATAAGTGTGTGGACCAATCAAATGCTGACGTAAAGGCAACCTCCCATGATGATATTATATATATATATGTTATATTAAAATATTATTTTGTTTAAAATATATTTCATTGATTCAAATACTCTGCTAAATCGACCGCCAGGGGTCACGCTTCCCCTATAAAAACTCATTGTTGTTGTTTCCCGATGGCCGGCTCAAACCTTTTGTACATTATGTATATAAGTTTTTCATTTTATGATTCTTACGCCTTAAGCCAGGCATTACTTTTATCAAAATATGTTTTTATATATCCCATAAGCTCAATTAAAGCTATTTATAATCTTCATTATTTTTATTATTATACTTTCAAGATTTAACCATGACTGCATCACCATAGCATAATCCTCAAGATAATCAAAATCAGAAATATCATTTTATTTATAACATATATATATATATATCAATGAAAGACTTGAAAATGATTGTCACTCATCTCTATCAAAATAATTGAAGTAATCTTTAAGAAAATTCACATTTCGGCTATTCTGAGCCTATGAATATTAGAGCAATTCCAATATGTTGTATATGATCATCTTATTAAAGTTAAAAGAGAAAATATTTAAATATATTATTTAAGAAAAGTTGATAAATTGAATATATGTAAATATAATTTTTGTGTTAGAAAAAAGGTTTTGTATACTTTATGTGTATATAGTTTTTAGTTAGTTGAGTGTAGTCTGTGGATAGATATAGAGACATGATGAGGCTCAAATTGTGTAAGCATATTTTTTCTTCAATCTTTAACACATTATTTTGTGAAATAAGAGAGGTCTTCTTGAACTTATATTAAAAACAAGTGGATATTCTCTGCACTTCAACATGATATCATGAACATATTTTGACGTCAATACTGTGCTAGCAATTTGATAAAGATTCACTACTGATGAGCCAGTTCCCACAAATAAGTTTTCCATCGCATGAGGCAGAGTTGAAAGCGTTTGAAAGAAATAAAAAAGTCGCATTAAAAGGTCAAATATAATAAAAACAATAGTATAATCAAAGAATATAACTGTTATTTTCTAAATATACATATCCTTATATATAAAAAAAATGAAATGCGAAATCGATGTTTGTTATCGCATCACGCAAAATCTACTGACTCAATCATTATGGAATTTCGCATGTAGGTAGCTGAAGATTTCGTTTAACATATAGGCTATTCAAAAAACTAAAAAAGTTTATGTGCTTTTTTTAAAAAATAAAAAACCAAAAAGCGTTAGTTCCAGTCTTTTACCGCTAGGGCGCAGCACTGGTCGCGACGATAAATGAATTTGATTTTTTTAAAGCATCGGTGGTTCAGTGGTAGAATGCTCGCCTGCCACGCGGGCGGCCAGGGTTCGATTCCCGGCCGATGCATTTTTTTAAAACAATTTTTAAAACTCATTTTTATTATAAATCTATATTAATAAAATGCAAATTTCATAAGTGGTGTTCGCTAAAAACTTTCGTTACAATGCATCAATTTCGACCAAATTTTCAACATTTATGTAAAACGAGATGGAGCAGGTTTTGCTTAACATCAAAATATTTTTCCTAACTTTAACATGCGTAACTTCGCTGTTATCGATTAAATACAAAAAAAAATCAACAGAGTTAATTTTATTTATATATAAATACAAAAAAAAAAAATTCAGCAATTCATTCAACTCAATCTAAAAAAATATTCAAAACAAGCAATTTTAAGATAACACCATATGTAAAACAGTCGGCCAAGAAAACAACAACGATATTACATCTTTCTCACATATTCACACACAATCTTGATTAATAATTAAAACTAATCTTTAGCATTGTTTATTATACTTCATAATATATAATATTCGTTAGGCAAACTTTCACTCGGATAAAATCCGGGCGAAGCCGGGTACACATCCGCTAGTATTATATCTTCTAAAATGCAAATATTTTATTTTTGGGGACATATATTTTGTTTTCATTCATTGACTGTTATACTTTTTTTGCCATAGATTTAGAATACACCACTTTGAATATTGTTGTAAATATGTATAGATAACCAATATATTTTTTAATTCACGAATATAGGGATTCATTTTATAAATTCTATATTACTGTGAAAAATAATTTTATGTATAATTTGCTTCAAGTAATTCAAATTAAAAACTACTTGATAAGTGAATAATTATCTTTCCTATTTTTCACGACTGCACCTTCAATTCTTTATCATTTCAACATCAAAACAAAATATTGATAACATACATATGTATTGAAAATAGAGCAATCCATAAATAAATCTTTAATTAAAAAGGCATATATTGGATCAAAATATCATTTATTTTACCAATATTTCAGTTGGCTGACGCCAACCTCTATCAAGGTGTTATAACACATTAAATATGCCAATATGCATTGAATACGCCAACTGAAATATTGGTAAAATAAATGATATTTTGATCCAATATATTCCTTTGTAATTAAAAATACATATGTATATTAGAACCAATTATTAGAAAGGGTGACGAACTTGTGGACTATAAATGGCGACAATTTCGTGTCCAGCTCTCCTTAGCGTGTCTATGAGCTATAACTCGAGGTTGAGCGCTCCCACGATAGAGAGCTAAACCCATCAACATTGTTGCCTTCTTGGCAATATTGCTTTTGTATTGAGTGTTTGGCTACATTGATTAAACTACCTCTAGACCATTCTACACATATCTTGTATATTTATACATAGAGCAAAATCGATGTTAAAACAACTTAGAGAGTAATTTTATAAGTTTTTTTTTCTCGTATTATTCCAAGTAATCATAGACTCATGGACAAAACTTAAGAAACATATACCTTTTAGATTGTATATCGGGATTCATACAATAACTCTGAAAGATATTGCTCAATTAGTTGTTTGTTTACAGATAAATGGTGAGCTGACAACTTATTTTGATTTTTATGCTTAAAAAGGTTTTTTTGCGAATTGTTTATGAATGAGTGCGATTCTCTCTATAATATTTGTTTATAATCTTCTTCTTTTCGATCTCCACTCAATCCTATTAAGGTATCCAATCTGTAGATATTGTGATAGTGTCTTCTGGGTATGAGTATAACTCATCATTGTATAAGCTTATAATATCAATGATGTAGTTTGTAGATGCCATTTGAGAATTACACTTGGTATATACTCTCATAGACAAAGCTTAAAGAAGTCGTACATTCTAGCATGTATATTGGGATTGAGACAATAACTCTGAAAGATACATAGTGGCCTTTATATATTGAACACACACGAGATAAAGAAGTGTGAACCAATTTTCGTCTATCTCTTAAAAAAAAAAGATGACCGTCAACATCTAAATAAGCAACTTTCTTAAGTTTTGACCATGAGTGTAATCATGCGGGACATAAGTTTTGCAACAGATTATAATGTAGACACGACACTACATGTCAACTACACAGGTAGAAAAAAAAAGAGTTAGCTGGTGTTTACTGATAGATAAACAACAGTTCATTTACCCTATGCAAATTACTAAAGGATATATTTTATTTGTTATATACGAAAATAGTCTGAAAATATTGCAACATTAATTTTTAGATATAGAAGATTATTCTCAGTAAAATATGTGGCGATTTGATAAAATGAAAGAAGATAAGTTTCTTTAATTATTCGACGACGCAAGCTTTCGGTTGATACTGTTCTGTTTATGGGATTCAATGATTCTAGTATAAGTCTTTGGTGTTGGTTGTGAATGTATTTGTAATGTATGGTGGGGTGTTTGGTGTTAAAAGAATGGCCTGTATTTTGTGTATGCTGATATAGGAGGGATATGGAGTCATGGTTGGAGATGTTACGGGAGTGCTCAGACATTCTGATGGCAACAGCTCTACCCGTCTCGCCTACGTAAGTGGCGGAGCATTGCTCACAGGAGACGGAATAAACTGCGCCAACAGAACGGAGGGGATCTGGGGGAACAAGGCGCTTGGTGTGAGGGTGGCGTAGGGATGTGAGAAGGTTGGGGGAGTTCTTATAAAAGGTGCAAATACCATATGTTTTGAGACTTCTGACTATTTCAACTGTGGGGGGGGGGGGGGGGGGTGGAATAGGGGAGGAAACATAATGATCTATAGTTTGTAGGTGGGTAGGTGGCATGGGGGGGGGGGGGGTTGGTGTATATGTATATCTATTGATAAATGCGAGAGGGAAAGATGCTTCAGAGAGGTGTGATATGATGCGATTTCTTTCAATAATTCTAAAAATGTCTAGGGAACAGTGGGTGTAGATTCTTTTGGTGAGAGTTTTTACAATATTGATTTTATGAGAGGTAGGGCAGTGTGAATTAAAATGAGTGTAACTGGGGGGCATTTTTTTTCTAATAAACCGTAGTGTGGTATGTGGATGAGGTACGGATAATTAATATATCAAGGAAAGGAATAACATGGTTGGATTCTGTCTCTAGAGTAAATGAAATGTTATGGTTAAAACTATTAAGAGTTGATAAAATGGTGCTTTCTTGCATATGCAAAAAAACATCGTCAATGTAACTGTACAACTGAATATCTGAGGGGAGGGTACGGGTGATCCAGTGATCTACTTGTAACATAACTATTTCGGCTAGTATGAGGAATAGAGGGCTGCCCATCGGGGAGCCCTTGATCTGTCTGAAATGGTCCTGTAAGAAGGTAAACGTGTTCATATTTAAACATATTTTTGTAAGTTGAATTATAGGTGAGGATGTGTGAGAATCAATGTTCTGCGAGTTAAGAAACTGTGTTAAACTGTCTATGATAAGTTCGTGGGGAAGACTGAGGTAAAGGGAGGTATCATCGAAAGAACCCATAGTGACAGAAGGATCGGGGCTAAAAGCAGTTAACTCACTAATAGATCATTATGTTTCCTCCCCTATTCCCCCTCCACAGTTGAAATAGCCAGAAGTCTCAAATCATATGGTATCCGCACCATTTATAAGAACTCCCCCAACCTTCTCACATCCCTACGTCACCCTCACACCAAGCGCCTTGTTCCCCCAGATCCCCTCCGTTCTGTTGGCGCAGTTTATTCCGTCTCCTGTGAGCAATGCTCCGCCACTTACGTAGGCGAGACGGGTAGAGCTGTTGCCATCAGAATGTCTGAGCACTCCCGTAACATCTCAAACCATGACTCCAGATCCCTCCTATATCAGCATACACAAAATACAGGCCATTATTTTAACACCAAACACCCCACCATACATTACAAATACATTCACAACCAACACCAAAGACTTATAGTAGAATCATTGAATCCCATAGACAGAACAGTATCAACCGTAAAATTGACCTCCCCGACGCTTATCATGCTCTCCTGTCCTTTACGTAATTTTCTAATTCATATACTTAAACTCCATATCAGACATATCATATACTTCATTAATATTTCTTGCCTCCAGCTATGGATTTGCATCTCTTTGAATTATCCTCTATGATTATTATTTTACAAAGAGTTAAATTACTCATTTGCATGCTTCTTTGCTATGGATATGTAAATAATATGTGTGTATATATATATATTCACTTCAGCCATTAGTATCTACGTTCATAGTTTCGTATTTATACTTTATCTTTCCTGTTGAAGGGTTTTTGCCCGAAAGCTTGCGTCGTCGAATAATTAAAGAAACTTTTCTTCTTTCATTTTATTAAATCGCCACATTAATTTTTATTTATAAAATAACGGTCGCTTCTCTCGTCAAAATAGACACCAAAACTAGGCGTCTTCTATTAACCGTCTCTGCAAACTAGCGGACTCGGGTCGGTGACAAAGCCACAACACCAGTTTTGACGAACTGAGAAGCGTCCATCGTCTATTTTAACAAGAGAGGTGAACTTTATTTTTATAAAACACTAGCGGACGTACCCGGCTTTGCCCGGGTTTTACCCGAGTAAAGGTTTGTCTAACGAACATTTGTTAAAATAATTCTATATAAACTAATAAAAAAAATAATAGATATATTTTGATAATTTGAAACTCGTAAATTTGAATCTTTCGATAAAGTGATCATTTTTTCCCGGTCCCTGTGTGCCGTGTCATCCTGAATTTTGTCTTTCCTAATTTTCTACATTACAAAATCATCGTTTTATCTACTGAACATTTTTTCCCGGTCCCTTGAAAAATACACGATAAGTTGAATAAAATCATGGTCGTTTATAGAAGATGGACGAAGTTCCCGGAGGTCATCTTGGGCAAGCCCCCGCGAGGCTTTTTTCTTGTCTACTTGGCACAGCTGTGTCACCAACTCTGCCCCACGCGCCAGGACCTCTTGACCCCTCTGCCCCTCCGATTGGTCGGTGGGTACTTGGACTGTCCATCCGGCAGGCGGACGATTACATTCTCTCGACAGGGGGTGGGGGGCGGACGATTACATTATCTCGACAGGGGTTGGGGCAGCCTATCTCAGTCGCAAGGTGGCGCTGCTTGCGAGTTAAATCTACAAATCTGCAAATAACTCTAAGGATATTCAAGATATTCAAGAATTTATTTTTTTCAGAAACCTTCCCAGTACTATACTGAATAACTTCCCAAAGTTTCATGGCGTTCCAATGAGTGGTTTGGTCAGGCATGAAGGACACACACACACACTCGAGCGTGCGGCCACGCTTTTGCGGGCTCCGCCATTTTCGCCTCTGGAGTGTGTGTAAAAGGCGCTTACCATCACGAGTTTGGTACCAGAAGAACCCTCTCGATCCGCTGAACAAGTGCCTGAAAGGCCCAGCACTGGATCTCAACCAGGCGAGGAGTTATCGCCGAAAAAAGGAATCATAGAGAATTCTTCTCTAGAATTTTCTATGGAATATCGAACACATGCAAGCCCGCCGGCGCGCGAGGTGCATGGAACGCTGGCTGCCGCGCGGGGTGACGTCACGGCGCCGCCGACTGCTGCTTCTTCCAGCGAGAATTTAGCCGACCCGGCCTCGCTCAACTGGGCCGACAGCGAGATGGCGGAGGTCGACGCCAACGACGACTACACCGTTGTGTAGAGCAAGAAAAGGCGCCTCTCTTCAACACCTGAGCACGCCGCAAAGCAGGCAAGCAGGCCTGCTGAGAAACGCGGCCCCCAGCAGCAGAAGCGGACAACAGGGCCGAGGTCAATGCCGCCCCAGGAAATCAAGGCGACGCGCGCCAACATCGCCGACGCCAGGGCGAGGCAGGCCACTACCAACCATGAGAACTACGTCTTCGTGGAGCTGTGCCCAGACATCCCGGACTACTCCTACCTCAAGGCCATGAGCACGCTACTCGGGGGGCCAAAGAGCATCACGCAGTTCCATCGAATGAACGGCCACTTCATCGTGGGTCTTGCGGACAAGGAACTTGCGAACCGTCTGGTCGCGGACGGCCTGGAAATCGAGGGTACGTCCCTCAGGGTCTTCCCCTTCCGCAAAAGGGCGGAGCGCATAGTCGTGGCCAACCTGCCCGGCTTTGTTGAGGACAGCACCATCACGACCGCCCTGGGCCAATTTGGGAAGGTCACCTCCATCGCCCCCATCATGGTCAAAATGGGCGAGTTCACCTTCACCGACGGCCGCCGGGAGGCGTTCATCCTGCTCCGCGAGGGCGTAAGGCTGGAGACGCTGCCCACCCGTCTGACCATCCACTCCAAGGGAGACACCCTGTCGGCCTTCCTCTCCTTTGGAATCAAGTGTTCCAAATGCGGTAAACAGGGCCACCGCAGAGCCAACTGCCCAGCGCTCGCCAGGCAAGGGAACGGCAGCCCCAGGCAAGCAGCGTCTCCCACCGACGCAAGGCCCCCCTCCCTCCTCCTCAGCGACCAAGGAAGCCGGCACCTGCGCCCGCAACACCGGCGTCCCCTGTCCAACCGGCGAAGACTTCGGCCGAGGCTCAGTCGATCCCCTCGGCACACCAGCCTGCCGAACAGATGGATCTCACCCACCCCGCCCCTGCTGCCGACCCTGCTCCCCTGGCTGCCCTGCGGCCCCCCGAGCCTCGCATCCCTCCGCTCGACAACGAGATGTCGGTGGAGAAGCTGTCCTCACCTCCCGCCACGCCTGCCCGGGGAAAGGCCGCACTCGAACAGCTGCTGGAGCACCTTGGGAAGTCCCCCAACCCCTCCATCGACTGGGACAAGCTGCCCGACCTGAACTGCGAGGAGGCTCAGAAGCTCCTCACCTCTGAGACCACCATGAAGAGGCGAGCGCCCACGCTAACAAAGGAACATTTCACCGCCCTCGAAACATTGCACGAAACCATCAAGGCCTTGTGCCCAGACTCCAACTCCAC
Organism: Cordylochernes scorpioides; assembly: GCA_030710605.1. Classification (NCBI taxonomy): domain Eukaryota; kingdom Metazoa; phylum Arthropoda; class Arachnida; order Pseudoscorpiones; family Chernetidae; genus Cordylochernes; species Cordylochernes scorpioides. The sequence continues at coordinate 51,680,891 of CP092877.1, forward strand.
CATCCGCAAAACCCTCCAGAAGACCAGGAAGGTGCTGCGTGAAGGACGGCCCCAATGAGTTACCGCGTCGCCACCATCAACGCGCGAGGGCTCGCCACTCGGGGGGAGGAGCCTTGCCCTTTGTCATTTACTCAGGCAACATCACGTGGACATCGCGTTTGTCCAGGAGACAAACGCATTTCATCTGGGCAGCGGCCAAGACCTCTGCCTCGGCTACGGCGCTGTTGTGTTGGCCCATCCCGTAGCCATCTCGGGATCCGGACTCGCCTGCGTCTTCGGACCAGGCGTATCCGTGCTACAACAGCGTATCCTGTGGCCGGGCCACATCGCCTTGGCAACAATGGATGTCCACGGCGAGGAAATGACGGCCATCGCCGTTCATCTGGCGCATGAACCCCGGGAGAGAAACCAACAACTGGAGCTCCTGGCGGCGACAGCGGCACAGGAAGAGGAGAGGGCCTGCTGGATCATCGGCGACTTTAATATCAGGGATCGGGGCCCCTCATCATCATCATCATCGGATGCCCTCGCCGCTCTTCTGGACCTGGCCGCGCTGGTCGACGTGGCCACCCAGTTCGACGCCGCCCACCTGCCCACCAGAGTCTCCATGCACGGCGACCAAGTCGAATCCAACCGCCTGGACCGGATCCTCGTCCCTGCTGGAGTCCTGGATCGCGTGTCCATCTAGGCGACCAGCCACTACCACCTCTCGGACCACCGCCTCGTGCTGCTCCAGGTGGGCCCGCTCACCACCGCCGTCTCCTCCCCCACCCAGCCTCGCTTGGCCGCGATGCTCCGCTCGGGCCTTGCTCTCGAACATCTGGCTGGCTACATCCGGGAGTTGGAGGAAGACACAGCGCACGATGACGACGACGGGACCTTCTGGCACAGGTGGACCTCCATCAAGGCGGGGCTGCTGGCGGAGGCCAGATCCCTGCACGACCCACGCCACGCTGCCAACGACAGCTACGTCTACAGGGCGAGACGTTACATCGCGGCGCAGCTCGAGGCCTCCTCCATCCGGGCCGACTACCCATCGCTGCCGGACCTAGCACGTGCCATCCGCCTCCGACGCCCGGTCAGCGTTTTCAGGGACGAGCAGGATAACATCATCGAGGGCCCCGAGCTTCGGCGGAGGGCATTCGCGACCTTCCAGCCCCGCTTGGCCCGTCCCACCAGCGATCCAGCTGCGGGAGCTGCCTTCATCGCCAGCAGCGCGCCCACCACCACCCGCGAGCTGAGTGAGGAGGACCCGCTTCACCGGCCGGACATCAGCCCCAGCGAGATCGCCAACGCTATCGAGCACCTCCCTCGCGGAAAGGCCCCCGGCTGGGATGGCTTGCCGTGCGAGCTCCTCGTCGCCTTCAGCGAGGTCTTCTTCGCGGAAGCTCTGGCCCGGGTGTTCGCGGCATCACGGCTCCGCGGTGCCCTGCCTCCGTCGACGCGGCGCAGCTCCATCTGCCTCGTGCCCAAGGCCCGCGGAGGTCGCGGCCTTGATGGCTACAGGCCCGTCGCGTTGCCCTCGGCCGACTACAGGGTCCTGGCCGCCATCCTTCACCGGCGCCTCAAGCCCCACCTGCGGACCTTGTGCCGGAATGCCAGACCTACGCCGTCCCCGGGAGGTCCCCGTCATGGAACATCGCCATGGTGACGGACGCCATCGAGGAGGCCACCGCCCTGGGCTCGCCGCTGGCCGTCATGGGCGTCGACCTAGAGTCCGCCTTTGACTCATTGGACCGCGGCTTCCTGGAGTCTCTGCTAACATCCCTCCGCCTCCCGCCGGCCTTCATGGCCTGGATTAACATCCTCTACGCCGGGGCGGACGCCACCATCCGGGTCGGAGGCTTTCATACAACAGCCTTCCCGCTTCTCAACGGCCTCAGGCAGGGTTGCGCCGTAAGCGCCGCTCTCTTCAGCATCGCCACGGGGCCGCTGCTACGTCGCCTGGAGTTGACCCTCGGCGTGGGCAATGTCATCGCCTACGCCGACGACATCGTCCTCCTATTCCATCGCGACGGAGACTTCGAGCGGGTGGCGACCGTTTTCGAAGATTACAGGCAGGCCTCCGGAATCGGCGTGAACCTCCGGAAGAGCGCTGGCCTCTGGTGCGGCGCCTGGCGCAACCGCGGCGACTCCCCTCTCGGCGCCTCCTGGTCGACCACCTCCATCAGGGTCCTCGGACTCGACATCGCCCCCAGGAGCACCGTCATCCACCGGGAGCAGCATCTCCTGGCCCTCCTGGAGACTGCATGCCGCAAATGGACGCCCTTCACCCGCGGCCTCTCCCTCATCGGGCGAGCAAGAGCGGCGAACACGCTGGTGGGGTCTGTCATCCAGCACCACCTGCATGGATACCTTCCATCACCCCCGACCATCGCCAAGCTGCAGGCCCGACTGGCGAGGTTCGTCTGGGGACAAGACCACACGGCGTGGCTTCCCGCCAATGTCATGGCGAGGCCAGTTGCCATCGGAGGCCTTGGCCTCCTCGACCTCGCGACCCAGCTCCAGCTCGCCTGCCTCAAGGGGGTGCAGGTCGCGCTCCGCGGGGGCAGATAGGAAATTCGGCCCTGCGAAGCAGGGCCAGGGACGATATGGGCTCAATGCGGCCCTTGCGTCCACTGTGTTTCGCTGAAATCTAGATCCACACACAGCCAGAAGGAATGATGCATTCTCCATGCACCGAGCGGCCATTGGTAGGCCCCTCGCGCCCGCCATTATGGTCTGGCTCCATGGGGTTGACCATTCACCCACGGGCGTCACCGAGAGTTCATTGGCAAGGTTGCTGACCGAGCCCTCTCGTTCGGACTTAGAAAGACCCGTCCTACGCTCCCATAGGACTCCCCCTCCTTTAGCCCTCGTACCCTTATCCAGTACTCCCTGAATCCGCCGACGAGTCAGGGACCTCTGAGGCACGAGGTTTTCACGAGGAACCAACGAGAAGGCGGGGGGGTGTTACTACTGTGTGCACCCCTTGGTTTTTCAACACCAGGCGTCCCCGGTGCAATTTCGCGTACGGCTGCGACGCTCCCAATGGCGCACACACAGAGCGAAGACCCAAGAGTTTCAAGACACGTGCGCCGCCTCAGACGACCAAGGACAGACGGCCAGCTTACAGCTTCACTGGACATCAGTCAGTGGCACCCCTACGGAGGACAACACGTAGAGACGCCTCTCCACTCACTCTAGAGACGGAACCACCTACTAGAGTACAGGAAACTTCTTCCCCGTGCTCCGCGGGGGCAGAAATGCCTTCAGCTAGCTGGTCGGCGGCAACAGTGGTGAGGCCTGGATCCACCCTCCACCGGACGGCACCCGTCTCCAGCCCCGCCGTCTCCGGTTGCTGAAGCTGTGGGAGGAGGCCTCCAACATCCTGGGCCTCAATCACCGGGCGGTCCCCACAGCTCAGCTGCTGGACCTCCCCATCATCGGCGGCTGCCGGTTCCTTCGCCCTCCCGACCTCCTGGCCCCCGCTCGCTGGCGCGGAGCCCGAGTCCGGGACCTTATCGTGGAGGACCACCTCATCGCCCGCCCTACGCGCTCGGCCCTGGCTGACGCCGCGGCCCTGGGCGCCTTCTGTCGGAGGCTGACCTCCGAGAACGCCGTGGGCTTCGGGGCGGAGTCTACACCATCACCTAGTTCTCTAGCTGCGGCCGTGGTGCTCCGAGGGACGGCTACGCCGTTCCTCAACGGCCTCACGACCCGCTCGGCCCGACGGGCCCTGGATCGTCCGCGCCTCGCCGCCACGCCCATCTCCAGATTCCTGGCGAGATGGACGCCCACCATCAATCCACCATCCAGGATCGACTGGGCCTCGCTGCGGCGCTGCGCCTACTCGGGCCACGAGGCCGACGCGGCCCTCAAGTTGGCCCTCCACGCCCTGCCCCATCCGGCCCATCCTGCCTCGGTCGGCCCCTCCTGTCCTGCCTGCGGGTCCATCGACCGCTCCCTCAGCCACCGTTACTGGTGCTGTCCTTCCATCAGGCCCCTCATTAGAGAGGCCTTCAACATCATAGGGCGGCCCCCTGACCTGCAGGCTTGGATCTTCGGGTCCGGCCTTGAGGAGGACGCCCTTTCCACCCTGGCGTCGGCAAAGTTGCGAGTATATCGCTACTTTGTCCAGGTTGGGCTCGGAGAAGCGGTGGAGGACCCGCTCATTGCTTGGTCCGGGACCCTCCAGCGTCGAGGTCTGCTTCCATCACCCCCCTTGTAAAATATATGTAAATATTCATTTTTATGTAATATATTTCTTTTCTTTCTTATGGCAAAATAGCCTAGCTGTGAAAGCTTTAGACTTTAGAACCTGATGTCCCTGGTTCGAGCACGTTTTTCGCTATCTTTTTTTTCTCGTTGATAAATTGATGTAACATTGTCTAAGATGACAATAAATATTTTTAATTGTCAAAATTGTCACACACACACAAACACACACACACATGCATTCATTTATATATATATAGATAAATTATCCTTCAGAATAAAATTCTCTCTATGTTTTGCCATGGATATGGCCTAGCCACTTTGACGGATATATACACCTCTTTGACACATTGTGATGGTTATATTTGATCCCTATGAATCTCATGAGATCATAGCCCACCTTGGACTGATGAGGGCATTAGTCTGAAACTATGGGTTCCAGGTAGACACTTCTCAGTTTGCCAAAGCTGGTGTTGTGGCTTTGTCTCTGACTCGAGTCCGCTAGTTTGCGGAGATGTTCAATTGATGGCGTCTTTTGAATAGTGTATAAGTGGTCTTTTTTTATATATTATTATCCTCTAGGTTATATTCCTCCATTAATTTAAAGCTGTATATTTTCATTTGTCGATTAAAAAATCAGTTTTTGTTAATATTAATTTATAATTATTCTTCATTGAAATATATTTCGCGTCAGATTATGTTTTGTATTTTCTTGACCTCACTGGTGAATCTTGTCTACGTTTTATAGCGTATCTAAAACTGAAGTTTATAGAAATTTCAATAGAGATTTATCAAGGAATCTCAAATATGGTTACAGGCATCGTAACTTTATCACAATTTATCATAACTTCTAATCCAATTAGAGAATTAAATTAGGTTAATTAATGGAGTATTGCTAATTGAAGTTTATGGAGTTAGTTTATAATTGGTAGTTTAGTAGGCTTAAGTTAGACTGCGCACTGTTACCTTCCTTATTGAAACTAACACCTTCCACAAATGACGTTCCGCCATTTTGTTAACACATTCTTTCTTGTCGTCGGCATTTATTTTATAGCATTGGTTATGTTTGAATAAAGGTTATTTATTTATTAAAATTACAAAATATTTCCTCAAAATATTTTATTTTTATTTAAAATTGCTTTTTTTCAAGCGATAATCGTTCTTCAATGGGCTTAAAAATAAAAAGAAACTCATTGTGAGAAAATATTTTATAATTTTAAAACTTTTTCACATTTTTATCATGAATAAAGGTTTATTATAGACAGGGGCAATAAACATGTATTGACAATTTAACTATGTAAATATGTATATTATATTATACAGTCAAACTTTGCATAATTCGAAGCTCATGAAACCAAAAGAAAATTCGAATTATCCAAAAATTCGAATTAGAAAAAGTTTTGAATAAAAGACAAAGTCTAGAGACCAAGTTAAATATTCTAATTAAAGACGTTTTTGAAGTAAAGACGTTTTCGAATTAAAGACGTTTGAATTAGCCACGTTCTACTGTATTTTGATATATTGAAAAAGAGCAGAAGAATATTATTAATGTGCAAACAAAGATCCTAATATAAATTCGAAACTATTTTAGACGTGTAAGATTCTTTTTTTTTTTAAATTAAATAATTTCTACTGCCCTTACTGCAATATGGAAAAATTAATAGGAGGGCCTGGCTCATCAGTGGTGAACAATCCCAGCGTTTTCGCCAGTTTAATCTACCATACCGCTGTTATATTGCATTTTTGCAGTATGGTAGATTTAACTGGCGAAACCGCTGAGAGGGTTCACCACTGATGAGTCAGGCCCTCCCATTAATTTTTCCATATTGCAGTAAGGGCAGTAGAAATTATTTAATTTCAAAAAGAATCTTACGCGTCTAAAATAGTTTCGAATTTTCATAACTGATGTCGCGTTAGTGCATTATAAAGATGCTCTTGACAAAAATAGGCAGATTTTTCTTCTTCAGTGTATCAGTTACAATTATCTTACTTTAGGCAAAGCATTCAATATGGAAGGAATATTATATCATAGCTGCTAGACAAACAAATATTTCACATTCATTGATCAATAACTAATATAAATGAATATTCTTACGGGAGAATAAAGATCTATAAAAATAAAGGTCACCTCTACTGTCAAAATAGACGTAAAACTAGACGCCATCTATTGACCGTCGCAGAAATCTAGTGGCCTCGGGTTTTTAAAATTCCATTAGATCTCGTATGTAGCTCATAGAATAATGTCCGCCCTAGACTGACGAGGGCCATTAGCTCGAAACCCTGGTCTCTAGGTGGACGTATCTCAGTTTACCAAAGCTGGTGTTGTGGCTTTGTCACCGACCCGAGGTCGCTAGTTTGCGACGACGGTCAATAGATGGTGTCTAGTTTTGATGTCTATTTTGACGGAAAAAAAGGTGTTCTTTATTTTTATATAAATAATATAAAATCTTTCTCACAGAGACAAAATATAAATGGCAACACTAAAATAAAATTTGTCTTCAGAGATACAAATATACGTATTATAGAATTTTCCATGAAAGAACTTTACGTGGATATTCTTAATTTTTTCAGTAGATCGTCTCTTATTGGAGGTTGGGTTATTGTAGTATATATATGTCGTAGCTGTCGTGGTCCAATGGAAGGGCGCGACCGTTGTGCATGTAAGCTTCGAAAAAGAACTTGTTCCACACTCGTGAGCGCGCGCGCGCGGCGCCGGCCGTAGCATTCGCCCCGCGCGCGCTAGCTCCCACGTACATTTTGTACAGATTTATACATGGGCGAATTTGTATTTATATTTTAAAATTCTAATTATGGCGAAAATAAATTATACATTCGGGCATTGGGCAAATTATGACATATATTTATATAGAGAATAAAGATGATTTAATGATGATTTTGTACCTACATTCGTCGATTGAAATGGCCAAAATGGAAAATGTAGGATGAAAAGTGCTAGTAATCCATACTAATTCATTTAAAACAAAATAACATTTCTTTTGTTATAAAATATCACTGGTTTTAAGATAGGCTGTAGTTTAATTATCCTTAGTACACGTGGTACAGGCCAAGATAATCATGGTGGATAGAAATAGGCGACTGCTTTTACTGTAAGTGCACCACATGTCTACACATGTGAAAAGCAGTTCGACTTTCGCACTTACAAATGTTCCAGAAACCTGTTTAGTAATGTGATAATAATATATTGTTTGAATTAGAATTTAAACCACATTTTTGAAATATCAGATATTTTATTGTAAAAAAGGCCATATATTTGATTGATAACTCATATAAAAAAGCTTTATGTTGGCATTTCAAGAAAAGTAGTATTGATTTTAAAATATAAATGTATATATCTAAAGCGACTCTATATTTTGAATAAAACGTTTTATATAGTTTAAGTGGATAGAAAATTCTGATGTTTTTCGAAATAAAACACATAAAATGCGGATTTTTTAAAGATGGATTTTATTGATTTTTTTAAAGTGGAAGGATAAAAAAATCACAGATTTTATGCCTAAAGCGGCTTACTAGTTAAATCTATCAACTGCTAGAATAATAGTAAGGATATAAAAACAGTTTAAAACGTATATATCTTGTCTTTTAAATTTGCTATGGATTAAACTTTTAAAATACAGTATACAAGGGTCACTTCAAATGTTTTTGCAATCAATTATAAATAATTAAAATATTAAAAAATAAATTATACCATTAAAATCTACATGCATTATTCACCTAACATAAACATTTTATAAAATAGTTTTTTTTTTTTGCTTATCCCTAGTACACGTGGTACAGGCCATGATAATCATGGTGGGTAGAATGCGACTGCTTTTTACTGTAAGTGCACCACATGTCTACACATGTGAAAGGCAGTTCGACTTCTCACTTGCAAATGTACCAGAACCCCATTTGGTTACTTGGACTCGCTGGTGGGGTTGGACTTTTGCAAAAATTGGGGGCCATTGAAGCATTTTTTTTTTAAATCAGAAAAAAAAAGTGCTCAATGCGGGAATCGAACCCGGGTCGTAGCGGTCGGAAACCAACGGCTTAGACCATCCTTATATCGACCCACTACCATAAAATAGTGACAACAATGACTCATAGAAGGGGCGACTTTGTTTACAGCGGCAGCAGTAATTTCTAAACATTGCATCACACACAATGGAGTTGACTAGAGAAAGTATAATCTATTAATAGTAAATTTATTTTAGGATACGATATAGAATACGCTTTAATAGATTTCAATATTTTTTCTTTATAATTCAATAAAAACATTTTTATTCCTTCTATTAATACTAGACGAATGGCCCGGGCAACGCCCGGGTTTTACCCGAGTGCGTATATATTTTAAAAATGTTTTAATTAAAATACTATTCGTTACAATTATAAATTGGCGCCGTGGATGTCTCTCTTGTGAAACGTCCCGCCCCAAACTGTGTGTGTCTTGAAAATATAAAAATAAAAATGTGAACGGAAAAATATGTCCAGGGTAGCCTAGTGGTCATGGCATCTGCCCGGTAAGCGGAAGGTCGTGGGTTCGATTCCCATCCCTTGACACTTTTTTTATTTTATCCATTCTGACCAAAATCTATCCGTGAACTTCACACAGAGAGAATAAGGCAATTATATAAGTAGATAATCCAAATTGTGCCTTATCACACACTATTTTTTTATTTGGCCTTATTACATTGTGTTTATAATCTATGACGTAATGCCGGCGGCGCGCGCCCGTTGGCTGCCGGCGAGCACGTGACCTCCCTGTGCGCGCGCATCCGTGACAGAACCGGCCCATGACGGTCGTGACTATATATGGATAATAATAATATAATAATAATAATAATTATCATTATTATTATTATTATTATCATTAGATAATGATAATGATCATAATGATGATGCGCGCGCATCCGTGACAGAACCGGCCCATGACGGTCGTGACTATATATAGGGATATACGAATGACCCGGGCAACGCCCGGGTTTTACCCAATTAAATGCTTTTATTCAAATACTATTCGTTACAATTATAAATTGGCGCCGTGGATGTCATTCTTGTATAATATATAAATGAGTTTTAAAAATTGTAAAAAAAAAAAAATGCATCGGCCGGGAATCGAACCCGGGCCGCCCGCGTGGCAGGCGAGCATTCTACCACTGAACCACCGATGGTTATGAAAATTCCCATCCGTGAGCTTCAGACAAACAAACAGACAGAATAAGGCAAATATATAAGTAGATATATAGATAATCCAAATTGCACCTTATCATTAGATTTGGTCTTATTACCTTCTGTTTCTAATCTATATTCCAAATTGTGCCTTATCATTAGATTTGGTCTTATTACCTTCTGTTTATAATCTATAATCCAAATTGTACCTTATCATTAGATTTGGTCTTATTACCTTCTGCATCTAATCTATATTCCAAATTTTGCCTTATCATTAGATTTGGTCTTATTACCTTGTGTTTATAATCTAATATTCCAAATTGTACCTTATCAGTAGATTTGGTCTTATTACCTTCTAATCTATAATCCAATTTATTTGGATAATGATAATGATCATAATGATGATGCGCGCGCATTCGTGACAGAACCGGCCGGCCAGCCGGCCCATGACGGTCGTGACTATATATGTTGATTAAAATGGAATCATTAGGTTTCCAGGGATATGTTTCTTTAAAAAAAAATCAAATAAGATCCATAGCGTTCGCGCATAAAAGCTAGATTTCCGAATTAAAATTTTAACATAACTTTTAACTTATTCCTGGAATGTGAAGAAATAGTACAAATGCGATATTGTACTGAGATATGGTTCATAAATTAAGAAAAAAAAGTACATCTCCTTATCATGCAACCTGATCAAGAAATGATAACCACGTACGCGTTTCGGGCTGTTGGCCCTCGTCAGTATGGTGTAAGCTGTACCTCAACGACCAAAAATACAATGTCATTCAGGCGATTGAAAAATCATGAAACGGGTAGTTAAGGCCAGAATTGCGTGAGGTCGCGAAAAAAATTGAAAAATGCGTGTTTCTCACGCATCTCTCGCCACACTGGTCCTGCACCGGGTATTATGGTATGGGACGGTATTGGATACCACTCTCGCACTCCTCTAGTACGCATTGCCGGTACTTTAAACAGCCAACGCTACATCTCCGAGGTGTTGGGGCCAGTTGTCCTTCTATACCTTCAGGGCTTGCCCACAGCCATGTTTCAACTGGATAATACGCGACCACACGTGGCACGCATTGTCCAAAGGTTCTTCGTCAGTCGCCAGATTGAATTGCTTCCCTGGCCGGCTCGCTCTCCGGAACTTTCACCAATAAAAAACATGTGGTCCATGGTTGCTCAACAATTGACCCAGATTACACCCCCAGATGCCACACCAGATCAAATTTGGCAGCCAGATCAAGTGTGGAAGCTGCTTGGTCTGCTGTATCCCAACAAAACATCCAAAGTCTCTTTGAGTCAATGCCAAGGCGTGTGACAGCGGTGATCTACAACAATGGAGGCTACTCTGGCTACTGATTCTGGCAGGAACCACACTTCGCAGAAGTCTATAAATTTAATAATTTGATACTTGGTCAACATGTTATCTACAAAATAAATTTTGTTGTGATATCTATTGTCTTTCTTGGTGTTGCAATTTGGGTGGCCAGCAGTGCCATTATTTTTTCCATTGCAGTAAAGGCAATAGATAGTGTTTAATTTCAAAAAAATTCTTACGCGTTTAAAATAGTTTCAATTTTCATATACTTTTGACTTTAGATCCTTTAGATTCAGGGTAAACTAATGGAATGAGGTGTTTGAAACACTCAGAATCATTTGTCTAACACAGCCGCGGTACAACTTTCTATCTTAAGCCTACAAACAGAAACGTTGTACTTCAGTCAACACTAAGATGAGAGTTAATTGTTCTTTTAAAACGTTCATATCAAGCGATTACCAAATTTCTACAGACCCATATGCTTATGTATTTAACTTACACAGACAAGCAAATGTTCGAACAAAACCAATTTTTTACAGTAGCATAGAATCTAAACTACAATACTTTCATATATATATGCCTTTAATTGAAATATTCGTCAGTTTGTATTCGCATAATAAAAACATACAGCAATTCAAAATTACACTCATGGACAAAATTTAAGGAAGTTGAACCTTTAAGCATGTGTATCGGGATTATATATAAGACAATAACTCTGAAAGATATTTGATACACAGTAACCTTTATATTACGATGTATCAGCGCGCCATCTGTTATAAAAATTCGAAACTATTATAGATATGCCCTCCCATTAATTTTTCCATTGCAGTAAGGACAGTAAAAATTGTTTTATTTTTAAAAGAATCATACGCGTCTATAATAGTTTCGAATACAGTAACCTTTATTAACGACACACGAAATAACCAAGTGTGAACAAAATTGACTCTCTCTCTCTTTAAAGAAAAACAGACAACTGACGACATAAAAGACTCCACTTCCTTAAATTTTGTTCATGATGGTATATAAATCTTTAATCTTAAACCAGAACGATTATTGTGTTAATTTAGTACGCTCATATAAAGTTGTGTTTTAAAGAAATTGTAAAACCCATTCATATCCAAGACTCCACTTCCTTTAGTTTTGTTCATGAGTATATATTACCCTTTAATCTCAAACCAGAGCGATTATTGTGTTAACTTTGTACGCTCATATAAAGTTGTGTTTTAAAGAAATTGTAAAAAGCCATTCATATCCTAGACTCCACTTCCTTTAGTTTTGTTCATGAGTATATACAACCCTTTAATCTTAAACCAGAGTGATTATTGTGCTAACTTAGTACGCTCATATAAAGTTGCGTTTTAAAGAAATTGTAAATAGCCATTCATATCCAAGACTCCACTTCCTTTAGTTTTGTTCATGAGTGTATATAACCCTTTAATCTTACGCCAGAACGATTATTGTGTCATTTTGGTACGCTCATATAAAGTTTTGTGATTGAATAAATTATAAATAGCCATTAATATTAAAGACTCTACTTCCTTTAGTTTTGTTCATGAGTGTATATAACCCTTTAATCTTAAACCAGAGCGATTATTGTGTTAACTTAGTACGCTCATATAAAGTTGTGTTTTAAAGAAATTGTAAATAGCCATTCATATTAAAGACTCTACTTCCTTTAGTTTTGTTCATGAGTGTATATAACCCTTTAATCTTAAAGCAGAACAATTATTGTGTTAACTTAATACGCTCATATAAAGTTGTGTTTTAAAGAAATTGAAAATGGCTTTTCACATCAAATGTTAGTCAGTTACCATGTATCCTTCCCAAAGAGGAAGATGAAGCCTTTGAACAAATCAGGCGAAATCCTTAAAAAGACAGTATGGAGTCTCTAACCACTGACAAATACGTTCAGAGTAACATAGCCAATTCAACCAATGATTTATTTAACTCGACAAATCGGTGACCTGTTGTCACATTTCTTTAAGGAGAGTGACAGCAAGTCACTGAAACGTCAGGAGTTAAATAAATCATTTGTTGATATATATGTGGCTGTGTTTTTTAAATCAACTTTCAACCAACAAATCATCTTCGGAACTAACAAATACGTTGTGTTTCAGTAAGTTCAAGATCAACAATATAGAAAAACCTTAAGACAATTTTCCCAACAAATAATCTTTTCGTAACCAATATAGTATCACATCGTTTAAAAATACATTACCATTGTAGTTCTGGCGAATTTTAGAGAACTTAGAGAAAACATCCAATATATTTTTTCCAAAAAAAAAAAAAAATTAGTAGAGACTAATTGTTAACAAAAGAATGAAACAACATACTAAGATTGTTAAGTCGTTAACATGATACACCTGTTGAAGGACTTACAAACCGGAAGCTTGAAAATAAAAGGTTGCACAAGAAACTTAGCCCTGGAAGCTTCATTTATTTTATAATAAAAATACTAAATATTGTACTTGTGAATTTTGAGGATTTTGGGGAGAATATCCGAAATGTTTAAACAAAAGTTTATTCGAAACTAATTGTTAAAAAATAATCAAACAACTAACTAAAGATTATCTTTAAAGGGGCGATAAAACTGTTATAAGACAATATTCAACAATAAGTATAAAAATGTGTTAAGATTACATAAAGGAAAATGTGAGCAATCTAAAAATTAAATATATAATAATGGTTATCAACACAAAAGTAAGTTATATTCACTGCCGGGAAGAGTCACAGACTGTGGATCCTCTTCTCCTGTCCAGCTTTTATGCTACACAGGCTACAGACACTGCTTGGAGTACAAGACTTCAGCCCGACAGCCCTACTGCTTGGAGTACAATACTTCAGCCCGACAGCCCTACTACTTGGAGTACAAGACTTCAGCCCGACAGCCCTACTGCTTGGAGCACAAGATTTCAGCCCGACAGCCCTACTGCTTGGAGTAAAAGACTTCAGTCCTTTGTTTTCTTGCCATAGAATGCTAGACAGTCCCCCTCAATATACTATGATAAGCCAGGTAGTTTGTGATTTATGCTCCAGGAGCTCGGGTTACCTCTATTTTCTCTCTAAGTTATAAGGATAACTGAGAATAAAATACTCTAACAGTTTCATTTTCTTCCAATAATATTATTAGTAATTTTTAATTGGTTAGTACGCAATTTTTTAGCGCACGGTCCCTATAAGTAGTATTTGTACTAGTAATGTTTAATAATAAAATCTTAGTAAATTCTTACTAGAGCAAACCTCAATGGGAGTAACCTCTGTTTACTATTCTATGGTTCACTATAGAAAGACATTTAAGACTTAACATTATGTTTGTATAAGGAACAATTCGTAATTGACATTTCGTTATACCCTAGTAGTTTTGAATGGAATGTTATAGAGGTTATTTTATGCGGCTTATAATTGTAGAACGACATTTGAAAATTAACCCGCATGTGTTTCTTTTGAACGAAAAATCGAAATTTATTTCAAAGAGAAATAACGATTATTTCTAACCTTATGGATGAAGTATTGAAGAATGAATTGGGAAGAGTAATGATGAACGGAAAAATAGAAGTGTCCAGGGATGGGAATTGAACCCACAGTGTTCCGCTTACTGGGCAGATGCCATGTCCACTAGGCTACCCTGGACCTATTTTTTCGTTTATTTTTTCGTTCATCATTACTCTTCACAATTCATCCTTCCATACTTCATCCATAAGGTTAGAAATAACCGTTATATCTCCTTGAAATAAATTTCGATTTTTCGTTTAAAAGAAACACGTGCGGGAGATTATTTTATGTTAGTTATAAGGAAAGGTTCGCTATATCTCCGTTTCGATTTAGTGGTGTTTTACAGTACTACTTTTCTTTTTAACACAGTAAAGATTGATATATATATTTAACGGGAGAGTTATACTTTTCGTATGTTTTCGTTTTGTGTTCAGGTAATATTTTGTGTAATAGTAATGATAATAATAGAAGTGACTTACCTTTACTGGTTCGAGCATCACCTTTCGGAATCACGGGTACTGAAACATACGTCAACTTACTAAGAATTCGAAATAGTTATTAAATCTGACAAATGGGAGGAATATATCAGATCAAGATAGTTAAATATTGTAACGTAGAAATTTGGGGAAAAGAAACTTCAGGATAAAACGGCAATATATTTTAGGCAAGTATAAATTAAAATTGATAATATACAAGAGAATCAATGAGGGAAGTTTACGCAAAGTAAAATAATATATATAAACATCAAAAAATAAAATAATATATTAATAAAATAATAAAAACTTTGCTACAATATTAATAGCTTGGAGCCATATCTATCTGTATAAATGGTGATTTATTCCAAAATAACAATTTATCAATGAGGACAATTTAAATATGTTTCTTTGAAAAAGAAAAATAAACAATTATAAGGTAAAGGTTTCTTTTAATTTTGATTTTCACAAGCTTTCGAGCAAAATTTCTGCTCTTCAACGGGCATATATAAACCCTTTACCTTAATATTGTTTATTTTTTCTTTTTCGAATAATATATTTCTTTACTAAAATTGAGTAACTCCTTCATGGCGTATTAAAGATCAAGTTGTGAATCTTGCACAGAATGATGATTGAATTAAGGAAGAAGCTTCTACAGACGAGGATGCTATTCCTGGATAAGATTCCTTATAGATAAACTATTAAGAAATTTTAATGAAGAAACTTATTACAATCTCCATGATTGATAAATTGTGTTTCTAGTTTCCAATTATTCCAGAATATTAAATTACTAAATGACGAGGGATAACAGTCAGAAAGTCAAACACGTAGATCTATTATATAAATACCCATTTCTTGGTTTCTCAGGAAGCCTCTATATATTCTTTTGGTCGAAGAGGTATAGATTGCACCACGTTGACGAGGGCCAACAGCCCGAAACGCGTTCGTTGTTGGCCTTTCTTGATTTATAAAAAAAAATGGTTGTCAAAATATTAGGGAACAGGCTAAATCAAGGTTTATTTGATTTCTGTTCCACTAGATGGCGCTCTGCCATCTTTCAGGGTTATTGTCTGAATCCCGATATACATGCTATAAGGTACAACTTCTTTAAGTCTATGAGCGTATATCTAAAGGTGCTTCTTGAAGTTCTTCTTTCTTCTTTTAAATTAGTTCAAATTCGCCTCCATTTATAAATCAGAATCACTATTTGTATCTACAGAGACGATTGTGTTAAAACTAGAATATGTTCTCGTGAGTAAAGTCAAAAATGGAAAGATAAATAAATACCTGAACATATATTATAAATGCATTGTATATGTTGAAGAAAGGATACAGATACCGTAGTTGTAAATTTATATATAAAATGTTAATGTTTTATACTTTTCTTTTCAAATAAATATAATCAAAAGATATTTTTCTAAATGACATTTATAGTGGAATGTATAAAATTTGAAAAAGAAAAATCAGAAGCTTATCAGTGGTGAACAAGCTCAACGATTTCGTCTGTTTAATATACACACAGGTTTAATATTGTGTTATACTGAATTTCTTATATAGTATTCATTTGTTATGAAATACAGTAAAATTGGTGTTTAGTAGAGCTATGTAAATATGTCGCAAAGACGATATAAATACATAGCTAACTACTGTTAAGATTAGCCTATCTAAAAATCTACTAGAGAATAGTTCTAAGAAACAAGGAAAGACAGAAGACACACGTTAGAACAGGCTGTGACGTAAGAATTGGCGATGTTCCAAATCACAGCATCTGTTGAGTGAAAAAAAGATAGAAAAGGGCAGTAGAACAGATTACTTTGTCATTCTTTCTCTCTTTTTAAACCTCACTAAAGCTAAAGTGCTAATGATCATGATGCTATCATGGATCTGATAAGGAACTGCAAATACAATGGAAGATTCTGCTTAAAGAAATGCTATTGTTCTCTTTAAGAAAAGAACGAGTTTGTCGGAACGTAATTGTCCTATTTACAAAACAGGGGACCTAGTCTAGAGATCTCCACTGTAAACAGTTTTAATAAATAATAATTAGCTTATTATATTTATAAATCCAACCGCCATCTATCGTTTAAATTTGTATCTTTTGGATTATTACACAGAGTAACAATGGCTATAGATGAGCTCGTGTTTGAAAAGGAACTTGTATGTATACAATATTGTTTTTTTGTTGTTGTTTTCACGTATAAACATATACCAAGATTTGTTTTGTATAATTGCTATTAATAATAAATAATATGTAAAGTTAAATTGGTTACGGATTTATCCTTCTTACTTACTTTAATTACACAACAGAGTAACAAAAATATTTACTGGAAATGTGTTTCTTTTTAGAATATCATCAAATACAAGGTGTGTCCCATAAGTTCCCGGACTGGGTCCATAAAAAAAAAAAAGGTAAGATATATATTTTTTAAATTATTAAAACTTTTTAAAGTAATCCCCCCTCTTGCTTCAACGCACCAGCGCCATCGTTTCCCCAAATTGTCGAAACAGTTTTTATAGAGCTCTTTTGGAATGCTTTTCAATGCCAACAGCGATTTTTCTATTATGTCATCCCTGGTGTCAAAATGTCTTCCTTTTAGAACTGCTTTAAGTTTGGGAAACAGGAAAAAGTCATTTGGTGCGATGTCTGGGGAATAGGGTGGTTGAGGTAGGATTTCTGTCCCGTTTTTAGCCAAAAACACTCGTCACCAAGTGCGCTGTGTGAGGGCGGGCATTGTTATGGTGTAAGATCCAGTCACCATTAGGCCATTTTTCTGGCATTTTTTTTTTTCGAATCGCTTCCCTTAGATGGCGAAGAATGTCCAAATACATTTCCTTAATAACCGTTTGGCCTGCAGGAAGATACTCGTGATGAACAATGCCCTTGTTATCCAATAAAGCGACCAGCAACACCTTGTTTCTGGATTTCAATATCCTGGATTTTTTTGGTCTAGGCTCACCCTGACCTCTCCACTCGGCATATTGACGCTTGGTTTCAGGGTCATAGTCATAGACCCATGTCTCGTCGCCTGTGATTATCTTGTCTTTCCATTCCGGATCCGTTCTTGTCATTTCCAACATGTTCTCACAGGTTGCAAGCCGAGACAAGTTTTGCTCATTAGTGAGGAATCTTGGGATGAATTTTGCAGGAGTCTTTTTGAGCTTCAAATCTTTGGTTACGATCCTTCCAATCGTTGTTTTAGAGATGCCTGTGTCTTGCTCTAGCTCCAGCAAAGTGGTTCGAGGATTTTCTTTTATCAAATTATTTTTTGCACATTTTGGGCGTTCTTGCCGAGGATCATCTTCAATAGAAATTCTGCCAGCTTTAAATCTAGAATGTCATTCAAAAACAGTTGTTCTTTTTGGGGGGTCATTGGGGAATGCTTTATTGGGCATTTTAAAAGTTTCGGTTGCTGATATTTGAAGTTTCACACAAATTTCTATGCAAATCCTCTGCTTCAATTTTTGTTCCATCGTAAAATCGCCGCAGCGCTAGGTGTGACCTTTAAATAAATTAGAATTACCTTGGCGCGCGCTAATGTACCGCCTCGATATTGGTACCACCGTGTTCCCAGATATTTTTTCTATAATAAACAGTCAAATTTATTTACATTTTTCATTTATTTATTTTTTTTTTATGGACCCAGTCCGGGAACTTATGGGACATACCTTGTATTATCTCTACAGACCTTACTGCAATGATAAAAGTTATTGAATGAGAGGGCTTAGCTCATCAGTGGTGAGCCCTCTCAGCGGTTTTGCCACTTTTATCATTGCAGTAAGGTCTGTAGGGATAATATTTGATACATAGCAATAACGCGTCATCTATAGAATACAAATGAAAATACCAAAACGTGAATGTTTCTTTTCATAAATGAAGCAAACTTCTACTGTCCTTACTGCGATGAAAAAATATAAATAGATAAAGCCCTCCCAATATATTTTTTCATCGCAGTAAGGACAGTAGAAGTTTGCTTCATTTGTGAAAAAAAAAAAAACATTCGCGTTTTGGTATTTTCATTTGTATAATATTTGATGATATTCAAAAAGAAATATATTTGCTAGAAATTTTGATAATTAGCTTAATTATATTTCCCTTAATTATCACACTAGTCTAACCATAACATTGAGTATTAGTAACCAAAGAAACACATTCTTGGATGGTTTAATTTTCATTTTATCCTAATGTGACTTTAATAAAATAAATAATACTTTCAGAGCCAGGTTTATTGTATAAATTTTTATTGTCTCAATCTTTCGGTTTAATTATAAGTTAAATATAATCAAAAATATTTTTAAAACTTAATTCTATTGACGTTATGTGGAGCTGAGTTTGTTTTGTTGACACACATTAATATTTGGCGCAAGCCATCAGCAACCTTCAGTTACACGATAAGGAGATGCCTTTTTCATAATTTATGCACCTTATCCCAGTATTATGTCACATTTGTACTATTTTTTCACATTGTGTCGCGGTCTCACGCAATTCTGGCCTTAACTACACGTTTCATTATTTTTCAGGATGCCTTGAATGACCAGTGTTTTGGTCGTTGAGGTACAGCTTGCACCACGCTGATGAGGGCCAACAGCCCGAAACGCGTCCGTGGTTAGCTTTTCTTGATTAATCAAGAATAAGTATTTGGCCAATTCTGGAATTATTAAAAATCAACGAGAATAGTTGATATATATTCCGATAGATGGCGCAAGCCATCAGCAACTTTCAGTTGCACGATAAGGAGATGCCTTTTTCATAACACATCAATATGTTATAATACCTTTAAAAAGGTTGGCGTTCATCAAACTGAAATATTGGTAAAATAGGTTATATTTTGTTCTCATTTTTGCCTTTTTAATTAAATATATAATTGCGTGAGAGAGAGGTGCGTTTATGTACATGAATATAATCCTCCCGAAAGTTTTATGTTGCCTTCTAGCCTGAAAATCGGCCTTTGCCACTTCACCAGCTCAAACACCTGTTTGGTAAATTCGACCGATTGCATAACACCCTCTCGTAGGACGTTATTAATACAAAGCCGCCCCTGTACTGATGAGGGACATAGCCCGAAACCATGGTATATATGTTGGCTTTTTGTCTGAATTTTCCAAAACTGGTGTTGTGGCTCATTCTTTATGATCATGAGTAAAGTTTTTTACTAGAATAATGAACAAGTACACCGTTCTGATTTATAATTGAAGGGAGAGATGTCTTTTTTGTACATATCTATATATAAAATTTTGCACAAATAAATTTACTGGCAATGCGTTTCTTTTAAATATCATCGAATATTATCTCTACAGACCTTACTGCAATGATATGAGTTATTAAATGAGAGGGCTTGGCTCATCAGTAGTGAACCCTCTCAGCGGTTTCGCCAAATTAATCTCTAGACCGTTCTACTATTGTATTGGACTGGTTTTGTTATATACTCTGCATTTTCTATGGAAGGCAGCTTAGGGGTGTTTAGTGAACTATGGACATAAGCTTATAGGTCTGTAGAGGTACATAATATAATTTCAAGGTATTGCATCGAGCAAAGCTCTGTAGAGATAATTTTCGATGATATTTAAAAGAAACGCATTGCCAGTAAATTTATTTGTGTAAAATTTTAACGATAGATGGCAATTAAATTTAATATCTATATATATATAAATGAATGTTTGTATGTTTTTTTGTTTTTTTTTGTATGTCCTGTATACAAATTCGCAGTAGTTCACTAATTCAAACCAAAATTTCCATACATAGGTAAGAAAATACGGGGAAGACGATAGGTTATTTTAAAAAATATATAAATCAATTATTAAAACTATATATTCAAATTATTCTACTTAGCTCGCGAGCAGCGCCTCTAGCGGTAAAGATGGGAGGTAATATCAGCTGACCTAATGTACATGTAAATTTTGGAGCGGGACGTTTCACAAGAGTGACATCCACGGCGCCAATTTATAATTGTAACGAATAGTGTTTGAATTAAACATTTAATCGGGTAAACCTGGGCGTTGCCCGAGTCATTCGTCTAGTACTATTATAAAAGCATAGGGCGCCTCTCTCGTTTATTTTGACAGGAGAGGTGCCCTATATTTTTATAGATCAATTTCCTCTTTGCTAAATTCACATCTATATACTACCATAATACAATATAATGCGTCTATGCTTATAGAACGACGTTTAACAAATTTTACGGCAAATGTTTCTTTTTACGGAACGAAAAATCGTAATTTTCATTATTTAATTTATTTATTTGGCATATCGGACCCGATATCCCAGCTTGAGATACTTGCACCTAAATACATTTTACCAGCTTATATACAATTCAATAAACAAAACTAGAAACAAAATTAAAACTGAAAGGTTGGTTTTCTCAAACAGAAAATAAAAGCTAAAATGAATTTACAAAAATTATTGAATATTACATAGGTGTCTTTGTTATATACAAATTCACACATTTCTTCGATGAGATAAAAATTATTACTTCTGTAGCTGTGAAAGATCGGACATTCGATCAATAAATTTATTGAGTTTGGTTTTCTTTTCCACAGAAGCAGCTAGGATCATCTGTTGCCCTGATTTTCGCCAATAATTATTAATATTATTATTTAAGGATAAATAACGACTATTCCTATCCTTAGGGATGAAGTATGAAAAGATTAATTGTGAAGAATAATGATAACGGAATAATAAAAGTGTTCAGGGATAGGAATCTAACCCACAGTGTTTCGCTTACCGGGCAGATGCCATGTCCACTAGACTACCCTGGACATATTTTTCCCTTTGTAAATCTATATATATATAATTGAATGTCTGTCTGTCTGTCTGTACTCTATAGATTCAAAAACCATACATCCAATTGCCGTGAAATTTTGGGATATTATTAGGTATTTCCCCGGGAAGGTTTTTGAAAAATAATTTCTTGAATATCTTGAATATCCTTAGAGTTATTTGCAGATTTATAGATTTAACTAAATGATGATGATTATTTATCAAAGGTAAGATTTTCTACCTATTAATTGCGCACAAGTCAAGGTTAGTTTTATCATTTATCTACAACATATATATTGGGAGAATAGATAAAATGATGATTTTGTAATGTAGAAAATTAGGAAAGACAAAATTCAGGATGATACGGTAATTTATTTGAGACAAGAATAATGATACAATTCCAAGGTAAGATACTATTCCTTTAACTTCCAATTACCGAGGGAACCAATTAATATTGATTTTATTCAACTTATCGAGTATTTTTCAAGGGACCGGGGAGAAAATGTTCCCTTTATCGAGATTTTCAAATTTACGAGACTCAAATTATCAAAATATATCTATTATTATTTTTTATAAGTTTATTATCTTAAAGATTATTTATCAAAAGTAAGATTTTTTAACTATTAATTGCGCACAAGTCTAAGTTAGTTTTATCATTTATCTACAACATATATATTGGGAGAATAGATAAAATGATGATTTTGTAATGTAGAAAATTAGGAAAGACAAAATTCAGGATGACACGGCAATTTATTTGAGACAAGAATAATGATACAATTCCAAGGCAAGATACTATTCCTTTAACTTCCCATTACCGTGGGATCCAATTAATATTGATTTTATTCAACTTATCGAGTATTTTTCAAAGGACCGGGGAAAATGTTCACTAGATATAATGATGATTTTGTAATATAGAAAATTAGGAAAGACAAAATTCAGGATGACACGGCAATTTATTTGAGACAAGAATAATGATACAATTCCAAGGCAAGATACTATTCCTTTAACTTCCAATTACCGAGGGAACCAATTAATATTGATTTTATTCAACTTATCGAGTATTTTTCAAGGGACCCGGGAAAAATGTTCACTTTATCGAGAGATTCAAATTTACGAGTTTCAAATTATCAAAATATATCTATTATTTTTTACATATGTTATATTCAAATGACATTTATGTAGGGATAATTTTATTGTTAATTTTCATTTTGATGTATTGTATACATTTGATCATTAATAAATTATTATTTAGGTATTAAAACTGCCTTTTTGTTCAAAGACAGCAACGTTTGAACGGGTACAGCTAGGTGGAGCAGATAATCAAACATAAAGTTATCTTGCCAAGTATAGATTCATTAGGGATTGGATGTTTTCTAGAATTGTTTTAACAAATGTTCGTTAGACAAATCTTTACTCGGGTAAAAACCGGATTATTATTATCATTAATATCATAATAATATGTGTGTTCCGGTATATTATTATCATTAATATAATAATATTATGTGTGTTCCAGAATATTATTATCATTAAAATCATAATATTATGTGTGTTCCGGAATATTATTATCATTAAAATCATAATATTATGTGTGCTCCGGAATATTATTATCATTGAAATCATAATATTATGTGTGCTCCGGAATATTATTATCATTAAAATCATAATATTATGTGTGTTCCGGATTATTATTATCATTAATATCATAATATTATGTGTGTTCCGGAATATTATTATCATTAATATCATAATATTATGTGTGTTCCGGAATATTATTATCATTAAAATCATAATATTATGTGTGCTCCGGAATATTATTATCATTGAAATCATAATATTATGTGTGCTCCGGAATATTATTATCATTAATATCATAATATTATGTGTGTTCCGGATTATTATTATCATTAATATCATAATATTATGTGTGTTCCGGAATATTATTATCATTAATATCATAATATTATGTGTGTTCCAGAATATTATTATCATTAATATCATAATATTATGTGTGTTCCGGAATATTATTATCATTAAAATCATAATATTATGTTCCAGAATATTATTATCAATAATATTCGTTAGGCAAACTTTCCCTCGGATAAAACCCGGGCGAAGCCGGGTACATCCGCTAGTATTATATAAAGTAATTTATAATACAATATAATGTGGATATGCTTATAGAACGACGTTTAACAAGTTTTATCGCAAATGTTTCTTTTTACAGAACGAAAAAACGTAATTTTCATTATTTTTAGGAGAAATAACGACTATTCCGATTTTTCGTACTGTAAAAAGAAACATATGCGGTAAAACTTGTTAAACATCGTTATATACTACTATGCTTAGAATATAAATAAAATGAAAGATTGAATGTTATGTATTGGACAATTTTACTGTATAGTATATGGGGGTCGGTGGAAGGATGGTCTAAAGCATTGGTTTTCGACCGCTACGATCTAGTTTCGATTCCCGCATTGGGCACTTTTTTTCTGATTAAAAAGAAAATGCTCCAATGGCCCCCGATTCTTGCAAAAGTCCAACCCCACCAGCGAGGGCAAGTAACCATACGGGGCTCTGACACATTTGTAAGTGCAAAATCGAACTGCTTTTCACATGTGTAGACATGTGGTGCACTTACAGTAAAAGCAGTCGCCTACTTCTACCCACCATGATTATCATCATGGCCTGTACCACGTGTACTAGGGATAAGCAAAACTATATAGTATCGCTAGGATTTATACAAAAGTGTTACTAGAAATATATTAAAGTTAAATATACTTGAAGCACATGAAATATTTAGTCCGAAAGATATATTTTCTCAAATTGAATCAAACAAACTTTTGAATTCTAAAAATGATATATTCATAAGAAAGTTTTTCTAACAGTTTTGTCTCGAAAGTTTTCCCTAATATAAGACTATCTCTGCGATATCACAAAAAAAAAGAGGAAAACCCAAACAATAGAATATTTTATTTGAATATTGACCATCCAAAAAATAAATAAAATAAACATCGATTTATTCTTTTTTATAAATATGGAAGTTGAAGAATTTCTTATCCTATGTAAACGTTTATAGATATGTTTATTTTTTTTAGCGTTTGAATACATTTCGATTCAAATTATAGTTTGGAAAGCATTCTAAATATTCTATGAAAAAACATTTTCAATTATGATAAGCGTGAGTTTTAATATATATATTTCAATATATTGCCACGTAGAATATTAGGGAAGACAAAAAATACAGGAGGAGACAACAATTTATTTCAGGCAAGAACAAACTATGAATGGTAGACAAAATATAAGCCACGAGGGAAATTTTCTGAGTCCGTTTCTTGCAAAAGTCCAACCCCACCAGCGAGTGCAAGTAACCAAACGGGGCTCTGGCATATTTGTAAGTGCAAAGTCGAACTGCTTTTCACATGTGTAGGCATGTGGTGCACTTACAATAAAAACAGTCGCCTTCTTTTACCCACCATGATTATCATGGCCTGTACCTCGTGTACTAGGGATAAGCAAAAAACAAAAAGAAGGGTAGAAATTCTTGAAAAAAAGCTCGGCTAAATAAAAACCTTACCAGAAACCTTTCGCTTCACGATTTTGTTCTTTTGAAAATGAACGATGTTTATATCTTTCGCCATCTATCGGAATAAATATTAATGATTATTTTATTATTATTCCGATAAATTGTGAAAGTTATCAACAATGTTCAGTTATCCGATCAGATTGAATATTGATATACATTTTAATGTTTTTATATATTGAAAAAGAACATTTACGAAAGCTTTGAAATAAATATCAAAACAATATAAGGGTTTCACATCTTTTTCATAATATATATTTTAGTATACATTATTTTATTTTATAAAATAGTGTTAGGTATTTATAAAGAAAAATGATTACAGAGAGAAAGAAAGAATTTGGAGCCCAGCTAAATGACCAAATCATTTGAACAATAATTTAATTATAATTTATAACATATTTCTACAGACCTTATATACAACAATGAAGAAGTTTGAAAATGCGAGGTGATGCATCTCAGAAGGGCTTTGCCAATTTAATCTCCAAATCGTTCTCTACTACATAAAACCAAATCTATTTATGTTGTTGCTGTTGTTGTTTCCGTGCCCAATGAAGAGCCTCAGATGTCTCCATACAACTCTATCACAGCCGTCGTTCTCTATCTTGGGTGTGTAAAGCTGCTGCTCTGGGCCCATGTCAATTTTCTGTTGTTGGTGTCGTGTCCAATGAAGAGCCTCAGATGTCCCCATACATCTCTATCACAGCAGTCGTAATGTCCTCTATCTTGGGTGTGTAAAGCTGCTGCTCTGGGTCCATGTCAATTTTCTGTTGTTGTTGTCGTGTCCAATGAAGAGCCCCAGATGTCTCATAAATCTCTATCACAGCAATGTTCTCTATCTTGGGTGTGTAAAGCTGCTGCTCTGGGTCCATGTCAATTTTCTGCAAGGCTGCGGCCATTGCTGGACATGAGAATATGTAGGTAGGTGTTAGTTCCACACCAGGACAATTGTTGCATGTCTTATAGGTTCTTGTGCCATCTGGATGTATTGTCATTCCTTTGTAGTGTTTTGTTCTAAGTCTTGTTATAGTTTTTGTCATTTTTCTCGCAGAGTTTATTTCGCATATTTGATCTTTTCTTATTTTTTGTTTGTTTATCTTGTATATCTATTTATGTAATATACCGCATAAAGGTATGCACGAAAACCATTAATATAGACCTCTAGGACTACCTAAACATATACCTAAATTAATTATTAAAAGCACAACGAGCAATACTCTTTTGCCAAATCACAAAACGAACTTGTTAGGCATCATGTTTGATTTCATTATCTTCATATAAATGCCCTCTATATTATATAGAGCGTTTATACTCATAGACAAAGCTTAAGGAAGGTGTACCTTTCAGCATGTATATCAGGATTGAGACAATAACTCTGAAAGCTATTACAGTGACCTTTATTGAAGACAAACATATATACACCCATAGATAAAGCTTAAGGAAGTTGTACCTTTTAGCATGTATATCAGGATTGAGACAATAACTCTGAAATATATTACAGTGACCTTTATTGAAGACATACATATATACACTCATAGACAAATCTTAAGAAAGTTGTACCTTTTAGCATGTATATCGAGATTCAGACAATAACTCTGAAAGATATTACAGTGAACTTTATTGAAGACACACATATATACACTCATGGACAAAACTTAAGGAAGTTGTACCTTTTAGCATGTATATCGAGATTCAGATAATAACTCTGAAAGATATTACAGTGACCTTTATTGAAGACGAACAATATAACCAAATGTGAACAAAATTGACTCTGTCTTCTTAAATAATATACGCTGAGTGACATCAGACTTTTCACTTCCTCAAGTTTTGTCTATGAGTGTATATATAATTTGGCAATTTTGGTTTCCTTTCGGAATTAATGCTCAAATGTATTGTTTAATCTTAAACTATTCTTCAATAATATTAGTCTTAAAACAACAACATGAAGCATGTTGAACAAGAAAGGAGATATCCTTAGTGTGTAGAATTACAGTTTAAGCCATGTACCACCCTATTTCTATCCAGTGCTCGCATTCACACGTTCAAATGAATCATTCATTTGGCTGAGTTCCAAATCCTTTATTTCTGCTCTGGAATCATTTGCCTTATAACTATCTAACGTTATGTTATGGAAAAGGCACCTCCTTATCGCGCAACTGAAAGTTGATGATGGCTTGCGCCATCTATCGGAATAAATATCAACTATTCTCGTTGATTTTTTATTATTCCAGAATTGGCCAAATACCCATTCTTGATTAATCAAGAAAAGCTAACCACGGACGCGTTTCGGGCTAACGTATCTAACGTTATGTTATAAAAGGGAAATATTGTAAACTAAAGTAGTTTTATGAAAAGACGGTGAAACTCTTATATTCATTATAACAGGTTTTCGGATTTCGACAAATTACAAAAAGGTATAAGACTCCGAAACTTTTTTTTTATCAATTGTATAAAGAAGCTTTCGAGCAAGCTCTTCCTCAGAAAACTTCTAAGCCTTTTTTGTAAACTCTTATATTATGATGCATTAGCGCGCCATCTGTTAATAAAATTGGAAACTATTATAGACACGTATGATTATTTTATAATTAAAAAATTTCTACTGCCCTTACGTCAATGGAAAAATTAATGTGAGGGCCTGGCTCATCAGTGGTGAACCATCTGGCGAACTGGCGAAACCGCTGGAAGGGTTCACCACTGATAAGCCAGGCCCTCCCATTAATTTTTTCCATTGTAGTAAGGGCAGTAGAAATTGTTCGATTTTTAAAAGAATCATACGCGTCTATAATATTTTCGAAACTCCTATATTGTTTTACTATTTATTTCGAAGCTTTCATAAAGGCTCTTTATAAAAGTGTATATATAAACTGAATTAAACTACAATTAAACACTTCGTCAAAGCATGGTCGTGATTATAATACTATTTCTTTTAATATCCTATTTTGGGTACCCGTTTAATGGTTGTTTATTTCTCTCAAATAATCTTATTTCCTTCTTATAGCATTTTATAGCATATCTTTCCTTTATTTAACGGATATAACACTATACGACGTTATTGGATATTTGTGGTCAAGGCCACCGAGTAAGGGTATTGCGAAATTTTACTGTAAATAGTTTACATACGCGCGCGCACAACAAAAGACACAACACAAAAAAAAAAAGTGAGAAAATAGAAGAACAAGAACCTAAAAGATGAAGAAGGAATAAAATTAGATCAGAATTTAGTTTATATTTTTTTCCTATAGATATCACTTTGGTTAAGTTAAAACCAACACCGCATTGAAGTGAACTAAGGCATTAATGTTTTCCTTCTTTTCAAGAAAATCCTCAATATTCTATATATGTATTAGTTAATAATTATTCCTATAGATGGCACGCTACAGTCATTAATGCTCATTTGAGCTAATTTCATCCTCTCTTTATATATTGAATAAATGTTATATTGAAATATTATTTTATTTAAATTATAATTTCATAGATTCAAATACTCTGCTAAATCGACCGCTAGAGGTCACTCTTCCCCTATAAAAACTCATTGTTGTTGTTTCCCGCTGGCCGGCTCAAATCTTTTGTACATTATATATTTGTACATTATATAAATAATATTTTGTTTTCCTTGTTCTTACGCCTTAAGCCAGGCAGTATACCTTAATCAAAATATGTTTTTTATATATTCCTCAGCTCAATTGAAGCAATTACTGATCAAAACTATTATTTATTATCATTCTTTCAAGATTTAACCACGACTGCATTACCATAGCATAATCCAAAAGATAATCCAAAATCAAACAGAAATACCATTATTTTTATATAACATATATGTCATAATTTGTAAATAGTTGTATGCAACCCCGACCCAATATGTATGCAATGTATGTTTCAAAGACTCAATAAAGAATAAGGTAACTGGAGGTTAGAACGCCTTAGAGAAGCGAGGCCTAGAAACAAGGCTTAAGAATCAGTATAACCATTAGTAAAATTACAGCCGATTTTATGATCGCGGAAATAATAAAACTTGAGTTCAACGACACAGTATTTCCTGGTCGTGTCAGAACAAGTCCAAAGGACAAAGAAATGAGCAAGGACCAATGAGGGAGCACCTTCCAAAAGGTCAACCAATAGAACATTGCCACGTCATAGCTTTCCTCCAATGGGAAAGGAGATAGGTCTTCGTGTTAAATCGAGAAGCAAGGATTGGCAGTTGTTCACTCGCTCCCACCGAGACAGCACCTAGAAAAGTTGTTCACTCGCTCCCACCGAGACAGCACCTAGAAAAGTTGTTCACTCGCTCCCACCGAGACAGCACCTAGAAAAGTAGCTCTTTCGCTCCCACCGAGTTCAGACCTAGGCTTCGACTCGCTACCACCGAGTTAGCACCTGGACCGCCTTGAGACCAGCTTGGAGCCAATCCCATCTCCCCAAATCTCAGATAAGTCCGATGCTTAATCATGCAATAGAATAATCGCTAGTCAACTCCGCTCATCCCATAGTTAGGTCAATCACCGCCATGTGAATCAATAGGCCACTAATCAAATCCGCTCCACCTTCTCAAGCCTTTCTTTCCTCCGACCAGTTGCCTTTTATTTCAACAATCAATCGTGTCCTGGCTTATTTCCCTTGTGTGTAAACCTTCTTACTCAGCCACCACGACTGCGTCATCCACCACCAACAAACATCAATCACCCCAAGAGTAAGGTTTCCCAGCTATAGATTACGATATATATATATTCAAAAAGGAGCATATTTTGGATAAAAATATTTATTAAATATCAATATGTCGACGAGTCTGTTCGCCTATCTTCTCGGAAAAATCAAACTCCTTGTAAGCTTATTATCCGCGTGATGCGTGCACGAGAAGTGTTGTTTTATATGTTGGTGTAACCAAACCATTTAAATTTAAAAACACCAACATATGTTATATAAAACAACACTTCTCGTGTACGCATCACGCGGATAATAAGCTTACAAGGAGTTTGAATTTTTCCGAGAAGAATATAGGCGAACAGCTTCGTCGAAATATTGAAATTTAATAAATATTTTGATACAAAATACGCCCTTATTTTAATCAACATAAATGGATTGCGCAATCTTTAACATATATAAATGTATTAAAAATAAAGAAGGCATATCCTGACCAGGAGCACATGTGCTTTACCGAAGGCAGAGCGCCATCTGGTGGAACAGAAATCAACTATTCATTGATTTAGCCTGTTCCCTGATATTTGGCCAACCCAATATCTTGATAAATCAAGAAAAGCCATCCACAAACGCGTTTCGCGCTATCGGCGCTCGTCAATAAATAAATAAATAAATATATATTATGTATATGCAAACAGCTGTTTACATTTGAATCTATTTGCACAATATTTGTATAAAGAGCTAACAATATTCGAACACTTGTAAATCAATGTGAATATAAACAGAAATGCAAATATGATTATTTTACGAATACAAACATGCACTAATGGATCTGTCGATTGCAATTTTATTCGTATAGAGCATCTAATATGTGGAAAACGCATTAAGATAAATTGTAAAATATAATGTACACACCTATCACGTAAGTGTTATTCGGAAATATTTCTATAAATTTTTATAGAAGGATCTTACAATGTAAAAATTTTCATATTGGCACTAAGTAAGTATTGCATATCAGTTAGCTTAAGTAAATGGTATCGTTTCTTTAAAGATAAAAATAGGTTTCAATTTTGTATATATATGACACGTTATTGATTTTTTAAAAATTGAATCTACACTAGTCTTTTGTGGATTATTTGTGAATGGGATTTTTTTTATTGATGTAACTATTGAAATAAAAATAAAGGCCACTTCTGTAAAAAATAGACGTCAAAGCTAAACGCAATCTATTGACCGTCGCCGCAAACTAGCAGCCTCAGGTCGGTGACATAGCCACAACACCAGCTTTGGTTAACTGAGAAGCGTCCACCTAGAGACCATGGTTTCAGGCTAATGGTCCTCGTCAGTCTAGGACAGACTTTATTCCATGAGATCCATACGGGATCTAATGGAATCCTCACATTCTTTCAAAGAGGTGTTTAACTTGCAAAGAGGCTAGGTCATATTAATGGCCAAAATAAAGATGGAATCAAAGCTAGACGCCATCTATTGATCTTTATTGGGCTATATCTGTTTTGAGGGGAGATGTGACCATTATCCTTATATATCAATATCATCCCGGAGATTTTACAAGTATTTAAATACATTTCTACCGTCCTCTATGCTTATATTCAAATGTATATATGTTAAATAACTTAAACAAGAATTCACTCCAAAATCCGGGCATATAATCAGAGTATCACAATACAGTATTAGATGTGTATGCGATGCATGATTAAACTGGCGAAACCGTAAAAAGGATTTACTGATGAGATACACCCTCCTAATAGTTTTCAATTGCAGCAAGGATAGTAGTAAACGTTGTATTTCTGTAAAAAAGAATCGTGTTAGAGTAGTTTTGTATCTTAAAAGTGAACTATGCATGCAGTTACGATAATATGTAGGGTAGATGAAGCATCTTTATTCGAGTATTTAGGTCTCCATTCCCCTCACTCTATCATTACTGGGGATATTTCTACTGATTTAACTTCCTCTATACAACATTTCTTCTACCTGATTGTCACCAGTCTAGTCTGATGTTCTATTGGTGGCTTGACGTCAGAATTGTTGGTATGTAGATGGGAGAGAGGATCAAAAACTCTCAAGTGAATTCGAGTATACACTCATGGACATAACTTAAGAAAGTGGAAAGTCTTTGATGAGCCGGGTGTCTGTTTTCTTATTTATACAGAGGAAATTTTCCCACTTGGTTATCTCATGTGTCTTCAATAAAGTTCACTGTGTATCGAATATATTTCAGAGTTATTATCTGAATCCTGATATATATTCTGAAAGGTACAACTTCCTTAAATTTTGTCCATGAGTGTATATTGTTCACACTTGGTTATCTCATGTGTCTTCACTAAAGTTCACTGTGTATCGAATATATTTCAGAGTTATTGTCTAAATCCCGATATACATGCTAAAAGATACAACTTCCTTAAATTTTGTCCATGAGTGTATATTGTTCACACTTGGTTATCTCGTGTGTCTTCATTAAAGTCCACTGTGTATCGAATATATTTCAGAGTTATTGTCTTAATACCGATATATATTTTAAACGGTACAACCTTCTTAAGTTTTTTCCACTATTTTGTCGAATTTTATATATTTATATACTGAGTATACATATGTGTAGACTGGGTGTCAGTCTAGTGTTGCTACATTGGTGTCTAATATTGCCGCTGCTAACACTGTTGGAATTTAGGTGAGAGCTAGACCAGTGAAGATCAAGAACTCTAGATGGCTAATTAATACATTCAATCTATATATTTTGATTTGGTCTTATTACCTTTTGCCACTGTATATTAAATATCTTTCTGATTTATTGTCTGAATCCTGATATCTATTCTAAAGGTTCTAGTCCTCCCGCTTTCCTCCTGCCTTCTGACCTCCGCGGTCCCAATCCAGCCTAACCTGCCACTTCCCTGACGGAGATCCTGTCCTTAGCCTCCCCAACCTGGTCATAGTGATTTGTATATATTCCGCTTTATGCGGCCATTGGGGCTCAAAAATCATTTTATTTTGGTTAGCAGCCCCGTTAAATAAAGATATTTCTGTTCTCAATCTATATAGTTAGTGGATGTCTACTCTAGTTTATATATATATATGGTAATTTAAACCAACAACCCCATATTGTATATAACTTATAACAAAATTTTCATGTTGTATAGTAGAAACACATCTGTAAATGGTTATATGCATGATTGACATGTGTCATTGCATCACCAAATGTAATGTACTTTGTACAAACTGAGGATGAATAAATAAAACTATGTAATAGATTAAGAGCTGAGTTAAAGCAAGATTGAGAAGTCAAACACGTCTAAATTCGAGATAGATGTAAATCACAAAACAACTTTTAAAGATAGATTGGAAGCCGTCAGAACGGCGCCAGATTCCAGTTTCGACAGACGATCACATGTACTGTAATGCAATATTTCTTTGTCGGAGGAGTTATATAAAAAGCCTCCCCCGGCTTAGCAACACAGTCACAGTCACTTCACCGTCGGCGCCAGCCCTTGTTGGTTGCAGCCAGGTCCACCTCATCGCTATGTAAAACAGTAAGAACTTCTTCTAACTCCATCTTGCTCTTAGCTCGACTTTTATCTGTTCGTGGAGCTTTCCTACTACGACTGTGTCTCTTCGTGTTTTTTTTTTTGTTTGTGGACATTCCCAAGCTTTCAACTCTGCCTCTACCACGACTGCCTGTACTCCGTGAGAACTGTTAAAGGTCCTACAAGGTGCAGAGAGGTCCTAGAAAACTCTCCACGCCCTGACTGTCCCTCTCGGCTACTACAGGTTTGACCCTCGGTTACCACATATATATATTATATTTAAAAATATATATATTTCTGTTATATTTTGGAATTAGGTTGATATATTGAATTATTATTATTTGTTGCTTGGTTTTGGTATCCATGAGTATCATTATGATATTGTTCTGCAGTCGTGGCAATAATAATCTTGAAAATATAAAGTCTAATAATAGTTTTGATCAGAGATTTCTTCTATTGAACTAAAGGAATATATAAAAAACATGGTTTGATAAAAGTATTGCCTGGCTTAAGGCGTAAGAATAAAAAATGAAATACTTATTTACATAATGTGCAAAAGGTTGAGCCAGCCATCGGGGAAGCATGACCTCTGGCGGTCGATTTAACAGAGTATTTAGATCTATGAAATATAATTTTAAATAGAATAATATTTTAATAAAACATATATATATATATATATTGGTCAGCTTTTTGTTGCTGAGATTGTTCCTATAGCATCTCTAAAGAATCGATGGTCAGTTTAGTGTTTAAATATTGGTTTAAAATTGATGTTGGGATTGTTCTACTGAAGATAAAGGGGCCAATAACTCTAGGCAATCAGATAAACATGTGAAAATAAAGCTCAGGATATCCTGTAAAAGAATAAACTAATGGCAAGACGTCTAAATAACGATGACAGCTGGAGACAACCGAGATTTACGATGTTAATTCTGTCTATCTCGTATGTCACGACAAATTCCTTTCTTTTGTCCCCTAGATTTATAGTTCCTCTATGGGGCAGGAAATTGTGTTTTTGGGGGGAGTTATTTGGAATTTCATTTTTCGAATGTGCATTTCATGTTTGTGTTGATTTTAGAGATAGGAAGTCTTTTCTTAAATCTTATTACTACATACAATAACACATTTGCTTTTTATAATCTTAGATAAACATGCTTATGTTGTTGCTTATTTGTTTAATGTATATGTTTATTCAATGCTCTTTTTCTTAATTGTTTATTTTCTTTTTGATAATTCTGTTACCTACTTTACTACAATATAAATTATTGTAAATAGTTTCACGCGCAATTATCCATATCGGATATAGCGTGTCTTATTTGCAACTGGTGGTGGTGCTTATCTCCATGGTTAAACCAATTCCTGAAGTCCACTCCTCTCCAATTTTGCGATGGTAGTTATAGGCCTGGAAAATAGGTCCTCTATTGTCAGTTCTGAGCATTATATGTTCCGGAGAAGCTTCCGCACCATTACATTTCAAGCAGTTATTGAAGGTTTTTTGTATTTGCAACTGGCTAATAAATAAATAAAATCTTAGATAAACATGGGTTCACTTACGATTTACCTATTTAGCGATATATATGCTGATTAAGAATATAATAATTCTTCTGATAATAAGGAACACACATACAGTTAGCCTAAGCTATATATACTTTGTAAATAAAGTACATATATAATGGGAATAAACTATATTAAGAGATACATATATCTTCTTTAATTAAAAAGGCATATGTGGATCAAAATATCATTTATTTTACCAAAACTTCAGTTGTCTGAACGCCAACCTTATCAAGGTGTTATACAGTAGTGTGTCAACAACAAACTCAGCGCCACATAACGTCAACAGAATTAAGTTTTAAAAATATTTTGTTATATTCAATGGGTTGTGAATATTTTGAAAATTAACAATAACGCCTATTTTATATTTAAAATTATTTGTACTATGTGTAAAAAGATTTTTCGTATAGAAATAAATAAAAATAACAAAATATATCTTCTTCTTTCTTATCTCCACTCAATCTTTTATTAGGATATCAAGTTGTTACTCTTGATGGTGTCTGTTTGACAACTATCATGATTGGGTGAAGTAGATTGTGTCTGCCTTTGTCATTAAGACGGGGAGCACTACTCAGTGGCAGGCCGACTTAGCTCCAAAAGAAATGGCCGCCTCTGACATGAGGAACAGACCCACGTGCAGCCGCTCCTAACATGGAGTACAAACGCTGCTCATCCTGTATCCCTGGATTAGGAGCCCTTACAGGGTACTATCAGCCGGGCCAGCTGAGCCAAGTTTTTTTAGTGAGCTTGTTACTGCTCCCCCTCCTCCTTTTTCATCCGGGCTTGGGACCGGCAAAGGCAAAGTTCACCAATGTGTTTCTACATGTGATATTACGAGTATGACTCGTGTAAATTATGTTGAAAGTCTTTAAAAATCCGAAAAAATCGCAAAAACATTCAAGAAAAAAAAACAACAAAAAAACAATGCTTATGATACTCCTTTTTCTAATTTAAAGTGATTTTTTTTATGCATATGGATTACTGAAAACTAAAAATGATCATCGACATTGGACATCCTTAAGAGAACTTGCTTACAAATTAATTAGACACGAAATTATATAGAATATCTTAATAAAAACCTAATTTCATAAGACAATTAAAGTGAAAAAATGTTTATTCATATATATATATATTTAACATTAAATAAATTCATATAGATGTGTATATTTTTAAAATACAACTATATTAGTTTCAAAATTATTCGTTTTCTGTCAATAATAATAAATCAACTTTCGTGAAAATAAACAATATAAACAGTAAGTACACTTTTTCTACTTTTGAATATATTTAAATAAAATAAATTATTCTCTAAATTTACCATTTAAAACATAAAATATGTAAAATATGACCAATACTTCACAGTGATGTCCTTTAATGCAAAATAATATGACAGTAAATTCCATTTTAAGAAAAGATCTATTTAAAATTCCGTCCAATAAAAACGCTGGGGATTCTTTAAAAATGACTCCCTGCCGATTTTGCATGGAAAAATCGTTTGGTATTCAAATAATCCCTTATTTTATTCCAGACGGTGGTATTTTTAAAAAAGAATGCAAATAGGTACATTAATAATTTAAAGTCGAATTTTAATCACATATCTTTTTAACTTCACTATATTTCATGGTATAAAACGTTCTTTAATCCACGCTATTGGAACTTTAAAATTAATTATTTATGGAGATATTTTCTGCTTTATAACATTTTTAAAATATTTACTTTTGTTTAAAATTATTTATTTAAATATATATATATATATTTAAAATGTCTATTTTTTAAATTATGATGATACATTATTTTGACTAGAGAGAGATTATATATATATATATTTGTCGTATCTTGAACACCATTTCTAAGATTCCACCCTTCAGTGCTGCGTATATAAGCTGATTTTAAAATACAGTATTAGAGCTCTAAGAAGTGGTCTGGTGGATTAAATTGACGAAACCGCTGGGAGAGTTCACCACTGATGAGTTAAGCCCTCCTAATATATTTTTCATCTCAGTAAGGGCAGTAGAAGTTTGTATTGTATATAAAAGAAACATTCGTACTTAATTACTTCAATAAATGTGTAGATGGTGCGTTATTATTTGTAATAATGTTATATATATGAAGGTTTTTAAATAGAAACGCCAATCCTGATAAATCGCCTTTTGATTCAAACTAAGCCTGATATAACTTTAAAATGGTGTTAAAAAATTGATACCTGGAAAAGGAATGGTGGCACCCAGAAAGGGCGAATAACAGGTCGTTGACATTGCCCAAGTATCTAAGGCAGGATGTAAACATGTTGGCCATGCTAGTCCTTAATTGGATACGGAGGCTCAAAAAGGCCTTCCATGCTGACGTCACGATCAGCACATATAAGTTGGGTTTCTCTGAGTTTAGAAGACAAGAGCTGTGGAAACCAGTCACACAAAAGCAGAGATCCCAGGAGTTAGGTGCAGCCAGGTCGTTATGCTTTCAGATTGATCAACGATACCTAGACTCCCCTTAGCCCATCTCATCTTCCCATGTCCAACCCCTAAACAGATGCATCTGGATTTCCTTTGTATTCAGGCTAGTGCCCCTTCCATTTTGGCCTATGACTGCATATTGGGCGAGGAGCCTGCTGTAACGATGTCGGCCCCACATTTTACAGTAGTGAAGTCGACATGATAAACTGTTGTAAAATTTCTATTTTATCAACTCTTTATTGATAAATTAATAAGATAAACCACGAATTTAAAAAAAAATGGGATGATAAAATAATATGTAACACGTCTAAATCAACGTTTAGTTTATTTTTGTTCTACTAAATGGCGCTCTGCTATCTAAAATATCATTAAAAATTCAACATATTCATCCCAGGGGTCATACCTTAAACAATCTGTCGCCACACATTATCTTACAATAACAAACACCAGCGTCTAAATCTTGGAGACATTCATTTATATTCCGTTAGTTACACCGCAGATTTCTTATTCCCTCCTATTTAAATAATGTGTGTGTGGCCAATTTTATATTCTACGCTAATTTTATCCTTATAAAACTTTCTTTAACTAGAGCTTTCTTTAATTTTACATTTCAAATTGTTCTCCAGCTATGCAAATCAATCCATATGTAAATAAGCTATTTTTTCCTCTTAGATTTAATTTTGTGCCAGTAGAAGAACTGTTAGCAATTTCTTGTATATGTAATGTCGTGTGCATTAAAGAATTACTTTTAAATTTTATTTTTATTGATATATATATATATAGTATATTTTAAACTGTATGACACTTTTAGTATATGTCACATATCTTCCAATTAGTTAAAGCCGATACCTTAAAATATCCTACTCTTTTATTGAAACTAGACGAATGGCCCGGGCAACGCCCGGGTTTTACCCGAGTGCGCATATATTTTAAAAACGTTTTAATTCAAATACTATTCGTTACAATTATAAATTGGCGCCATGGATGTCACTCTTGTGAAACGTCCCGTTCCAAACTGTGTGTTTTTAAAATGTTTTAATTAAAATACTATTCGTTACAATTATAAATTGGCGCCGTGGATGTCTCTTTTGTGAAACGTCCTGCCCCAAACTGTGTGTGTTTTGAAAATATAAAAATAAAAATGTGAATTTTCATAAAGATTTCATCATGTCGATTTTTTTTTGTTGCATTTCACCTACTAAATCGATAGAGATAATTACATTTGCAACATGAACTTAGGTATATTGACTAAATAGAAAACTGCATAGTAATAAAGATCATTTTTTAAAGGCACCATATCGTTTTTTTTTTTCAATAAAATCGAAACAAAAATTAACGATAAATAACGATAATTGCCTTAAAAAGAAATTGCCTTAAAAAAAAAGAAACATTCGCGGTGATTTTGTCTTGCATTCGTTTATACAATTATTATATACGAATGACCCGGGCAACGCCCGGGTTTTACCCGATTAAATGCTTTTATTCAAATACTATTCGTTACAATTATAAATTGGCGCCGTGGATGTCATTCTTGTATATTATATAAATGAGTTTTAAAAATTGTAAAAAAAAAAAAATGCATCGGCCGGGAATCGAACCCGGGCCGCCCGCGTGGCAGG
The DNA here is from genome assembly GCA_030710605.1 of Cordylochernes scorpioides. NCBI lineage: Eukaryota > Metazoa > Arthropoda > Arachnida > Pseudoscorpiones > Chernetidae > Cordylochernes > Cordylochernes scorpioides. The sequence goes on from CP092877.1 coordinate 51,719,665, forward strand.
CGAGCATTCTACCAGTGAACCACCGATGGTTATGAAAAATCCCATCCGTGAGCTTCAGACAGACAAACAAACAGACAGAATAAGGCAAATATATAGGTAGATACGAATGACCCGGGCAACGCCCGGGTTTTACCCGATTAAATGCTTTTATTCAAATACTATTCGTTACAATTATAAATTGGCGCCGTGGATGTCATTCTTGTATAATATATAAATGAGTTTTAAAAATTGTAAAAAAAAAAAAAAAATGCATCGGCCGGGAATCGAACCCGGGCCGCCCGCGTGGCAGGCGAGCATTCTACCACTGAACCACCGATGGTTATGAAAAATCCCATCCGTGAGCTTCAGACAAACAAACAGACAAACAAAAAGACAGAATAAGGCAAATATATAAGTAGATGTACACTATTTCTATTTACTACCACCCCATATTTTTATATAAACTATTTGTATTTGAACCCCTTATTTGTATGTAAAACTAAATATTTTGACGTCAAAATAAAGATCCAAAGAGAGAGAGAGAGCGTTCAGCTGATGGCAGAACCAAGGGGAGGAAAAAAGCCAACGCCTAGCCCATGTGGGGCCCCCAGGGACTCTCTATAGACGACCCCTGAAAACAGGACAGGTTTTGGTAGGGGTCAGCAGTATGTTCAAGAGAGTGTACGAGGCGTGTTCAAAAGGTATCGCGACCTTTGTTTTTTTTTTTCAAAAATTATTTATTTATTCATGAATACCTATTTTGTCCCCTTCAAAGTAATCCCCATGAGATATTATACACTTGTGCCAACGGTTTTTCCAATCTTCGAAGCACTTCAAAAATCATTTTTTAAAATCTTTTTCAGCTCCTCCTTCGATGCCGTCTTTATCTCGTCAAGCGTAGCGTAACGTCGTCCTTTCATGGGTCTCTTCAGTTTAGGGAACAAGAAAAAGTCACAGGGGGCCAGATCTGGGGAATACGGTGGCTGCGGCATCATTAGTGTGTTGTTTTTGGCCAAAAAGTCGCGCACAAGCAACGATGTGTGAGCAGGGGCGTTATCGTGGTGCAAAAGCCAATTTTTGTTCTTCCACAAATCCGGGCGTTTCTGGCGGATTGCTTCGCGCAAATTGCGCATAACTTGCAGGTAATATTTCTTATTGACCGTTCTACCCTGTGGCAAGAACTCATGATGCACCACGCCCCTGCAATCGAAGAAAACTGTCAGAAAAACTTTCACATTCGACCGAACTTGGCGCGCTTTTTTCGGTCTTGGTTCGTGCGGCAGCTTCCATTGAGATGATTGAGCTTTGGTTTCCACGTCATAACCATAAAACCACGCTTCGTCACCAGTTATGACCCTCTGGAGCAAATTTGGGTCGTCGCGGACAGAGTCCAACATATCATTAGCAATGTTCATGCGATGCTGGTTTTGGTCGCAATTGAGCAATTTTGGTACGAATTTCGCGACGACCCGTCTCATGCCCAAATCATTGATAAAAATCGAATGGCACGAGCCAATCGATATGTTTAGGTCCTCAGCAACTTCTCTAACGGTGATTCGACGATTGGCCAATATCATTTTCTCCATTTCATTAATATTTTCGTCTGTTGTTGAAGTGCTCGGGCGTCCGGCACGCTCTTCGTCGTTCAAATCTTCTCGGCCTTCTGAGAACATTTTGTACCACCGATAAACGTTGCTTCGGTCCAAGCTAGCTTCTCCGTATGCCACAGTCAACATTCGGAATGCAACCGCGCACTTAATTTCGTTTTTCACACAAAATTTGATACAGGTTCTTTGATCCATTTTTTAATAGGCAAAAATCGAAGACGATCCAAAACACCTGCAAGCAAAGCAGCTGTCAATATTTAAGTGAACATTCAAAATGGCCGAGCTTGTCGGCATAAGTGAGAGGCATGAGTACCGACATAAAGCCACAAAAAGATCGAAATTCAAATATACGTAACCCGCGAAAATTCAAAAGTCGCGATACTTTTTGAACACACCTCGTACATTGACAGACGGCTTCTGTCGTTTGCACTCTCTCTCTCCATGTCTCGGTGATAAGCATCCAAGTTTGTGTCATGGCCTCTACCTCTGTCCCGTGGGCTGTTCCCGATCACTCTCTGTGCTAACATCTAGCCCTGCCCCTGCTTCTTGTTGTCCGCGTGTGGGAAGAACATCAACACTCGCCTCACGTACACGACTGCCGGTATACCCATACGTCGGCAGGATCACATTTGCAACAATATTACACACATATATATAGTAGTTCCCTGTTGCCAAACATAACCTAGAGCGAGAGAGAAAGAGCGATTATTTCCAGTTAAATTGCAACTGAAACCCTCAAATATATGTACAATATGCTAATACAACAACAAAATACCTTTATTAAGAACAATCGTTCTATACAGGATTCTCCCAGATAGGTAAACAGAAGTAAACATAGCAGTTATATACAGAATGTGGAGATTAAGATCAACCTTTCTTCAAGTTGGATCCATCATCTGTTTTGAACCTGTGCTGTTTTCAAGAATTTGTGAAAGGCTAATGCACTGGGTTTGCTTATTACTATTTTTTCTATAATAACATATGGAGAATTATTTCATGACCAATATTGTCATGTGTAAAAATAGGAAAGACAAATTTCAGGATGAGACAGCAATTTATTTAAGACAAAAACAAACTTTGAAAGATAAACAAAAGATAAGGAATGAGGTAAGTTTACAGACTAGTAAGATATAAACATAAAAAAGGCTGTTAATACAAGTGTAAAATAATAAATGATTGTTAAAATAATAAATACTTCGCTCTCTCTCTCTCTCTACAATATTTTAAAAGAGAATTTTCTCTCCTTCTCCAGTGCCTGACAATAAAACGTGTAGTGTGGAAAGTCCTGGCTAAATTCGCTATTGCACATAATAATAAGTGAAAAGCGAACAGAAAGATTTTCAAATTTCACGATGTCCTAAAGAAATCATGGGCATGATAAAGCACAATTTGTATTATAGATTACAACTACAAGAAAATAAGACAAAATCATGTAACAACATTGTTACCGAAAGGTCAAACATTAATATATTTGGATTTTGTCTTATTTTCTTGAAATTATGGGCGTGTTAACCCTTTGATAAATTCAACCTATTATATCTTTCATAAAATTACTGTCCCATAAAATAGAAACATGGCTTTCAAGATATTGTCATGATAACAATGCTTCCACAATAGCTAGTCATTATTTTAAATGACCCTAAAATATTACATCGTTTATTAGACTATCTATCAACTCGTAATCTTTTCAGATTTCAGTCATTTTTCTTTTGAATTGGTCTATGTTTGATAGTTCTAAGCATTAATATTGTCACGTAGAAAGAAATTCACATTCCAGAATGGAGAGAGAATGTTCTAGAACGTTTGAAAATAATGTAGAAAAAGAGGAAGACAACTGATTGGCCAATCTAAACTGATTGCGCAAGGCTTGGTGCTGGCGGCTTTCTGATTGGCTGACCAACCATGACCGTTCTGGAAAGATCTACTCTGAGATATAGGGATGAGATACTCATGCCAGAGGAAGAAAGATAAGAAGGGAAGTAGAAGAACGAAGCTACGTGGTGGACTCCAAGCAAACGCTGCTGTCTTAAGAGGTCGGACTGCTGCTTACCGCCGACGTCAGTGTACTTCCTGTAAGATTCTTGAAGGTTCTACCAACTTCTGTCTCCTGTTCTGCTCCTGCTTTGCCTCACCGTGCTGCACTTGGTGAGTTTGTAACCGCTGTGTTCTTTATTGTTGTTTTATTTTTGGACTTTTCTGTAATTATTTTATCGATTAGGCTTAAATAAAGTCATAAAGATCCTTTGTACCCACGGAAGTTATTCTTTGTCAACCAACAACGCAACAATATTTTACACTATGTTTGTGATATCTTTATTCATTTATAAAAAAAAACAACTTCTTGCCATTTCTACGATGAAAAAATATTAGCAGGGCCTGGTTATCTCTCCATATATAATACAGTCTAATGCAATATTAGAGTGGTCTGAAAGATTAAACTGGTAAAACTGTTTGGAGGGTTTGTACCAATGTGAAACTCTCTTCATAAGGACCTATCTTCATTAACGACCACTTATTCAAGATATATAAATGGATTGATAATTTTCCTTTGATGCATGATTGCTTCTTAAATGAACAGAACTACACTCTTGGACAAAACTTAAGGAAGAGATAAGTCTTTGATGCCATCGGTTCTTGTTTTTGCTTTTTTTTTAAGAAGATTTCTTCTATATGCTTATGTTGTTGCTTATTTGTTTAATGGATATGTTTATTTATTGCTCTTTTTCTTAATTGTTTATTTTATTTTTGATAATTCTCTTACCTACTCTAATACAATATTAATTATTGTAAATAGTTTCACGCGCAATTATCCAGATCGGAAATAGCGTGTCTTGTTTGCAACTGGTAATAAAAATAAAACAAATAAAATTTATTTATATTTTGATTCTCTGGAAACTTTCTTAAATGCTTATCTTGTATCTTATAAATGTTTAATTTGTTTTTGCCTTAAATAAATTGCTGTGTCATTCTGAAGTTTATCTTTCCTAATTTTCTATGTGATATATATATATAAGGTTAAAAATAATATCATAAAATAAATTATTTTAAGAGTATAAAAAGTTTCAAAATTATTTAATAAATATTGACGAAAATATAAAAAATTATATATGCAAAATAAACAACTTATCTTCAACAATTTTCTTCTTAAAAAAGAAAGTTTAGAAAATTTTAAAGAAAAAGTTACAAATTCATTGATTATTTGTCTTTTTTTTTCCTCAATTTTTGGCGTCGAGGTTGTCAACACCGATTAATTGATTTAAAATAGAAGTAAATTATCACTGAGTACAATACTCTGTTCTTATTTTTATCATTATCATAGGGATTAGATATATCCTTTAAATGTATCTTCAATTTTTGACACTCTTCCTCCAAACAGAGTATCATTTTTTATGTTTATATTTTGATACTCTGTAATCTTCCCTCATTGCTTATCTTTTGTTTATTACTCATAGTTTGTTCTCCTCTCTCAAATAAATTGCTGTGTCATTCTGAAGTTTGTCTTTCCTAATTTTCCACGTGGCAATATATAGCTGACGTTTAAAATTCTTCAAATTTATTTATATGAGATTGTTTGATATACTAAATATTTTAATATTAATTTTTAAAATACTTTTTATCTAGTAATTTAATTGTCAATACCCGCAAAAGTGTGCAGTATGCACTATTGATAAAGCACAATTTGGATTATAGATTATAATAAAAGAAAATAAGACCTAATCCAAATAATTTATTAGTTTGTGACGTTTCGGCAACAACATTTTTACCATCATCAGACAGAAAGAGAAAAGAAAAAGAAAGAGAAAAGGCTTTTATTTATTCCTTTGTCTGATGATGGTGACTGACAATGTTGTTGCCGAGAGGTCACACACTAATAACTTATTTGGATTAGGTCTTATTTTCTTTTAGTCCGCACTATTGTTATGAATAATATTTTGAAGCGATCGGTTGAAGGGTGGTCTAAACCGTTGGTTTTCGACTGCTATGACCCGTGGATCGAATTCCGCATTTGGTACCTAAAGATGGTTGACAAGAGAAAAACCAGCATGTGTTTGGACATCTCCGACATTGGGAGTATGGTTAGCGGAATTACTGGAGAGAGGTATGTAAAGATAGAAGTTGGGATATGAAAAGTTAGAGAATGAAGATCATGGGTAAAATCGAGTGATTATCACACTATAGTGTCGTGAAAGCTAGCTGTGTAAAGAAAACTCTTAAGAAGATCAGAATACTACCAGTTATCTTCACCTATTGAATTGACCCTCAGTATATATCGAATATCACTATATCGGTTACCAACCCCCCCAGCGAGTGCAAGTAACCGAAAGACGCTCTGGAACATTTACAAGTGCAAAGTCGAACTGCTTTTAACATTTGTAGACATGTGGTGTACTTACAGTAAAAGCAGTCGCCAACGTCTACCCACCATGATTATCATGGCCTGTACCACGTCTACTTGGAATAAGTAAAAATATATATATATATATGGTAATTTAAAACAACAACCCCATACTGTGTATATAACTTATAATAAGATTGTCATGTTGTATATAGAAACACATCTATAAATAATTATGCGCATGATTAATCTGTGTCATTGCATCGCTATATGTAATGTAATTTGTACAAAGTGGATAAATAAATAAAATCTGTAATAGATTTAAGAGTTGAGCTGAAGCAGAGATCGAGCATAGTATTGCCAAAACAACAAGTCTAAAAAGGGACCAGACCACCCACACGGTTCACATGTGGTGGAATGCAGAGACCCCTCTCACACCTGGACAGGTAAAGGCGCCCTTTCTCAAACGCCCTTGTCACATAAGGTCCCCCCCCCCGTCTTTTAAACTATAAATACATCACCTTACAGTGACTTGACAGCTCAGTACAGTTCAGTTCAGTTTAGTTTAGTTCACCCTTAGTGCAAGCCGCGTCGGTCGTATGTTATGTCGATCTCATCCAACATGTAGTTAGGAAGAACTCGTCTATCTCCATCTTTTCGCTCCTTAGCTCAACTTTTATCTGTTACAGGACTTTCTTAGTGCAACTGTGTCTTCGTTTTTTGTGTGGATATCCCCAGTTTTCCACTCTGCCTCGACCACGACTGCCTGTATTTTGTGAGAACTATTAAAGGTCTTCCAAGGTGCAGAGAGGTACTGGAAAACTCTACATCCTGACTGTTCCTCTCGGTCAACACAGTACAACAAGAGCTACCAGGACTTCAACATTATTTCAGTAGTCGACATCAAACTCAACAAATCATTACAGTGAGTCGACAAGATCTCTTATTACAGTAATCGACAGGATCTCTACAAAAGCTACTGGAATTCTCATCATCTTATTACAGTAGTCGACAGGATTCTACAAGTCGACAACAACCAAACATTCAACAATATATTTCAGAAGTCGACAGGATCTCATCACAGATAAGTCGACAGCAACATCTCATCACATTTAAGTCGACAGGATATCACTCTTCATTACAGGAGTCGACAGGATGACCAAAACGAAGGATGACACAACGAAGAGGTAAGAAGACTGTTCAGATAGGAAGCGAGAAAGAGCGAAGATGGAGGAACAAGCCCGACCATTCCAACGAAACGTCCGAGCAATCTCTCCCCAAGATATTTACGGAAGAAACGCCGCCCCAACGGACTTCCGCATACCCGCTAACCGATCGCCAACGTCGGGAGCAAGCTGACCGCGCCAACGACAGCCCCGATATTCCCGCAAGTCATGAAAACCGAGCAGCGATGTGGCCCAAACCCTGTGACAAGTTCCACACCTTCGACTTGACATCGTCGAGACAATGCTCAAGGCAACAAGCCACAATCAACCTCACAGAAGCTACAAGCGTCTACAAGCTCAACATGGAGCGTCTTCAACGTCAGCAGGAATACAAGCCAAGACCAAGTTTCCTGACTGAACTTTCACACAACTGTAAGTTTTAAAAAAAACCTACCTTAACTTTATCCTCAAGTTCAAAACTTGATTCCCTATAAATTTTGTATTTATATTTTAACTTTAAGCATTTTAAAATCAAATTTTACATTTTTTATATCATTTTTTATTCAATTTTTAAAACTTTCACACTATCATTTATCAAATTTACTTTAATTTTTAATCAGATTATAAATTTCAAGTTATTACTCTCAATTTTACAAAAAAAAAAAAAAAAAATTTTCGCCCATCACGCTTTTTTACCATTTTTACTAATCTTACATGTCGTTCTTAAATTTATCTAAAATGGTACTATCCAAATCTACAACTTGAAAAAAAAAAATCATTATTATTATTTAAAAAAAAAAAAATCTCATTCATCATAATTCTCAACTTATTTTTGTTTTACTTATTAGTTATCTTTATACCAAAAGACCAATATCTTTATCAATTCTTAAAATTTGGTAATGTTCACCATTTCAAGTAAGCGCCCAATTCAAATCATTTGTAACTCTCACGACATTGCCTTTTTACAAGGAACATTTTCACACTACCATAATCAACGATCAAAAATATCAATTTTTAAATATAAATTAACATAGGTGAAACGCATTTTTTTTTAATTGTAAAATTCGGAAGATACAATATCTTCAAAAATGCCACTAGGGAAAACAACTATCTTTCCCAAAACAAGTTAGGAATAAAGATTCACTCCACTTCACCGCCAGTAGCTAATTTAAGTCACAGCCTTCCAAAACGATTACAATCGTTAATATTCGATTTTTACATGCATGATTGGTCATCAACACATTTCTTTCAAAAAACCTTACAACACCCTCGCATCACTATCTCAAATTGGCAACAATTATTAGTGCGCGACTCAACACACAAATCCAATTTCGAGCTCCACTTAGCTCTATATCATCGCCACAATAAAATAATTTCACATTAAGCATGCCATATCCACTAACAGTCAAATATTCTCTCGATGTGTTTCATACAACAACCACCCATGACTATATTAAATTTGTTATTCATTGTGAAACAGGTTAGATTTGTACCAAACTAAGACTTCACGTGGCACCTTTTTATTCACATTTCTCACTTCGTGTCACAGTGCCACACCACAAAACTTTTTTCACTTTTCAGGCCAAAGACGCCCTTCACGCCTGTGACACCACAAATCACCTCAAAGCGTGTCCACGTTGAAAGTCATATCTTTCACTCACTTCTAGCCTGAAATCATCGAATAACATTTTTTCTAAGTCTAAACTAAATGCGAAACACAACAACTACAAACACCGAGAAAATCATATCTTTCAATTATAGCAGAAAATTGCCAACTCAACAAAAGGAGAATATCTTCTCTCCCCCCTCAAGCAGTCATCTTGACCGCTAGCTTCATGATCGCCATTTTAAACAAATGTGTCACACTACTCATTTAGATTTCCTCGAGAATCTCACAAATCTCACCAACGAGATATCACAACACAACATACTTTAAACATTTTACATGTTAATTGATAACACCAATTAAAACAATTTGGTTAAGTCTTATTTAGACTTTTTAACGTGAAAGAGAAATCATTCTCTACATACCAGCATTGAGGACAAACGAAAAGATCATTTCACATATTCCCAGTTTCAGTGTCATAGAAACACCGATGTTACCAAAGGGATATAATCTAGCCACACACCACAACTGTAACTTTTCGTCAAAAGAGACAATTTTTGTTCAATTTTACACTACTTAAAATTTATCCAATCATTAATAACCTTCAATTATATTATAAATTTTGTATAAAATCTTGAATAATTATTCTTATTCTTACCTTTCAATTATATAAACAAATTTTTTAATCCAACATTAAAAAAAAAAAAAAAACCTTTAATCAAGTTTACTTTTATTTTTCATGATATTATTTTAGTATTGTAAAACATCCAATTGTTTCAAAAATTATTTTTATTTTATTATTTATTATATATTTTATATATTACAGGTTTAATTTTGTCCACTTACACTTTTTGTACCCGCAATCATATTTCTATATTTCTATTCACTATATTTTATTTGTTTAAATACCTTTATTATCTGACAAGGTTTATCATCCACTATCGGGCATCTACAACAATCGTTTTCAACAATCATATTCTTTAACCAATTCCCTATATTTTTCATCACTATCTTTGCAGTCATTGCGTCACATCAACGTAGAAAAACGACAGCACTGCTTGACAATTTATTTTTTTTTTATTTCGTAATTCAACAAACTCCTTGAACACAGTTCCCCAGACTTACAAATCCAAACTTCTGGTCTGAACACGCTTCAAGAGTTTATTTCATTTCATCCGCAGAGCAAATCACCAACGCATACACAAAGCGTTCACTTTTTTCAACTTTCAACTTTTTTTTTTCAGCTCTAGCGGACCACATTCAACCTTTGATTTCGAGTCAAGTCAGATCACCTACTGTCGCTACAATTCTACTTATCGCATGGCTCTATTTCACTCCTTTCTCAATCATATTAATAAGCAACTTTTCTTCAACAACTTTTAACCCAATAATCCTAAAATTGTGACAAAACACTGTAACCCTTATATAGGATCGCAAGTGAAACATTGCCAAGGAAGACAGCTCAAGTCTATATCCTCGCTTTGCACCTGGATCTGAGTATTTGGTTTACATGGGCACTTCTAACAATTACATATTCTTCAACAACTTTTCAACCCAATAACACTACAATTGTGACAAAGCACTGTTACCCTATACAGGATCACAGGTGAAACATTGCCTAGGAAGACGCTCAAGTCAATATCCTCGCTTTGCACCTGGACCTAAGTATTTGATTGCATGTGTAAATCTCACAATTGCTTATTCTTTAACTACTAACCCTGTCCAACGCCCACCAATATTCTCTTAGAATGTGAATTTTTATGTCATCATTTTATTTTAATCATCTTTTTTGTTAATCAAACACAATGTCATTTTTATTTCACTTTTATATATCCAACAAATATCATCTCGTTATAGCCCTTTTTAACCCTCACAGTTTAAATTAATTAAAATAAATTTTAATTACTTACTTGTGTTAGAGAGGCTTTACCCGCCTAAACCCGGATAAACCCTTTCACTCCCGGGGCCCATCTATGGTAATTTAAAACAACAACCCCATACTGTGTATATAACTTATAATAAGATTGTCATGTTGTATATAGAAACACATCTATAAATAAGTATGCGCATGATTAATCTGTGTCATTGCATCGCTATATGTAATGTAATTTGTACAAAGTGGATAAATAAATAAAATCTGTAATAGATTTAAGAGTTGAGCTGAAGCAGAGATCGAGCATAGTATTGCCAAAACAACAAGTCTAAAAAGGGACCAGACCACCCACACGGTTCACATGTGGTGGAATGCAGAGACCCCTCTCACACCTGGACAGGTAAAGGCGCCCTTTCTCAAACGCCCCTGTCACATAAGGTCCCCCCCCGTCTTTTAAACTATAAATACATCACCTTACAGTGACTTGACAGCTCAGTACAGTTCAGTTCAGTTTAGTTTAGTTCACCCTTAGTGCAAGCCGCGTCGGTCGTATGTTATGTCGATCTCTTCCAACATGTAGTTAGGAAGAACTCGTCTATCTCCATCTTTTCGCTCCTTAGCTCAACTTTTATCTGTTACAGGACTTTCTTAGTGCAACTGTGTCTTCGCTTTTTGTGTGGATATCCCCAGTTTTCCACTCTGCCTCGACCACGACTGCCTGTATTTTGTGAGAACTTTTAAAGGTCTTCCAAGGTGCAGAGAGGTACTGGAAAACTCTACATCCTGACTGTTCCTCTCGGTCAACACAGTACAACAAGAGCTACCAGGACTTCAACATTATTTCAGTAGTCGACATCAAACTCAACAAATCATTACAGTGAGTCGACAAGATCTCTTATTACAGTAATCGACAGGATCTCTACAAAAGCTACTGGAATTCTCATCATCTTATTACAGTAGTCGACAGGATTCTACAAGTCGACAACAACCAAACATTCAACAATATATTTCAGAAGTCGACAGGATCTCATCACAGATAAGTCGACAGCAACATCTCATCACATTTAAGTCGACAGGATATCACTCTTCATTACATATATATATATATTGGTGTTTGATTATTGACCCCTTTCACAATTCTGTGTTATTGAGATTTGAGAATATCATTCTGATGCTATAACCAGTTTGTGTGTAATCTCCTGATATCAAAATTTTACATAGCACTGGTCTCTGGACGAATTTAAAAGAAGTGATAAAAAATATTTTTTTAGCTTTTTAGAATTTAATAAGGTTTACTCCACATTCAGAATATTTTATAGATTTCAGAACAGAATTATTGATATCGCATTTAGTACATTCATTGATGAAACTTAAGGAAGTTGTACCTTTTAGCATGTATATCAGGATTCAGACAATAACAATGAAATATATTACGGGGATTTTTATTGAAGACATACGAGATAACCAAGTAGGAATAAAATTGCCTCGTTCCTTTAAAAAAGAGACAACCGGCAACAACATTCCACATCCTTAAGTTTCGTCCATGAGTGTATTTCAAAATAGCTTGTTAACTTTCCTCAACAAAGTATAACATTTAAATAAATATAATAATTTTATTGTAAAACGACATTTGAAAATTATCCCGCATGTGTTTCTTTTAAACGAAAAATCGAAATTTATTTTAAAAGAGAAATAACGATTATTTCTAACCTTAGGGATGAAGTATGAAAGGATGAATTGTGAAGTGTAATGGTAAACGGAAAAATAAAGTGTCCAGGGATAACACCTGCGGGATAATTTTTCAAATGTCGTTCTACCATCATAAGCCGCATTATATTGTATTATAATAATTTTATTACTAAAATAATGATACCACATTTAAAATTTTCCGTCCAAAAATCATGGATATACATGGTCCTTCCTAGAGGTAGTCGTTATTCAGAAGTCAGAGTAGATAAAAATGATCGTATGTTTCTATTAGCATTAATAATAATTCAATAAAAACATTAAAAAGTCAAATGGTTTGGCTAAATATTGATCAATGGATTTTCTCCAGGTCAATATAGCATAATCAACGCTGAAATAAAAACAGAAGTCTGAAACCTATCGTAATTTTTTTGAGATTTTTACAGCATTTCTGTTATAAAATATTGAAGGTAGAATATATCTTTTCTCAAAATATATATTTATTTATTTATTTCAACAAACAAAACGCGATATCCCGGCTAGGGATAATTAGGTCGATCTACATTTTTCAAACAGAAACAGTTATAAACATATTATACAAGAAAGTAATCAAAATAAAAAGAGAAAATAAGATATATTAGGAACCTGAACCTTTCAGGTTAGAAGATATAATCATAAATATATTTACAAAAATAGTTAAATCTATGATAATTCTCTCTGCTATTTACAAATTGATGTAGATCTACAACATTATTTATTGTCTGTTGTCTAGCGGTGAAGAAGAGTGGGCATTTCAGCAGTAGGTGTCTCGAGATATATATTTACATATTAACATATCATTCAACGCCATATATATGAATTTTTTAAAGGTTCTCTTAAAACGAGTTTCAGACAAAGAATTTCTGTGTAAAACGCCCTCTCCTAGAATGTTATTATTTTTAAGGAAGATATAAACAAGCCATTAAGAGCTACAAGGAAAGTTTTCCAAATACAACTCAGTTCAACAACCCTTATATAAGAATACCATGTAGACGGCGAATTGAATATAGAAATCTTGGAAATTTATCGTAATGGTTATTAACTGAATTGTATAACGACATTTGAAGATTATCCCGCATGTGTTTCTTTTGAAGGAAAAATCGAAATTTATTTTAAGGAGAAATAACGATTATTTCTAACTTTAGGGATGAGGTATGAAAGGATGAATTTTGAAGAGTAATGATAACTGAAAAATAAATTGTCGTTTCCCATCCCTGGACACTTTATTTTTCAGTTATCATTACTCTTCAAAATTCATCCTTTCATACCTCATCCCTAAGGTTAGAAATAATCGTTATTTCTCCTTAAAATAAATTTCTATTTTCCTTCAAAAGAAACAAATACGGGATAATTTTCAAATGTCGTTCTACAATCATAAGCCGCATTATATTGTATTATAAATTAACTGAATTCTTTATTAAGGAATTTATCGTTATTTCGAATACGTATCTTAATGAGCATGCCGCTTCACAAGAATAAGGATTTCCGTTTACATTCAAAATGTGCATTATGTAATAGAGAAATATATAATATTATTTTTAAAATAGAAAAATCCATAAATTAATCTTTTATTGAAAAGGTATATATTGGATCAAATTATCATTTATTTTCTGGATTGGCTCATCCATTGATGAGCTCTACTAATCTCAAGCACACCCTAAAATGATTGAGTGGAGATAAGAAAGAAGAAGATCATTTATTTTACCATTATTTCAGTTGGCTGGACGACAACCTTTTTGAAGGTATTATAACATATTAATATGTTATAATAATGCATAATAATATATATTAATATTAAAAAACGAAATAAAAGATAAAAAGATCAGGTGGTGAAATCAATATTAAAAATGGCATATCCTGACCAGGAGCACATGTGCTTTACAGAAGGCAGAGCGCCATCTGGTGGAACAGAAATCAACTAAACATTGATTTTTCCTGTTCCTTGATATTTGGCCAACCCAATTTCTTGATAAATCAAGATAAGCCATCCACGAACGCGTTTCGCGCTTTTTGGCGCTCGTCAGCGTGGAGTAGGCTGAACCATTGCGACCAAAAAATATTTTTTGACACCAATGGCTTCCTGAAAAACCAAGAAATGGGTATTTAAGGCCAAACTTGCGTAAATACGCTTAAAGCACATGTGCTCCTGGTCAGGATATGCCATTTTTAATATTGATTTCACCACCTGATCTTTTTATCTTTTTTTTATTATTTCGTTTTTTTTTTAATGTGCTAAGCGTATTTACGCAAGTTTGGCCTTAAATACCCATTTCTTGGTTTTTCAGGAAGCCATTGGGATCAAAAAATATTTTTTGGTCGCAATGGTTCAGCCTACTCCACGCTGACGAGCGCCAAAAAGCGCGAAACGCGTTCGTGGATGGCTTTTCTTGATTTATCAAGAAATTGGGTTGGCCAAATATCAAGGAACAGGCAAAATCAATGTTTAGTTGATTTCTGTTCCACCAGATGGCGCTCTGCCTTCTGTAAAGCACATGTGCTCCTGGTCAGGATATGCCATTTTTAATATATTAATATGTTATAATACTTTGAAAAATGTTGGCGTTCAGCCAACTAAAATATAGGTCAAATCCATCGCAAAATTGGAGAGGAGTGGACTTCAGGAATTGGTTTAACAATTTAGATAAGCACCACCACCACCATAGGTAAAATAAATGATATTTTGATCCAATATATGTCTTTTTAATTAAAAATAAAGAAGGCATTTCCTGACCACGAGCACATGTGCTTTTTAGATGGTAGAGCGCCATCTAGTGGAGCAAAATTAAACTAAACGTTTATTTAACTTGCTCCGTGATATTTGGCTAACCCAATTTCTTGATAAATCAAGAAAAGCCATCCACGAACGCGGATTAAGGCCAAATTTGCGTAAATACGCTTAACAGATGAAAAACAATAGAAAAAAAGTAATTTTGATTATAATTTTATACGAAAAATTAATAAATTATATATTACTCCTCTATTTTCTAGAGTTCTGCATGATCTGTAGACATGAGTCTACAGGTTCTTATTGATCATTGACCCATTGTTGTATTTGGTGATATCGACCTTTGGTAAACTTGACAGTTATCTGTACTAACCTCTCTCCTATATTCCGGACACCTTCTAAGAAATATTGTAGCTGACAATTTCAACTTTTCTTCTTCTTCTTTCCTATCTCATTTATTCAAATGTGTCCTATTTAGCGGTCTCTTTGCTTATATTATCATCTCGTGTGTCTTCAATAAAGGTCACTGTAATATCTTTCAGAGTTATTATCTGAATACCGATATACATACTAGAAGGTACAACTTCCTCAAGGTTTGCCCATTAGTGTAATAGTTTCATTTAAGCTTTCCGAGTTTTCTACTATTGCTGAGGTGGCAGATATAAGGAAGTATTCTAATTAGTAGAAATGACATAACATGTCGTAAAGTATTCTGTTTCGGTAAACCTAACGGAAA
The DNA here is from genome assembly GCA_030710605.1 of Cordylochernes scorpioides. Classification (NCBI taxonomy): domain Eukaryota; kingdom Metazoa; phylum Arthropoda; class Arachnida; order Pseudoscorpiones; family Chernetidae; genus Cordylochernes; species Cordylochernes scorpioides. Next base: position 51,735,418 of record CP092877.1, read on the forward strand.
AGAAAATGAACTTCATTCGCATATTGAAGTTTCTTGCTCACACTAGAATTAGAGTTCTAAAAAGCTATCTGATGGATTAAATTGGCAAAACCGCTGGGAGTTCACCACTGTTGAGTTAGGCCCCGCCAATATTTTCTATAATAATATTATTTGCTCACAATAAGAAATAGATGAATATGCATAATACACAATATCTACAAGATAACAAGCATTCCAAGACATATACATAAAAGCTAAAATTCCGCAGAAAATGATTAAATAATAAGAAAATCTCCCCCTGTGCAAGAAATTTCAGTTAAGGATCATTTTACAAATAGCTGATTGACCACAATATAGGGGGGGGGGGGGAGGGGGAGAAGTCCGACCACACCAGTCCCCCCTGGACCCTTGGAATATTCGACCAAATTCTGGTCCAAGGTGACTAACGTGGCAATGGCACCCATTTTCCAATTAAGAACAAATTGGCCGCAGCTTTTCAGAAAATTGACATGGACCCAGAGCAGCAGCTTTACACACCTAAGATAGAAGACTTTACGCCGTGATGGAGATGTATACAGTATGTAGAGACATCTGAGGCTCTTCATTGGACACGACAACAACAGCGTGTCAGTATAATTGACATAGACCCAGAACAGCAGCTTTATACATCCAAGATAGAGAACATTGCGACTGCTGTGATAGAGATGTATGGAGACATCTGAGGCTCTTCATTGGATACGACAACAATAAAAAGGAGACAGTATAATTGACATGGACCCAGAACAGCAGCTTTACACACCCAAGATAGAGAACATTGCGACTGCTGTAATAGAGATGTATGGATATATCTGAGGCTCTTCATTGGACACTACAACAACAACAAGGAGTCAGTATAATTGACATGGACCCAGAACAGCAGCTTTACACACCCAAGATATAGAGCATTGCGACTGCTGTGATAGAGATGTATGGAGCTATCTGAGGTTCTCCATTGGACACGACAACAACAACCACAATATAGATCCGCTACAACAATATCCAGCTCGAAACCTTTTTGAAGTTTAGATAGATTTTAGGAAGATTATGACCTCAAGGTAGTCCGAAAAAAGTATCAGGCCTTTAAAATAATCTCAAACCAACTTGTAGTATATATATATATATAGTACACAAAATATTTCAAATTTGTAATTAATTGTTCTATTAAGAAACTGACGATGTATTAACCTCTTTACTCAATCTGTTTAAACATTGAATCTTTAGTATTATCGTGATTAAGGTTCGAATTCGTGAAATATGCTTAACAAATATATGGATTGAAATTCGTAACAAATAAATTTAATGGCAACGTGTTTATTTTTGAAATATCCTCAAATATTATCTCTTATCTCTACAGACCTTACTGCAATGATAAAATTTATTGAATGAGAAGTCTAGGCTCATCAGTGGTGAACCCTCACAGCGGTTTCGCCAAATTAATCTCAATACCGCTTTAATATTGTATTGATCATCACTGATAAGCCAAGCCCTCTCTCTCTCTCATTCAATAACATTTATTGTTGGAAAAGAAGACGTCCGAAGCAGCCAATGGGAGGCCGGCGGAAGCGGCTACGGGGATGCAGCGGCAAAAATGAGGAAACAATAACTGAAGAACTTGTAAACAACTTTCGAACACTAGAATTTGCCCTGATCTCCGATTCTTTTAATTAAATATTTAAATATATAATTAATTAAATAATACTTTACTTATTTTCTTAAATTGTAATAAATATAATTTTCCCTCCTGTTTTCGTCTAATATTTTAATAGTGTTATAAGCAGCGACGCCTTAACTTTGAACCTTCAACCCCGCCGACCAAGAATAGAGGTGAGTGACTACCTCTATAGAATTTAGATCGTCGTCACAACACAGAGTGGCGGTGAAATCGCAATATTTTTGGCATCCCAGCCAGGACTGTTGAAGGTAAATTTCTGAAAAAAAAAAATCATTTTAAGCTGACCATTTTGGAACTCGCTAGCTAACCCTACTCGCTGCTTTGTTTACAAGATGGCGGAAGAATTAATTCTACGTTTAAAAAAGAAGCGTGTTGTTAACAGATCATATTTAACGAAAACATGCAATAAGATTGAAAGTGGACTTGACACGCTGATGAGAATTGAACTTGAAGAATTATTAGAACAATTGAATGAATCATTTAAGGAACTTAAATTAGTGGATCACGAAATAGAAACGCTTCTTGAAACTGACGATTTAGAGAAGGAATTACAGGGCGTAGAGGAATATCGAGAGAAATATATTACTTGGAGATTTAGGGCAAATAAAAAGATTCGCCAATCAGATTTTCATGGCGAAAATATTCCGAATTCGAACTCACGAATAGATGAAAATGAAATGAGACATTATGTACCTTCCTGCACGACTGTGAAACTTCCGAAATTGATGATATCGAAATTTTATGGAAACTTTAGTGAATGGCTGACGTTCTGGAATTCTTTTGATGCAGCTATACACCAGAACAACTCACTGAACCCGATCGATAAATTTAACTATCTGAAGTCACATCTCGGCGGAACTGCACTAAACACAGTCGAAGGTTTCGCTTTATCTGCGGACAATTATGAGAAAGCTATAAAATTGCTTAAAGACAGATTTGGGCGAGAAGACATTTTGATTAGCCGACATATGAACAATTTGTTGTCAATGAGACCACTCAAAACGTCAAGCGATGTAAGAACCTTCCGCGAACTTTTTGACAACCTTTCTGTTCATATAAGAAGTCTCGAGTCACTAAACGTGTCCATTGATGTTTACGGACAACTGTTGTGCCCGATAATAATAAAGCTTCTACCTGCAGACCTTAATTTGGAATTGAACAAAGAACTTCCGACAGGTTACGTAATTAATGACTTGATTACCTTTCTGGAAAGACAATTAATTGCACGGGAGAAGAGTTTTAGAAACGAAATCGGTACCGGGAATGAATCAACTTCTAAACCTAATTTGGTAAACAAACATCCAAAGACAAGATTCTACAATGAAAAACCAATTGCGACAGCTTCAGAACTTTTGAATTCAGTTCACAAATCGAATGAATGTGTATTTTGTGGTAAAGACAACCATGGAAGCCCTAAGTGTGACTTTGCAGCTAATATTAGTTTAAACGAAAAGAGATAACTCATGAAGAAAAAAGGCGTTTGTTATAAATGTCTTCGGCCTTCTCATTTAAGTAAATTTTGCAGAAATGTAGTCCGTTGTTCGATCTGCAACATGTCTTCCCACCTGGATGTCATGTGCACAAAACTGATTTTAGATAGAGGTGGATCTTCCAAGTCTTCAACGGTGCAAGATGAAACTCTCGCCAACTTATCAACCTCCCCAGACGTCTTGTTACCTACTTTGAGAGTGACCCTCAAAGGGAACAGAACGGAGAAGACGGCACGGGCTATAATAGACACCGGATCCCAAAGATCGTATATTTTACATAGCACAGCAATGGAAATGGAATACGAACAATCTAGGAGAGAGTTCTTCCGGCATTCCTTGTTTGGAGGATCGAGTACCGACGTAGTTGAACATGAGGTCTATACCATTCATTTATCTGACATCAATAATTCCTATCGCTGTGAGTTTGAAGCACTAGGTCAACCCCTTATCTGTGGAAGCATACCTCCGGTGTGTCCCAGATCATTTTTAGAAGGGAGTGAAGAACTCGACGTGTCTGATTTGATGAGAGACCGTATAGAAGTCCTTATAGGCGCGGACATCGCCGGGAGATTTCTAACTGATGATCAGAGAAGGATCTCATCTGGACTGGTGGCAATCCGTACCAAACTAGGATGGACTGTGATGGGAAAGATTCCTCCAACGGAGGTGAGAGATGACATCAGCTCCCTTTGCGTGACCACACTTCTATCTTTGGATCTAGAAAACTTGTGGAAATTAGATGCAATTGGAGTCTCTGACGCGGAGGTTGAGAAGAAGACTCAGTCATTACAAGCTGAAATGGAGGAACATTTCGCCCACACCACGACGCGAGATATCGAGGGGCGCTATGAGGTAGCTCTACCCTGGGTGCAAGACAAGGAAAGGATTCCTTCGAATAAAGACCTAGCCGAAAACCAACTAAGTTCTGTAAGAAGAAAACTTGAAGAAGTTGGAGACATGAATGAGTATGGACAAATCTTTGAAGAATGGATGAAACAGGGGATAATCGAGTATGCCAGAGAGGATAAACTAGATGGTGTACACTACCTGCCACATCGACCAGTGTATAAAAGGAACAGTCACACTTCTAGAATACGGCCAGTATTCAATGCGTCGGCCCGGAAGAGAGGTAAACTTTCCCTGAATGACTGTCTGGATAAGGGACCCAATTTGATAGAAATTATACCAAGACTTTTGAATAAATTCCGGAAATATGAAGTTGGTGTCTCTTCCGATATTGAGAAAGCATTTTTACAAATTGGAATAAAAGAAGAAGACCGAGATTATTTACGATTCCTGTGGCACACAGAAGACGGAAGATTGATCACGTATCGACATAAAAGGGTTGTTTTTGGAATTACCACTAGTCCGTATCTTTTAAAGGCTACCTTATCTCTCCACTTAGATAAGGCTCCTGAACATTTAAAAATCACAGCTGAACAGTTGAAATCATCCTTTTATGTTGACAATTGTTTAGCCAGTTTTCAGAATGTTGAAGAAACGGAGAAATTCGTGAAAGAATCTACTGAACTGCTCTCTACAGCTTGTTTCAATCTCCGAGATTGGGTGAGTAACGTTACAGACTTTTCTCTTATGAACCAACTGAATAAGGAAGTGAACATTTTAGGAATAACATGGAATACTGATAGAGACACACTGACAATTGGTTTGGAAGATTTTGAATTAATTGGACCAACCACCAAGAGAAAAGTACTTTCAATAGCGAGCAAGATATTTGATCCATTAGGAGTTGCTTGTCCTGTGACTTTAATTCCCAAGCTGATATTACAGGAAACTTGGATACAAAAGTTGACATGGGACGAAGTCCTACCTGGATGTTTAGTACAAAGATTTTGGAAGTGGTTTAGCAAACTGAAACACTTGCCTAACATAGAAATTCCTAGATGGCTTTGTTTTAAGGACTCCTATGTAGAGAAAACCACTCTCCACATCTTTTGCGACGCCAGTCAGTTTGCCTATGCAACCTGTATTTTCCTCCGCATTGAAAAGGAAGATAGAGTGGACATCCAATTGATACAGGCTCGAACACGAGTAGCTCCACTGAAGAAACTCACCATCCCAAGATTGGAGCTTTTGGCTTGTCTGATTGGAGCTCGTTTGGCAGCTAACGTCATACAAGATCTGGAATTTGAGGAAATTCCAAGATTTTATTGGACCGATTCGACCAATGCTCTCTGTTGGATCCAAAGGGAAGACAACTGGGCAGCCTTTGTGATGAACCGTGTTAAGGAAATTCATAATCTTAGCTCCCCCCGAATCTTGGCGCCACATACCAGGCCGATTAAACCCGGCAGACCTCCCATCTCGGGGATGTTCAGCAGAATCACTTAAGGAGACAAGATGGTGGGAGGGACCTGCATGGTTAAAGGTATCCCAAGAAGAGTGGCCCAAATCAACCATTATCCCTAATTTGGAGATTGTTTATTCTGAAAGGCGCAAGACCATCCTGAACACCTTGTGTACGACAAGAGAAAATGAAAATTTATTTGGACGTTATTCCCATTTTTTGAGAATAGTACGAATCACCGCCTGGATATACAGATTCTTCAACAACGCCAAGATTGATAGAAGAAAGATAATTTCAGAAGATCTCAGTACAGAGGAAATCACTAAGTCAGAAATAATACTGATAAGACTTATCCAGAGAGAATCGTTTTCAGGGCATGAAGATAAGAAACTACAAGGCTTTAAGTTGCTAGTAGACTCTTCAGGGATTTTGAGAATAAAAACTAAAATTTGCAGAAGAGAAGATTTCGCTAATTTTAGAATGCCCATTTTATTACCCTCAGATCACTTTTTGGTTTCTTTGCTCATCAGGTGGAACCATGAAACCCACGGGCACGCCGGTCTACAAACTCTCCTCGGTATTCTGAGAGAAAACTATTGGATACTAAGATCCAGGAAAACCGTCAAGAAGATCATCAATCAATGCATTCGCTGTAAACGATTCACCGTGACACCAGCTACCGTCGAGTCAACATCATTACCAGAAGACAGAGTACGAGATGCTGCAGTTTTCGAAATAGTAGGAGTTGATCTAACTGGACATCTTATCTTAAAGAATAAGAAGAAAGCATGGATTGTCATCTTCACATGTGCAGTGTATAGAGGAGTTCATCTGGAACTTGTGACATCTTTGTCTATGGAAGCCTTCCTCCAAGCTTTCCGCCGATTTATTGCTCGAAGAGGCCGACCATTGATTGTGTATTCGGATAATGGGACTAATTTCAAAGGTATGGCTAATGCTTTAAAGAAGATTGATTTTTCGAGATTAAAATGTGATCCCACATTGAAAAACATCACCTGGAAATTCATACCGCCTGGTGCTCCTTGGTGGGGTGGATGGTGGGAGCGTTTGATTGGAATGATGAAACAATTGCTCTTTAGGATTCTCGGTCAAACCTCCTTGGGATATGAAGAACTTTCCACGGTAATGTGTGACGTCGAAAGCTTGATGAACACACGCCCACTGACCTACCTAACTGAAGAAAGTGAGGATCTCGCTCCATTGACACCTTCGTTGTTCTTACATGAGGTCAGAGAGGTTGGCGTTCCAGACCTGGACTTGATTGATAACCAGACCCTCTCCCGCAAATATCAATATATCAAACGTGTACGAGAAGATCTTAGAGAACGATTTCGTATCGAATATTTTGGATTCCTGAGACAAGAAACGAGACGCCTGAAGACTACCATACCATTCAAGGTGGGAGACATGGTACTCATTGGACAAGAGAGTTTCAAGAGACTACACTGGCCGTTAGCCAGAATAATCCAACTCTATCCAGGAAAAGACGGACTTGTGAGGGTTGCGAAAGTGAAAACTTCATCAGGTGATAAAATACGACCTATTCAAAAACTCTACAATTTAGAGATAACGCCCGAGATAAGATGTCGAGACCCTCTAACGGAGCGATCTCCCACACAAGAAGTTCGATTGACAACTGAAGAGGACCCTTTGACTTCACAACAAGAGCAACATCACATTGATACCCCGAATGTTGTGTCAAGTTACGGACGGCCCATCAAGAGACCCAACCGATTGGATCTACTGAACTTTTCCTTTCCATGTTTGAGTCGTCGAGACGCCAACTCAAAGGTGGGAGAAATGTTGGAAAAGAAGACGTCCGAAGCAGCCAATGGGAGGCCGGCGGAAGCGGCTACGGGGATGCAGCGGCAAAAATGAGGAAACAATAACTGAAGAACTTGTAAACAACTTTCGAACACTAGAATTTGCCCTGATCTCCGATTCTTTTAATTAAATATTTAAATATATAATTAATTAAATAATACTTTACTTATTTTCTTAAATTGTAATAAATATAATTTTCCCTCCTGTTTTCGTCGTATATTTTAAAAGTGTTATAAGCAGCGACGCCTTAACTTTGAACCTTCAACCCCGCCGACCAAGAATAGAGGTGAGTGACTACCTCTATAGAATTTAGATCGTCGTCACAACACAGAGTGGCGGTGAAATCGCAATATTTATCATTTCAGTAAGGTCTGTAGAGATAAGAGATACTATATGGTATTTTAAAAGAAACACATTGCCAGTAAATTTATTTGTTACTATTTTATCGATAGATGGGGTAATTGAATTTATAAATTTAAATATATGCATTGTTCACATACACGTTCACAACAAGCTGTCCTTCAACCCTAGCTCGCCTCAACGTTTTAGCCTATAGTGACGAGGACCAAGCAAACACACTTACGCCAGATGATTAGCCAACATGGAAAAAAAAAGAAAGATCAACATACGATCGCTCAGTCAACAAGTGCCCTAGACACACACTCCAGACAAAACAGATGTCTCACAAAACATTCACCCTACTACAAGGCTTTTTAGCCAAAATGCTTTCGGCACATGTATACTCGTACCATTTCTCATTGGTAAGATGGCAAAACAAATAATCAAGTCCTCGATCGAATGGGTACACAAGGCCAGCTGATAAATTTCATTAAACAATGGAAACTTACGTTTGCTGGACATGTGATGCGTGGATCAGCAGGAGAGACATTGTTGACAGTGTTGGAGGGAAATCTCCAGGGGAGGAGATCGAGGGGAAGGAGACCAGTAGAGGAAGGCATTGAAGGAGTGAGATATGAAGAGGCCATGTGGCCCACCCTCAGTAGAAGAAGACATTGAAGGAGGGAGAAATGGAGAGACCATGTGGCTCACCCTCAGTAGAGGAAGGCATTGAAGGAGGAAGATATGGAGAGACCATGTGGTCTACCCTCAGTAGAGGAAGACATTGAAGGAGGGAGATATGGAGAGACCATGTGGCCCACCCTCAGTAGAGGAAGGCATTGAAGGAGGGAGATATAGAGAGACCATGTGGCCTACCCTTAGTAGAGGAAGGCATTGAAGGAGGGAGATATGGAGACCATGTGGCCTACCCTCAGTAGAGGAAAGCATTTAAGGAGGGATATATATGGAGAGACCATGTGGCCCACCCTCAGTAGAGGAAGGCATTGAAGGAGGGAGATATGGAGAGACCATGTGGCCTACCCTCAGTAGAGGAAGGCATTGAAGGAGGGAGATATGGAGAGACCATGTGGCCCACCCTCAGTAGAGGAAAGCATTTAAGGAGGGATATATATGGAGAGACCATGTGTCCCACCTTCAGAAGAGGGAGGCATTGAAGGAGAAGGGTATGGAGAGACCTTGTGGCCCACCCTCAGTAGAGGAAGGCATTGAAGGAGGGAGATATGGAGAGACCATGTGGCCTACCCTCAGTAGAGGAAGGCATTGAAGGAGGGAGATATGGAGAAACTATGTGGCCCACCCTCAGTAGAGGAAGGCATTGAAGGAGGGAGATATGGAGAGACCATGTGGCCTACCCATAGTAGAGGAAGGCATTGAGGGGGAGATATGGAGAGACCATGTGGCCATCCTCAGCAGAGGAAGACATTGAAGGAGGGATATATGGAGAGACCATGTGGCTCACCCTAAGCAGAGGAAGACATTGGAGGAGGGATATATGGAGAGACCATGTGGCTCACCCTCAGTAGAGGAAGGCACTGAAGGAGGGAGATATGGAGAGACCATGTGGCCCACCCTCAGTAGAGGAAGACATTGAAGGAGGGGGATATGGAGAGACCATGTGGCCCACCCTCAGTAGAGGAAGGCATTGAAGGAGGGAGATATGAAATGACCATGTGGCCTACCCTCAGTAGAGGAAGGCATTGAAGGAGGGAGATATGGAGAGACCATGTGGCCCACCCTCAGCAGAGAAAGACATTGAAGGAGTGAGATATGGAGAGACCATGTGGCCCACCTTCAGCAGAGGAAGACATTGAAGGAGTGAGATATGGAGAGGCCATGTGGCCCACCCTCAGTAGAAGAAGACATTGAAGGAGGAAGAAATGGAGAGACCATGTGGCTCACCCTCAGTAGAGGAAGGCATTGAAGGAGGAAGATATGGAGAGACCATGTGGTCTACCCTCAGTAGAGGAAGACATTGAAGGAGGGAGATATGGAGAGACCATGTGGCCCACCCTCAGTAGAGGAAGGCACTGAAGGAGGGAGATATGGAGAGACCATGTGGCCCACCCTCAGTAGAGGAAGACACTGAAGGAGGGATATATGGAGAGACCATGTGGCCCACCCTAAGTGGAGGAAGGCATTGAAAGAAGGTAGGAAATATGGCAATCCTAAGACCCTCGTATCTCAACAGAATGCCAAACACATTATAAACAAAGTAGATTCCCTCTTAAAACATCAACCTATGAAGTATCTTATAAATCCCAACTTCCATAGGTACCAAAAGAGGAACCTAAGAAAAATTCATTAAGCTGCAGTTGACATTTCAGACAATAAGAATCAGAGATAATCCTATTACGGCTTATCAGTAAAAACAGATATTGAGAACAATGTAGATCAATATTGTTCAATACCCACTGGCCTAAGAAGATATCCAACAAATTATTCGTTAATACACGATAATCTATTCAAAAAGTTTCCAACTAATATCCAATATATATTCTTTGATCATAACAATTACCTTAATGACAATTATTTTGTCCAAAACACTCTAAATAAAGAAAATATTGTGAGAGACTTTTTAATTAGTTTATTCTTTAACACAAATATGCAAATTTGTCCATTAGGATTTGCATAACTATTGCTGACTTTTACCTATATACATATATTGTGGCGAAGAAATAATTATTTAATTTGATTTAATAGTATTCAATGAAAATATTTGAAACAGATTTATTATTTTATATTTGAAAATCTTCATTTAGTTGCCTAGCTTGCTTGCTCGATATTCTCTAGCTGTAGATATTTGGGTTAATTTGTTAATATTTTGTCGCCTGGTCGTGGTGACGTTATCAATAAATACTTTCACATCTCCAGCTATACAAATACTCGATTTATTCGTTACAATATATATATATATAATAATAAATAGTTATTTAATTTTATAGTCCAGTTTTGTATTAAGATTATCTTCACTATTATGATCATTTAAATTCAAATTATAAAATTTGTAAAATGTTATTAATTTGTAGATAGAGAGAGAAAAAAAAAATCCTTTACTTCTAATACATCCTCAAGTTAATTATATATTTATAATTAATAACAATAAAAATTAACAACGTAACGTCTATTACATCGGCTTTTACACGTCATTTAGACATACTCTAATCCTATATATAGAATAATCGAAGAGAGAATATATATAATAGTTAGAAAAAAGAGAGAAAGACAGAACCATGCACTTTTAATCAAACTAATAATAAGGAAAAAAAAAGTTTTGTAAAGAAGGTAGATAAGATTGTTAGTATATATATATATATTTTTATGATTTTATATTTTATCCTTTTTTTTAAAGATTTTTAAAGGTTTTTTTTTATTTTATAATATGATTATAAATAGTTGTATTTAGTAATATATCTATAGTATGAATTAACATTTGTTATAAGTTTGGATATTATGTTTTGAAACCCTAATGGTAGACCAGACATACACAAAAAACTTTAAATTGAAATAAATTGGAAAAAGAGATCTGCTGGACCGGGGATCTTCAGATAAAAGTCCAACGACATTTCACCCCTTCTTTATTATGTCATAGATCTCTTTTAAACCAGATTTTATGCGTTAATATTAAGTTGTTTCAGTGAAATATTTAAATGAACATATATAACAGATACAAGTGTTAACAAATTCAAACTGTAAACCTACCTCGACCGCGGCGTCCTCCATTGTGAATATCTATTTCTGGCTGACACATGTTGCGGGGGGGGGGGGGGGGACATTTCAAATTTAGACCATTTATTCAGAATTTTTTTGAACAACAAGAAAATTAAAGAAGAAAGGAAAAATAGTTAAGGGAAGAAAGCTGAATTTCATAATCTTTACAGCTAGTTATATCAAAATAACTGATTCAACACTTATTCATCTTTTAATATTCCTTTAAAAAGGCAAATTATAAGAGTTTAATAAAGCTATTAATTGTGCAAATTCATCTTTATTTAACTTCCATTTTCCTCCCCAGAAATTGGAGATTAAAAAAAATGAACTTTATACTATAACACTTTAAAAATCTTGTGAGAATATCTTTTAATCAGTTATTTAATCAAAGTTTAATTAACTGTTAAAGATTATAAATTTGTATTAGTTAATATTAAGAGAAATTATAGAAAGTTGATTTCATAAATGGATATTTCCATTTATTTTTTTTTAATATTTTATAATTGATATACTGTTGAAATATTTTACTTGTTTGATACTAAATTTGTATATATATATATATATATATATATATATATATATAATATAATATAATTAATTTACAGAAGGACTATATTATCACTCCTATAGATAAATGTTCCAATAATTTATCTTTAATTTGTAAAAATCTATACCACGATATACTAAAAAAGGAAATTGATAATAATCATAAATACACTTTTGCTAGAACTACAGGCACAAAAATCAAAAAAGACATCAAAAATGTTGAAAATTCACTAAAAATTTATAATAACCACAAAAATCCAAACATACCAAAGCTCTATATAATTCCTAAACTACACAAAAAACCTATTTCTTTCAGAACAATCACATCTGGTATAAATTCAGTCATAAAAAATATTGATATACAATTAGCTTCAACACTACAATTTATTATAAATAAATTAACTAATAAATATAATTATAAATTTATTGACTCAAATAAAAAAATCCTTAATTATTTAATGAACAATTGGACAAACATTGAAACAGTACACACATTTGACTTTGAGGACCTATATTCTAAAATAAATTTAAGAGATCTAAATAATAAAATAACCAATTTATTTAATGAATTCATTAATGACAAAACTTTCTACATTAAAATTATTCATAACAGATATAAAACATTTAAATTAGATCTTAAAACAGCAAAAACTCTACTGGAAACATTTTTAAATTTTAACTATATAGAATTTAAAAATAAAATATATATTCAATCAGAAGGCGTTCCCATGGGAACTTCTTCTAGTCCGTTATTAGCAAATCTAATATTGTTCTGGTACGAAAGAGAATACTTTCTACAAAATAATATTAATTGGCAAATATTCCGATATGTAGATGACATAATAATATTTAATAATCCACAGTTTAAAAAATTAATACCTGAAATATATACTAAATACTTGAAACTTAAGAACAATGAAAAAATTTATAGAAACAAAAAGTTAACTTTTTAGACTTGAATATAGACCTTACAAATAGTGCTGTTAGAGTTTATAATAAAAAGAGTAATTATAATTTCAATATTATAAAATACTGTAATATGAATTCTAATATATCATTAAATTGCTGTAAAGGTATATATTATGGTCAGTTTCTAAGATTTTATAGAATAAATAATATATTAGATAATTTCATAGAAGATGTTAAAAATTTAAACATGGAATTTATTAAAAACAAATTTAGTATCAAACAAGTAAAATATTTCAACAGTATATCAATTATAAAATATTTAAAAAAAAAATAAATGGAAATATCCATTTATGAAATCAACTTTCTATAATTTCTCTTAATATTAACTAATACAAATTTATAATCTTTAACAGTTAATTAAACTTTGATTAAATAACTGATTAAAAGATATTCTCACAAGATTTTTAAAGTGTTATAGTATAAAGTTCATTTTATTTAATCTCCAATTTCTGGGGAGGAAAATGGAAGTTAAATAAAGATGAATTTGCACAATTAATAGCTTTATTAAACTCTTATAATTTGCCTTTTTAAAGGAATATTAAAAGATGAATAAGTGTTGAATCAGTTATTTTGATATAACTAGCTGTAAAGATTATGAAATTCAGCTTTCTTCCCTTAACTATTTTTCCTTTCTTCTTTAATTTTCTTGTTGTTCAAAAAAATTCTGAATAAATGGTCTAAATTTGAAATGTGGGGGGACATTCCCCTCCCGCAACATGTGTCAGCCAGAAATAGATATTCACAATGGAGGACGCCGCGGTCGAGGTAGGTTTACAGTTTGAATTTGTTAACACTTGTATCTGTTATATATGTTCATTTAAATATTTCACTGAAACAACTTAATATTAACACATAAAATCCGGTTTAAAAGAGATCTATGACATAATAAAGAAGGGGTGAAATGTCGTTGGACTTTTATCTGAAGATCCCCGGTCCAGCAGATCTCTTTTTCCAATTTATTTCAATTTAAAGTTTTTTGTGTATGTCTGGTCTACCATTAGGGTTTCAAAACATAATATCCAAACTTATAACAAATGTTAATTCATACTATAGATATATTACTAAATACAACTATTTATAATCATATTATAAAATAAAAAAACCTTTAAAAATCTTTTAAAAAAAAGGATAAAATATAAAATCATAAAAATATATATATATATACTAACAATCTTATCTACCTTCTTTACAAAACTTTTTTTTTTTCCTTATTATTAGTTTGATTAAAAGTGCATGGTTCTGTCTTTCTCTCTTTTTTCTAACTATTATATATATTCTCTCTTCGATTATTCTATATATAGGATTAGAGTATGTCTAAATGACGTGTAAAAGCCGATGTAATAGACGTTACGTTGTTAATTTTTATTGTTATTAATTATAAATATATAATTAACTTGAGGATGTATTAGAAGTAAAGGATTTTTTTTTTCCTCTCTCTATCTACAAATTAATAACATTTTACAAATTTTATAATTTGAATTTAAATGATCATAATAGTGAAGATAATCTTAATACAAAACTGGACTATAAAATTAAATAACTATTTATTATTATAATTAATTTAGATTTAGCTTGCTAATCTAATCAAATCTAATTGATATAAGTTATCATTATTATCAGTTTGCTCCTTAAGTTTTAAAATTAGAATCACTGTTATAATTTTGTTATATAGTTTCTACACTATATATATATATATATATATATATAGCAGTAAGTTAGATATTATTTGCCATATAACTAAACTCTTTATAAACAACTTATACTTTTCTTAATTCATTTTCCCATCTTCCTTTCCGTGACAATATTCTACAATGATACAGGACACACCCAGTCTTAAATAACTTAGTCAAAATAACAAAATTAGAGATATTCACCAGGAAAGCATCTTCCCATATAAAAAGTACTCAGGACCTATCTGATAGTTTCGCAATTTTGTTGCCAATCACGCGTCAGCGCGTGACATAAGGTCATTACTGAAGAGTCAATTGGACGTGAAAACTTAACTCTGAGCATTTATTTCTATTGTTTTAATTAAAGTTAGGTATGTTTGCTTGTATTGGTATGCAGGATAGAAACTGGTAGTATTACGTCGTCTCAATACCTTTTTTACATATTAGAAAAAAAGTATAATAAAAAAAATCTTTCGTGGTTCGAGAAATTGTCGATGTTTTTCGTTTAAATTGTCTTCTAACGATCTTTAACAAACAAAAATAGATAAAGAAGTGTCGAAAGTTTGGAAGAAGTTTTTCAATTCTTTCTTTGCGTTGAAAAGTTGCGAGAAGCTCATTTATGACCACTTTGCTCAAAATTATATTTGCATAAGACAATGGTTAACATAACAACGATCCCAATGCCCACACTCTCTTGCATAGCTGCATTTATAAGAATTAGTTATTTGTCTTTGAGTTGAAAATCTAATTCAACAATTAGATACTTTGCTGATTTATACAACAAGGTAAAATTTATGCATCGTATGATAAAGGAATTTTCCAAAATCATCAAAATAAATTGAGCGTCTACAGCTGGAATTGTAAGCAATGTATATGCTACCAATTACCTTTAAATAATGAGGCTTCTTTCATTATCCATAGTGGCAAAATACTAACTAAGCTTTCAAGCATAGAAGTTATTCTCATATGTTAATCTACAAAACATTTGAAGAAGAGTTCCTAGGATTGAAAGCTAACACTAATACACTCATGGACAAAACTTAAGGAAGCTGTACCTTTCAGCATGTATATCGGGATACAGACAATAACTCTGAATAATATTTGATACACAGTGATCTTTATTGAAGACACACGAGATAGGTGTGAACAAAATTACCT
The DNA here is from genome assembly GCA_030710605.1 of Cordylochernes scorpioides. Taxonomy (NCBI): domain Eukaryota; kingdom Metazoa; phylum Arthropoda; class Arachnida; order Pseudoscorpiones; family Chernetidae; genus Cordylochernes; species Cordylochernes scorpioides. The sequence continues at coordinate 51,751,162 of CP092877.1, forward strand.
CTATCTCCTTAAAAAAAAAAATAGACGACCGGCGATATCAAATACTTTCCACTTAGTTAAGTTTTGTCTATGAGTGTATATCGATACTCTTTATAATAAACTAAACTTTATTATATTTATATTGTTGCACCAAGTTGCAGATTTGCAGGGTCGTCAACCTTGGTTTCCTCCTTCTTGGTGTTATACACCGAGCGGGTTTCCATACTCAAAGCAAATAAAGAAAAAGTAAATAAAAATAAATTACTTTTTAAAGTTATTGCGTTTATTTATTCGTTGTCTTCCTCGTAGGCCGTGATCCGCAGTCTTGGTCTAGGTCCTCTCTCTCTCTCTCTCCAATAACTAATCAATATATATGTACAATAAAATATTACAAAAGTAATGAAACTATAAAAAGGAATGATGATAATCTGAATAATCTGTTTTAAATAAATATTAAATATCATAGAATATTTTTTATAAATGTAGGACGCATTAAAATTGATGCAACAATACTTAAAGATAGAGTTGACACTTGGAAAAAGTCCATCCCTATGACATAGCAGTAGTTGGAAACACACCCTCAGGTTGTATATATTGATTGTTAAAACAGAAGGTGAATACCAAGGGATAATCAATTCCAATATGACCCAGACATTCCTATCATTGCATATTTAATTGAGCTCTGCCTCAGCGATCCTCAACTCTCTTCTCTCCGACACCGGTGCAATCTGAAGTTAAGTAGATTATAACAGATAAATGACCAAAATGAGGAAAGGATGATATATAATATGCAAAAATGTACCTCTCCCATTAAATAAATGCATTAAATTCTATTTTGAATTAAATTCATTTATGAGAATTTGAAACTATTATAGACGTGTATGGTTCTTTTGAAAATTAAACAATCTACTGCTTGATCCTTCCCAGCGGTTTCGCTTGTTTAATCTACCATCAAAAAAGGGACAAATAAATATTGAGCGCTATGATATCAATTTTGAAGTTATTTCTTTTAAGGTGTGTATTAATGCATTTACAGATTTATGGCAAGTTTCCAGTATTATGAACGATTCAGTGTTTGAATTCGAAATTGGTGACAATTGCCTTTTTGTTGACATAAGACACTCGCGATTCTTTCCTTTGAGAAACAGGTATTGGCCAAAATATTTCTCTATTTGGAGAAGGTATGTATTAAATAATATTTTTATATCAATTATTAATACATTCATGAACAAAACTTGAAGAAGTAGAGAATCTTAAATATCGCCGGTCGTCTTCTTTTTAAAGGAAAGAGAGACAATTTTGTTCACACTTGGTTATCTCGTTTGTCTTTAATAAAGATCACTGTGTATCAAATATCTTTCAGAGTTATTGTCTGAATCCAGATATACATACTAAAAGGTACAACTTTCTTATGTTCGGTTCATGAGTGTATTTATGATTTTTACTTGTCGTTTCTGCGACTCTTTGCTCAACTTTTGTAGAGGTTTATGCAAATTGTTTAAGACTTCTGATTGATACTTATGTTCGAAGTGACTGATATGCGATAAAATTTCATATACACATCTTTAATTGAAGCAAGTTAAATTCGAACAGACCACAACACACATTTAAAAATACTTATTAAATATAAAATCGAAACTTAGAGGTTTAGTATATGAATGTGCCATATCCCGCATTGAGAAATTCCGATTCATTTGTTCCTATACATGCACTAAGTTCAACCAAACCTGAGTTTAATAATATCAACAAGCAACCCAGGGTTAAGTTTCTTGTACCATTTTCATTCTCTAGCTTTCTGGCCATCATGCCTTTCAACAGGAGCACCTAGAAATATAACTTCAAGCTAACTATACACGCCGAAATTAAAAAAAATCTAAATATATGCTTAAATTTATTCTACATATTTCAAAAATCGTATATGTAATTATATTACAGTAATATATGCTTATTTACAGTTTTTTTCTAACGCAAATTTATGATAAGAAGTTTTTAACTATATATAAAATCATCAGGCAAAGGCTATACTCTTACAATACCTTCATCTCTGGTGCATTGTAAGTGGAAAAGTTGAATAGATTTCTACATATGTAATAGAGTGGTGCACTTACAATAGTAAAAGCAATCGCTTTATATTCACCATGTTTATCATCACTTGTAGCACGTGTGTTTTGGATAAATAGAAAAAAATTATAACTAAAACGTATTTCAATATGATTGTGAGTGTTTTACATGTATAGAAAACGTTGTGTGTGTATACTGCCTATATAACTAAGCAACATCGACATTGGTGAAAAGCAGGGCATGGCAAAGAACTCACCAGGTCTCCTGGCTCCAGACATCGTGTCATCGCCATGGTTACCTCGAGCTGCGAGCGGTGGCAGTCTGCGTTGGGATGTGCTAGCCCGTCGACTCGCCGCCACCTGGCGACAAGCAACTCAACTACACTTATGCAAATCAAACAGAGACCACTACACAGCGTTACCGCTCTATGTGTAGTGTTTACTTTCTCGATATGCTTTTGGTTGTTGGTTTAAATGTTTATCCCTTTCAATCGTTTAAATTAATGCATGGATGGATAGGCATATATAATTTCAAACTAATTTAAATTTACAATTTATTATCTCTCCAAAAGATTTGGATTTGAGAGTTTATTGAAAGTATATATATAATATATCTAATCTCTTAGATTATTTAAAAGATACCTTATATGTGAATTGTATAACACACACACAACATAAAATAATTATAAAATTATATGGTTCAATTTTGCAGGAAGATGATCTTCAAAGTTGTCCTTTTTCAAATGTAATTTTTCAAAAAGAGAGAAATTCTCATTAAAACGCATAGGATTATTATGATTATGAGAATATCCATAATCACTATATTTTGATTATCGGATTCAATGTTTTCTTTTGGTGGTTTATTTTGTATTAAATAAATAATTTAATTTTCTAATATGGAACGCTTTGCCATTTTGCATACTCTTCCTTTGCAGGGTCCATTAAAAATATGAAAAAAAGATTTGTTTTCCTAGGATAAATAAAGCATCAATTTTTAATATTGAAAAAGTCTCAGAAAAAAACGTAGAATTTTGCTTCGACCTAAATATGTTTTTCTAAGGCATGGATACATTTTTTTCAAAATTGTTTTTAAAATGGAGAAAACTTTGATTTTTCTTCAAGATGATGTCTGGTGATTACTTCTATTTTAACTTAGTTTTTATATCAATGGAAATTTTTTTAAATTCTATTCCTCGGAGCAGTTTGTATTTTGACAGATTGTGTGATGTGGTAAGGTAACATAAATAAGACCTATCTGAAAAAGATAATTTTTATTTGTAATATTATATTATGAGAGATGCATTAGCGCGCTATATGTTATCAAAATTCGAAACTATTATAGACGCGTATGATTCTTTTTAAAAATAAACAATTTATACAGCCCTTACTGCAATGGAAAAATATATGGGAGGGCCTGGCTCATCAGTGGTGAACCCTCTTATTGCTGATTTCTCTTAGCATAATATATATTTATAATTGTATGTAATTCTACTGTCCTCAAAGCTTATGTCCATAGTTCATCTAAAATAACCATTCCAAGAGTCTAGCAACAGTATCACTATGAAAGGAAGTTCTAAAAATGCAATATAACAGCTGCATGATAGATTAAACTGGCGAAACCGCTGGGAGGGTTCACCACTCATGAGCCAGGCCCTCTCATTTATTTTTCCATTGCAGTAAGAGCAGTAGAGATTGTTTATTTTTAAAAAAGAATCATACGCGTCTATAAAAGTTTCGAATTTATAATATTGCAAAGCTAATAATGATGTATTTAGTTTTTAAAACAGTTACAAGTTTTTCTCTAAAAAAGTATAATTTTTAAAGGTCTATAATACAATACAATATAATGCGGCTTGTGATTGTAAAACGACATTTGAAAACTATCCCGCATGTTTCTTTTGGGAATTCCCATCCCTGGACACTTTTATTTTTCCTTATATCATTACTGTTCACAATTCACTCTTTCATACCTCATCCTAAGGGTTAGAAATAATCGTTATTTCTCCTTGAAATAAATTTTGATTTTTCGTTGAAAAGAAACATGTGGGATAGTTTTCAAATGTCGTTTTATAAATGGTTTATTTACATATTGTTATTTACAATATCACATACACAATAATAATAAATATATAATTAGATTTATTTACAATTGTAATCTTGACTCCTGGTCAGTGTTGTGATTGTGGCCCTCGCAAAGGTCAAAGTTCTACAGCTCTCCAGCAGTCTTTCTATGATTTCTATTTTAGTCTGTCAGGTCTCCTGTCATCTTCTCTAGATCGTTCTCCTGGATCTCTTCTATGGTCGTCGTATCTCTGTGCTTCTTCTTCTTCTTCTTTCTTATCTCCACTCAATCATCATATTAGGGAATCAAGCTTGTAGAACCTGTTGATGGTGTCTGCTGGGGATAGGAAGAGCTCATCAATATATGAGTCAATACAGTCAATAATGTTATGATGCATAACCACACATCTGTTGTAAAATTTCGAAACTATTATAGACATGTATGATTCTTTTTGAAATAAGTAGAAATTGTTTTATTTTAAAAGAAACATACGCGTCTATTAAGTTTCGAAATTTCATAACGGATGGCGCGCTGATTCATCATAACATTATTGACTGTATTGACTCATCTATTAATGAGCTATACACATCTCCAGCAGACACCATCAAAAGTCTTAAGCTCTATAAGCTTGATACCCAAATATGATTGAGTAGAGATAAGAAAGAAGAAGAAAATGAAGCACATAGCTACGACGACTATCACAGTCAATAATGTGTTTTGGGGTTGCAGGTTAAGAATTGCACTCAGTACATAGCGGGAAAACCTTCCTGTGCTTCATGATTATCAACGGTGAACCAGGCAGGATTTAGAAGAGAACATTCATGTCTAGATCAAATATTTATAATGAATCTTTGATTCTGATGACACTGAGCCTAAAAAGAAGAAAACTATATGCATTCTTCGTGAACTTGAAAAATAAGCCTTAGACACAGTGCCACATTCTCTATCATGAATAAATATTTTTTTTGCTTATCCCTAGTACACGTAGTACAGGACATGATAATCATGGTGGGTAGAGGTTGACGACTGCTTTTACTGTAAGTACACCACATGTCTACACATATGAGAAGCAGTTCGACTTTGCACTTACAAATGTGCCAAAGCCCCGTTTGGTTACTTACACTCGCTGGTGGGATTGGACTTTTGCGAGAATCGGGGGCCATTGGAGCATTTTTTTATCAGAATAAAAGTGTCCAATGCGGGAATTGAACCCGGGTCGTAGCGGTCGAAAACCAACGGCTTAGACATGGAGAAAATTGGTATAGATAGGTATCAACCACCGTTTTGTCAACCTGCTTAAAGCTTATTATGTAAATATGAAAACGGTGGTACGGTGAAATAACTCTTTCACTGATTCAAAAGAAATAGGTTCGGGAGTTCTACATGGAGAGCCGTTGTTACCGTGTCACATTTATTCTTTCTGTAAATGATTTAATTGGTATCTCAAATGACTTCCACGGTAGTAAAGAGGAAATAATAGCAATGACATCAAAATGACAATTTTAAACTCTCTCTCTCTCTCTCTCTGCCAGTCATCACATCGACCTGCCCACCCTGTGGGAAAGAATTCTCGCAGTCCATCGGTGGCGGAGTCCTTCCCGTGTATATGTATATTTGTCAATTATTTATATATTTATATATATTTGTTCATATATTTATATTTATATATTCTTATTTATTCATATTTATATTTATTCTGTATTTAACATGATATAATCTTATATGGACGTTGTAATAAATCAGTTTCAATCTTAATCTCTCTCTCTCTCGCGATATATTTATTTTATATTTGAACTTATACAACCTTAAATTAACATTGAAATAAAGTAGTTTAAATCTTTATCTTTCTCACAGTTCATCGGTGGCGGAGTAAACCCGCGTTGGGCGCCACCGATGTAGACCTTGTCTATATTATACATATATGTATGAAAATTCGAAACTATTATAGACCTGAATAATTCTTTTAAAAATTATACATTTTCTACTGCCCTTACTGCAATGGAAAAATTGATGGAAGGGTTCACCACTGATAATCCAGGGCTTCCATCAATTTTTCCATTGCAGTAAGGGCAGTAGAAATATGTTTAATTTTTAAAAAGAATCATTCAGGTCTATAATAGTTTCGAATCTTCATAACAGATGGCGCACTAATGAATCATAATATATATGTATATTAATCGATTTTATATATTTATATATTTTTGAAAATAGAGCAATCCATAAATAAATCTTTAATTAAAAAGACATATATTGGATCAAAATATCATTTATTTTACCAATATTTCAGTTGGCTTAACGCCAACCTTTATCAAGGTATTATAACATATTTAATGTGTGTCAACAACAAACTCAACGTCAGCAATGGGGATGAGCAAAATATTTCTAAAACTTAATTCTATTGACGTTATGTGACGCTGAGTTTGTGGTTGACACACATTAATATGTTATAATACCTTGATAAAGGTTGGCGTCCAGCCAACTAAAATATTGGTAAAATAAATGATATTTTGATCCAATATATGCCTTTTTAATTATATAAATATTTTTATCTATTCATATATATATTCTTATTCAATCTTATTTATTTATATTTATTCATTTATATTGTATTTAACCTAGTATATATCATCAATTTGTTATCATGATAATCCTGTTGAAGGACTGACAAGTCCGAAAGCTAGATAATAAAATTTGAACAAGAAACTTGGCCCTGGAGACTTTATTTTATAATATTATATAATCTTATATGAACGATGAAATAAGAAGTTTCAATCTCAATCTCTCTTTAGTGTATATCTTCAATATTGAGTTCACATTCATAAAAGAAGAAAATATACATTGGTAAAATGATCAAGAAATTTCACCGTAGCACAGACATCATTTGGGGGATTGTCAGCAAGGCCAACAGAACACGGAAGAAGAAACAATGTCAACGCCACGTGTTGTTTTCATTAGGAAAATGTCACGCAATGAGCGACACATGTCAAACACGACAAAGACTGTCGCTTGTCGCTTTAATAGAATACAAAATACATGTCACCTATTAATTCACATTGTATATACATTGTTGCAACCAGGAGTTTTATAGGCGTTCTTTATCTCTTTATCAAAAATCTAGGATTTGACTTTATTCAATGTCTATTTATTTATGCCAAAAATGAATTGAAGAAGTTTTAAGCACTATTAAAGTTGCCATTGAGTAACAAGTTTTGGTTAATATTTATTATTATATTTTCATATATCCTTTCAATTCAGACTTTCTTTTCTGTCTAAGAGAACCAACCTTTCTGTTTTAATTTTAATTTTAGTTTTGTTTATTAAATTGTATATAGGTTGCTAAAATGTATTTAAGCGCAAGTATCCCAAGCTGGGATACCGCGTATGATATGTCAAATATATAAAAATATATCAATATAAATAATATATTTTTCTATGTCCAAATAGTTGTTTACTCCTATTATTTCATGAATAATTAATTAATTTAAGCTTTTATAATTTTAATATCTCCCTTTAGGCAATGTGGCCTAAGAACACTTCATTTTTAAAAGTGAAGAAATGAAAACTTTTATCGATTCCTTTTGAGGAAGACAATGATGTACGATTCAAAACAACCAACTACCAAGTTTTATGCAACGTGAACGCATACGAAAAAGAAACATCCAAGCAAAAATACAGGAGTCAATATCCCATCATTGGTATCTGAACCAAAGGTCTGGAGCTATTCAAGAATGTGGGATGAACCGACAAGCAGAAAACTGTATTTCCAGGCTCAAAACTGGTCATACACTGTACACGCTTGTTCGGCGGCACATATGCTAAAATTGGACACTCCTCTTCCAGGATGGTATAAAGACCTTCCAAAATTTACCATCTACAGGACCAAACAGGCCTCACCAGACCACCTCTTGGAATGACTATGGGAGCCTCAAGACAGGACCTGTATTCCAACCCTACCAAGATTGTAAATTTGATCAATGAACGTAGTCTTTATGATCTTGTATAATTATACAATGGGATAATAATTAAAAAAAGCAATGTGAAGTAGCCTACTGAAGAGAGAGATTATATGGAAGATAGAGGTCGCGTCTTTCTCTATGGATATCATTTATATATCTCGAGAAAAAAGGGACATTTCAACTAGAAAGAAAAGTTTTTAATTTTAATCGAGGTTCCAAAAAAATATATTCTTGTTTTCAGGAAAAAATTAAAACTACACGGGACAAAGCTTTTTGTTGAACAAAGTTTACTAAGAAACCCAATTACCAAAAATATAACACCCAATCCCCTATCTAAGTCAAATGCAATATATTCTGTCAAATGTAACCAATGCAATGCCACATATGTAGGAGAAACCAGTAGGACAATAGAGACCCGGTTAACAGAACATGAGAGAAACATAAGATACAAAGACATTAGATCCTTAATATATCAACACACCTGCACCACTGGACACACATTTAATCTCAAACAAGCAATAGCCCATTATCACAAAATAGAAAGCAAGCAACAACGATTATTCCTGGAAGCACTAGTATCATCAAATATAAATAGCATTAATAGAAATATAGATCTCCCAACCCAATATGGCAATATCCCTAGCAAATTATCTATAAATTAATATATATTTCATCCCAGTATAATATCTAATATTTTAGCTGTAAACAGTTTGATGCACGCCCACGAGAGTACATGCCTTCAAATGACAACTATTTAACATATACACCAATACCTCGCTTTGCGTCGTTTCGTTTTGTGTTTTTTTCGAAGTTGCGTCGCTGCTTAATTTTTACTGATTTTCACTGTGCGTCGTTAGATTTTCAAAGTTGCGTTGTTTTGGATTCGAGTCTTCAATTTTTTTTCCTAAAACATGGCAACACCTTTGTTTTTTATTGCGCCTTCACATATTTTCACTTTGCGTCGTGTTTTTTATTTTTTTGGAACGTAACCCCGACGCAAAGCGAGGTATGGGTGTATGACTTAATTTCACAATTGAATACAAATTAGAAGAAAACTAAAAGTACCATTGAAGGCATATTAGGAGAAAGATTATAAACGATGATTCTAGATTCTGTATTAAACTATTATAAATATCTGGGATTTCTATATGTCTGTTAATGCTATTGTACTTAATGGAGACTAAGGCTTCATATTAAATTATGTTTTTAATTTTATATATACAGATATTATATCTAGATGGTAATTTTACCGGTCGGATATTGGTCTATAAAGGTCGCCTCTCCCGTCAAAATAAAGTCATAGCTAGACGCCATCTATATCTATCTATATTATAATCATTTGTATCTATTTTTTCCGGTCTAAGTTGTATGACGAGCTTCGTATACACATATATGAGAGAGGCTCGTATATATAATGCCTTTCTTATCATCTAGAAAACTGTATGTAATATAGTCTCGTATTATCACCAATTATACGTGCTAAGTCCACCAGATAACAGCATAATCGTGTTTCATAAATACAAATTCTGTAATAACGCTAGAAATCTGTAATTGTTTCTATATACACATTTTCAATTTATGATGAGAAATCACATCAGGCATCAGAGGATATGGGTTTCCTTCAAAATATTGTAGTGATGAAATAATTAACAAGTCGTATGGCAATTAAGAACAATTTAATAAGCAGCAGGTAAGAAGCTTCCTTGGTCTATCATCTTATTATAGACGCTTCATTAGGAACTATGCGGATATAGCACGCCCCTTTAACGCACTACACTCTAAGGGGACAAAGTTAGAGTGGAACAACCCGGCAATGACACGAGCTTCCTGTTCCATGAAGTCGGCTTATGCTACAATATTCAAAAATGAAAATTCATCCTCGATTATCTAATGATTTCATCTTTATTTGATACAGAGAATAAAATACTAAATTGTGAACTCCTCAATTTAGCCCACCATTCTTTTAAAAGGTATAATTAGGAATAACAAAATATTCTACTTTTAGAACGAGTTAGACGAAAAAGGTTAGAAGAACCAAAGTTCTAGAGGTAATGAAAATATACAAAAAATGTTTAGAAAATATATAAAAAATCGTTAAATATGGATATAAGAATAAGAATTATCTTTGTTTATGTGGGTGCATACAAAGAAGAACATGAATCTAACGTGGAAGCCATTTCCTTTAAACATATTCTCTCTTTCTCTCGACTTACTAAAGACGCTAAACCTTATCAAAATTCGAAACTATTTTAAACGCGTAAGATTCTTTTTGAAATTAAACAATTTCTACTGCCCTTACTGCAATGGAAAAATTAATGGGAGGGCTTGGCTCATCACTGGTGAACCCTCCCTGCGGTTTCGCCAGTTTAATCTACCATACCACTGTTATATTGCATTTTTGGAACTTCCTTTTTTAGTGATACTGTTGCTAGACCCTTTGAATGGGTATTTTAGAAGAACTATGGACATAAGCTTTGAGGACAGTAGAATTACATACATTTATAAATATATAATATGCTTCGAGCAATCACTCTTCCGCAAATATCAAATTGTTTATTTTATTAGAACATTTATATCATGATGCACTAGCGCGCCATCTGTTGTCAAAATTCGAAACTATTTTAAACGCGTAAGATTCTTTTTGAAATTAAACAATTTCAGGGAAGTAGAAGTTGTTTAATTTCAAAAAGAATCTTACGCATTTAAAATAGTTTCGAATTTTGATAACAGATGGCGCGCTAGTGCATCATATTATAAACGCTAATCCTTAGCTTTAAGAAATCCTTTGAATGAATATTCATCTCCTCAAGACAAGAAGAACCGAATAAAAAAGTCATAAATAAAGACTTTGTGTTTTGGTGGAAGAATCATGTTGTCCAGTATGTTAAGGAGACTTTTGAAAAAGAAACATTCGTCTAAAAATGTCAAGTAATTTAAACCCATTCTCCAACTGTCTAGAATTCTATATTCAGATATGATTCAACTCTCTCTCTAATGAATATAAAATATAAATCATATATAATTGTTATATATTATATCTTGAATATTTTTTCCAGAAAGTGTACTACTGTATGCCATTATATATAAAATTCTCATATTAACATATACGTTATGGTATAGATAACACCACGCTGACAATGGCCAACAGCTCGAAAATCGTTCGTGAATGGCCTTTCTTTATTTATCAAGAAATATGATTTGGATAAATATCATGTAATAAGTTAAATCACCGATTAGTTTAATTTTGTTCTACTAGATGGCGCTTTGCCATCTAAATTACTCGTGTGAGCGGTCAGGATATGCCTTTTTTGTTTTTAATAAATTATTATATTTATGTAATATATATATATATATATATATATACTAGCCGAATGGCCCGGGCAACGCCCGGGTTTTACCCGACTGGACCCGGCTTCGCCTGGGTAGTGTTCGAGCGAGGTTTACTCATGAATGAATAGAGGCCCCAACTGTTTGTAAACTCAATGTAATGAATTTTCTTTCAGCAAAATGGAGATAAATTGCAAACAGCAATATCGAAAATGCTTGTAAAAAAATCTGAAATATAGGATCCATTTCACAAACACATCTGATGAACACATCTGCTAGAGTGCTGTTTGGAGGAGTGGTCTAAACTGTTAATTTTTAAAAACCATGACCCGGGGTCATCGAATGCAGATTCAGACAGACACTTTGCTCTGAAAAAAAAATTGCCCCAATGGCTCCTGATTCTTGAAAAGGTCCAACCCCTCCAGTGAGTGCAAGTAACCAAACTGGGCTTTTATTCTTAAAAATAAAAAAATAATCTAATGATTAGTGTGAATAAAGGAAAATGGTCGGCACAACCTGAAAATTTCACTTTGTCCACTTCACTCTCGGCTGTCCAAGAAGAAACAGCCAGAGCAAACATTTTAAAGGGCACCTAATCCGGCATTTACATATCTAAATAGTTAAGCAACTTTTATAAATGTAATATATTTCTGCAATATTGAAATACCTGGACTTGGAAGAATTTTGTATTAGTTATTGTTGCAGTTTTAGAAAAGTGTGGGAAATTGGATATTTTAACAAAAGAATATAATTTTTAAAATGGTATTTAAAATAAAAAGGAAATTTGCATAATTTTCTAATAGTCAAGGGCAATTTTAAAAATACCAAAAAAGCAAGACCAAATAAAAAAAATATATATATATGTGATGTTTCAGTAACAGCATTGTTGCCATATAAAGACAAAATTACTGAATGTATTCAGTACCTTTGTCTGAAGATAGCCAAAATGTAACTGATACCACACATAATGTAATTATTTGTATTCGGTGTTGCTTCCTTTTTTTTTAATTATCCCTAGTACGCGTGGTACAGGCCATGATAACCATGGTGCGTAGGTAGCGACTGCTTTTACTGTAAGCGCACCACATGTCTACAAATGTGATACATTGCTACCAGCTAAATGCATTTTCACTATGGTGTGATTTCCACATGATGGATCTGTAGACACATTATAATCTCTCCAGAGCTTAAGGTAGCAAACAGTACTTTCACAATATATAAATATCAATGCCAAAAGCCAGAGTTATGATAGCATGTTGCAGTGTAATGTAGACCTGCAGGATGGGAAAAAGCAATATTATTTCCGGCTTTAATTTGAAAAGTATTATGAAACGTTAAAAATATAATCTTAACTTTTGAAGCATGAAAAAATGCTAACTTGATGTGTATCAATTTAGTCTAAAAACAAACAGTATGTAAAAGTAAGCACCAATCGAAAGCATTTATTAGCTCTAACAGTGCTGCCCCCAGCGGTAAAAGACTGGAGCTAACGCTTCACGGGTGGGTAAAGTTTCTGTTAATATTACATTAACTTAACAATATTCCATGTCTTGCTAACACAAATTTTTAAAAATAATATGCATAAAAATAATGCAATTCTAAAAATTATAAATGAAGCATCATTAAATTAAATGTCTCTCCAAATGGTGTTCCACATTTTTTTTTGTTGTAAACCTTTGACCTTTATATTTTTACAAATTCTTAATGTACATAACCCAAACCAAATTGTCTATAAAATTCTGCAAACAAATATAATATTATAGAGGCATGAAAATACTAATGGTGTAAAAATCAAAACAGCAAAGTTATCCTGATAAATGCAATGAGCTATGATAAGGTGTGTTGCAGGCTAACAAAAACCTTAATTGAACCAGAAATGTTGCTACCATAAAAAAAAAACAATTTTCAAGAATAGAGTTATGTAAATGAATTAAATGTGAAAAAATTAAAATAAAATAAAGTAAAAAAAGCTTTATTGATGAAACTACAGTAGAGCAATAATGATTACAAATTATTCACAAATTATGTATTTACAAAAGTCAAGCTTCCCAAAATCATTATTCGAAGAAATCTCTTTCAAAATTGTCAAAATCTAGATCAAAGCCCCCTGATAAACAATATTGCGTGTCTTGCTAAAAGTAGAACTAAAGACAAATAAATTTTTAGGGCTGGACACACGGGAGCATGCTACATAGAGTTGCCCATGCGAGAAACAGGGAGACTCAAGATGCACACCAACTGCTTGCAATGTTTGACCCTGATATTTATTAATTGTCATAGCAAAGGCAACCATAACTGGGAATTGCAAGCGTCTAAACTTAAAAGGCAGATCATTTGGAATAATAGGTATTCTAGGAATAAGGACCTCTTCCCTTCGAAAAGAGCCAGTTAAAATTCGAGCCTGGAGAACATTAGTGCCCATTCGAGTGATGCATAATCTAGTGCCATTGCAGAGACGGGGTGGATCAAGGTTTCGTATTAAAATTACTAGCACACCAACTTTTAGTACAATTTTGTGTGAAGGTGTACCAGACAATTCTAGTGAATTCAAAAATTCAGGGGGATACGACACAGATTCATCAGGATCAACCATTGTATCAATTGATCTATAGATTTTGCTTTCACCCGGATTGAATTTAATATTGTATTATTTATTTCTAGCACAGTGCTATTTTTGGGGGCTAAAATAGTGCGGGCACATAACCATTCTTCAGATAAATAGTTTACACCTATATTAGGTAAAACCTTTTCATACAGACTTTCTGAAGATTTCACCACTTGGCAAAAAGTATTTGAAAACTGGATATTACCCTCGGAATCAGTTTTCTCCTATCCTTAAGAGTTCGTCTGCAAATTGTGCAGCAGTGGTATCATTATGGAGTTGAACTCTCATGTTGACTGTGAGGTGCATTTTCACAATATGGCTCCAAAGATAATAAGACTTTAAACAGGCATTCAGCTCATCAGCAGGTGTACCTCTAGTGACTACTGGAAGAGTCTGTCGGAAATCACCGGCCAAAAGCACTACTAAACCACCCATGGGTTGTGGATCATCACGGATATCCTGTAATGTCCGATCAAGGGCTTCCAAGGCAATTTTATGGGCCATGGTGCACTCATCCCAAACCAGCAACTTACAGCTACGTAAGAGTGAAGCTTTATCACTATTTTTTCGTATATTGCAAACAGCAGTCTGGCCCTCTGCAAAAGTCAGAGGTAATTTCAGCACTGAATGTGCAGTTCTTCCGCCCGCAAGCAATGTTGCAGCTATCCCTGAGGAAGCAACAGCAATGGCAATATTTTGTTCCTTCCTAACCATTGCTAATAGAAGATTCAAAAGAAATGTTTTACCTGTTCCCCCCTGCGCATCTAAAAATAAATTATGGGTTGTGACAAATTAATTTTTGCTAAAACAGCATCAAAAACTCTTCTTTGTTCTGGCAAGAGTTTGGGCAGCATGGATGCAACATTGTCTTCAAGTTCTGCCGTATCATACGCAAGTTCTCTCAAAATGTCAGAATTGGTAACCACATTTCTCCTGGGTGCTCCTAAGCCTAATTCCTGCAGTTTCTTCCCACATATAGATACGACACGATCCTCAATGTTACACAATGTTTCATCATATATCAGATCATTATACCTGATGGAGGAATCGAGAAGCTGATAACGATGAAGAATATCACTTGCTATCTCATCTCTATAGGTAATCCATAACTGCTGAGGGTTCGAAATTGTGCACGTAGAAATTAATATGGCAAACAATTGCCTTACTCTTGTAGGAGTTTGGTCCCAGAGGCTTCTTGAGAATTTATATATAATTATGTATATTATAATATTATTCATTTTTCCCATATACTACATCTTGAATATTTTCGAGAAAGTATATTACTGCACGCCATTATATGGATATATAATCTAAATATGAATAAGTTCTAATTTGTAAAAGTTTTGTTAACTGTTTAAAATTATGTTTACATTAGATTTATAAGATTGATTCCATATTTTCAAACAGATTAAAACCTTCCACGAGAGAACCATCTGGTTATACGCTACCTCTCTGAGTGACTACTCTACTAAGTCGAAGTTAGCTTAACTCAAATAATCCAACCTTCAATGAGAGACCACCTCCAGGAGAGACCAAGAGTATCCATGTTTTTGTGCTATAGTCTCTCGTAGAAGGTTCATCTGTATTATTTTCTATTAGTCATAGTGATTATGATATTTATAATTGCTTTAACTATCTCTGAATAAATATGAATTATTTTATTCTCATGGACAAAACTTGAGAAAGTGTAAAGTCTTTTATGTCGCTGGTGTCTGTTTTTTTTTTAAGGAGACAGAGTGAATTTTATTCACACTTGGTTATCTCGTGTGTCTTCATTAAAGGTCACTGTGTATCAAATATCTTTCAGTGTTATTGTCAGAATACCGATAAACATGCTAAAAGATAAAATTTGATTAGGTTTGTCCATGAGTGTAAATTCTTGGAGTCCCAATTCCCTCGTCTTTTGCTGAAAACAGCTCCTATGGACAGTGATAAAATGTCATTCCACAGATGGCCCTCAAGCAAGATACGACGGAATGGCTGGATTATATCCTCGATGTAGGAGAGGCAAGCAGGTGACACAAGATGATAGTTCTTTTTTTAAGTCTCGCTTATATACACGTATGATGATGATATAAATAAATAAATAAATAAACAAAAATCAATCACAAAAATGTTTTCAATACACAATAGGCTGTTTCACCAGTCTTCAAGGCAAATTATATACAGCTGCATATACTTCAAGTCATCCCAGGTTTAACTAGAAATCGATTACAAATAAATGCTTATAAGGCTCAAGAGTGAGATCCAGCTGTTGGTTAGATATTGATTTTTCGCCTGAAGAATTCTGGAAGGATTCCTCCTTCTAAGTCTCTTGCGAACCTTGGGCCGCGAATCTCTCTTTGACAAGGCTTGTTCGGTCTGTTACTGGTGTTGGAAACTTCTGGTCTGGCGAGTGGAGACAGTGCAGGAATTAAAAGTCCTTGGATTGAGATACTGACAGAGTGAAACGCTACTGATAAATTTTGGCAGGATTCAAATGGAGCTTCACTAAATGGATGGAAAAGGCATAGGTGAGACTTTTTTGGAGATATGCTGCTAGGATTTCTGTGCCTCCTGGGGCAGATAGTCACCTATGTCGTTTTCAGTGGTATGTATATGCAACTCGTGAAGGCAAAACTTGACAGCGTGTGTGATGTCACCTGGCGTCGTCTCACCCTTGATGTCCAGTGTACCAGGGAGCTATTGTGACTTCGTATAGAAAAATGAAGTCCTCCATGTTATCAGTAGTCAATGAGTATCTGCCATCGTAGAATATGCTTAATATACCACTAAGCCCACTCTACAATAGGCCCTTAACCCTACTATGATATCTCTATTCTTGACAGAGATGGGAAGGTTCCCATTATCTTCTCCTCAAGTCTCCAATACAGAAGCATAATTTGGCCAATTCTGGAATAATTAAAAATCAACGAAAATGAGTTCCTGATGAAGGATCTTAAGCTAGTCATTATGCCTTTCGACGTTTTCCAAATCATTTCAAATCCTGGAAAAATATCTTCATAAAATTGGAAAACAGTTTTTATCCCCCTTCCTTTCAGAACCTTGAAATAGTGCATAGGACGGATTTTCGAGAAGCATTCTATGTAACAAATTAGTCGAACGTATCTGCTGTTGACTTCAACTTTTGAGGATCTGCTGTTAACTTCTGATTTCCCCTGCGGCATGGAGTCCATTGTAGCTTTCCTAGGTTGTTAGGAAGGAATGATATTTGTACTGCGATCTCTTACGGTATTTGCTTGGCTGGCTTTAGGAATCCTGAAATTTATTTTTTAAAGCTTTTTTTTCGTTTGGTAACCTTCGAAAATGGTCGCCAATTCGTAGCCCACGACGTGGTAGGCTCAATTTACTTGTTCTTATTTTTTATAATTTCAAAATTTTCATATCCGTGCTTAGACTTGTTAGCTGGAAAATTTATATTTTATCTTCTATAGGGAAAGGATGATTTCGTCAGGAAATGTTCATTTTATCTCGTCATTTAGCACCTTTCTGTTCGAGATAAAAAGAAGAAAGAACCCCAAGTACATATAAAAACTTTACCAAAATAGGCAACTCTTCCATTTAAAATACATTTTTAAAATGCATTATGGTTCATAACAACATAGTATATAATGCTATGGTGGTGATACCACAACATCTCTTTTAGAAATTTCAGACAGAAAGCTATCAACCTCTATATCATGGTTTCGAGATATGGCCCTCATCAGTTGCTGGAATAAAAACAGAGAGATACCTATTTTGAGTCAAGAATATCAAGAATACCATATCCTCCGTTTCCGTTTTTCTCGAAAAAAATAGAATAAATAATATTAGGTAAAGGGTTTCTTTTAATTTTGATTTTCGCAAGTTTTTGAGCAAAATTTCTGCTCTTCAACGGGCATATACTTCTATGTACAATATCAAAATAAACTTTGTACAGAAATAATTGAAAATGTGTTATTGGCATGTAAATATCACTTATATATATATATATATATATATAAATTCTTCCCTTAACTATCTTATCTTTATTCTTTGAATGTCTTGTTCTCCCACAATTCGGTCTAAATTTGTCCCCACCCCCCCCACAACATGTGTTATCCAGAAATAGTTGTTTACAGTTGAAGGCGTTCGCGGACAAGGTAGGTACACATTATATCTGTTCATATAAATGTTTCACTGTAGTAACTTTATATTAACACATAAAATACGGTTGAAAGGAGGTCTAGACATAATAGAGAAGGGATGAAATGTTGAAAAGCTGAATTTCTATTTGAGAAGTCCCGGTTCAGCAGACCTCTTTTTTCAATAATTACTCCAATTTAAGTTTTTTGTATATGTCTGGTCTACCATTAGGGTTTCAAAACATAATAACCAAACTTATAATAAAAGTTAATTCATATTATAGATATTTTACTAAATACAACTTTTTATATTCATATTTTAAAATAAAAAAATTTAAAAAATCTTTAAAAAAAAAAAAAACGAATAAAATATAAAATTATAAAAAAATATATATATATACTAACAATCTTATCTACCTTATTTACAAAACTTTTTGTTTTCTTTCTATTAGTTTGATTAAAAGTACATGGTTCTGTCTTTCTATCTTTTTTCTAACTATTATATATATTATCTCTTCGATTATTCTATATATAGGATTAGAGTATGTCTGAATGACGTGTAAAAGCCGATGTAATAGACGTTACTTTGTTAATTTTTTATTGTTATTAATTATAATTATATAATTAACTAGAGGATGTTTTAGAAGTAAAGAATTTTTTTTTTTTTTCTCTATCTATACTAAATAATAACAATTAACAAATTTATAATTTGAATTTAAATAATCAAACTAATGAAGATAATTTTAATAGAATACTTAACTATAAAACTATACAACTATTTATTTTTATAATTAATTTAGATTTAGCTTGCTAATCTAACCAAATCTACTTGATATGATTTATCATTCTGATCAGATTGCTCCTTAAGTTTTAAATGTAGTATCACTGTTATATTTTTATTATATAGTTTTTACACTATATTAATTCATATGAGCTTGCTCTATGATATATTTTTATATATAATATAATATACAAATTTAAATATATATTAGATATTCTAATATAAATAAAACTCCATACAGATTATAATTATCTTTTATTGTTTGATTATGAAAAAGTAAATTATAAAAATAATTTTAAAAAATAACTTCAGAACTTTTGTTTTTTTCATTGTTTAGATAGTTTAAAGATGTTTTTTATTAGTTATTCTTAAAAAATATAACAGATAACAAACAGTAATATCTATATTTTTATAGATTAATTATTCATTTTATTACAAATTTAATTACCACAAAAACAATTAAGATAAATATATTAATAAAAAAAAAAAAATTTTTCTCAATAGAATAACAAACTAAAAAACTAAAAAAAACTACCAGCATATTAGTGTTAGCACCTCTTTTATGTTAATTCAAACTCGCTAAGAATTGCCTAAGAAAGAATTGTCAAACTTGTCCCTCTCTTAAGAACCATGATACATTTCAAACGACTAGTTGTAAATTAGTAAATACTATTTATAAATTAACATGCCAAATTTGTCAATTATCATATATAGGACAAACATGTAATCCATTAAATATACGAATAAACCTACATAGAAACCACGCTAAAAAATCAATTGGTAATATATATATGAAAGAACACAATAAATTACATACTTTTAACAACTTTAAGATAGAAATACTAGACATATGTCAAAACAAAAAACAACGACTATTATTAGAAAACAACTACATTTATAAACACAACACATTATTCCCTGATGGACTTAATGACGAATTAAACTACACATACAAACCACAAACAGAAGAAATTTCAACTTATGAAATCAGCTGCAAATACAAAAAAAAATGAATTCAAAACTAAACCTAATAAAACTAGAGGTAAAACTACCAATAAATTAGGTTACATTGAATTTGAAGAATTACTGGACCCAAAACAAATGTACACTAACAACTTCGTCGATAAATTTATTAAAACATTATTTAAACTAAATAATAATAAATTTATCAAACTTATAGAATATATTAAAATTCATAATCTAACTAACAGATTAATAGATATCACACACGACATCTTTAAATACAGAAAAATTAAACAATCTACTAATAACATTAATATTATCATTAAATTTAATAACAATTTATTTAATCATATTAAGTTTAATGATATTTTTAATAACCAAAACATTAATAATCTTTTCCCTATAAAAAATTTAAATTTCAAAACAATCTGGAGATACAACAAAAATATAGGTAATTTAGTTTGCAATTATAACCAATTTATTAATAATTTGGCAAATTATAAAAAAATTAAATGTAATTGCAACAACTATATTGATAAATATAAGTTTTCAGGTCATATATTAACTAGCAATTTTTCTTTTTTAAATCCAGAATATCAGGATATTTTAAATAAAGGGTATAAATATATACCTCAAATTAAACACAATTATAATAATACAATTAAATCTATATTAAAAGATATAGATATTTTCATAAATAAAACTAGTATAAAATACAGTATTCCAGAATTTACTTTTCTGGAATGGAAACATAATATTAAAAAGGAGGTTATAAATTATTATAATAATACACTTAAATACACAAAACCTAATTCAGATATTCCTTCTTTTAAAGAAAATATAATTAATTTACAGAAGGACTTTATTATCACTCCTATAGATAAATGTTCCAATAACTTATCTATAATTTGTAAAAATCTATACCACGATATACTAAAAAAGGAAATTGATAATAATCATAAATACACTTTTGCTAGAACTACAGCCACAAAAATCAAAAAAGACATCAAAAATGTTGAAAATTCACTAAAAATTTATAATCACTACAAAAATCCAAACATACCAAAGTTCTATATAATTCCTAAACTACACAAAAAACCTATTTCTTTCAGAACAATCACATCTGGTATAAATTCAGTTATAAAAAACATTGATATACAATTAGCTTCAACACTACAATTTATTATAAATAAATTAACTAATAAATATAATTATAAATTTATCGACTCAAATAAAAAAATCATTAACTATTTAATGAACAATTGGACAAACATGGAAACAGTACACACATTTGACTTTGAGGACCTATATTCTAAAATAAATTTAAGAGATCTAAATAATAAAATAACCAATTTATTTAACGAAATCATTAATGACAAAACTTTCCACATTAAAATTATTCATAACAGATATAAAACAATTAAATTAGATCTTAAAACAGCAAAAACTCTACTGGAAACATTTTTAAATTTTAACTATATAGAATTTAAAAATAAAATATATATTCAATCAGAAGGAGTTCCCATGGGAACGTCTTCTAGTCCATTATTAGCAAACTTAATATTATTCTGGTACGAAAGAGAATACTTTCTACAAAATAATGTTAACTGGCAAATGTTCCGTTATGTAGATGACATTATAATATTTAATAATCCACAGTTCAAAAATTTAATACCTAAAATTTATCCTAAATACTTGAAACTTAAAAACAATGAAAAAATTTATAGAAACAAAAAAGTTAACTTTTTAGACCTAAATATAGACCTTACAAATAATGCTATTAAAATTTATAATAAAAAAAGTAATTATAATTTCAATATTATAAAATACTGTAATATGAATTCTAATATTTCATTAAATTGCTGTAAAGGTATATATTTTGGTCAGTTTCTAAGATTTTATAGAATAAATAATATATTAGAAAATTTCATAGAAGATGTTAATAATTTAAACATGGAATTTATTAAAAACAAATTTAGTATCAGACAAGTAAAATATTTCAACAGTATATCAATTATAAAATACTTAAAAAAAAATAAATGGAAGTATCCATTTATTAAATCAACTTTCTATAATTTCTTTCAATAATCAATACTACAAATTTATAATCTTCAACAATTAGTTAAACTTAAATTAAATAGCTGATTTGAAGATTTTTTCACAAGATTTTTAAAGTAATATTGTATATAATTCATTTTGTTTAATCTCCAATTTCTGGGGAGGAAAATGGAAATTAAATAAAAGTGAATTTTCACAATTAATAGCTTTATTAAACTCTAACAATTTGCCTTTTTAAAGGAATATTGAAAGATGAATAAGTTTTGAATCAATTATTTTAATTTTTAACTGACTGTAAAGATTATAAAATTTGGATTTCTTCCCTTAACTATCTTATCTTTATTCTTTGAATGTCTTGTTCTCCCACAATTCGGTCTAAATTTGTCCCCACCCCCCCACAACATGTGTTATCCAGAAATAGTTGTTTACAGTTGAAGGCGTTCGCGGACAAGGTAGGTACACATTATATCTGTTCATATAAATGTTTCACTGTAGTAACTTTATATTAACACATAAAATACGGTTGAAAGGAGGTCTAGACATAATAGAGAAGGGATGAAATGTTGAAAAGCTGAATTTCTATTTGAGAAGTCCCGGTTCAGCAGACCTCTTTTTTCAATAATTACTCCAATTTAAGTTTTTTGTATATGTCTGGTCTACCATTAGGGTTTCAAAACATAATAACCAAACTTATAATAAAAGTTAATTCATATTATAGATATTTTACTAAATACAACTTTTTATATTCATATTTTAAAATAAAAAAATTTAAAAAATCTTTAAAAAAAAAAAAAACGAATAAAATATAAAATTATAAAAAAATATATATATATACTAACAATCTTATCTACCTTATTTACAAAACTTTTTGTTTTCTTTCTATTAGTTTGATTAAAAGTACATGGTTCTGTCTTTCTATCTTTTTTCTAACTATTATATATATTATCTCTTCGATTATTCTATATATAGGATTAGAGTATGTCTGAATGACGTGTAAAAGCCGATGTAATAGACGTTACTTTGTTAATTTTTTATTGTTATTAATTATAATTATATAATTAACTAGAGGATGTTTTAGAAGTAAAGAATTTTTTTTTTTTTTTCTCTATCTATACTAAATAATAACAATTAACAAATTTATAATTTGAATTTAAATAATCAAACTAATGAAGATAATTTTAATAGAATACTTAACTATAAAACTATACAACTATTTATTTTTATAATTAATTTAGATTTAGCTTGCTAATCTAACCAAATCTACTTGATATGATTTATCATTCTGATCAGATTGCTCCTTAAGTTTTAAATGTAGTATCACTGTTATATTTTTATTATATAGTTTTTACACTATATATATATATATATATATATATATAAATAAATCTATTGAACAGCTAAGAATGATTTCATATTTGATATTCCTGTTGAAGGGTCGTTATACCTGAAATCTCGAAATGTTGGTAATAAAATAAGAAACTTATCCTTGGAGACAGTCGTTGATTCTGATTATATTTTTTATTTAGTTGTTCACCTAATACATTATATTTTTGGTCGTTTTAGAGATTTATTTTTGTATAATCATTTTCATATAATATGATTATAAATCATGATTAAAAATTGTTTTCTCAATTTTAATGGATTTTTGAAAAATAATCGAATATTTTATATGATTAAAACAAAAAGGAATATTCCGACCTCTCACATGAGTATTTTTAGATGTCAGAGCGCCATCTAGTGAAACAGATATCAACTAAAATCCTCATGTGAGCGGTCAAAATATGCCTTTTTGTTTTTAATATCAACACCTGACCTTTTTTTCTTTTTTTTTCTTATATTTTGATATCAAACTATGCTAATAATTCTATTTAAAAAGTGACGTTTAAAATTTAGCACTTATTTGGATTTAGTAGTTTGAGTGTCCCTCACAAAACAGACCGGTAGATTTTGACTTTTATTGTCTCAATAATATAAATTAGATGAAATAGACAAATATTGAGATAAATACAAGAAAAAACATTATATTATAAGCAATATTCGAAGTAAGAAATGATCATGAGATACAAATCTTGTAACATTTATCATACAAGAAATTTCCACAACATCTGCTTTTTCGTTTCATTACCCATGACAAATGGCGATGCTCTTTTCCATATATGGTAATAACAATCATTCGGAGTGATATTTCTATCTGATTATATTGTGCTATATAATATTGTTATTAGACACTATATCAATGTGGTTATAAGTTCTGTAATAGCTAAAATATGCCAAACATCTTTATATTTACTGTAGGAAAACAAAAATACGCCGTAAAAATATCCCTGCCTAAGCCATTAACCTGTCTATAGAGTTATCTTCCTTGTCCAAGATCCAAAATGTCTCTTACATATTCTGTTTATTCCTATGTCCAGGTTAAAGTATAGTTTATCTAGAAATAAAAAGTAACGTAATGTTTTACAGTATCTGTTTTTTTTTTTATAATACAATATAATGCAGCTTATGATTGTAGAACGACATTTGAAAATTATCCCACATATGTTTCTTTTGAACGAAAAATCAAATTTATTATAAGGAGAAATAACGATTATTTCTAACCTTAGGGATGAATTATGAAAGGATGAACTGTGAAGAACAATAATAAACGGAAAAAGCCTAGTGAACATGGCATCTGCCCGGTATGCGGAACACTGTGGGATCGATTCTCATCCCTGGACACTTTTATTTTTCCGTTTATCATCTCTTCTCACTTCATCCTTTCATACTTTATCCCTAAGGTTAGAAATAATCGTTATTTTTTCTTAAAATAAATTTCGATTTTTCGTTCAAAAGAAACATATGCGGGATAATTTTCAAATGCGTGGCAAGGATAAAATACTCAGGAGATAAGTTTCTTCATTGATTTATCTCCTGAGTATTTTATCCTTGCCACGCATGTAATTGAGAAGATTTTACCGTTTAGAAATAATTTTCAAATGTCGTTCTACATTCTGTTTTTTTTTTGCTGTATAGTCGGTGGCCGGCAGTATAAGCCGTCGGTTTCGACAGCCATGAACCGGAATGAATCCTGTATTGTACACCTTTTACTGTGAAAAACCTGTTATATTTTTATTGTAAATTAATGTTCATTGTAATATAAGCTAGGGGTTGTTCTTTTTGAGCGGTACCTAATAAAGTTTTTTTTTTTTTGGAACAAGGCTTTCTGTTACATATCCCCAATACATATGGTACAAAACTATGAATGTGTAGATTTGTAATTAGAAGAATCAACATGTTCGGGTATTCTGTCTGTCTTCGAAATGGTTAATGGTATTGCTGGGGAGAGGTATAAGGGCATGATCTGGAAGAAAAAGAACAGAATACATGAAAAAATGCGGGTAAAAGGCCCAAAAATGTTATCAAAAGAAAGTGAAACAAGAAAATGATTATTCTTTGAATGTGAAAGCTTGTAAAAAAATAGTAACTTACCCTCTACCATTGATTTGTTTTATTTTTCTTTGTCGTCTGTTTTGCACAAGTTGAATCTGGTTAGAACGATGTATGTAAATTAGATGATTCTTTTTTTGACTTAAATACGAGGTAATTAACTCGTTTCTCTCTCTATATCTAAAAATGTTTAAAGTTTGATAAATTAATTTTATAAATCTGAGAGTTGTCTTCAAAAACGATCCAACAGAAAGGTCTGGAAAGAAAAGAATGCTGTCCATCAACCAATGAGGTGAAGAGAAGTAGATAAAAATAACTCGCCTTCTTGAAGGGTAGACGCTAACTACCAGATGCTTAATGTAAGTGTACCA
>CP092877.1:51776952-51826123 GCA_030710605.1 Cordylochernes scorpioides
CTCGTCCATCGATTCTTAATTTTTTTTGGATACTACATATTTTCAATTGTGTCGCGGTCTCGCGCAATTCTGACCTTAACTACCCGTTTCATGATTTTTCAGAATGGCTGAATGACCAGTTTTTGGTCGTTGAGGTACAGCTTGCACCATGCTGATGAGGGCCAACAGCCCGAAACGCGTCCGTGGTTAGCTTTTCTTGATTAATCAAGTATGGGTATTTGGCCAATTCTGGAATAATTAAAAATCAACGTGAATAGTTGATATTTATTCCGATAGATGACGCAAGCCATCAGCAATTTTCAGTTGCACGATAAGGAGATGCCTTTTTTCTTAATTACATATTTTCAAGTTACGAAAGTTTTTAAAATGAAAATATGTTAGTGAATTGTTTTAATGGTAGAGTTAATCTGTATATAAAATATTTGTCGTATTACGTAAATAAAATTAATATTTTGCCTCACCTTGTCCCAAAGAGGTAACAAGAGACCAACACTATGACAGTAGATTAACAATAAACATCGTTTTATTACAAAATTTGCCAAGAAAAATGACTTTTTTCCTTTTATAATATATTTTCAGAATAATTTGGCTGTCACAGGATTCTTAGAATTTCCTTGAAGTCTTTTTATTACTTGGTTGTATTGTAGACAATTGTCGTTCTTCAAAATTGCAAAGTTTTCATTTTCTCTTCATAGTCAATTAGAGAAAATTTATTATAATTATAATTAAATATGATTTAAAATTGGAAACTATCATAGACGGGTAAGATTCTTTTTAAAAATAAACAATTTTTACTGCCCTTACTGCATTTGAAAAATTAATGGGAGAACCTGGCTCATCAGTGGTGAACCCTCCCAGCGGTTTCGCCAGTTTAAGTGTAAAAGTCTTCCCATTAATTTTTCCATTGCAGTAAGGGCAGTAGAAATTGTTTTATTTTTAAAAAGAATCATACGTGTTTATGATAGTTTCCAATTTTGATAACAGATGGCGCGCTAATGCATCATAATATAAATATGATATAGTTTTGATAATTTGAAAAATGCGTTCAATTTTCATGTTTTTTCAAGGCTTTGTTGTTGATTAGACAATCAATGTTGTTGTGGTACATTTAACGATCCGGCTAGGTACGATTTATACAAGTGAGGAGACCTGCAATAAATATTTCTCCTTGTATTTTTCAAACTAAAGATATGATCAAATATTATCAGTAATATAAGGTTCGTATTTTTCTTAAAACGTTGATTTTCTTATTACTTGACGAATAATAATATTACGGCGAATACATAATAATACATTATACAATTACTTTATACATGATACAAAGACATTATACATAACGGCGAATAATATTATTACGGCGAATACATAATAATACATAATACAATTACTTTATATATATAATACAATTACTTTATATATAATACAATTACTTTATATATAATACAAAGACATTGTACATAACGGCGAATAATATTATGGCGAATAATATTGATATTTCAAATTTTTCAAGTGTTTACGGACTTTTGAGACAACCTTATAGGTGATGAATATGTAATGGGTGTTGTGATTATGTGTTGATATGAGCATTCATGGATTGATAACACACCAAGATTAGTATTTTCAAAGGGAAAATACGATCATATCAGGAGGGGGGACAACCGGTCATTTTGTCGCTGCCAACATTATGTCATAGTGACAGATGTGACCTCTTCAACTGTCCGTCACCAACTGTCATCCCACTCTCACTTCTCCTGTCACCTTCCTTTCTGGTTAGATTCAACCTTGACCATTCTCTGAATGGAATGTCTTATCTTGATGTTTCTCTGTCGCCATCATCGTTTAGAATTATATTTTACATTCATTATGAGGTGGGTGTCAAAATTCTAAAATACGTATTATAGGGCATATTCAAAGGCTATCTTGTCGTAAAAAAGCCTATAGAAGGACGCATGCGTCCGGAAGCTTGCTAATAAAAAAATTTGCACAAGATACTCCTCTTCAATCTCCGTTTTATTTTTCTATTTTAACTCGAAGAGTTTATTTTAGTCAAAGGCTATCTATAACATGTTTTATTATCAAATTCTTGGCAATTTGAATACTTGTCGAACACGGAACTTCTTCTCGAAGTAAAGGATCATATTATATAGAGAAATTAGTCAATTATATATTTAATATATTTGCATATTTCCTCTCTCAAATACCCATCTCAAATCTAAAAATTGACTATCAATATAATGTGTGTGAACTGTACTTTGAAAAATGTTTACAAGAAAACTTGTACTAATAACGTATGTTGTTTTAAAAGGGAATAGCCTACCTGTTAGAGATCCTTCAATCTTGTTGACAGCTTAAAAATTACTTTAAGACTTCCATACAACTTGTTGTCTTACCATCAGTAAGAACTTGGAGTAGTTTCGCCATCTTAATCATTCCTTTAATCATTCTAAAAAGGTAATGTTTCTAAGCCAACGGTCAGATTTTGCTTTGCATCGTTGTCTTGAATATTCCATATCTTGAGATCTCTAAGTCAATGGCATGATCTTACAGCCGCGATAACACTCTAACATTCATGAAGCCATTTTATCAAATTGTCGTCTCGAAGCCAACCGCCATATTTTGCAGAAATGGCCAATCCTTATTAATCTTCAAACCATCATCGCAGCATCGGCCTCGAAGACAATGGGAAGAACTTGAGGCCTCGACATTGCCGCAGTATTTCCTTCAGCTATTTTGGCTCATCAGTAATTCAACCTCATATCAATGGGCAACCAGATAACAATTTCCAATAAAATTACCATAATCGAATATATCTGTATTCAATATATATTCCAACGATAAGATATTTCATTGCGGATATGTATATATTATGCTTCGTGTTATTGAACACCATCAGTAAGATGTTTCATTGGATAGTCCGTCATTGAACTTGTATCATTGAAGACCATCATTCAGATGTTTCATTGGATAGTTTTTCATTGAACTTGTTTAATTGAATACCTTCGGTTATAAGTTTCATTGGATAGGTTCATCATTTAACTTGTATCATTGAACACTTTCGGTTAGAAGTTTCATTGGATAGGTTCATTATTGAACTTCGAATCGTCAATTTGACGTTTCATTGAATATATCAATAATCGAACTTTGTATCTTCGATAACTACCAGCTAGATTATTTTTATAAAGGATTTCCATCATTAGACTTCGTATCATCGAACACCATCAGTTAGAAGTTTCATTGAAGATTCCCATCAAAGAAAACCATCAGTTGCATGTATCGTTGGAAATTCCCATCATTGAATTTAGAAACATTGAACACCATCAGTAGCTGTTTCATGGGGAATGTATCATTGAACTTCGTATCATTGAACATTATCAGTTAGATGTTTCATTGAATATGTCCATCATTGAACTTCGTTTCAATGAACACCATCAGC
The DNA here is from genome assembly GCA_030710605.1 of Cordylochernes scorpioides. Taxonomy (NCBI): domain Eukaryota; kingdom Metazoa; phylum Arthropoda; class Arachnida; order Pseudoscorpiones; family Chernetidae; genus Cordylochernes; species Cordylochernes scorpioides. The sequence goes on from CP092877.1 coordinate 51,780,386, forward strand.
TATTAATTTCATTGAAGTTGCATTAAACGTTAACGGTCCAACATTTTTCATTATATATGTCTAAAATTGAACTTCTTATCATTGAACACCATCATTTAGGTGTTTCATCAGATAGGTTCATCATTTTACACTTTTGTAGCATTGAACACAATCAGTTAGATGTTTTCCATTGGTGATGTCCAACATTGAACTTCGTATCTTTGAACTCCACAATCAGGGGTTTTTATTGGAGATGACGATCTTCAAACAACATGAATGATATATTTCATTGTACAGGTCCATCATTGAGATTTATATTATTGAACACAATAGTTAGATGTTTAATTGGATATTATCATAATTGATTTTTGCATTATCGAAAACCATCAGTTAGAAGTTTCGTTGAATAGTTCCAGCATTGAACGAATCAGTTTTATGTTTCATTGGAAATTGAATCATTGAACTTCGTATCATTTAACACCATCATTTATATGTTTTATTTGAGTTTCCCTTTGTTAAACCTTTTATCATTGATCACCTCAGCTAAACGTTCCATTGGATATGACCATCAATGAACACCATCAGTTAGATATTTCATTGGAGATGTCCATCATTGAACTACATTCATATTTGCTATAGCAATCAGAAGATGATTTGAGCAGACTCGGCTGAGCTGAATGACTCCAAATAAAAAGTCCAAATACGATTGACCGATTGTTGCGTGACCCAGGAAACAAAATATATATTTCAATTTAAGTTCTGAAAGAATAGTGCACTTTAATAATAATAATGCATTATTAGGACTTTAATAATACAGTATTAGAGCTTTAATAATACAGTATTAGAGCTCTAAGAAGCGGTCTTGTAGATTAAAGTACCCAAACCGCTGAGAAGGTTCATCACTGATAGCCAAGTCCTTCCAATATTTTTTAACGAAGTAAGGACAGCAGAAGTTTGTTTTATGCGTTAAAAAGACATTCGTGCTTAAATATCTTCATTTCCACTATAGGTAATGTGTTATTAAAATGTTTAAACATTCTTTTAGACTTAAATACTATTTAATACTTTAATCTAACTTAATTTTATTCTCTAAAAGTTAAAAACACAAATCTCTTCCATCATTCAATTTTCTACATTTCACTTTATGTCAATCTTTATTTGGTAGTATTTCAGATCTCTACGTTGATGGGATTCTGTCCCAAATCAATTCCAGAATTTTCTAATTTAAATACGGAAAATCTTTTTTTTTCTGATGGAAAGGAAACGCTCCCCAACCTTCATTCTGTACATTTCTATCATATTAAAATCTGTATCGGTTTACCAAAACATTTTATTTTTCCAAATTGGAATTTCCAATCAATAACATATGTGATTGAATAACTATCTATATAAAATATAAATTAGATACAAATGATTATATTGAAGAGAAAGTGATAAAAATTACATTTTTTTCATTAAATATTATTTTTATAAAATAGAATTATTAACACAAAACAATAACGCGCTATCTATATATATATAATGAAAGGATTTAAAAGCACGAATGTTTCTTTTATACATAATACAAACTTCTACTGTCCTTACTGCGATGATAAAATATATTGGGAGGGCTTGGCTCATCGGTGTTGAACCCTCCCAGCGGTTTCGTCAATTTAATCTACCAGAACGCTTTTACTGATGAAATAATTGATGCTTTTCCCTCTAAGGCCAATTATAGAAATCATATCCCGCGTTTGGCACTTTTTTTTCTAATAATTTACGAAAGTCCAACCCTACCAGCGAGTGCAAGTAACCAACCGGGGTTCTGGAACATATGTAAGGGCAATAGTTGAACTGTTTTTCATATGTGTAGACATGTGAAGCACTTACAGTAAAAGCAGTCGCTAACTACCCATCATGATTATCATGGCCTTAACCACGTGTACTAGGGATAATAATTCTACTATGCGGATTTAAATGTTGTTTTGTTCATTCTGAATATTTATTATCTGTAAGATAAGTTGAATAACCACCTGGGGCAGTATTTTATCAAAAGAATAAAATCGCTATTTGAAGAGTTTCTTGTAAGTTTTTTATTTAGCCGAGCTTTCGGCTGTTATAGGATATTTGAACTATTTTTGACACGTATGTTTCTTCAAAAAAGAAAACAATTTTCTACTGCCCTTACTGCAAAAATAAAATAATGGGAGTGCCCTGCCTATCATTTGTGAACCCTCCCAGCAATTTCGCCAGTTTAATCTACCGAATTAACGTAGCCGTTGTCTTTCAGTACTTTTGAACTGACGTAGCCATTGTTTTCAAAACTACACTCATGAACAAAACTTTAGAAAGTTTGACCAGTTCAATCTACCATACCGCTTTAATATTGTTAATCTACCGAATTAACGTAGCCGTTGTCTTTCAGTACTTTTGAACTGACGTAGCCATTGTTTTCAAAACTACACTAATCTACCGAATTAACGTAGCCGTTGTCTTTCAGTACTTTTGAACTGACGTAGCCATTGTTTTCAAAACTACACTCATGAACAAAACTTAGAAAGTTTGACCAGTTCAATCTACCATACCGCTTTAATATTGTATTTTTTTTATTTTCCTTTTATACTGATACTGATGCTAGACTCTTGTAATGGGTATCAGTACAGGTAAATTGTAAGGATGCTAAATGGTTCAACTGGTATTGAATCGACGACCATTTTTGGTTTCATTTATTATTCCGTTTATATTGTAACGGTTCCCAAATATTAACTTTTCATATTTTCATTATTAGTTTTAATTTATGAAAATTCGAAATTTTTTTAGACGCGTAAGATTATTTTTGAAATAAAACTATTTCTACTGCCTTTACTACAATAGAAAAATTAATGGGAGAGCACATGGCTCATCAGTGGTGAACCCTTCCAGCAGTTTCGCCAGTTTAATCTACCATACCTCTGTTATATTGCATTTTTCGATATTCTTTTTATAGTGATACTGTTGCTAGACTCTTGGAATGGATATTATCCTATTAATTTTTTCCATTGCAGTAAGGACAGTAGAAATTGTTTTATTTCATAAAGAATCATACGCGTCTAAAATAGTTTCGAATTTTCATAACAGATGGCGCGCTAGTGCATCACAAAAAAAAAAAGGTTTTAATTTGTTTAAAAACTATTTAATTCAAATTTTAAATATATAATGCTCATAAAATATACCGTATTAAAATTATATAAATTAACATTAATATCACATTATTTGTGTTGTCATAATAATATAATAAAACTAATTATAAATCATATATAATATTTATACTATAATATATCAAACACATATATATCTAACATTTTATGATATTGAAATGATATTTGACCACTACACACAAAAAGAACATCAACATGTAGTATACAACAATACTTCTGATAATTTGTATTAAATAAATGTAATTAAAAGTTTATTTTACCATAAATAATTTGTTGTCTGACTCCGCTTGGAATTTCATGCCGCCAATAATATTTTCTTTTTTATATAAAAATTGGCATTTTTAAAAAAATTATTCTTCATATTTTCCTTTGCATGTTGTCACGGGCTGATGCTCTAGTTACAAATGGTGTAAATTGTAAATATAAATTTGCGGGAAGATGATATTCATGTAAAAAAAAAAAAGAAATTTATCTTTTTTTAATGGATGAAGACAATTAATTTTATCATGATTGCATTAGCGCGCCATCTGTTAAACGAAATCTAAACTATTTTTGACGCGTATGTTTCTTTTTTAAAATAAAACAAATTTATACTGACTTTACTGCAATCATAAATTAATTGGAGGGTTTAACTCATCAACAAGGTTGACTGGGAGGGTTCCCCGCTGATGAGCCAGGCCCTCCTATTAATTTATTATTGCAATAAGGGCAGTAGAAAATTGTTTTAGTTAAAAAAGTAGCATACAGGTAAAAACAATTGTTTAAATTTCTTATAATGCATTTTTAGTTTGTCAGCCTAATACAGAACTTACTGTTGGTGATACGGAATATGTCCCAACACCAGTTTAGGTAAATTCAGACAAAAAGCCAACATTTGTACCATTGTTTCGAGATATGGTCATCTTCAGTACAGTAGAATTGGATATACAGTAGAATTTCCCTTTAGCGGACACCTCTCCACAAAGGACAGTTTTCATTTGCAAAATTACCATTTTTACTATTTAGTAACTCTTCGGTAAGAGGACACCTCTCCCTAAGGACACTTTAGCTCTGCAATTAGGTGTCCTTTACAGGGAGGTTCTACTGTATTGTAAATATAAAACAACATTTAAAAAGATTCTTTGTAGAAATCTCATTGAAGAAGCATCAAATGAAACAGAAGAAGACCTGGTAGATATAAATTTTAAAAATAATAATATTTTTATCAACTCGTTTTCCTGAATAATAAATTATTAAAACTCCATCAAAAAACCTAAAAAATTATTGAATATTAATTTTATTTGTTCTCTTGTTACCTGTTTCTAACCTATTCAATTGCAAAAAGTTCGTTTATTCAAAAATTGAAAAGGATTTTAAAAATTAAAAAAGGATATCGTTTAGAAAAGAATATATATATATGGAAATTTTCGTTTGCCATCGTGACATATTATATTCGAATATTACGGCATATATGCATATATATCAACACCTTACTTTGCTCACAGACAGAGAAATATAAAATAGAAAATAATAATATATTCATATATTCAAAAATCCAAGTCTAGATTATTCAAAAATGCAACAATATATTTGCATGCCTGTTTAGATATGGAAATATGTATTGAAAAACCTTATAGACTATATCCAAACATACTTATATTAAAATAGGAAAATGTATTGAGATACATTATACATGTGATAAATATTTGATGCTTAGATATAGTTAATTAGCTTGAAATTTTAATACAGCACTTATTTCTTCAAATAAAAGATTTACTGGCCGAAGTGTCTTTTATTGAAGAACTATGAATGCCGGCCAGGCAACCTCTATTTTTACAGCACTTATTATTATAATAAATTGGATTGAGTTATAAATTATGTTTGTAATACATGAGTATCATGGTATGCGAACTCGTGTCATCTGTGAGAATAAAATACAATATAATACCTTTAAATCACAGTATTCTTTAATTTAGCTTATAAAATAATTTGTCATCAACTTTTAACCATATAGAATTCGGCCTAAAACGAGATATCATCATACTTTTCACGCTAGACTATGCAATTAGTCTAATAAAGTGTATATTTGCATATTAAATGTGTTTCTTTTACTGCTATATTTAATCTACCAGGATCACGACATCGATTTAGGTTTGAAAAAAAGTCTTAGATATCGTTTTAAACCACGCTGAGTATGCAAATCAATCTGTTAGCAGACTATTACATATTTCCGTTTGTTCTCCGAATACTCAGGATGCTTTATGTAATACCAAATATCCATAAATAGTTCCGACTATCAAAGATAAAATCGAACTCCAAACAAGGATAATGGAAAAAAAGAAGGAATGAAAGCCAATTTGTCAGGTTTTCAACGTCGATGGAAGGAAGAAATTGATGTGTTTGCCGGTAAACTGTCTTTTCGCCGGGAAAATCAATTTATCACGAGGAAATATTATGCTTTAATTCTCTGGATGATTTCTCGATGCCATTTTCTGATGCCAGTTATCCGATTAATCCATAACATATTTGTGCGAAGGTTTTTTCTCTATCCTAATTGAAATAGATCTGTTATTGGATTGAAAATATTGAGTTAAAGCCTGAGAGAGAAAAGTTTTTTTTATATCCCTAGTAAACCGTGGTAAAGGCCATGATACTCATGGTGGGTAGAAGTAAGCGACTTGCTTTTACTCTAAGTGCACCGCATGTTTACACATGTAAAAAGCAGTTCTAATTTTGCACTTACAAATGGGCCAGAGCCCCGTTTGTTTACTTGCACTCGCTGGTGGGTTGGAATTTTGCAAGAATCGGGGCCATTTGAGCATTTTTTTTTATGAGAGAAGGGTAATATTAACAAATATAGGCAATTGTATAGTATGAAAATTCGTAACTATTATAGACGCGTATGATTCTTTCAAAAATTAAACAATTTCTAATGCCCTTACTGCAATGAAAAATTAATGGTAGGTCCTGGCTCATCAGTGGTGAACCCTCCTAGCGGTTTCGCCAGTTTAATCTACTGCTTGAGAATTCACCACTGATGAGCCAGGTCCTCTCATTAATTTTTCCATTGCAGTAAGGGCAGTAGAATTTGTTTAATTTCTAAAAGAATCATACACGTCTATAATAGTTTCGAATTTTGATAACAGATGGCGCGCTAATGTATCATAATATAATTGTATAGTAAATGGTTGAATACATAATAAACTAGTTTTTACATTTTATTTAGGTATAATTGAATCTTGTGTGAGGATGATATATATGTGCGATACCTCTCTTTTTAAAATAAACAAAAATAAAGCATTCCATGATTATCATTCATCTTCTTTATTATCTCTATTCAATCATATTAAGTAGAGCTTGAGATTTCTGATGGCATCTGCTGAGGATGAGTAGATCTCATCAAAAGAGAATTGACATCTATGATGTCTGGTGTCGTATATTTATATTCTGATAATTTTAAAACCACAGATTCTGTGATATATATATCGAAATATATAACTTATCATCATCATTCTCGTGTTAACTTGTAATTTTGGATTTTACATCTCTCTCTACACAGGTGTATTATAATAAAATCCATTTGAATAAATAAGGCCTAAAATCTATTTCTACTTTTTAATCAACCTAATTACACCACATATGACAACGAGGATGGGATCATTTGTGATGTATTTAGGTTTATTTAAAAGTAGAAATATATTTTGGGCCTTATTTATTTAAATAGCTTTTATTATATTACACCGTATTGGATGCAAAATCCAAAATTACAAGTCAAGAACAGAATGATGATGATAAGTTATATATTACGATATATTTATCACAGAATAATAATCTGTGGATTTAAAATTATTATAATATAAATATACGACACCTGGGTGAAGTAGAATGCGTCTGCCTTTGTCATTAAGACTGGGAGTACTACTCAGTGGTAGGCCGACTTAGCTCCAAAAGAAATAGCCGCCTCTGACATGAGAACAAACGCCATGTACAGAAGCTCCTAACATGGAGTATATACGCTGCTCATCCTGTATCCCTGGATAAGAAATTCTACTCATACCTGAAAGACACTATCAAAAGATTCATGGACCTGGCATTTTGATATGATTGAGTGGAGATACAAAAGAAGAGAGGAATATAAACAAATATTATAGAGAGCAACGCACTCTTTCATCAACAATTCGCAAAAAAAAATCGAAATAAAAATCAAAACATTCAAGCGTACAATTTGTCTGTAAACAAACAACTAAATCAGTATTCTGGTAAATCCCAATTGGAAAGCTAAAATATCGGGAAACTTTGGTTCAAACTATGTCGCACAGGTTCTGAAATCTCTCTCCTGTCACAGCTGGTAGTCCATTAACTTTCCGCTTACGTCATTTAATTGTGACGTCACACCGATGGTATTGGATAATCGGTTATCTAAAGAGGAAATTGAGAGACATGATTGGACAAGGAAATGTTTACAATTGAATTGATTGGTTGTGTTTTAATGTCTGTTATTGATACCTCAACTTGAATGCTTTCCCATTTTTACCAACAGCATTGCAGTACAATTAAATTAAAGAGTTTATTATTTAAAACTTTTAACTATGACATGTAAATCTACTGTTCTTATAAGCTTATATGTCCATAGTTTTCTTAAATACCATTTCTGAGATTCCACCCTTGAGTGTAGCATATATAAGCAGAATCGTCCAAATACAGTATTAGAGTTCTAAGAAGCGGTCTGGTAGATTGAATTGGCGAAACCGCTGGTAGGGTTAACCACTGATGAGCTAAGCCCTCCCAATATATTTTCTCATTGCAATAAGGACAGTAGAAGTTTGATTGTGTATATAAGATACATTCGTGCTTAATTCCTTTCATTTTATGGGTATAGATGGCGCGTTATTGATTTGTGATTACATATATGGCCTTGGAGAGAATATAACTACATCAACCAATAATATTTTAATTCTCGGCGTTTCAGTGACTTTCTGTCACTCTCTTTAGAATAATTAGTGGTTAATGTAGCTATATTTTATACAAACCAACTTCCATCCAATAAATAATCCAAAGAAATCTCAAGCAATTATCTTTCCTCCACGAAATAGCTTCAAGTTCTCACCCAGGACAAAATCTTATAATAAACTCATCTCCCATAAATTGGACCCAGCAGGTCAAATATTAGGGAGTCACTTTCGATTCTAAGCTGAAATTCACCAGCCACGTGAAGGATATAATAAGAAAATCTAAAATAGCCAAAGCCTCATTATCCAATATGTTCAGTTCAAAAAGTGGTTTATCTGTTAACCAAAAATTTACTTTATACAGAAGCTGTATTCTCCCTATAGTAACATATGGCTGTATGGTTTAAATACATAACCTTGACTGATAGGAAAAGAATAGATGCATTCATGAGAATTGTTTAAGAAGTACTGTAAATGCCCCATTTAATCTATCAAATGCAATTTTAAAGGAGGACTTAAACCAGCCTAATATACGAGTAGAAGAAATAAACATATCCTCGACCCAGAAATTATATCTAAAACTCTCTACTTCCCAAAATCCAGTTATACAAGAATTGTTCCAATTTGACTGGACTTCACTCTACCTGAACTGTGACCTTCCAGTCAGTTCTGAAAGCCATTTTTAGAAATTCTTGATGCCTAACATCCACGACAAAGTGACTCGTGAGCTCTATGCTCGAATGGTACACTGTAAATTTGAGAGGAAAATAAATAATCATCAAAATATAGTGTCTTCTTACATTGTAAGAACCTATATTTTATCACATTTACCTGTGGTTATCTTTCAAGCTAAAACTCTTTTAAAGGCTATGAATTCTAACCAAACAAGCTGAAAGCTCTATCATAATAAACATAATAAATAAAGGCATTACTTTTAAAGTTTAATAGAATATTTTATTATTTATTTAAATTTTACTTGAAATATATATTAGTAGAATAGGGTTTAGCATCTTCATATACAAGGTATGTCCCATAAGTTCCCGGACTGGGTCCATAAAAAAATAAATAAATGAAAAATGTAAATAAATTTGACTGTTTATTATAGAAAAAATATCTGGGAACACGGTGGTACCAATATCGAGGCGGTACATTAGCGCGCGCCAAGGTCATTATAATTTATTTAAAGGTCACACCTAGCGCTGCGGCGATTTTACGATGGAACAAAAATTGAAGCAGAGGATTTGCATAGAAATTTGTGTGAAACTTCAAATATCAGCAACCGAAACTTTTAAAATGCCTAATAAAGCATTCCCCAATGACCCCCCAAAAAGAACAACTGTTTTTGAATGACATTCTAGATTTAAAGCTGGCAGAATTTCTATTGAAGATGATCCTCGGCAAGAAGGCCAAAATGTGCAAAAAATCACCGATTTGATAAAAGAAAATCCTCGAACCACTTTGCTGGAGCTAAAGCAAGACACAGGCATCTCTAAAACAACGATTGGAAGGATCGTAACCAAAGATTTGAAGCTCAAAAAGACTCCTGCAAAATTCATCCCAAGATTCCTCACTAATGAGCAAAAACTGTGTCGGCTTGCAACCTGTGAGAACATGTTGGAAATGACAAGAACGGATCCGGAATGGAAAGACAAGATAATCACAGGCGACGAGACATGAGTCTATGACTATGACCCTGAAACCAAGCGTCAATATGCCGAGTGGAGAGGTCAGGGTGAGCCTAGACCAAAAAAATCCAGGATATTGAAATCCAGAAACAAGGTGTTGCTGGTCGCTTTTTTGGATAACAAGGGCATTGTTCATCACGAGTATATTCCTGCAGGCCAAACGGTTATTAAGGAAATGTATTTGGACATTCTTCGCCATCTAAGGGAAGCGATTCGAAAAAAAATGCCTGAAAAATGGCCTAATGGTGACTGGATCCTACACCATAACAATGCCCGCCCTCACACAGCGCACTTGGTGACGAGTTTTTTTTTGGCTAAAAACGGGACAGAAATCCTACCTCAACCACCCTATTCCCCAGACATCGCACCAAATGACTTTTTCCTGTTCCCCAAACTTAAAGCAGTTCTAAAAGGAAGACATTTTGACACCAGGGATGACATAATAGAAAAATCGCTGTTGGCATTGAAGAGCATTCCAAAAGAGCTCTATAAAAATGTTTCGACAATTTGGGGAAACGATGGCGCTGGTGCGTTGAAGCAAGGGGGGATTACTTTAAAAAGTTTTAATATTTTTTTTAAAAAAATATCTTACCTTTTTTTTTATGGACCCAGTCCGGGAACTTATGGGACACACCTTGTATATATGCTTTCCTGAAGCGCAGAACGCCAACTACCCGGAATATACATTATGTACATATGTATATAATATATATGTACATATATATATAATTATGTTATACTTGGTTATTCATTATCAGTCCCATGGCGGTAGGTCAGCCTTTCATTTTGGAAATATTCTGTTTATATATCTCACAGTCTGTTTCTATGATACATTGATAAGTGTGTGGACCAATCAAATCCTGACGTAAAGGCAACCTCCCATGATGATATTATATATATATGTTATATTAAAATATTATTTTATTTATAAAATATATTTCATAGATTCAAATACTCTGCTAAATAGACCGCCAGGGGTCACGCTTCCCCTATAAAAACTCGTTGCTGTTGTTTCCCGATGGCCGGCTCAAACCTTTTGTACATTATGTATATAGGTTTTTCATTTTTTGATTATTACGCCGTAAGCCAGACATTACTTTTATCAAATTATGTTTTTATATATCCCATAAGCTCAATTAAAGCTATTTATAATCTTCATTATTTTTATTATTATACTTTCAAGATTTAACCATGACTGCATCACCATAGCATAATCCTCAAGATAATCAAAATCAGAAATCTCATATTATTTATAATATATATATATATATCAATGAAAGACTTGAAAATGATTGTCTTGTCACTCATCTCTATCAAAATAATTGAAGTAATCTTTAGGAAAATTCACATTTCGGCTATTCTGAGCCTATGAATATTAGAGCAATTCCGATATGTTGTATATGATCATCTTATTAAAGTTAAAAGAAAAAATATGTAAATATATTATTTAAGAAAAGTTGATAAATTGAATATATGTAAATATAATTTTTGTTAGAAAAAAAAGGTTTTATACTTTATGTGTATATAGTTTTTAGTTAGTTGAGTGTAGTCTGTGGATATAGAGACATGATGAGGCTCAAATTGTGTAAGCATATTTTCTTCAATCTTTAATACATTATTTTGTGAAATAAGAGAGGTCTTCTTGAACTTATATTAAAAACAAGTGGATATTCTCTGCACTTCAACATGATATCATGAACATATTTTGACGTCAATACTGTGCTAACAATTTAATAAAGATTCACTTCTGATGAGCCAGATCCCACAAATATGTTTTCCATCGCATGAGGCAGAGTTGAAAGCGTTTGAAAGAAATAAAAAAGTCGCATTAAAAGGTCAAATATAATAAAAACAATAGTATAATCAAAGAATATAACTGTTATTTTCTAAATATACATATATTATATAATCTAAAATGCAAATATTTTATTTTTGGGGACATATATTTTGTTTTCATTCATTGACTGTTATACATTTTTTTTTGCCATAGATTTAGAATACACCACTTTGAATATTGTTGTAAATATGTATAGATAACCAATATATTTTTTAATTCACGAATATAGGATTCATTTTATAAGTTCTATATTACTGTGAAAAATAATTTTATGTATAATTTGCTTCAAGTAATTCAAAACAAAAACTACTTGATAAGTGAATAATTATCTTTCCTATTTTTCACGACTGCACCTTCAATTCTTTATCATTTCAACATCAAAACAAAATATTGATAACATAAATATGTATTGAAAATAGAGCAATCCATAAATAAATCTTTAATTAAAAAGGCATATATTGGGATCAAAATATCATTTATTTTACCAATATTTTAGTTGGCTGAACGCCAACCTCTATCAAGGTGTTATAACACATTAAATATGCCAATATGCATTAAATACGCCAACTGAAATATTGGGTAAAATAAATGATATTTTGATCCAATATATTCCTTTGTAATTAAAAATACATATGTATATTAGAACCAATTATTAGAAAGGGTGACGAACCTGTGGACTATAAATGGCGACAATTTCGTGTCCAGCCCTCCTTAGCGTGTCTATGAGCTATAACTCGAGGTTGAGCGCTCCCACGATAGAGAGCTAAACCCATCAACATTGTTGCCTTCTTGGCAATATTGCTTTTGTATTGAGTGTTTGGCTACATTGATTAAACTACCTCTAGACCATTCTACACGTATCTTGTATATTTATACATAGAGCAAAATTGGTGTTAAAACAACTTAGAGAGTAATTTTATATAAGTTTTTTTTTCTCGTATTATTCCAAGTATTCATAGACTCATGGACAAAACTTAAGAAATGTATACCTTTTAGAATGTATATCGGGATTCAGACAATAACTCTGAAAGATATTGCTCAATTAGTTGTTTGTTTACAGATAAATGGTGAGCTGACAACTTATTTTGATTTTTATGCTTGAAAAGGTTTTTTGCGAATTGTTTATGAATGAGTGCGATTCTCTCTATAATATTTGTTTATACTCTTCTTCCTTTCGATCTCCACTCAATCCTATTAAGGTATCCAATCTGTAGATATTGTGATAGTGTCTTCTGGGTATGAGTATAACTCATCATTGTATAAGCTTATAATATCAATGATGTAGTTTGTAGATGCCATTTGAGAATTACACTTGGTATATACACTCATAGACAAAGCTTAAAGAAGTCGTACATTCTAGCATGTATATTGGGATTGAGACAATAACTCTGAAAGATACATAGTGGCCTTTATATATATATTGAACACACACGAGATAAAGAAGTGTGAACCAATTTTCCTCTGTCTCTTAAAAAAAAACAGACGACCGTCAAAATCAAAATAGGCAACTTTCTTAAGTTTTGACCATGAGTGTAATCATGCGGGATATAAGTTTTGCAACAGATTATAATGTAGACACGACACTACATGTCAACTACACAGGTAGAAAAAAAAAAGAGTTAGCTGGTGTTTACTGATAGATAAACAACAGTTCATTTACCCTATGCAAATTACTAAAGGATATATTTTATTTGTTATATACGAAAATAGTCTGAAAATATTGCAACATTAATTTTTTAGATATAGAAGATTATTCTCATTAAAATATGTGGCGATTTAATAAAATGAAAGAAGACAAGTTTCTTTAATTATTCGACGACGCAAGCTTTCGGGCAAAAACCCTTCAACAGGCAAGATAAAGTATAAATACGACACTATGAACGTAGATACTAATGGCTGAAGTGAATATATATATACACATATTATTTACATATCCATAGCAAAGAAGCATGTAAATGAGTAATTTAACTATTTGTAAAATAATAATCATAGAGGATAATTTAAAGAGATGCAAATCCATAGCTGGAGGCAAGAAATATAAATGAAGTATATGATATGTCTAATATGGAGTTTAAGTATATGAATGAGAAAATTACGTAAAGGCCAGGAAAGCATGATAAGCGTCGGGGAGGTCAATTTTACGGTTGATACTGTTCTGTCTATGGGATTCAATGATTCTAGTATAAGTCTTTGGTGTTGGTTGTGAATGTATTTGTAATGTATGGTGGGGTGTTTGGTGTTAAAAGAATGGCCTGTATTTTGAGTATGCTGATATAGGAGGGATCTGGAGTCATGGTTGGAGATATTACGGGAGTGCTCAGACATTCTGATGGCAACAGCTCTACCCGTCTCGCCTACGTAAGTGGCGGAGCATTGCTCACAGGAGACGGAATAAACTGCGCCAACAGAACGGAGGGGATCTGGGGGAACAAGGCGCTTGGTGTGAGGGTGACGTAGGGATGTGAGAAGGTTGGGGGAGTTCTTATAAAAGGTGTGAATACCATATGATTTGAGATTTCTGGCTATTTCAACTGTGGAGGGGGAATAGGGGAGGAAACATATTGATCTATAGTTTGTAGGTGGCATGGGGGGGGGGGTTATTTTATTTCAATTCAAAACGCTATGTCCCCCTAGGGACACTTGCGCTAAATGTACATACAAATATATATAACAAAGAAAATATTCAACATGGAAAGATACACAGAAAGCGACTTAGAAAGATTCAAAAATGTTATTTACATATAGAGATATTTTTGAATTTTATTTACAGTTACATCATTAAATTAAAAAAAAAACATATACATATGTACATACATATACACGCATACACCTATATATTGTTTACAACCATATAATATGTCCAATATTTCCATGAGATCGTTACATCAAAGACCATTTTTCTTAATGAAGTCCAAAATATATTTACAAAGGAAATTAAATTTTATATATGTGTCCTTACTTGAAATTAATTCACTAGGGCCTAAAGCAATTAAACCGTTGTTGACTCTTTACTCTTGAAAGACAGGGCACTCCAGCAAGAGATGTATTGAAGTGATGTATGAAGGGGGGGGTTGGTGTATATGTATATCTATTGATAAATGCGAGAGGGAAAGATGCTTCAGAGAGGTGTGATATGATGCGATTTCTTTCAATAATTCTAAAAATGTCTAGGGAACAGTGGGTGTAGATTATTTTGGTGAGAGTTTTTACAATATTGATTTTATGAGAGGTAGGGCAGTGTGAATTAAAATGAGTGTAACTGGGGGGCATTGATTTTTATAATAAACTGTAGTGTGGTATGTGGATGAGGTACGGATAATTAATATATCAAGGAAAGGAATAACATGGTTGGATTCCGTTGCCATGACTCCAGATCCCTCCTATATCAGCATACTCAAAATACAGGCCATTCTTTTAACACCAAACACCCCACCATACATTACAAATACATTCACAACCAACACCAAAGAGAGTAAATGAAATGTTATGGTTAAAACTATTAAGAGTTGAAAAAATGGTGCTTTCTTGACCTTTCTTGCATATGCAAAAAACATCGTCAATGTATCGGCGTCACAACTGAATATCTGAGGGGAGGGTACTGGTGATCCAGTGATCTACTTGTAACATAACTATTTCGGCTACTATGAGGAATAGAGGGCTGCCCATCGGGGAGCCCTTGATCTGTCTGAAGTGGTCCTGTAAGAAGGTAAATGTGTTCATATTTGAACAGATTTTTGTAAGTTGAAATATAGGTGAGGATGTGTGAGAATCAATGTTCTGCGAGTTAAGAAACTGTGTTTAAACTGTCTATGATAAGTTCGTGGGGAAGACTGAGGTAAAGGGAGGTAACATCGAAAGAACCCATAGTGACAGAAGGATCGGGGCTTAAAAGCAGTTAACTCACTAATAGATCATTATGTTTCCTCCCCTATTCCCCCTCCACAGTTGAAATAGCCAGAAGTCTCAAATCATATGGTATCCGCACCTTTTATAAGAACTCCCCCAACCTTCTCACATCCCTACGTCACCCTCACACCAAGCGCCTTGTTCCCCCAGATCCCCCTCCGTTCTGTTGGCGCAGTTTATTCCGTCTCCTGTGAGCAATGCTCCGCCACTTACGTAGGCGAGACGGGTAGAGCTGTTGCCATCAGAATGTCTGATCACTCCCGTAACACCTCCAACCATGACTCCAGATCCCTCCTATATCAGCATATTCAAAATACAGGCCATTCTTTTAACACCAAACACCCCACCATACATTACAAATACATTCACAACCAACACCAAAGACTTATACTAGAATCATTGAATCCCATAGACAGAACAGTATCAACCGTAAAATTGACCTCCCCGACGCTTATCATACTCTCCTGTCCTTTACGTAAAATTTTCTCATTCATATACTTAAACTCCATATCAGACATATCATATACTTCATTAATATTTCTTGCCTCCAGCTATGGATTTGCATCTCTTTGAATTATCCTCTATGATTATTATTTTACAAATAGTTAAATTACTCATTTGCATGCTTCTTTGCTATGGATATGTAAATAATATGTGTGTATATATATATATATATATTCACTTCAGCCATTAGTATCTACGTTCATAGTTTCGTATTTATACTTTATCTTGCCTGTTGAAGGGTTTTTGCCCGAAAGCTTGCGTCGTCGAATAATTAAAGAAACTTTTCTTCTTTCATTTTATTAAATCGCCACATTATTTTTTATTTATAAAAATAACGGTCGCTTCTCTCGTCAAAATAGACACCAAAACTAGGCGTCTTCTATTAACCGTCTCTGCAAACTAGCGGACTCGGGTCGGTGACAAAGCCACAACACCAGTTTTGACGAACTGAGAAGCGTCCATCGTCTATTTTAACGGGAGAGGTGACCTTTATTTTTATAAAACACTAGCGGACGTACCCGGCTTTGCCCGGGTTTCACCCGAGTAAAGGTTTGTCTAACGAACATTTGTTAAAACAATTCTATATAAACTTATAAAAAAAAATAATAGATATATTTTGATAATTTGAAACTCGTAAATTTTAATCTCTCGATAAAGTGATCATTTTTTCCCGGTCCCTGTGTGCCGTGTCATCCTGAATTTTGTCTTTCCTAATTTTCTACATTACAAAATCATCGTTTTATCTACTGAACATTTTTTCCCGGTCCCTTGAAAAATACACGATAAGTTGAATAAAATCATGGTCGTTTATAGAAGATGGACGAAGTTCCCGGAGGTCATCTTGGGCAAGCCCCCGCGAGGCTTTTTTCTTGTCTACTTGGCACAGCTGTGTCACCAACTCTGCCCCGCGCGCCAGGACCTCTTGACCCCTCTGCCCCTCCGATTGGTCGGTGGGTACTTGGACTGTCCATCCGGCAGGCCGACGATTACATTCTCTCGACAGGGGGTGGGGGGCGGACGATTACATTATCTCGACAGGGGTTGGGGCAGCCTATCTCCGTCGCAAGGTGGCGCTGCTTGCGAGTTAAATCTACAAATCTGCAAATAACTCTAAGGATATTCAAGATATTCAAGAATTTATTTTTCAGAAACCTTCCCAGTACTATACTGAATAACTTCCCAAAGTTTCATGGCGTTCCAATGAGTGGTTTGGTCAGGCATAAAGGACACAACACAAACACACATGCATTCATTTTTATATATATAGATAGATTATCCTTCAGAATAAAATTCTCTCTATGTTTTGCCATCGATATGGGCTAGCCACTTTGACGGATATATACACCTCTTTGACACATTGTGATGGTTATATTTGATTCCTATGAATCTCATGAGATCATAGCCCACCTTGGACTGATGAGGGCATTAGTCTGAAACTATGGGTTCCAGGTAGACGCTTCTCAGTTTGCCAAAGCTGGTGTTGTAGCTTTGTCTCTGACCCGAATCCGCTTGTTTGCGGAGACGTTCAATTGATGGAGTCTTTTGAATAGTGTAAAAGTGATCTTTTTTATATATTATTATCCTCTAGGTTATATTCCCCCATTAATTTGAAGCTGTATATTTTCATTTGTCGATTAAAAATCAGTTTTTGTTAATATTAATTTATAATTATTCTTCATTGAGATATATTTCGCTTCAGATTATGTTTTGTATTTTATTGACCTCACTGGTGAATCTTGTCTACGTTTTATAGCGTATCTAAAACTGAAGTTTATAGAAATTTCAATAGAGATTTATCAAGGAATCTCATATATGGTTACAGGCATCGTAACTTTATCACAATTTATCATAACTTCTAATCCAATTAGAGAATTAAATTAGGTTAATTAATGGAGTATTGCTAATTGAAGTTTATGGAGTTAGTTTATAATTGGTAGTTTAGGCTTAAGTTAGACTGCGCACTGTTACCTTCCTTATTGAAACTAACACCTTCCACAAATGACGTTCCGCCATTTTGTAACACATTCTTTCTCGTCGTCGGCATTTATTTTATAGCATTGGTTATGTTTCAATAAAGGTTATTTATTTATTAAAATTACAAAATATTTCCTCAAAATGTTTTTATTTTTATTTAAAATTGCTTTTTTCAAGCGATAATCGTTCTTCAATGGGCTTAAAAATAAAAAAGAAACTCATTATGAGAAAATATTTTGTAATTTTAAAACGTTTTTCACATTTTTATCATGAATAAAGGTTTATTATAGACAGGGGCAATAAACATGTCTTGACAATTTAACTATGTAAATATGTATATTATATTATACAGTCAAACTTTGCATAATTCGAAGCTCAAGAAACCAAAAGAAAATTCGAATTATCCAAAAATTCGAATTAGAAAAAGTTTTGAATAAAAGACAAAGTCTAGGGACCAAGTTAAATATTCTAATTAAAGACGTTTTTGAAGTAAAGACGTTTTCGAATTAAAGACGTTTGAATTAGCCACGTTCTACTGTATTTTGATATCTTGAAAAAGAGCAGAAGAATATTATTAATGTGCAAACAAAGATCCTATTATAAATTCGAAACTATTTTAGACGCGTAAGATTCTTTTTTGAAATTAAATAATTTCTACTGCCCTTACTGCAATATGGAAAAATTAATAGGAGGGCCTGGCTCATCAGTGGTGAACCACCCCAGCGTTTTCGCCAGTTTAATCTACCATACCGCTGTTATATTGCATTTTTGCAGTATGGTAGATTTAACTGGCGAAACCGCTGAGAGGGTTCACCACTGATGAGTCAGGCCCTCCCATTAATTTTTCCATATTGCAGTAAGGGCAGTAGAAATTATTTAATATCAAAAAGAATCTTACGCGCCTAAAATAGTTTCGAATTTTCATAACTGATGTCGCGTTAGTGCATTATAAAGATGCTCTTGACAAAAATAGGCAGATTTTTCTTCTTCAGTGTTTCAGTTACAATTATCTTACTTTAGGCAAAGCATTCAATATGAAGGAATATTATATCATAGCTGCTAGACAAACAAATATTTCACATCCATTGATCAATAACTAATATAAATGAATATTCTTACGGGAAAATAAAGATCTATAAAAATAAAGGTCACCTCTACTGTCAAAATAGACGTAAACGTAGACGCCATCTATTGACCGTCGCAGAAATCTAGTGGCCTTGGGTTTTTAAGATTCCATTAGATCCCGTGTGGAGCCCATAGAATAATGTCCGCCTAGACTGACGAGGGCCATTAGCTCGAAACCCTGGTCTCTAGGTGGACGTATCTCAGTTTACCAAAGCTGGTGTTGTGGCTTTGTCACCGACCCGAGGTCGCTAGTTTGCGACGACGGTCAATAGATGGTGTCTAGTTTTGATGTCTATTTTGACGGAAAAGGTTTTCTTTATTTTTATATAAATAATATAAAATCTTTCTTACAGAGACAAAATATAAATGGCAACACTAAAATAAAATTTTTCTTCAGAGATACAAATATATGTATTATAGAATTTTCCATGAAAGAATTTTACATGGATATTCTTATTTTTTTCAGTAGGTCGTCTCTTATTGGAGGTTGGGTTATTGTAGTATATATATGTCGTAGCTGTCGTGGTCGAATGGAAGGGCGCGACCGTTGTGCATGTAAGCTTCGAAAAAGAACTTGTTCCACACTCGTGAGCGCGCGCGCACGCGGCGCGGCCGTAGCATTCGCCCGCGCGCGCTAGCTCCCACGTTCATTTTGTACAGATTTATACATGGGCGAATTTGTATTTACATTTTAAAATTCTAATTATGGCGAAAATAAATTATACATTCGGGCATTGGGCAAATTATGACATATATATATATGGTAATTTAAACCAACAACCCTATATTGTATAATTACTTATAACAAGATTGTCATGTTGTATATTAGAAACACATTTATATAATAATTATGCGCATGATTAATCTGTGTCATTGCATCACCATATGTAATGTACTTTGTACAAATTAAAGACAAATAAATAAACTATGTAATAGATTAAGAGCTAAGTTAAAGCAAGATTGAGAAATTCAAAAAACGTCTAAGATCGAGAGAGAACCCAACAATCCTGAAGAGGAATTTAGCGAGTCGTTGCCATCAAGGCCAAAGGGTGCAGACGTTCAAAGTTCACATTCTCAGACAATCAACAACCCTGAAAAGGAATTCGGCAGCCCGTTGCCATCTGGTCCAAAGGGTGCAGAATGCCCCAGACGTTCAAAGTTCAAATTCGCAGGATGTCTCCCCCCCCCTCCTCGGGAATGGTATATAAACACCTCGGTTTTAGCCGACAAAAGTTAGTCCGCAGTTAGTCTCTTCACCGTCGGCGCAAGCCCTTGTCGCTTGTAGCCAGGTCCACATCATCGCCATGTAAAACAGTAAGAACTCTATATCTCCATCTTGCTTAGCTCAACTCCTATCTGTTCATGGAACTTTCCTACTTCAGCTGTGTCTCTTTCGTTTTGTGTGTGTGGTTCCCAAGCTTTCCACTCTGCCTCGACCACGACTGCCTGTACTCTGTGAAAACTGTTAAAGGTCTTCCAAAGTGCAGAGAGGTACTGGAAAACTCTCCACGCCCTGACTGTCCTCTCGGCTACTACAGGTTTGACCACCGGTTACCACAGCATATAGCGAGAGTCGACAGGATTCTACAAGAGGCTACCAGACCTCAACTTATTACAGAGAGTCGACAGGATTCTACAAGAGGCTACCAGACCTCAACTTATTACAGAGAGTCGACAGGATGACCACAACGAAGATGACCACAACGAAGAAGGTTAGGAAGCTGTCCAGATAGAAAAGAGAGAAAGAGCCAGATGGAGGAACCAACCCGCAGTCCAACGTAACTACCAATCCATCTTCCCCCCAACAACACAGCCGAAAATCCCGCAAAATAAGCCGGTGAGAAGTTCCCACCTTCGTCCTTACAACGTACCACCTTCCAGGCGACATGCCGCCGTCACCAAACAGAAGTTACAAACTTCTACAAGCTCTACTCGGAGCGTCTTCCACGTCATCAGTAGGACGACAACTAAAGACCAAGTCTCCTGACTGAACAATCCTCAAAACTGTGAGTTTTAAAAACTTTTCTCCTCATGCTCACAACTTGATTCTCCATAAATTAATGTTTATTTTCACTGTAATCATTTAAATCAATTTTTACCATTTTTATATCATTTCAATTCAAATTTAAAATATTTTACACCCTCATTTATCATTTTTACTTTATTTTAAGCAACTTATAAATTTTAATTCATCACTTTCAATTTTACATTTAAAAAAAAAAAATCATTATTTTTTTTTAATTACTCGAATCATAATTCTAAACTTATTTGTGTGTTTTTCTTAATATCTTATTTTTTATACCAAAACACCAATTTTTTAATCAAATGCTCAAAACTTTGCAAAAATCATTTTTATTTTCAATATTTTATATAAACGCCCCATTCAATTTATAAGTCACTATAACGCCATTACCCCTTTTACAAGGATAATATTTGCACTACCCTAATCAACGATTTAAAAAATATATTCAAATTTTAATAAACATAGGTGAAACGCATTTTTTTTCAAATTGCAAAAAATCGAAAGATACAATATCTTCAAAATCACAACTAGAAAAGTAACTATCTTTCCCAAAACAAGTTAAAAATAAAAATCCCATCAACTACCACGTCAGTAGCTAAATTAAGTCACAGTCTTTCCAAAACTATTACAATCGTTAGATCCCAACATAGCTACACTCACTCGTCCTTTCCTTTTACATGCATAATTATTAATTATCCACACATCTCTCTCAACAAACTACAACACACTTCCCATCACTTTCTACAATTGGCCACCATCTATTAGCGCGCGACTTAGCAACAAATCGAATTCGAGCAACACAAGCTCCGTCGCCACTAAACGTGCCACATTCACTAACAACCAAGATATCTCGATGTGTTTTGTACAACCACCACTCAGGACTAGTAAATTTGTTATTCATGGTGAAACAGGTTAGATTTTGTACCAACAACGACTTCACGTGACACCTTTCCATTCAATTCACTTCACTAGTGTCACAAAGCGAAACACAACAATTTTTCTCACTTAACAGGCCAAAGACGCCTTCATTGCCTGTGACACATTTCATCCCAAAGCGTGGCTACGTCGAAAGTCGCACTTTTACCCACATCTAAACCTGACATCATTGAATAACATTTTTTTTCCCGCAACAATGTCGATACACAGCACTTACGAAAACCGAGAAAACTACCTCTTTCAATACACCATAAAACTACCAACAAGCTTTTCACCACTCTCAAAGGGAGTTTAACCAGTAAACCAGTACCCTAACGTACATTCAAACTCTCAAAACTGTACTACAACAAGGATTTCCAAAATGTCTGTTATCTGACAGAGCGCCCGCTTTTACCTCAGAAAAATTCCACAAATTTCTAATAACACACCCCATTCTGTCACAAGTTTGCCACCCACCTATTTAATGTTCAATGTTATACCCCAGATCTAATAATTCATCTTAATCCATACCCCGAAATAACTAGAACTAGAGAGATAGCACGCTCTCTTACCCCAAATAAGCATAAAAATGGACACTAGTTAACATACTCTCGAGACACCATGCCGCGTCACCTAAATCTATCGCCACTCTTCCCCCCAGAGGCCCCCAGTCCTTCCATCCCCATGTCCCGCATTCCTTTTAATTCCACACATTTTTCTACAGTCGATATCTTAACCCAACTTTTAAACATTTAGATATTTGAATTTGAACAAGACCTACCTTAAATTGAACATTTTGATATTTTAATCCTGTGTAAATCTCTATTTTTTTTCTACATATCAAACATTTTACATGTTAAATTGAGATCACAATCTTTACTTATATTCTGTGTTTTTGTATAAAATATTTTATTTTTATTTTTTATTTTTTGCCTTTCAATTATATAATCACTAGCTTTTAATCCAACATTATATATGAAATAATCAATTTTATTTTTCATAATATTATTTTAGTATTACAAAAGATATATTTGTTGTCAAAAATCACTTCAATTCTTCATTATTATTACTTTTATATATTGATTGTTTGATTTTATCCACTTAAACTTTATTCAACCACAATGATATTGCTATATTTTTATTCATTTTATATTTGTTTTTATACCTTTATATAAAATGACTATGTTATCATTAACTTTCGGGCATACAACAATCTATTTATCTAACCACTTCAGTGTACTTTACACTACTATCTTCTTAGTCATTGCTTCACATCAACGTAGAAAAACGATAGTACTGCTTGACAATTTTTTGATTTCATAATTTCAACAAACTATTTGATCAAAGTTCCCCAGAATTAAAAATCCCAACTTCTGGCCTTGAACACGTTTCAAAAGTTTACTACAATCATCCCTAGAGCATAATCACCCACGCAAACACAAAGCGTCCACAACTCTCACAACTCAAATTTTTTAGCTCTAGCGGACCACAATCAACCTTTGATTTTAAGTCAAGTCAGATCACCTACTGTCGCTACAACAATTCTACTTAAACGCATGACTCCATTTCACCCCTTTCAATCATATTAACAACTTGTTCTTCAACAACTTTTCAACGCAATAACCCTACAATTGTGACAAAGCACTGTAACCCTTATACAGGATCACAGGTGAAACATTGCCTAGGAAGACGCACAAGTCTATATCCTCGCTTTGCACCTGGACCTAAGTATTTGATTACCTGTGTAATACTTACAATTGCATATTCTTTAACCACTAATCCTTTCCAACGCCCGCCAACAATCTCTAGAACATGATTTTTTTTTTATCATCATTATTTTTTATCAACAAAGGTTTTATCTTAATTTCTCTTTTATATGAATATCATAACTTTTAAATTAAACATAAGTCGTATCTTTTAGAATTTGCAGATATATCCAAACAAAACATCTTGTTAATAGCCCCTTTTTAACCCTCACAGATTAAATTAATTAAAATAATTTTTAATTACTTACCTGTGTTAGAGAGGCTTTACCCGTTTTAAACCCGGAATAACCCTTTCACTCCCGGGGCTCATCTATGGTAATTTAAACCAAAACCCTAAATTGTATAATTACTTATAACATGATTGTCATGTTGTATATAGAAACACATCTATAAATAATTATGCGCATGATTAATCTGTGTCATTGCATCACCATATGTAATGTACATTGTACAAATTAAAGACAAATAAATAAACTATGTAATAGATTAAGAGCTAAAGTTAAAGCAAGATTGAGAAATTCAAAAAAACGTCTAAGATCGAGAGAGAAACCCAACAATCCTGAAGAGGAATTTAGCGAGTCGTTGCCATCAAGGCCAAAGGGTGCAGACGTTCAAAGTTCACATTCTCAGACAATCCAACAACCCTGAAAAGGAATTCGGCAGCCCGTTGCCATCTGGTCAAAGGGTGCAGAATGCCCCAGACGTTCAAAGTTCAAATTCGCAGATGTCTCCCCCCCCCCCTCCTCGGGAATGGTATATAAACACCTCGGTTTTAGCCGACAAAAGTTAGTCCGCAGTTAGTCTCTTCACCGTCGGCGCTAAGCCCTTGTCGCTTGTAGCCAGGTCCACATCATCGCCATGTAAAACAGTAAGAACTCTATATCTCCATCTTGCTTAGCTAACTCCTATCTGTTCATGGAACTTTCCTACTTCAGCTGTGTCTCTTCGTTTTGTGTGTGTGGTTCGCAAGCTTTCCACTCTGCCTCGACCCACGACTGCCTGTACTCTGTGAAAACTGTTAAAGGTCTTCCAAAGTGCTGAGAGGTACTGGAAAACTCTCCACGCCCTGACTGTCCCTCTCGGCTACTACAGGTTTGACCACCGGTTACCACAGCATATAGCGAGAGTCGACAGGATTCTACAAGAGGCTACCAGACCTCAACTTATTACAGAGAGTCGACAGGATTCTACAAGAGGCTACCAGACCTCAACTTATTACATATATATGTAATGAGATGAGAATTCCAGTAGCTTTTGTAGAGATCCTGTCGACTACTGTAATGATTTGTTGAGTTGCTGTTGACTCTTGTAGAATCCTGTCGACTTCTGTAATAATTTGAGATACTGTCGACTAATGAAATAATATGAAGAGATCTTGTCGACTCACTGTAATGATTTGTCGACTACTGAAATAAGTTGAAGTTCTGGTAAGCCTTGTGTAGAGTGTGTTGACCAAGAGGAACAGTTAGGATGTAGAGTTTTCCAGTACCTCTCTGCACCTTGGAAGACCTTTAAAAGTTCTCACAAAATACAGGCAGTCGTGGTCGAGGCAGAGTGGAAAAGCTTGGGGATATCCATACACAAAAAACGAAGACACAGTTGCACTAAGAAAGTTCCGTTAACAGATAAAAGTTGAGCCAGGAGCGAAAGATGGAGATAGACGAATTCTTCCTAACTACATGTTGGATGAGATCGACATAACATACGACCGACGCGGCTTGCACTAAGGGTGAACTAAACTAACTGAACTGAACTGAACTGAACTGAGCTGTCAAGTCACTGTAAGGTGATGTATTTATAGGTTAAAGACGGGGCGACCTTATGTGACAGGGGCGTTTCTGAGAAAGGGGGGCCTTGGCATGTCCAGGTGTGACCAAGAGGGGTCTCTGCATTCCACCACATGTGACAGTGTGGGTGGCCTTGTTTGTGGGAATTGTAAATCGACATGATTTATGACTTCCATCTTTAGACTTTGTTGTTTTGGCCATACTATGCTCGATCTCTGCTTTAGCTCAACTCTTAAATCTATTACAGATTTTATTTATTTATCCACTTTGTACAAATTACATTACATAGGGCGATGCAATGACACAGATTAATCATGCGCATAATTATTTATAGATGTGTTTCTATATACAACATGACAATCTTATTATAAGTTATCTACACAATATGAGGTTGTTGGTTTAAATTACCATATATATATAGAGAATAAAGAAGATAAAATGATGATTTTGTACCTACATTCGTCGATTGAAATGGTCAAAATGGAAAATGTAGGATGAAAAGTGCTAGTAATCCATACTAATTCATTTAAAACAAAAGAACATTTCTTTTGTTATGAAATATCACCGGTTTTAAGATAGGCTGTAGTTTAATTATCCTTAGTACACGTGGTACAGGCCAAGATAATCATGGTGGATAGAAATAGGCGACTGCTTTTACTGTAAGTGCACCACATGTCTACACATGTGAAAAGCAGTTCGACTTTCGCACTTACAAATGTTCCAGAAACCTGTTTAGTAATGTGATAATAATATATTGTTTGAATTGGAATTTAAACCACATTTTTGAAATATCAGATATTTTATTGTAAAAAAAGGCCATATATTTGATTGATAACTCATATAAAAAAGCTTGCATGTTGGCATTTCAAGAAAAGTAGTATTGATTTTAAAATATAAATGTATATATCTAAAGCGACTCTATATTTTGAATAAAACGTTTTATATAGTTTAAGTGGATAGAAAATTCTGATGTTTTTCGAAATAAAACACATAAAATGCGGATTTTTTAAAGATGGATTTTATTGATTTTTTTAAAGTGGAAGGATAAAAAATCACAGATTTTATGCCTAAAGCGGCTTACTAGTTAAATCTATCAACTGCTAGAATAATAGTAAAGATATAAAAACAGTTTAAAACGTATATATCTTGTCTTTTAAATTTGCTATGATTAAACTTTTAAAATACAGTATACAAGGGTCACTCCAAATGTTTTTAGAATCAATATTAAATAATTAAAATATTAAAAAATAAATTATACCATTAAAATCTACATGCATTATTCACCTAACATAAACATTTTATAAAATAGTTTTTTTTTTTTTGCTTATTCCTAGTACACGTGGTACAGACCATGATATTCATGGTGGGTAGAAGAAGGCGACTGCTTTTTACTGTAAGTGCACCACATCCTACACATGTGAAAGGCAGTTCGACTTTTCACTTGCAAATGTACCAGAACCCCATTTGGTTACTTGGACTCGCTGGTGGGATTGGACTTTTGCAAGAATCGGGGGCCATTGAAGCATTTTTTTTAAATCAGAAAAAAAGTGCTCAATGCGGGAATCGAACCCGGGTCGTAGCGGTCGGAAACCAACGGCTTAGACCATCCTTATATCGACCCACTACCATAAAATAGTGACAACAATGACTCATAGAAGGAGCGACTTTGTTTACAGCGGCAGCAGTAATTTCTAAACATTGCATCAGACACAATGGAGTTGACTAGAGAAAGTATAATCTATTAATAGTAAATTTATTTTAGGATACGATATCGAATACGCTTTAATAGATTTCAATATTTTTTCTTTATAATTCAATAAAAACATTTTTATTCCTTCTATTAATATTAAAATGGAATCATTAGGTTTCCAGGGATATGTTTCTCAAAAAAAAATCAAATAAGATCCATAGCGTTCGCGCATAAAAGCTAGATTTCCGAATTAAAATTTTAACATAACTTTTAACTTATTCCTGGAATGTGAAAAAATAGTACAAATGCGATATTGTACTGAGATATGGTTCATAAATTAAGAAAAAAAAGTTCATCTCCTTATCATGCAACCTGATCAAGAAATGATAACCACGTACGCGTTTCGGGCTGTTGGCCCTCGTCAGTATGGTGTAAGCTGTACCTCAACGACCAAAAATACTATGTCATTCAGGCGATTGAAAAATCATGAAACGGGTAGTTAAGGCCAGAATTGCGTGAGGTCGCGAAAAAATTGAAAAATGCGTGTTTCTCACGCATCTCTCGCCACACTGGTCCTGCACCGGGTATTATGGTATGGGACGGTATTGGATACCACTCTCGCACTCCTCTAGTACGCATTGCCGGTACTTTAAACAGCCAACGCTACATCTCCGAGGTGTTGGAGCCAGTTGTCCTTCTATACCTTCAGGGCTTGCCCACAGCCATGTTTCAACTGGATAATGCGCGACCACACGTGGCACGCATTGTCCAAAGGTTCTTCGTCAGTCGCCAGATTGAATTGCTTCCCTGGCCGGCTCGCTCTCCGGAACTTTCACCAATAAAAAACATGTGGTCCATGGTTGCTCAACGATTGACCCAGATTACACCCCCAGATGCCACACCAGATCAAATTTGGCAGCCAGATCAAGTGTGGAAGCTGCTTGGTCTGCTGTACCCCAACAAAACATCCAAAGTCTCTTTGAGTCAATGCCAAGGCGTGTGACAGCGGTGATCTACAACAATGGAGGCTACTCTGGTTACTGATTCTGGCAGGAACCACACTTCGCAGAAGTCTATAAATTTAATAATTTGATACTTGGTCAACATGTTATCTACAAAATAAATTTTGTTGTGACATCTCTTGTCTTTCTTGGTGTTGCAATTTGGGTGGCCAGCAGTGCCATTATTTTTTCCATTGCAGTAAAGGCAGTAGATAGTGTTTAATTTCAAAAAGAATCTTACGCGTTTAAAATAGTTTCAATTTTCATATACTTTTGACTTTAGATCCTTTAGATTCAGGGTAAACTAATGGAATGAGGTGTTTGAAACACTCAGAATCATTTGTCTAACACAGCCGCGGTACAACTTTCTATCTTAAGCCTACAAACAGAAACGTTGTACTTCAGTCAACACTAAGATGAGAGTTAATTGTTGTTTTAAAACGTTCATATCAAGCGATTACCAAATTTCTACAGACCCATATGCTTATGTATTTAACTTACACAGACAAGCAAACGTTCGAACAAAACCAATTTTTTACAGTAGCATAGAATCTAAACTACAAGACTTTCATATATATATATGCCTTTAATTGAAATATTCGTCAGTTTGTATTCGCATAATAAAAACATACAGCAATTCAAAATTACACTCATGGACAAAATTTAAGGAAGTTGAACCTTTAAGCATGTGTATCGGGATTAAGACAATAACTCTGAAAGATATTTGATACACAGTAACCTTTATATTACGATGTATCAGCGCGCCATCTGTTATAAAAATTCGAAATTATTATAGATATGCCCTTCCATTAATTTTTCCATTGCAGTAAGGACAGTAAAAATTGTTTTATTTTTAAAAGAATCATACGCGTCTATAATAGTTTCGAATACAGTAACCTTTATTAACGACACACGATATAACCAAGTGTGAACAAAATTGACTTTCTCTCTTTAAAGAAAAACAGACAACTGACGACATAAAAGACTCCACTTCCTTAAATTTTGTTCATGATGGTATATAAATCTTTAATCTTAAACCAGAACGATTATTGTGTTAATTTAGTACGCTCATATAAAGTTGTGTTTTAAAGAAATTGTAAATAGCCTTTCATATCCAAGACTCCACTTCCTTTAGTTTTGTTCATGAGTGTATATAACCCTTTAATCTTACGCCAGAACGATTATTGTGTTAACTTAGTACGCTCATATAAAGTTGTGTTTTAAAGAAATTGTAAATAGCCATTCATATTAAAGACTCTACTTCCTTTAGTTTTGTTCATGAGTGTATATAACCCTTTAATCTTACGCCAGAACTATTATTGTGTTAACTTAATACGCTCATATAAAGTTGTGTTTTAAAGAAATTGAAAATGGCTTTTCACATCAAATGTTAGTCAGTTACCATGTATCCTTTCCAAAGAGGAAGATGAAACCTTTGAACAAATCAGGCGAAATCCTTAAAAAGACAGTATGGAGTCTCTAACCACTGACAAATACGTTCAGAGTAACATAGCCAATTCAACCAATGATTTATTTAACTCGACAAATCGGTTACCTGTTGTCACATTTCTTTAAGGAGAGTGACAGCAAGTCATTAAAACGTCAGGAGTTAAATATATCATTGGTTGATGTGGCAGTGTTTTTTAAATCAACTTTCAACCAACAAATCATCTTCGGAACTAACAAATACGTTGTGTTGTTTCAGTAAGTTCAAGATCAACAATATAGAAAAACCTTAATACAATTTTCCCAACAAATAATCTTTTCGTAACCAATATAGTGTCACATCGTTTAAAAATACATTAACATTGTAGTTGTAGAAAACATCCAATATATTTTTCAAAAAAAAATTAGAAGAGACTAATTGTTAACAAAAGAATCAAACAACATACTAAGATTGTTAAGTCGTTAACATGATACACCTGTTGAAGGACTGACAAACCGGAAGCTTGAAAATAAAAGGTTGCACAAGAAACTTAGCCCTGGAAGCTTCATTTATTTTATAATAAAAATACTAAATATTGTACTTGTGAATTTTGAGGATTTTGGGGAAAATATCCGAAATTTTTAAACAAAAGTTTATTCGAAACTAATTGTTAAAAAAATAATCAAACAACTAACTAAAGATTATCTTTAAAGGGGCGATAAAACTGTTAAAAGACAATATTCAACAATAAGTATAAAAATGTGTTAAGATTACATAAAGGAAAATGTAAGGAATCTAAAAATTAAATATATAATAATGGTTATCAACACAAAAGTAAGTTATATTCACTGCCGGGGAGGGTCACAGACTGTGGATCCTCTTCTCCTGTACAGCTTTTATGCTACACAGGCTACAGACACTGCTTGGAGTACAAGACTTCATCCCTGTCCCTACTGCTTGGAGTACAAGACTTCAGCCCTGTCCCTACTGCTTGGAGTACAAGACTTCAGCCCTGTCCCTACTGCTTGGAGTACAAGACTTCAGCCCTGTCCCTACTGTTTGGAGTACAAGACTTCAGCCTGACAGCCCTACTGGTTGGAGTACAAGACTTCAGTCTGACAGCCCTATTGCTTGGAGTACAAGACTTCAGTCTGACAGCCCTATTGCTTGGAGTACAAGACTTCAGCCCTGTCCCTACTGCTTGGAGTACAAGACTTCAGTCAGACAGCCCTACTGCTTGGAATACAAGACTTCAGCCCTGTCCCTACTGCTTGGAGTACAAGACTTCAGCTCGACAGCCCTACTGGTTGGAGTACAAGACTTCAGGCCTGTCCCTACTGCTTGGAGTACAAGACTTCAGCCCGACAGCCCTACTGCTTGGAGTACAAGACTTCAGCCCGACAGCCCTACTGCCTGGAGTACAATACTTCAGCCCGACAGCCCTACTGCTTGGAGTACAAGACTTCAGCCCGACAGCCCTACTGCTTGGAGTACAAGACTTCAGCCCGACAGCCCTACTGCTTGGAGTACAAGACTTCAGTCCTTTGTTTTCTTGCCATAGAATGCTAGACAGTCACCCCTCAATATACTATGATAAGCCAGGTAGTTTGTGATTTATGCTCCAGGAGCTCGGGTTACCTCTATTTTCCCTCTAAGTTATAAGGATAACTGAGAATAAAATACTCTAACAGTCTCATTCTCTTCCAATAATGTTATTAGTAATTTTTAATTGGTTAGTACGCAATTTGTTAGCGCACGGTCCCTATAAGTAGTATTTGTACTAGTAATGTTTAATAATAAAATCTTAGTAAATTCTTACTAGAGCAAACCTCAATGGGAGTAACCTTTGTTTACTATTCTATGGTTCACTATAGAAAGACATTTAAGACTTAACATTAGGTTTGTATAAGGAACAATTCGTAATTGACATTTCGTTATACCCTAGTAGTTTTGAATGGAATGCTATAGAGGTTATTTTATGCGGCTTTTGTAGAACGACATTTGAAAATTAACCTGCATGTGTTTCTTTTGAACGAAAAATCAAAATTTATTTCAAAGAGAAATAACGATTATTTCTAACCTTATGGATGAAGTATGGAAGAATGAATTGGGAAGAGTAATGATGAACGGAAAAATAGAAGTGTCCAGGGATGGGAATTGAACCCACAGTGTTCCGCTTACTGGGCAGATGCCATGTCCACTAGGCTACCCTGGACATATTTTTTCGTTTATTTTTTCGTTCATCATTACTCTTCACAATTCATCCTTCCATACTTCATCCATAAGGTTAGAAATAATCGTTATATCTCCTTGAAATAAATTTCGATTTTTCGTTTTAAAGAAACACGTGCGGGAGGTTTTTTATGTTAGTTATAAGGAAAGGTTCGCTATATCTCCGTTTCGATTTAATGGTGCTTTACAGCACTAATTTTCTTTTTAACACAGTAAAGATTGATATATATATTTAACGGGAGAGTTATACTTTTCGTATGTTTTCGTTTTGTATTCAGGTAATATATTGTGTAATAGTAATGATAATAATAATAGAAGTGACTTACCTTTACTGGTTCGAGCATCACCTTTCGGAATCACGGGTACTGAAACATAGGTCAACTTACTAAGAATTCAAGTTAGTTATTAAATCTGACAAATGGGAGGAATATATCAGATCAAGATAGTTAAATATTGTAACGTAGAAATTTGGGGAAAAGAAACTTCAGGATAAAACGGCAATATATTTTAGGCAAGTATAAATTAAAATTGATAATATACAAGATAATCAATGAGGGAAGTTTACGCAAAGTAAAATAATATATATAAACATTAAAAAATAAAATAATAAATACTTTGCTACAATATTAATAGCTTGAAGCCATATCTATCTGTATAAACGGTGATTTATTCCAAAATAACAATTTATCAATCAGGACAATTTAAATATGTTTCTTTGAAAAAGAAAAAATAAACAATTATAAGGTAAAGGTTTCTTTTAATTTTGATTTTCACAAGCTTTCGAGCAAAATGTCTGCTCTTCAACGGGCATATATAAACCCTTTACCTTAATATTATTTATTTTTCTTTTTCGAATAATATATTTCTTTCCTAAAATTGAGTAAATCCATCATGGCGTATTAAAGATCAAGTTGTGAATCTTGCACAGAATGATGATTGAATTAAGGAAGAAGATTCTACAGACGAGGATGCTATTCCTGGATAAGATTCCTTATAGATAAACTATTAAGAAATTTTAATGAAGAAACTTATTACAATCTCCATGATTGATAAATTGTGTTTCTAGTTTCCAATTATTCCAGAATATTAAAATACTAAATGACGAGGGATAACAGTCAGAAAGTCAAACACGTAGATCTATTATATAAATACCCATACCCATTTTTTTGGTCGAAGAGGTATAGATTGCACCACGTTGACGAGGGCCAACAGCCCGAAACGCGTTCGTTGTTGGCTTTTCTTGATTTATAAAAAAAATGTGTTGTCAAAATATTAGGGAACAGGCTAAATCAAGGTTTATTTGATTTCTGTTCCACTAGATGGCGCTCTGCCATCTTTCAGGGTTATTGTCTGAATCCCGATATACATGCTATAAGGTACAACTTCTTTAAGTCTATGAGTGTATATCTATATAAAGGTGCTTCTTGAAGTTCTTCTTTCTTCTTTTAAATTAGTTCATATTCGCCTCCATTTATAAATCAGAATCACTATTTGTATCTACAGAGACGATTGTGTTAAAACTAGAATATGTTCTCGTGAGTAAAGTCAAAAATGGAAAGATAAATAAATACCTGAACATATATTATAAATGCATTGTATATGTTGAAGAAAGGATACAGATACCGTAGTTGTAAATTTATATATAAAATGTTAATTTTTTATACTTTTCTTTTCAAATAAATATAATCAAAAGATATTTTTCTAAATGACATTTATAGTGGAATGTATAAAATTTGAAAAAGAAAAATCAGAAGCTTATCAGTGGTGAACAAGCTCAACGATTTCGTCTGTTTAATATACACACAGGTTTAATATTGTGTTATACTGAATTTCTTATATAGTATTAATTTGTTATGAAATACAGTAAAATTGGTGTTTAGTAGAGCTATGTAAATATGTCGCAAAGACGATATAAATACATAGCTAACTACTGTTAAGATTAGCCCATCTAAAAATCTACTAGAGAAGAGTTCTAAGAAACAAGGAAAGACAGAAGACACACGTTAGAACAGGCTGTGACGTAAGAATTGGCGATGTTCCAAATCACAGCATCTGTTGAGTGAAAAAAAAAGATAGAAAAGGGCAGTAGAACAGATTACTTTGTCATTCTTTCTCTCTTTTTAAACCTCACTAAAGCTAAAGTGCTAATGATCATGATGTTATCATGGATCTGATAAGGAACTGCAGATACAATGGAAGATTCTGCTTAAAGAAATGCTATTGTTCTCTTTAAGAAAAGAACGAGTTTGTCGGAACGTAATTGTCCTATTTACAAAACAGGGGACCTAGTCTAGAGATCTCCACTGTAAACAGTTTTAATAAATAATAATTAGCTTATTAAATTTATAAATCCAACCGCCATCTATCGTTTAAATTTGTATCTGTTGGATTATTACACAGAGTAACAATGGCTATAGATGAGCTCGTGTTTGAAAAGGAACTTGTATGTATACAATATCGTTTGTTTTTTTGTTGTTTTCACGTATAAACATATACCAAGATTTGTTTTGTATAATTGCTATTAATAATAAATAATATGTAAAGTTAAATTGGTTACGGATTCATCCTTCTTACTTACTTTAATTACGCAACAGAGTAACAAAAATATTTACTGGAAATGTGTTTCTTTTTAGAATATCATCAAATATTATCTCTACAGACCTTACTGCAATGATAAAAGTTATTGAATGAGAGGACATAGCTCATCAGTGGTGAGCCCTCTCAGCGGATTTGCCACTTTTATCATTGCAGTAAGGTCTGTAGGGATAATATTTGATACATAGCAATAACGCGTCATCTATAGAATACAAATGAAAATACCAAAACGTGAATGCTTCTTTTCATAAATGAAGCAAACTTCTACTGTCCTTACTGGAATGAAAAAATATAAATAGCTAAAGCCCTCCCAATATATTTTTTCATCGTAGTAAGGACAGTAGAAGTTTGATTTATTTGTGAAAAAAAAAACATTCGCGTTTTGGTATTTTCATTTGTATAATATTTGATGATATTCAAAAAGAAATATATTTGCTAGAAATTTTGATAATTAGCTTAATTATATTTCCCTTAATTATCACACTAGTCTAACCATAACATTGAGTATTAGTAACCAAAGAAACAGATTCTTGGATGGTTTAATTTTCATTTTATCCTAATGTGACTTTAATAAAATAAATAATACTTTCAGAGCCAGGTTTATTGTATAAATTTTTATTGTATCAATCTTTCGGTTTAATATAAGTTAAATATAATCAAAACTATTTTTAAAACTTAATTCTATTGACGTTATGTGGAGCTGAGTTTGTTTTGTTGACACACATTAATATTTGGCGCAAGCCATCAGCAACCTTCAGTTACACGATAAGGAGATGCCTTTTTCATAATTTATGCACCTTATCCCAGTATTATGTCACATTTGTACTATTTTTTCACATTGTGTCGCGGTCTCACGCAATTCTGGCCTTAACTACACGTTTCATGATTTTTCAGGATGCCTTGAATGACCAGTTTTTTGGTCGTTGAGGTACAGTTTGCACCACGCTGATGAGGGCCAACAGCCCGAAACGCGTCCGTGGTTAGCTTTTCTTTATTGATAAAGAATGAGTATTTGGCCAATTCTGGAATTATTAAAAATCAACGAGAATAGTTGATATATATTCCGATAGATGGCGCAAGTCATCAGCAACTTTCAGTTGCACGATAAGGAGATGCCTTTTTCATAACACATTAATATGTTATAATACCTTGAAAAAGGTTGGCGTTCAGCAAACTGAAATATTGGTAAAATAGGTTATATTTTGTTCTCATTTTTGCCTTTTTAATTAAATATATAATTGCGTGAGAGAGAGGTGCGTTTAGGTACATGAATATAATCCTCCCGAAAGTTTTATGTTGCATTCTAGCCTGAAAATCGGCCCTTGCCACTTCACCAGCTTAAACACCTGTTTGGTAAATTCGACCGATTGCATAACACCCTCTCGTAGGATGTTATTAATACAAAGCCGCCCCTGTACTGACGAGGGCCATAGCCCGAAACCATGGTATATATGTTGGCTTTTTGTCTGAATTTTCCAAAACTGGTGTTGTGGCTCATTCTTTATGATCATTAGTAAAGTGTTTTACTAGAATAATGAACAAGTACACCGTTCTGATTTATAATTGAAGGGAGAAATGTCTTTTTTGTACATATCTATATATATATAAAAATGAATGTTTGTATGTTTTTTGTTTGTTTGTATGTCCTGTATACACATTCGCAGTAGTTCACTAATTCAAACCAAAATTTCCATACATAGGTAAAAAAAATACGGGGAAGACGATAGGCTATTTTAAAAAATATAAAAATCAATTATTTAAACTATATATTCAAATTATTCTACTTAGCTCGTGAGCAGCGCCTCTAGCGGTGAAGATGGGAGGTAATATCAGCTGACCTAATGTACATGTAAATTTTTGAGCGGGACGTTTCACAAGAGTGACATCCACGGCGCCAATTTATAATTGTAACGAATAGTGTTTGAATAAAACATTTAATTGGGTAAACCCGGGCGTTACCCGGGTCATTCGTCTAGTACTATTATAAAAGCATAGGGCGCCTCTCTCGTTTATTTTGACAGGAGAGGTGCCCTATATTTTTATAGATCAATTTCCTCTTTGCTAAATTCACATCTATATACTACCATAATACAATATAATGCGTCTATGCTTATAGAACGACGTTTAACAAATTTTACGGCAAATGTTTCTTTTTACAGAACGAAAAATCGTAATTTTTATTATTTAATTTATTTATTTGACATATCGGACCCGATATCCCAGCTTGAGATACTTGCACCTAAATACATTTTACCAGCTTATATACAATTCAATAAACAAAACTAGAAACAAAATTAAAACTGAAAGGTTGGTTTTCTCAAACAGAAAATAAAAGCTAAAATGAATTTACAAAAATTATTGAATTTTACATAGGTGTCTTTGTTATATACAAATTCACACATTTCTTCGATGAGATAAAAATTATTACTTCTGTAGCTGTGAAAGATCGGACATT
The DNA here is from genome assembly GCA_030710605.1 of Cordylochernes scorpioides. Lineage (NCBI taxonomy): Eukaryota > Metazoa > Arthropoda > Arachnida > Pseudoscorpiones > Chernetidae > Cordylochernes > Cordylochernes scorpioides. The sequence goes on from CP092877.1 coordinate 51,817,390, forward strand.
CGATCAATAAATTTATTGAGTTTGGTTTTCTTTTCCACAGAAGCAGCTAGGATCATCTGTTGCCCTGATTTTCGCCAATAATTATTAATATTATTATTTAAGGAGAAATAACGACTATTCCTATCCTTAGGGATGAAGTATGAAAAGATTAATTGTGAAGAATAATGATAACGGAATAATAAAAGTGTTCAGGGATAGGAATCTAACCCACAGTGTTTCGCTTACCGGGCAGATGCCATGTCCACTAGACTACCCTGGACATATTTTTCCCTTCGTAAATCTATATATATAAATAAATGAATGTCTGTCTGTCTGTACTCTATAGATTCAAAAACCATACACCCAATTGCCGTGAAATTTTGGGATATTATTAGGTATTTCCCCGGGAAGGTTTTCGAAAAATAATTTCTTAAATATCTTGAATATCCTTAGAGTTATTTGCAGATTTGTAGATTTAACTAATTGATGATGATTATTTATCAAAAGTAAGATTTTCTACCTATTAATTGCGCACAAGTCAAGGTTAGTTTTATCATTTATCTACAACATATATATTGGGAAAATAGATAAAATGATGATTTTGTAATGTAGAAAATTAGGAAAGACAAAATTCAGGATGATGCGGTAATTTATTTGAGGCAAGAATACAATTCCAAGGTAAGATACTATTCCTCTTTAACTTCCAATTACCGAGGGAACCAATTAATATTGATTTTATTCAACTTATCGAGTATTTTTCAAGGGACCGGGGAGAAAATGTTCACTTTATCGAGAGATTCAAATTTACGAGATTCAATTATCAAAATATATCTATTATTTTTTTTTTATAAGTTTATTATCCTAAAGATTATTTATCAAAAGTAAGATTTTCTAACTATTAATTGCGCACAAGTCTAAGTTAGTTTTATCATTTATCTACAACATATATATTGGGAGAATAGATAAAAATGATGATTTTGTAATGTAGAAAATTAGGAAAGACAAAATTCAGGATGACACGGCAATTTATTTGAGACAAGAATAATGATACAATTCCAAGGCAAGATACTATTCCTTTAACTTCCAAATGCCGAGGGAACCAATTAATATTGCTTTTATTCAACTTATCGAGTATTTTTGAAGGGACCGGGAAAAAATGTTCACTAGATAAAATGATGATTTTGTAATGTAGAAAATTAGGAAAGACAAAATTCAGGATGACACGGCAATTTATTTGAGACAAGAATAATGATACAATTCCAAGGCAAGATACTATTCCTTTAACTTCCCATTACCGAGGGATCCAATTAATATTGATTTTATTCAACTTATCGAGTATTTTTCAAGGGACCGGGAAAAATGTTTTCACTAGATATAATGATGAGTTTATAATATAGAAAATTAGGAAAGACAAAATTCAGGATGGCACGGCAATTTATTTGAGACAAGAATAATGATACAATTCCAAGGCAAGATACTATTCCTTTAACTTCCAATTACCGAGGGAACCAATTAATATTGATTTTATTCAACTTATCGAGTATTTTTCAAGGGACCCGGGAAAAATGTTCACTTTATCGAGATATTCAAATTTACGAGTTTCAAATTATCAAAATATATCTATTGTTTTTTACATATGTTATATTCAAATGACATTTATGTAGGGATAATTTTATTGTTAATTTTCATTTTGATGTATTGTATACATTTGATCATTAATAAATTATTATTTAGGTATTAAAACTGCCTTTTTGTTCAAAGACAGCAACGTTTAAACGGGTACAGCTAGGTGGAGCAGATAATCAAACATAAAGTTATCTTGCCAAGTATAGATTCATTAGGGATTGGATGTTTTCTAGAATTGTTTTTAACAAATGTTCGTTAGACAAATCTTTACTCGGGTAAAAACCAGATTATTATTATCATTAATATCATAATATTTTGTGTGTTCCGGAATATTATTATCATTAAAATCATAATATTATGTTCCGGAATATTATTATCAATAATATTCGTTAGGCAAACTTTCCTTCGGATAAAACCCGGGCTAAGCCGGGTACATCCGCTAGTATTATATAAAGTTATTTATAATGCAATATAATGCGGATATGCTTATAGAACGACGTTTAACAAGTTTTACCGCAAATGTTTCTTTTTACAGAACGAAAAAAACGTAATTTTCATTATTTTTAGGAGAAATAACGACTATTCCGATTTTTCGTACTGTAAAAAGAAACATGCGGTATAACTTGTTGAACGTCGTTATATACTACTATGCTTAGAATATAAATAAAATGAAAGATTGAATGTTATGTATTGGACAATTTTTTACTGTATAGTATATGGGGGGTCGGTGGAAGGATGGTCTAAACCAGGGGTGGCGAACCTTTTTATATTAGAAGGCCAATTTTCATTTTAGATCAAAATTGAAATTTAAATACTTACATTTACAATATTATATATATTATATGATATATGACATTCGTATTAGATATTTTCAATAAAATAATGAAAGTAATTGAAAACTGCGAAACAAAAATTATAATTTTGAATTTATGAAAAGGCCACAACTTGGGCAAGAAAAGGCCACATGCGGCCTTAAGGCCGCAGGTTCGCCACCCCTGGTCTAAACCATTGGTTTTCGACCGCTACGATCTAGTTTCGATTCCCGCATTGGGCACTTTTTTCTGATTAAAAAGAAAATGCTCCAATGGCCCCCGATTCTTGCAAAAGTCCAACCCCCACCACCGAGAGCAAGTAACCATACGGGGCTCTGACACATTTGTAAGTGCAAAATCGAACTGCTTTTCACATGTGTAGACATGTAGTACACTTACAGTAAAAGCAGTCGCCTACTTCTACCCACCATGATTATCATCATGGCCTGTACCACGTGTACTAGGGATAAGCAAAACTATATAGTATCGCTAGGATTTATACAAAAGTGTTACTAGAAATATATTAAAGTTAAATATACTTGAAGCACATGAAATATTTAGTCCAAAAGATATATTTTCTCAAATTGAATCAAACAAACTTTTGAATTCTAAAAATGATATATTCATAAGAAAGTTTTTCTAACAGTTTTGTCTCGAAAGTTTTCCCTAATATAAGATTATCTCTGCGATATCACAAAAAAAAAAAAGAGGAAAACCCAAACAATAGAATATTTTATTTGACTATTGACCATCCAAAAAATAAATAAAATAAACATCGATTTATTCTTTTTTATAAATATGGAAGTTGAAGAATTTCTTATCCTATGTAAACGTTTATAGATATAACGATGCACTAGCGCGCCATCTGTTATCAAATTACAAAACTATTTTAGAGGCGTAATATTATTTTTTAAAATAAAACAATTTCTACTGTCCTTACTGCAATGGTAGATTAAACTGGCGAAACCGCTGGGAGGGTTCACCACTGATGAGCCAGGCCCTCCCTTTAATTTTTCCATTGCAGTAAGGACAGTATAAATTGTTTTATTTTAAAAAAGAATATTACGCCTCTAAAATAGTTTTGTAAGTTTATAGATATGTTTATTTTTTTTTAGCGTTTGAATACATTTCGATTCAAATTATAGTTTGGAAAGCATTCTAAATATTCTATGAAAAAACATTTTCAATTATGATAAGCGTGAGTTTTAATATATATATTTCAATATATTGCCACGTAGAAAATTAGGGAAGACAAAAAATACAGGAGGAGACAACAATTTATTTCAGGCAAGAACAAACTATGAATGGTAGACAAAATATAAGCCACGAGGGAAATTTTCTGAGTCCGTTTCTTGCAAAAGTCCAACCCCACCAGCGAGTGCAAGTAACCAAACGGGGCTCTGGCATATTTGTAAGTGCAAAGTCGAACTGCTTTTCACATGTGTAGGCATGTGGTGCACTTACAATAAAAACAGTCGCCTTCTTTTACCCACCATGATTATCATGGCCTGTACCTCGTGTACTAGGGATAAGCAAAAAACAAAAAGAAGGGTAGAAATTCTTGAAAGCTCGGCTAAATAAAAACCTTACCAGAAACCTTTCGCTTCACGATTTTGTTCTTTTGAAAATGAACGATGTTTATATCTTTCGCCATCTATCGGAATAAATATTAATGATTATTTTATTATTATTCCGATAGATGGTGAAAGTTATCAACAATGTTCAGTTATCCGATCAGATTGAAGATTGATAAAAATTTTAATGTTTTTATATATTGAAAAAGAACATTTACGAAAGCTTTGAAATAAATATTAAAACAATATAAGGGTTTCACATCTTTTTCATAATATATATTTTATAGTATACATTATTTTATTTTATAAAATAGTGTTAGGTATTTATAAAGAAAAATGATTACAGAGAGAAAGAAAGAATTTGGAGCCCAGCTAAATGACCGAATCATTTGAACAATAATTTAATTATAATTTATAACATATTTCTACAGACCTTATATACAATATGTACAACAATGTTATGTACAACATATGTACAACTTATGTACAACTTATGTACAACAATGAAGAAGTTTGAAAATGCGAGGTGATGCATCTCAGAAGGGCTTTGTCAATTTAATCTCCAAATCGTTCTCTACTACATAAAACCAAATCTATTTATGTTGTTGTTGTTTCCGTGTCCAATGAAGAGCCTCAGATGTCTCCATACAACTCTATCAAAGCAGTCGCAATGTCCTCTATCTTGGGTGTGTAAAGCTGCTGTCTGGGCCCATGTCAATTTTCTGTTGTTGTTGTCGTGTCCAATGAAGAGCCTCAGATGTCCCCATACATCTCTATCACAGCAGTCGTAATGTTCTCTATCTTGGGTGTGTAAAGCTGCTGCTCTGGGTCCATGTAAATTTTCTGTTGTTGTTGTCGTGTCCAATGAAGAGCCCCATATGTCTCATAAATCTCTATCACAGCAATGTTCTCTATCTTGGGTGTGTAAAGCTGCTGCTCTGGGTCCATGTCAATTTTCTGCAAGGCTGCGGCCATTGCTGGACATGAGAATATGTAGGTAGGTGTTAGTTCCACACCAGGACAATTGTTGCATGTTTTATAGGTTCTTGTGCCATCTGGATGTATTGTCATTCCTTTGTAGTGTTTTGTTCTAAGTCTTGTTATAGTTTTTGTCATTTTTTCTCGCAGAGTTTATTTCGCATATCTGATCTTTTCTTATTTTTTGTTTGATTATCTTGTATATCTATTTATGTAATATACCGCATAAAGGTATGTACGCAAACCATTAACATAGACCTCTAGGACTACCTAAACATATACCTAAATTAATTATTAAAAGCAAAACGAGCAATACTCTTTTGCTAAATCACAAAACAAACTTGTTAGGCATCATGTTTGATATCATTATCTTCATATAAATGCCCTCTATATTATATAGAGCGTTTATACTCATACACAAAGCTTAAGGAAGTTGTACCTTTCAGCATGTATATCAGGATTGAGACAATAACTCTGAAAGATATTACAGTGACTTTATTGAAGACATACATATATACACTCATAGGCAAATCTTAAGGAAGTTGTACCTTTTAGCATGTATATCGGGATTGAGACAATAACTCTGAAAGATATTACAATGAAATTTATTGAAGACACACATATATACACTCATGGACAAAACTTAAGGAAGTTGTACCTTTTAGCATGTATATCGAGATTCAGATAATAACTCTGAAAGATATTACAGTGACCTTTATTGAATACGAACAAGATAACCAAATGTGAACAAATTTGACTCTGTCTTCTTAAATAATATACGCTGAGTGACATCAGACTTTTCACTTCCTCAAGTTTTGCCTATGAGTGTATATATAATTTGGCAATTTTGGTTTCCTTTCGGAATTAATGCTCAAATGTATTGTTTAATCTTAAACTATTCTTCAATAATATTAGTCTTAAAACAACAACATGAAGCATGTTGAACAAGAAAGTAGATATCCTTAGTGTGTAGAATTACAGTTTAAGCCATGTACCACCCTATTTCTATCCAGTGCTCGCATTCACACGTTCAAATGAATCATTCATTTGGCTGAGTTCCAAATCCTTTATTTCTGCTCTGGAATCATTTACCTTATAACTATCTAACGTTATGTTATGGAAAAGGCATCTCCTTATCGCGCAACTGAAAGTTGATGATGGCTTGCGCCATCTATCGGAATAAATATCAACTATTCTCGTTGATTTTTTATTATTCCAGAATTGGCCAAATACCCATTATTGATTAATCAAGAAAAGCTAACCACGGACGCGTTTCGGGCTAACGTATCTAACGTTATGTTATAAAAGGGAAATATTGTAAACTAAAGTAGTTTTATGAAAAGATGGTGAAACTCTTATATTCATTATAACAGATTTTCGGATTTTGACAAATTACAAAAAGGTATAAGACTCCGAAACTTTTTTTTATCAATTGTATAAAGAAGCTTTCGAGCAAGCTCTTCCTCAGAAAATTTCTAAGCCTTTTTTGTAAACTCTTATATTATGATGTATTAGCGCGCCCTCTGTTATTAAAATTCGAAAATATTATAGACACGTATGATTATTTTATAATTAAAAAATTTCTACTGCCCTTACGGCAATGGAAAAATTAATGTGAGGGCCTGGCTCATCAGTGGTCAACCATCTGGCGAACTGGCAAAACCGCTGGAAGGGTTCACCACTGATAAGCCTGGCCCTCCCATTAATTTTTTCCATTGTAGTAAGGGCAGTAGAAATTGTTCGATTTTTAAAAGAATCATACGCGTCTATAATATTTTCGAAACTCTTATATTGTTTTACTATTTATTTCGAAGCTTTCGTAAAGGCTCTTTCTCAGTATATAAAAGTGTATATATAAACTGAATTAAACTACAATTAAACACTTCGTCAAAGCATGGACGTGATTATAATACTATTTCTTTTAATATCCTATTTTGGGTACCCGTTTAATGGTTGTTTATTTCTCTCAAATAATGTTATTTCCTTCTTATAGCATTTTATAGCATATCTTTCCTTTATTTAACGGATCTAACACTATACGACGTTTTTGGACATTTGTGGTCAAGGCCACCGAGTAAGGGTATTGCGAAATTTTACTGTAAATAGTTTACATACGCGCGCGCACAACAAAAGACACAACACACAAAAAAACAAAACAAAAAGTGAGAAAATAGAAGAACAAGAACCTAAAAGATGAAGAAGGAATAAAATTAGATCAGAATTTAGTTTATATTTTTTCCTATAGATATCACTTTGGTTAAGTTAAAACCAACACCGCATTGAAGTGAACTAAGGCATTAATGTTTCCTTCTTTTTCAAGAAATTCCTTAATATTCTATATATGTATTAGTTAATAATTATTCCTATAGATGTGGCACGCTACAGTCATTAATGCTCATTTGAGCTAATTTCATCCTCTCTTTATATATTGAATAAATGTTATATTAAATATTATTTTATTTAAATAATAATTTATAGATTCAAATACTCTGCTAAATCGACCGCCAGAGGTCACTCTTCCCCTATAAAAACTCATTGTTGTTGTTTCCCGCTGGCCGGCTCAAATCTTTTGTACATTAAGTAAATAATCTTTTGTTTTCCTTGTTCTTACGCCTTAAGCCAGGCAGTATACTTTAATTAAATTATGTTTTTTTTATATATATTCCTCAGCTCAATTGAAGCAATTACTGATCAAAACTATTATTTATTATCATTCTTTCAAGATTTAACCACGACTGCATTACCATAGCATAATCCAAAAGATAATCCAAAATCAAACAGAAATCTAATTATTTTTATATAACATATATATATTCAAATAAGAGCATATTTTGGATCAAAATATTTATTAAATATCAATATTTCGACGAGTCTGTTCGCCTATCTTCTCGGAAAAAATCAAACTCCTTGTAAGCTTATTATCCGGGTGATGCGTGCACGAGAAGTGTTGTTTTATATGTTGGTGTAACCAAACCATTTAAATTTAAAAACACCAACATATGTTATATAAAACAACACTTCACGTGCACGCATCACGCGGATAATAAGCTTACAAGGAGTTCGAATTTTTCCGAAAAGAATATAGGCGAACAGCTTCGTCGAAATATTGAAATTTAATAAATATTTTGATACAAAATATGCCCTTATTTTAATCAACATAAATGAATTGCGCAATATTTAACATATATAAATGTATTAAAAATAAAAAAGGCATATCCTGACCAGGAGCACAGGTGCTTTACAGAAGGCAGAGCGCCATCTGGTGGAACAGAAATCAACTATTCATTGATTTAGCCTGTTCCCTGATATTTGGCCAACCCAATTTCTTGATAAATCAAGAAAGCCATCCACGAACGCGTTTCGCGCTGTTGGCGCTCGTCAATAAATAAATAAATAAATATATATATATATATATATTAATGTATATGCAAACAGCTGTTACATTTGAATCTATTTGCACAATATTTGTATAAAGAGCTAACAATATTCGAACACTTGTAAATCAATGTGAATATAAACAGAAATGCAAATATGATTATTTTACGAATACAAACATGCACTAATGGATCTGTCGATTGCAATTTTATTCGTATAGAGCATCTAATATGTGGAAAACGCATTAAGATAAATTGTAAAATATAATGTACACACTATCACGTAAGTGTTATTCGGAAATATTTCTATAAATTTTTATAGAAGGATCTTACAATGTAAAAATTTTCATATTGGCATAAGTAATATTGCATATAAGTTAGCTAAGTAATG
>CP092877.1:51826223-51853187 GCA_030710605.1 Cordylochernes scorpioides
GTATTTGAACCCTTATTTGTATGTAAAACAAAAAATTTTGACGTCAAATTAAAGATCCAAAGAGAGAGAGCGGTCAGCTGATGGCAGAACCAAGGGGAGGAAAAAAGCCAACGCCTAGCCCATGTGGGGCCCCCAGGGGACTCTTTATAGACGACCCCTGAAAACAGGACAGGGTTTTGGTAGGGGGTCAGCAGTATGTTCAAGAGGGTGTACGAGGCGTGTTCAAAAGGTATCGCGACCTTTGTGTTTTTTTTTTCAAAAATTATTAATTTATTCATGAATACCTATTTTGTCCCCTTCAAAGTAATCCCCATGAGATATTATACACTTGTGCCAACGGTTTTTCCAATCTTCGAAGCACTTCAAAAATCATTTTTTAAAATCTTTTTCAGCTCCTCCTTCGATGCCGTCTTTATCTCGTCAAGCGTAGCGTAACGTCGTCCTTTCATGAGCCTCTTCAGTTTAGGGAACAAGAAAAAGTCACAGGGGGCCAGATCTGGGGAATACGGTGGCTGCGGCATCATTAGTGTGTTGTTTTTTGGCCAAAAAGTCGCGCACAAGCAACGACGTGTGAGCAGGGGCGTTATCGTGGTGCAAAAGTCAATTTTTGTTCTTCACAAATCCGGGCGTTTCTGGCGTATTGCTTCGCGCAAATTGCGCATAACCTGCAGGTAATATTTCTTATTGACCGTTCTACCCTGTGGCAAGAACTCATGATGCACCACGCCCCTGCAATCGAAGAAAACTGTCAGCAAAACTTTCACATTCGACCGAACTTGGCGCGCTTTTTTCGGTCTTGGTTCGTGCGGCAGCTTCCATTGAGATGATTGAGCTTTGGTTTCCACGTCATAACCATAAAACCACGATTCGACCCTCTGGAGCAAATTTGGGTCGTCGCGGACAGAGTCCAACATCTCATTAGCAATTTTCATGCGATGCTGGTTTTGGTCGCAATTGAGCAATTTTGGTACGAATTTCGCGGCGACCCGTCTCATGCCCAAATCATTGATAAAAATCGAATGGCACGAGCCAATCGATATGTTTAGGTCCTCAGCAACTTCTCTAACGGTGATTCGACGATTGGCCAATATCATTTTCTCCACTTCATTAATATTTTCGTCTGTTGTTGAAGTGCTCGGGCGTCCGGCACGCTCTTCGTCGTTCACATCTTCTCGGCCTTCTGAGAACATTTTGTACCACCGATAAACGTTGCTTCGGTCCAAGGTAGCTTCTCCGTATGCCACAGTCAACATTCGGAATGCATCCGCGCACTTAATTTCGTTTTTTCACATAAAATTTGATACAGGTTCTTTGATCCATTTTTTTAATAGGTAAAAATCGAAGACGATCCAAAACACCTGCAAGCAAAGCAGCTGTCAACAATTAAGTGAACATTCAAAATGGCCAAAATTGTCGGCATAAGTGAGAGACATAAGTACCGACATAAAGCCACAAAAAGATCGAAATTCGAATATACGTAACCCGCGAAAATTTAAAAGTCGCGATACTTTTTTCAACACACCTCGTACATTGGCAGACGGCTTCTGTCGCTTGCACTCTCTCTCTCCATGTCTCGGTGATAAGCATCCAAGTTTGTGTCATGGCCTCTACCTCTGTCCCGTGGGCTGTTCCCGATCACTCTCTGTGCTAACATCTAGCCCTGCCTCTGCTTCTTGTTGTCCGCGTGTGGGAAGAACATCAACACTCGCCTCACGTACACGACTGCCGGTTTATCCATACGTCGGCAGGATCACATTTGCAACAATATTACACACATATATATAGTAGTTCCCTGTTGTCAAACATAACCTAGAGCGAGAGAAAAAGAGCGATTATTTCCAGTTAAATTGCAACTGAAACCCTCAAATATATGTACAATATGCTAATACAACAACAAAAGACCTTTATTAAGAACAATCGTCCCATACAGGATTCTCCCAGACAGGTAAACAGAAGTAAACATAGCAGTTATCTACAGAATGTGGAGATTAAGATCGACCTTTTTCTTCAAGTGGATCCATCATCTGTTTTGAACCTATTGTCTGTGCTGTTTTCAAGAATTTGTGAAAGGCTAATGCACTGGGTTTGCTTATTACTATTTTTTATATAATAACATATGGAGAATTATTTCATGATCAATATTGTCACGTGTAAAAATAGGAAAGACAAATTTCAGGATGAGACAGCAATTTATTTAAGACAAAAACAAACTTTGAAAGATAAACAAAAGATAAGGAATGAGAGAATTTTACAGACTAGTAAGATATAAACATAAAAAAGGCTGTTAATACAAGTGTAAAATAATAAATGCTTGGTAAAATAATAAATACTTCGCTCTCTCTCTCTCTCTCTACAATATTTTAAAAGAGAATTTTCTCTCCTTCTCCAGTGCCTGACAATAAAACGTTGTAGTGTGAAAAGTCCTGGCTAAATTCGCTATTGCACATAATAATAAGTGAAAAGCGAACAGAAAGATTTTCAAATTTCACGATGTCCTAAAGAAATCATGGGCATGATAAAGCACAATTTGTATTATATGTTACAACTACAAGAAAATAAGACAAAATCATGTAACAACATTGTTACCGAAAGGTCAAATATTAATATATTTAGATTTTGTCTTATTTTCTTGAAATTATGGGCGTGTTAACCCTTTGATAAATTCAACCTATTATATCTTTCATCAAATTACTGTCCCATAAAATAGAAACATGGCTTTCAAGATATTGTCATGATAACAATGCTTCCACAATAGCTAGTCATTATTTTAAATGACCCTAAAATATTACATCGTTTATTAGACTATCTATCAACTCGTAATCTTTTCAGATTTCAGTCATTTTTCTTTTGAATTGGTCTATGTTTGATAGTTCTAAGCATTAATATTGTCACGTAGAAAGAAATTCACATTCCAGAATGGAGAGAGAATGTTATAGAATGTTTGAAAATAATGTAGAAAAAAGAGGAAGACAACTGATTGGCCAATCTAAACTGATTGCGCAAGGCTTGGTGCTGGCGGCTTTCTGATTGGCTGACCAACCATGACCGTTCTGGAAAGATCTACTCCGAGATATAGGGATGAGATACTCATGCCAGAGGAAGAAAGATAAGAAGGGAAGTAGAAGAACGAAGCTACGTGGTGGACTCCAAGCAAACGCTGCTGTCTCAAGAGGTCGGACTGCTGCTTACCGCCGACGTCAGTGTACTTCCTGTAAGATTCTAGAAGGTTCTACCAACTTCTGTCTCCTGTTCTGCTCCTGCTTACCCTCACCGTGCTGCAGTTGGTGAGTTTTTAACCGCTGTGTCCTTTATTGTTGTTTTATTTTTGGACTTTTCTGTAATTATTTTATCGATTAGGCTTAAATAAAGTCATAAAGATCCTTTCTACCCACGGAAGTTATTCTTTGTCAACCAACAACGCAACAATATTTTACATTATGTTTGTGATATTTTTATTCATTTATAAAAAAACAACTTCTTGCCATTTCTACGATGAAAAAATATTAGCAGGGCCTGGTTATCACTCCATATAAAATACAGTCTAATGCAATATTAGATTGGTCTGAAAGATTAAACTGGTAAAACTGTTTGGAGGGTTTGTACCAATGTGAAACTCTCTTCATAACGACCTATCTTCATTAACGACCACTTATTCAAGATATATAAATGGATTGATAATTTTCCTTTGATGCATGATTGCTTCTTAAATGAACAGAACTACACTCTTGGACAAAACTTAAGGAAGAGATAAGTCTTTGATGCCATCGGTTCTTGTTTTTGCTTTTTTTAAAGAAGATTTCTTCTATCTGCTTATGTTGTTGCTTATTTGTTTAATGGATATGTTCATTTAATGCTCTTTTTCTTAATTGTTTATTTTATTTTTGATAATTCTCTTACCTACTCTAATACAATATGAATTATTGTAAATAGTTTCACGCGCAATTATCCAGATCGGAAATAGCGTGTCTTGTTTGCAACTGGTAATAAAAATAAAACAAATAAAATTTATTTATATTTTGATTCTCTGGAAGCTTTCTTCAATGCTTATCTTGTATCTTATAAATGTTTAATTTTTTTTTTTGCCTTAAATAAATTGCTGTGTCATTCTGAAATTTATCTTTCCTAATTTTCTATGTGACATATATATATAAGGTTAAAAATAATATCATAAACTAAATTATTTTAAGAGTATAAAAAGTTTCAAAATTATTTAATAAATATTGACGAAAATATAAAAAATTATATTTGCAAAATAAACAACTTTTCTTAAACAATTTTCTTCTTAAAAAAGAAAGTTTAGAAAAATTTAAAGAAAAAGTTACAAATTCATTGATTATTTGTCTTTTTTTTCTCAATTTTTGGCGTCGAGGTTGTCAACACCGATTAATTGATTTAAAATAGAAGTAAATTATCACTGAGTACAATACTCTGTTCTTATTTTTATCATTATCATAGGGATTAGATATATCCTTTAAATTTATCTTCAATTTTTGACACTCTTCCTCCAAACAGAGTATCATTTTTTATGTTTATATTTTGATACTCTGTAATCTTCCCTCATTGCTTATCTTTTGTTTATTACTCATAGTTTGTTCTCCTCTCTCAAATAAATTGCTGTGTCATTCTGAAGTTTGTCTTTCCTAATTTTCCACGTGGCAATATATAGCTGACGTTTAAAATTCTTCAAATTTATTTATATGAGATTGTTTGATATACTAAATATTTTAATATTAATTTTTAAAATACATTTTATCTAGTAATTTAATTGTCAATACCCGCAAAAGTGTTCAGTCTGCACTATTGATAAAGCACAATTTGGATTATAGATTATAATAAAAGAAATTAAGACCTAATCCAAATAATTTATTAGTTTGTGACGTTTCGGCAACAACATTTTCACCATCATCAGACAGAAAGAGAAAAGAAAAAGAAAGAGAAAAGGCTTTTATTTATTCCTTTGTCTGATGATGGTGACTGACAATGTTGTTGCCGAGAGGTCACACACTAATAACTTATTTGGATTAGGTCTCATTTTCTTTTAGTCCGCACTATTGTTATGAATAATATTTTGAAGCGCGATCGGTTGAAGGGTGGTCTAAACCGTTGGTTTTCGACTGTTATGACCCGTGGATCGAATTCCGCATTTGGTACCTGAAGATGGTTGACAAGAGAAAAACCAGCATGTGTTTGGACATCTCCGACATTGGGAGTATGGTTAGCGGAATTACTGGAGAGAGGTATGTAAAGATAGAAGTTGGGATATGAAAGGTTAGAGAATGAAGATCATGGATAAAATTGAGTGATTATCACACTATAGTATCGTGAAAGCTAGCTGTGTAAAGAAAACTCTTAAGAAGATCAGAATACTACCAGTTATCTTCACCTATTGAATTGACTCTCAGTATATATCGAAAATCACTATATCGGTTACCAACTCCCCCAGCGAGTGCAAGTAACCGAAAGACGCTCTGGAACATTTACAAGTGCAAAGTCGAACTGCTTTTCACATTTGTAGACATGTGGTGTACTTACAGTAAAAGCAGTCGCCAACGTCTACCCACCATGATTATCATGGCCTGTACCACGTCTACCTGGAATAAGTAAAAAAAATATATATGTCGTAAAAAAAGATGTGTTTTAGGTACGTTACCAATTCATTCATGCAGTCGTGGATTGAATTGAAACGATAACTTTATATCCAAAATTAAATTTATTTTAATGATTATATTTTTAAGAACAAACAGTTTTGCATACATACAATTCAATAAATATAATCTAAGTATAAACAAAAAAACAATATTGCGTTGTACTCCTTTTGTTAAGGATTTTAAAAAATTAACTCTGTGTTAATTCTATGATTATTTAAATTATAATTATATTAATGAATAATAAAAATATGATTTTTATTATGTCATATATATATATATTGGTGTTTGATTATTGACCCCTTTCACAATTCTGTGTTATTGAGATTTGAGAATATCATTCTGATGCTATAAACAGTTTGTGTGTAATCTCCTGATATCAAAATTTTACATAGCACTGGTCTCTGGACGAATTTAAAAGAAGTGATAGAAATATTTTTGTTAGCTTTTTAGAATTTAATAAGGTTTACTCCACATTCAGAATATTTTATAGATTTCAGAACAGAATTATTGATATGGCATTTAGTACATTCATTGATGAAACTTAAGGAAGTACCTTTTAGCATGTATATCAGGATTCAGACAATAACTCTGAAATATATTACGGGGATCTTTATTGAAGACATACGAGATAACCAAGTAGGAATAAAATTGCCTCGTTCCTTTAAAAAAGAGACAACCGGCAACAACATTCCACATCCTTAAGTTTCGTCCATGAGTGTATTTCAAAATAGCTTGTTAACTTGTCTCAACAAGGTATAACATTTAAATAAATATAATAATTTTATTGTAAAACGACATTTGAAAATTATCCCGCATGTGTTTCTTTTAAACGAAAAATCGAAATTTATTTTAAAGGAGAAATAACGATTATTTCTAACCTTAGGGATGAAGTATGAAAGGATGAATTGTGAAGTGTAATGGTAAACGGAAAAATAAAGTGTCCAGGGATAACACATGCGGGATAATTTTTCAAATGTGTTCTACAATCATAAGCCGCATTATATTGTATTATAATAATTTTATTACTAAAATAATGATACCACATTTAAAAATTTCCGTCCAAAAATCATGGATATACATGGTCCTTCCTAGAGGTAGTCGTTATTCAGAAGTCAAAGTAGATAAAAATGATCGTATGTTTCTATTAGCATTAATAATAATTCAATAAAAAACATTAAAAAGTCAAATGGTTTGGCTAAATATTGATCAATGGATTTTCTCCAGGTCAATATAGCATAATCAACGCTGAAATAAAAACAGAAGTCTGAAACCTATCGTAATTATTTTAGAGGTTTTTACAGCATTTCTGTTATAAAAATATTGAAGGTAGAATATATCTTTTCTCAAAATATATATTTATTTATTTATTTCAACAAACAAAACGCGATATCCCGGCTAGGGATAATTAGGTCGATCTACATTTTTCAAACAGAAACAGTTATAAACATATTATACAAGAAAGTAATCAAAAATAAAAAGAGAAAATAAGATATATTAGGAACCTGAACCTTTAAGGTTAGAAGATAATCATAAATATATTTACAAAAATAGTTAAATCTATGATAATTCTCTCTGCTATTTACAAATTGATATAGATCTACAACATTATTTATTGTCTGTTGTCTAGCGGTGAGGAAGAGTGGGCATTTCAGCAGTAGGTGTCTCGAGATATATATTTACATATTAACATATCATTCAACGCCATATATATGAATTTTTTAAAGGTTCTCTTAAAACGAGTATCAGACAAAGAATTTCTGTGTAAAACGCCCTCTCCTAGAATGTAATTATTTTCAAGGAAGATATAAACAAGCCAATAAGAGCTACAAGGAAAGTTTTCCAAATACAACTCAGTTCAACAACCCTCATATAAGAATACCATGTAGACGGCGAATTAAATATAGAAATCTTGGAAATTTATCGTAATGGTTATTAACTGAATTATATAACGACATTTGAAGATTATCCCGCATGTGTTCCTTTTGAAGGAAAAATCGAAATTTATTTTAAGGAGAAATAACGATTATTTCTAACCTTAGGGATGAGGTATGAAAGGATGAATTTTGAAGAGTAATGATAACTGAAAAATAAAGTGTCGTTTCCCATCCCTTGACACTTTATTTTTCAGTTATCATTACTCTTCAAAATTCATCCTTTCATAACTCATCCCTAAGGTTAGAAATAATCGTTATTTCTCCTTAAAATAAATTTCGATTTTTCCTTCAAAAGAAACAAATACGGGATAATTTTCAAATGTCGTTCTACAATCATAAGCCGCATTATATTGTATTATAAATTAACTGAATTCTTTATTAAGGAATTTATCGTTATTTGGAATACGTATCTTAATGAGCATGCCGCTTTACAAGAATAAGGATTTCCGTTTACATTCAAAATGTGCATTATGTAATAGAGAAATATATAATATTATTTTTAAAATAGAAAAATTCATAAATTAATCTTTAATTGAAAAGGTATATATTGGATCAAATTATCATTTATTTTCTGGATTGGCTCATCCATTGATGAGCTCTACTAATCTCAAGCACACCCTAATATGATTGAGTGGAGATAAGAAAGAAGATCATTTATTTTACCATTATTTCAGTTGGCTGGACGACAACCTTTTTGAAGGTATTATAACATATTAATATGTTATAATAATGCATAATAATATATATTAATATGTTATAATACTTTGAAAAATGTTGGCGGTCAGTCAACTAAAATATAGGTCAAATCCATCGCAAAATTGGAGAGGAGTGGACTTCAGGAATTGGTTTAACAAATGCGATAAGCATCACCTTCACCATAGGTAAAATAAATGATATTTTGATCCAATATATGTCTTTTTAATCAAAATAAAGAAGGCATTTCCTGACCACGAGCACATGTGCTTTTTAGATGGCAGAGCGCCATCTAGTGGAGCAATATCAAACTAAACGTTCATTTAACTTGCTCCGTGATATTTGGCCAACCCAATTTCTTGATAAATCAAGAAAAGCCATCCACGAACGCGGATTAAGGCCAAATTTGCGTAAATACGCTTAACACATGAAAAAACAATAGAAAAAAAAAGTATTATTGATTATAAATTTATTAGAAAAAATAATAAATTATATATTACTCCTCTATTTTCTAGAGTTCTGCAGGATCTGTAGACATGAGTCTACAGGTTCTTATTGATCATTGACCCATTGTTGTATTTGATGATATCGACCTTTGGTAAACTTGACAGTTATCTGTACTAACCTCTCTCCTATATTCCGGACAGCTAAGAAATATTGCAGCTGACAATTTCAACTTTTCTTCTTCTTCTTTCTTATCTCATTTATTCAAATGTGTCCTATTTAGCGGTCTCTTTGCTTATATTATCATCTCGTGTGTATTCAATAAAGGTCACTGTAATATCTTTCAGTGTTATTATCTGAATACCGATATACATACTAGAAGGTACAACTTCCTCAAGGTTTGCCCATTAGTGTATACACACTTGGTTATCTCGTGTGTCTTCAATAAAGGTCACTGTAGTATCTTTCAGAGTTATTATCTGAATACCGATATACATGCTAGAAGGTACAATTTCCTTAAGGTTTGCCCATGAGTGTAATAGTTTCATTTAAGCTTTCCGAGTTTTCTACTATTGCCTAGGTGGCAGATATAAGGAAGTATGCTAATTAGTAGAAATGACATAACACGTCGTAAACTATTCTGTTTCGGTAAACCTAACGGGAAATAAAATGAACTTCATTCGCATATTAAAGTTTCTTGCTCACACTAGAATTAGAGCTCTAAAAAGCTATCTGATGGATTAAATTGGCAAAACCGCTAGGAGTTCACCACTGTTGAGTTAAGCCCCGCCAATATTTTCTATAATAATATTATTTGCTCACAATAAGAAATAGATGAATATGCATAATACACAATATCTACAAGATAACAAGCATTCCAAGACATATACATAAAAGCTAAAATTCCGCAGAAAATGATTAAATAATAAGAAAATCTCCTTCTGTGCAAGAAATTTCAGTTAAGGATCATTTTAAAAATAGCTGATTGACCACAATATAGGGGGGGAGGGGGGGAGGAGTCCGACCACACCAGTCCCCTCTGGAACCCTGGGAATATTCGATCAAATTCTGGTCCAAGCTGACTAACGTGGCAATGGCACCCATTTTCCAATTAAGAACAAATGGCCGCAGCTTTTCAGAAAATTGACATGGAGCCAGAGCAGCAGCTTTACACACCTAAGATAGAAGACATTACGACTGCCGTGATGGAGATGTATAGAGACATCTGAGGCTCTTCATTGGACACGACAACAACAGCGTGTCAGTATAATTGACATAGACCCAGAACAGCAGCTTTATACATCCAAGATAGAGAACATTGCGACTGCTGTGATAGAGATGTATGGAGACATCTGAGGCTCTTCATTGTATACGACAAAAACAAAAAGGAGACAGTATAATTGACATAGACCCAGAACAGCAGCTTTACACACCCAAGATAGAGAACATTGCGACTGCTGTGATAGAGATGTATGGATATACCTGAGGCTCTTCATTGGACACGACAACAACAACAACAAGGAGTCAGTATAATTGACATGGACCCAGAACAGCAGCTTTACACACCCAAGATATAGAACATTGCGACTGCTGTGATAGAGATGTATGGAGAGAGAAAATATCTTTATTTTACGGGGCTGCTAACCAAAATGAATGATTTTTGAGCCCCGATGGGCGCATAAAGTGGAATATATACAAAGCATAGTTGGAGGATGTATGGAGATATCTGAGGTTCTTCATTGGAAACGACAACAACAACCACAATATAGATCCGCTACAACAATATCCAAGATACTGCACATCCAGTAGGAATATTTAAGAAAAACATTAAAGATATTAATTGAAAAAGCCCTGTACGATTTATAAGTAAATAAAACAAAGCATCAAGGGCTGCGTTTCTTTATTAAAACAAATATATACGAGCTTTCGGGCACATACGCCCTTCTACAGGAATTAATAAAACAGTAATCCAACTAGTTTGAAATAAGATTTGTTTATAAATTTAACGTGCATATCCACGATACACGTGCATTTCAACTTGCAAGGTATCCCATCAGACATGTGATATCTTATACTGTGATTGAATTATTTTTATCTTATTTTATTTAAGTCAATTGAATTATATGCTTCTGGTAAATCAATTCTGCGATTTATACTGCTATATTGTTTGGACACTATTGCTTCAATTACACAGGTTTACAAAAAAAAACTTTTTTTTTGCACAAGAGAACCTGATGGTGTTTCTAGTGTAACTTTTCATGCTGAACTCAAAAATCTAATCAGAAATTTCCCATCACCCATGGTTTTTGCCCGACGAACTTTTTTTTAGTATTGGGATAAATACATGCATCCAACATGAAAGAGACTTACGAAAACATGAAACTGCTTTTGAAAAAGATAGAATATGAAAGATACGGTTGGAAAATATGCAGCGATTTGAAAGTCGTTGCTCTCTTGCGTGGATTACAGCTTGGATATACAAAATTTTGTTGTTTTCTGTGTGAGTGGGATAGCAGAGATAGGGAAAGGCATTACATTAAAAAAAATCTGGCCAAACCGTAAAATCTTTACTCCAGGATATATAAATATTGCAAATCTACCCCTGATCGATTCAGAAAATATTTACTTACCACCATTACATATTAAACTGGGATTAATGAAGAACTTTGTCAAGGCAATGGATCGAAATGCCAGTGGATTTGCCTACCTAAAACAAATATTTTCTAGTATAAGTGAAGCGAAGATTAAAGAAGGCATTTTCGTTGGACCTCAGATTCGAGAATTGCAGCAGGATGGAAATTTTCAAAATAGTTTGAATGAAGTTGAAGCAGAAGCATGGAATTCCTTTAGAAACGTTTGCAAAAACTTCTTAGGAAGTGTCAAGGTTGAAAATTACCGAGACATAGTTAATGATCTGTTGCTTTCCTACAAGGCACTGGGATGTAACATGTCCCTCAAGATCCATTTCCTGCATTCACATCTAGATTTCTTTCCAGACAATCTTGGCGCAGTTAGCGATGAGCATGGTGAGAGGTTTCATCAAGCTATATCAAGCATGGAGAAGCGGTACCAAGGTAAATGGAGTCCCGCTATGCTTGCCGACGACTGCTGGGCACTCAAGAGGAATCTACCACAAGCAAAGTATAGAAGAAAATCCACTGTCACTGCTTTTCAATAATAAATATGTTTCGTTCATATATGCCTAAATATTAACAATATTTCCAAATTCAAGTAGGTGTATCTCAGAAATATTGTGTAATAGAAAAAAACTAATGGTATATTTGGATTCAGGACATGTAGATAAGATGCTATTTCTTTGTGGACAAAGAAAAATATTTTTTGATAAACCAGTTACGTGACATTGTTTGCAATTTTTAGTGTATTTATCCCAATACTAAAAAAAGACCGTCACGCAAAAACCATAGGTGATGGGAAATTTCTGATTAGATTTTTGAGTTCAGCATGAAAAGTTACACTAGAAACATAATCAGGTTCTCTTGTGCAAAAATCTTGTTGACCAGTGTTATTAATCTTTGAAATTTATTATTAATATTGTTATAATGTACTTTAGGTTCATTTAAGTTCAATGTGTGTCCTGTTGAATTGGAGTGTTGTACTATTAATGATAATGGGTCATTTCTGTTTATGTTTCTTCTGTGTTCAATGATTCTATTATGCAATTTTCTTCCCGTTTCTCCTACATATTTGGCATTACAATTATTACATTCTATAGAATAAATTACCTCTTTTCTGCTTGATATATATTCGGTTTGCCTGTTTTTTGTAATCGGGTTTCTTAAGATATCTGATAAGTTGGGAGAGTTGCTATAAAAGGTTTTTATTCCATATTTATCTAGTGTTCTAGAAATGTGGATGGATTTCGGGGAATATGGGATGTAGCAATTCTGCCTGTATATTTTAGTTTTTTGTGCTGACATGTTAGATGTGATCTGTGCCTGATAGAAATGTTTTAAAATAAATGTTTTGGGATAACCAGCTGATGTCAAATTATTGATAACGGTTTGCGTTTCTTGCGTTTTGTATTGATTTAAAGAACAATGAGTATAAATTCTTTTAGTTAATGTTTTCACTGTGTTAATTTTATGACTAATGGGGCAGAATGAATAAAATTTTATATAATTGGGGGCGAATGAAGGTTTGTAGTAAACTGTTGTTTGCAATCAAACAGTTGGATTACTGTTTTATTAATTCCTGTAGAAGGGCGTATGTGCCCGAAAGCTCGTATATATTTGTTTTAATAAAGAAACGCAGCCCTTGATGCTTTGTTTTATTTACTTATTAAAGATATTCATGCAAAAAATATCCTATTTACATATTTACATAATATCTGCCAAGGTAACACGATTTCAGCTCGAAACCTTTTAGAAGTTTAGATAGATTTTAGAGATATTATGACCTCAAGGTAGTCCGAAAAAAGTATCAGGCCTTTAAATAAATCTCAAACCAACTTGTAGTATATATATATATATATATATATATATATATAGTATCCAAAATATTTCAAATTTGTAATTAATTGTTCTATTAAAAAACTGACGATGTATTAACCTCTTTACTAAATCTGTTTTGAATTCGTGACATATGCTTAACAAATATATGGATTGAAATTTGTAACAAATAAATTTAATGGCAACGTGTTTATTTTTGAAATATCCTCAAATATTATCTCTTATCTCTACAGACCCTACTGCAATGATAAAATTTATTGAATGAGAAGTCTAGGCTCATCAGAGGTGAACCCTCACAGCGGTTTCCCCAAATTAATCTCAATACCGCTTTAATATTGTGCTGATCATCATTGATAAGCCAAGCCCTCTCTCTCTCTCTCTCATTCAATAACATTTATCATTTCAGTAAGGTCTGTAGAGATAAGAGATACTATATGGTATTTCAAAAGAAACACATTGCCAGTACATTTATTTGTTACTATTTTATCGATAGATGGTGATTGAATTTATAAATTTAAATATATGCATTGTTCATATACACGTTCATAACAAGCTGTCCTTCAACCCTAGCTCGCATCAACGTTCTAGCCTCTAGTAACGTGGACCAAGCAAACACACTTACACCAGATGATTAGCCAACATGGAAAAAAAAGAAAGATAAACATACGATCGCTCAGTCAACAAGTGCCCTAAACACACACTCCAGACAAAACAGATCTCTCACAAAACATTCACCCTACTACAAGGCTTTTTAGCCAATATGCTTTCGGCATATGTATACTCGTACCATTTCTCATTGGTAAGATGGCATAACAAATAATCAAGTCCTCGATCGGATGGGTACACAACGCCAGCTGTTAAATTTCATTAAACAATGGAAACTGACGTTTGCTGGACATGTGATGCGTGGATCAGCAGGAGAGACATTGTTGACAGTGTTGGAGGGAAATCTCCAGGGGAGGAGATCGAGGGGAAGGAGACCAGTAGAGGAAGGCATTGAAGGAGTAGGATATGGAGAGACCATGTGGCCCACCCTCAGTAGAGGAAGGCATTGAAGGAGTAGGATATGGAGAGACCATGTGGCCCACCCTCAGTAGAGGAAGGCATTGAAGGAGGGAGATATGGAGAGACCATGTGGCCTACCCTCAGTAGAGGAAGGCATTTAAGGAGGGAGATATGGAGAGACCATGTGGCCTACCCTTAGTAGAGGAAGGCATTTAAGGAGGGAGATATGGAGAGACCATGTGGCCTACCCTCAGTAGAGGAAAGCATTGAAGGAGGGATATATATGGAGAGACCATGTGTCCCACCCTCAGTAGAGGGAAGCATTGTAGGAGAAGGATATGGAGAGATCATGTGGCCTACCCTCAGTAGAGGAAGGCATTGAAGGAGGGAGATATGGAGAGACCATGTGGCCCACCCTCAGTAGAGGAAGGCATTGAAGGAGGGAGATATGGAGAGACCATGTGGCCCATCCTCAGCAGAGGAAGACATTGAAGGAGGGAGATATGGAGAGACCATGAGGCCCACCCTCAGTAGAGGAAGACATTGAAGGAGGGAGATATGGAGAGACCATGTGGCCTACCCTCAGTAGAGGAAGGCATTGAAGGAGGGAGATATGGAGAGACCATGTGGCCCACCCTCAGTAGAGGAAGGCACTGAAGGAGGGAGATATGGAGAGACCATGTGGCCTACCCTCAGTAGAGGAAGGCATTGAAGGAGGGAGATATGGAGAGACCATGTGGCCCACCCTCAGTAGAGGAAGGCATTGAAGGAGGGAGATATGGAGAGACCATGTGGCCCACCCTCAGCAGAGGAAGACATTGAAGGAGGGAGATATGGAGAGACCATGAGGCCCACCCTCAGTAGAGGAAGACATTGAAGGAGGGAGATATGGAGAGACCATGTGGCCTACCCTCAGTAGAGGAAGGCATTGAAGGAGGGAGATATGGAGAGACCATGTGGCCCACCCTCAGTAGAGGAAGGCATTGAAGGAGGGAGATATGGAGAGACCATGTGACCCACCCTAAGTAGAGGAAGGCATTGAAAGAAGGTAGGAAATATGGCAATCCTTAGACACTCATACACAATAAAATCCTAAATAATTGCAATTAGATATTCAAGGAATGAAAGGAAGAAAAAATTGCAAAGAGTTTCTTTATTCTAAATGTTGGCGAGCTTTCAGGCGTTAGCCTACCTTCAGGCCGATTTCGCAAAAAAATATATATATATATACAAATAACACAAAATCTAAACTATATATAAGGTGTAGAACTAATCCTACCGCGGAAGTAAATTAAACAAATTGTAATAAAATATATTGTATACAACGATACATGCAAATATGCCGAAAACTTTAAATTAAAAAAATTCTAAAAATTAAAAATAAATTCTAAAACTATGAATTTTGAGATACGCTAAAATTGCATAAAAAGGACTAAAATAAGTCTTGGCAATTACAATAAGGCAAAAAATAAACAAACCGACTATGTATTTATACAACTAACATAATTCTATTCCAACTCTCCGGGTGAGAAACCATGAATTTAGCTATGGGATATATGTAGGTACTGCTGCGGTATATCGATCCTTCTATTAATGCTCTTTTTATCGTTCGAAATCAAGGATTCAAGAATAAGTCTATTATATTTAGAGAATATATTCCGTAAGTAACACTTGACATCTTGTAAGTTAAAATGATGGCCAGTAGAATCCTCATGCTGATACAGACAATAACTCTGAATAATATTTGATACAGAGTGATCTTTATTGAAGACACACGAGATAGGTGGGAACAAAATTACCTCTATCTCCTTAAAAAAAATAGACGACCGGCGATATCAAATACTTTCCACTTAGTTAAGTTTTGTCTATGAGTGTATATCGATACTCTTTATAATAAACTAAACTTTATTATATTTATATTGTTGCACCAAGTTGCAGATTTGCAGGGTCGTCAACCTTGGTTTCCTCCTTCTTGGTGTTATACACCGAGCGGGTTTCCATACTCAAAGCAAATAAAGAAAAGTAAATAAAAGTAAATTACCTTTTAAAGTTATTGTGTTTATTTATTCGTTGTCTTCCTCGTAGGCCGTGATCCGCAGTCTTGGTCTAGGTCCTCTCTCTCTCTCTCTCCAATAACCAATCAATATATATGTACAATAAAATATTACAAAAGTAATGAAACTATAAAAAGGAATGATGATAATCTAAATAATCTGTTTTAAATAAATATTAAATATCATAGAATATTTTTAATAAATGTAGGACGCATTAAAATTGATGCAACAATACTTAAAGATAGAGTTGACACTTGGAAAAAGTCCATCCCTATGACATAGCAGTAGTTGGAAACACACCCTCAGGTTGTATAATTGATTGTTAAAACAGAAGGTGAATACCAAGGGATAATCAATTCCAATATGACCCAGACATTCCTATCATTGCATATTTAATTGAGCTCTGCCTCAGCGATCCTCAACTCTCTTCTCTCCGATACCGGTGCAATCTGAAGTTAAGTAAATTATAACAGATAAATGACAAAAATGAGGAAAGGATGATATATAATATGCAAAAAATGTACCTCTCCCATTAAATAAATGCATTAAATTCTATTTTGAATTAAATGCATTTATGAGAATTTGAAACTATTATAGACGTGTATGGTTCTTTTGAAAATTAAACAATCTACTGCTTTTACTGCAATGGAAACTTAATGACAGGGCCTGAATCATCAGTGGTGAACCTTCCAAGCGGTTTCGCTTGTTTAATCTACCATAAAAAAAGGGACAAATAAATATTGAGCGCTATGATATCAATTTTGAAGTTATTTCTTTTAAGGTGTGTATTAATGCATTTACAGATTTATGGCAAGTTTCCAGTATTATGAAAGATTCAGTGTTTGAATTCGAAATTGGTGACAATTGCCTTGTTGTTGACATAAGACACTCGCGATTCTTTCCTTTGAGAAACAGGTATTGGCTAAAACATTTCTCTATTTGAAGAAGGTATGAATTAAATAATATTTTTATATCAATTATTAATACAATCATGAACAAAACTTGAAGAAGTAGAGAATCTTAAATATCGCCGGTCGTCTTCTTTTTAAAGGAAAGAGAGGCAATTTTGTTCACACTTGGTTATCTCGTTTGTCTTTAATAAAGATCACTGTGTATCAAATATCTTTCAGAGTTATTGTCTGAATCCAGATATACATACTAAAAGGTACAACTTTCTTATGTTCGGTTCATGAGTGTATTTATGATTTTTACTTGTCGTTTCTGCGACTCTTTGCTCAACTTTTGTAGAGGTTTATGCAAATTGTTTAAGACTTCTGAATGATACTTATGTTCGAAGTGACTGCTATGCGATAAAATTTCATATACACATCTTTAATTGAAGCAAGTTAAATTCGAACAGACCACAACACACATTTAAAAATACTTATTAAATCTAAAATCGAAACTTAGAGGTTTAGTATATGAATGTGCCATATCCTGCATTGAGAAATTCCGATTCATTTGTTCCTAAACATGCACTAAGTTCACCCAAACCTGAGTTTAATAATATCAACAAGCAACCCAGGGTTAAGTTTCTTGTACCATATTCATTCTCTAGCTTTCTGGCTAACATGCCTTTCAACAGGAGCATCTAGAAATATAACTTCAAGCTAACTATACACGCCGAAATTTGAAAAAATCTAAATATATGCTAAAATTTATTCTACTTATTTCAAAAATCGTATATGTAATTCTATTACAGTGAAATATGCTTATTTACAGTTTTTTCTAACGCAAATTTATGATAAGAAGTTTTTAACTATATATAAAATCATCAGGCAAAGGCTATACTCTTACAATACCTTCATCTCTGGTGCATTGTAAGTGGAAAAGTTGAATAGATTTCTACATATGTAATAGAGTGGTGCACTTACAATAGTAAAAGCAATCGCTTTATATTCACCATGTTTATCATCACTTGTAGCACGTGTGTTTTGGATAAATAGAAAAAAATTATAACTAAAACGTATTTCAATATGATTGTGAGTGTTTTCCACGTATAGAAAACGTTGTGTGTGTATACTGACTATATAACTAAGCAACATCGACATTGGTGAAAAGCAGGGCATGGCAAAGTACTCACCAGGTCTCCTGGCTCCAGACATCGTGTCATCGCCATGGTTACCTCGAGCTGCGAGCGGTGGCAGTCTGCGTTGGGATGTGCTAGCCCGTCGACTCGCCGCCACCTGGCGACAAGCAACTCAACTACACTTATGCAAATCAAACAGAGACCACTACACAGCGTTGCCGCTCTATGTGTAGTGTTTACTTTCTCGATATGCTTTTGGTTGATGGTTTAAATGTTTATCCCTTTCAATCGTTTAAATTGATGCATGGATGGATAGGCATATATAATTTCAAACTAATTTAAATTTACAATTTTATTATCTCTCCTCATAATGAAATATTTGGATTTGAGAGTTTATTGAAAGTAATATATCTAATCTCTTAGATTATTCAAAATATACCTTATATGTGAATTGTATAACACACACACAACATAAAATAATTATAAAATTATATGGTTCAATTTTGCCAGATGATTTCATGTGGAATAAAATGTACTTCAATCTTCAAAGTTGTCCTTTTTCAAATGTGATTTTTCAAAAAGAGAAAAATTCTCATTAAAACGCATAGGATTATTATGAATATGAAAATATCCATAATCACTATATTTTGATTATCGGATTCAATGTTTTCTTTTGGTGGTTTATTTTGTATTAAATAAATAATTTAATTTTCTAATATGGAACGCTTTGCCATTTTGCATACTCTTCCTTTGCAGGGTCCATTAAAAATATGAATAAAAGATTTGTTTTCCTAGGATAAATAAAGCATCAATTTTTAATATTGAAAAAGTCTCAGAAAAAACGTAGAATTTTGCTTCGACCTAAATATGTTTTTCTAAGGCATGGATACATTTTTTTCAAAATTGTTTTTAAAATGGAGAAAACTTTGATTTTTCTTCAAGATGATGTCTGGTGATTACTTCTATTGTAACTTAGTTTTTATATCAATGGAGATTTTTTTAAATTCTATTCCTCGGAGCAGTTTGTATTTTGACAGATTGTGTGATGTGGTAAGGTAACATAAATAAGACCTATCTAAAAAAGATCATTTTCATTTATAATATTATATTATGAGAGATGCATTAGCGCGCTATATATTATCAAAATTCGAAACTACGAGGGCCATCCAATAAATAAGTTTCCCTATTTTTTAACAAATAAACGACATTATTTACAATTATGCAGTTATTTTATTTTCATTATACAACTCATAGACTACTTCTCTAAATAATCACCATTTCTGTCCAAACATTTTTGGTACCGTTGTAGCAATTTTTAGATACCACTGTTGTACCAAGCCGTGTCCTGTCTTCGTAGCCAGTGGTTCGCCTCCGCCTGCACTTCGTCATCATTCGCAAGGTGTTTGCCTCCAAGGTGCCACTTGAGTGCTGGATAAAGATGGAAGTCGCTTGGGGCAAGTTCCGGAGAATAAGGTGGATGTGTGAAAATTTCCCATTTGAAGTTTTCCATAGCCATAACTTTGCCTGCAGAGATTGTAACCTTCGACTTTTTTGGTGCACTTTCCTCAGGCTTCTTCCACACCATGCTTTGACGTTTTGTTTCTGGAGTTGAATGATGCACCCAGCTTTCATCTCCAGTGACAATACGGGAAAACAGTTGATCTCCATCTCGTTGATGCATTTCCAGGAAAGCTCGGGCTGCCTCTATCCGTTGTTGCTTGTGATTTTCCAAGAGCAAACGCGGGACCCATCTTGTGCATACTTTGAGAAAATTCAAAACATCTGACATGATTGTTCCAATCGAAGAGCGTCTAATTTCGATTCCAGGAGGCAGTCGAATCATTATTTCGTCAATGGTGACTCGGCGATCTGCTTCCACCACATTCCGAACAGCAGCAACGGTTGCATTGTCCGTAGCAGTAACGGGGCTGCCGCTTCGCTCGTCATCATGCACGTTTTGCCGTCCTTCTAAGAACCATGAACGCCATCGGCGAACCATTTGGATGCTTATACATTCTTCACCATACACTGACACTGAATTGCGATGAATATTGACCGCAGTTTAATTTTTCGCCGTGAAAAAACGAATTACAGAACGGAGTTCGCAAGTGGACACGTTCACCAGTGGTAGCTCCATGGAAACTGAAGCGCTACGGACTTGCGCGTACGAGTAGCGTGATTTTGAAGGTCACCAGCTTCCAACGCATCCTAGTGACCATTTCTTCTATACTAACTAATTTTTACAACGTTTCGTTCGCAGAAAAAAAATAGGGAAACTTATTTATTGGATGGCCCTCGTATTATAGACGCGTATGATTCTTTTTAAAAATAAACAATTTATACAGCCCTTACTGCAATGGAAAAATATATGGGAGGGCCTGGCTCATCAGTGGTGAACCCTCTTATTGCTGATTTCTCTTAGCATATTATATATTTATAATTGTATTCAATTCTACTGTCCTCAAAGCTTATGTCCATAGTTAATCTAAAATAATCATTCCAAGAGTCTAGCAACAGTATCACTATGAAAGGAAGTTCTAAAATACAATATAACAGCTGCATGATAGATTAAACTGGCGAAACCGCTGGGAGGATTCACCACTCATGAGCCAAGGCCCTCTCATTTATTTTTCCATTGCAGTAAGGGCAGTAGAAATTGTTTATTTTTAAAAAAGAATCATACGCGTCTATAAAAGTTTCGAATTTATAATATTGCAAAGCTAATAATGATGTATTTAGTTTTTAAAACAGTTACAAGTTTTTCTCTAAAAAAGTATAATTTTTAAAGGTCTATAATACAATACAATATAATGCGGCTTGTGATTGTAAAACGACATTTGAAAACTATCCCGCATGTTTCTTTTGGGAATTCCCATCCCTGGACACTTTTATTTTTCCGTTTATCATCACTGTTCACAATTCACTCTTTCATACCTCATCCTAAGGGTTAGAAATAATCGTTATTTCTCCTTGAAATAAATTTTGATTTTTCGTTGAAAGGAAACATGTGGGATAGTTTTCAAATGTCGTTTTATAAATGGTTTATTTACATATTATTATTTACAATATCACATACACAATAATAATAAATATATAATTAGATTTATTTAGAATTGTAATCTTGACTCCTGGTCAGTGTTGTGATTGTGGCCCTCGCAAAGGTCAAAGTTCTGCAGCTCTCCAGCAGTCTTTCTATGATCTCTCCTGGTGGCTCTTTGGTGGTCTGGCCTTGATCTATTTTAGTCTGTCAGGTCTCCTGTCATCTTCTCTAGATCGTTCTCCTGGATCTCTTCTATGGTCGTCGTATCTCTGTGCTTCATCTTCTTCTTCTTTCTTATCTCCACTCAATCATCATATTAGGGTATCAAGCTTGTAGAACTTGTTGATGGTGTTTGCTGGGGATAGGAAGAGCTCATCAATATATGAGTCAATACAGTCAATAATGTTATGATGCATAACCACACATCTGTTGTAAAATTTCGAAACTATTATAGACATGTATGATTCTTTTTGAAATAAGTAGAAATTGTTTTATTTTAAAAGAAACATACGCGTATATTAAGTTTCGAAATTTCATAACGGATGGCGCGCTGATTCATCATAACATTATTGACTGTATTGACTCATCTATTAATGAGCTATACACATCTCCAGCAGACACCATCAAAAGTCTTAAGCTCTATAAGCTTGATACCCAAATATGATTGAGTAGAGATAAGAAAGAAGAAGAAAATGAAGCACAGAGCTACGACGACTATCACAGTCAATAATGTGTTTTGGGGTTGCAGGTTAAGAATTGCACTCAGTACATAGCGGGAAAACCTTCCTGTGCTTCATGATTATCAACGGTGAACCAGGCGGGATTTAGAGGAGAAAATTCATGTCTAGATCAAATATTTATAATGAATATTTGATTCTGATGACACTGAGCCTAAAAAGAAGAAAACTCTATGCATTCTTCGTGAACTTGAAAAATAAGCCTTAGACACAGTGCCACATTCTCTATAATGGAAAAAATATTTTTTTTGCTTATCCCTAATACACGTAGTACAGGACATGATAATCATGGTGGGTAGAGGTTGACGACTACTTTTACTGTAAGTACACCACATGTCTACACATATGAGAAGCAGTTCGACTTTGCACTTACAAATGTGCCAAAGCCCCGTTTGGTTACTTACACTCGCTGGTGGGATTGGACCTTAGACATGGAGAAAATTGGTATAGATAGGTATCAACCACCGTTTTGTCAACCTGCTTAAAGCTTATTATGTAAATATGAAAAGGGTGGTACGCGGTGAAATAACTCTTTCACTGATTCAAAAGAAATAGGTTCGGGAGTTCTACATGGAGAGCCGTTGTTACCGTGTCACATTTATTCTTTCTATAAATGATTTAATTGGTATCTCCAATGAGTTCCACGGTAGTAAAGAGGAAATAATAGCAATGACACCAAAATGACAATTTTAAACTCTCTCTCTCTCTCTGCCAGTCATCACATCGACCTGCCCACCCTGTGGGAAAGAACTCTCGCAGTCCATCGGTGGCGGAGTCTTTCCCGTGTATATGTATATTTGTCAATTATTTATATATTTATATATATTTATTCATATATTTATATTTATATAATCTTATTTATTCATATATTTATATTTATAGAATCTTATTTATTCATATTTATATTTATTCTGTATTTAACATTATATAATCTTATATGGACATTGTAATAAATCAGTTTCAATCTTAATCTCTCTCTCTCGCGATATATTTATTTTATATTTGAACTTATACAACCTTAAATTAACATTGAAATAAAGTAGTTTCAATCTTTATCTTTCTCACAGTTCATCGGTGGCGGAGTAAACCCGCGTTGGGCGCCACCGATGTAGACCTTGTCTATAATACATATATGTATGAAAATTCGAAACTATTATAGACTATCGATCTTTTTTGGCTTTATGTTGGTACTCATGTCTCTCACTTATGCCGACAAGCTCGGCCATTTTGAATGTTCACTTAATTGTTGACAGCTGCTTTGCTTGCAGGTGTTTTGGATCGTCTTCGATTTTTACCTATTAAAAAAATGGATCAAAGAACCTGTATCAAATTTGGTGTGAAAAACGAAATTATGTGCGCGGTTGCATTCCGAATGTTGACTGTGGCATACGGAGAAGCTACCTTGGACCGAAGCAACGTTTATCGGTGGTACAAAATGTTCTCAGAAGGCCGAGAAGATGTGAACGACGAAGAGCGTGCCGGACGCCCGAGCACTTCAACAACAGACGAAAAAATTTATGAAGTGGAGAAAATGATATTGGCCAATCGTCGAAACACCGTTAGAGAAGTTGCTGAGGACATAAACATATTGATTGGCTCGTACCATTCGATTTTTATCAATGATTTGGGCATGAGACGGGTCGCCGCGAAATTCGTACCAAAATTGCTCAATTGCGACCAAAAACAGCATCGCATGAACATTGCTAATGAGATGTTGGACTCTGTCCGCAACGACCCAAATTTTCTCCAGAGGGTCATAACTAGTGACGAAGCGTGGGTTTATGGTTATGACGTGGAAACCAAAGCTCAATCATCTCATTGGAAGCTGCCGCACGAACCAAGACCGAAAATAGCGCGCCAAGTTCGGTCGAATGTGAAAGTTTTGCTGACAGTCTTCTTCGATTGCAGGGGCGTGGTGCATCATGAGTTCTTGCCACAGGGTAGAACGGTCAATAAGGAATATTACCTGCAATTTATGCGCAATTTGCGCGAAGCAATCCGCCAGAACGCCCGGATTTGTGGAAGAACAAAAAATGGCTTTTGCACCACGATAACTCCCCTGCTCACACATCGTTGCTTGTGCGCGACTTTTTGGCCAAAAACAACACACTAATGATGCTGCAGCCACCGTATTTCCCAGATCTGACCCCCTGTGACTTTCTCTTGTTCCCTAAACTGAAGAGGCCCATGAAAGGACGACGTTACGCTACGCTTGACGAGATAAAGACGGCATCGAAGGAGGAGCTGAAAAAGATTTTTTTTTTAAATGATTTTTTGAAGTGCTTCGAAGATTGGAAAAACCGTTGGCACAAGTGTATAATATATCATGGGGATTACTTTGAAGGGGACAAAATAGGTATTCATGAATAAATAAATAATTTTTGAAAAACACAAAAGTCGCGTTACTTTATGAACACACCTCGTATATATATATTCTTATTCAATCTTATTTATTTATATTTTATTCATTTATATTATATTTAACCTAGTATACCAGGTCTATTAGTATGAAACGCGAAAATTTTCAGTGAATTCAAAAGTTCACCAATTCTATACAACAAAAGATTTTTATTCAAAGTAATTGCCCTGATTAGCTATACATTCGGACCACCTTTCAGGCAATTTTCGAATTCCTTGCCTGATAATTTTCATTCCTTTTGAGTCGAACCAGTCAACAAGTCATTTTCGGAGTATGTCTGAGTTCGAAAATTCCTGTTTTTTTAGGGCGTGTCCTAAAGATGTGAAAAGGTGGTAGTCCGACGGCGCTAAGTCTGGTGAGTACGGCGGGTTGGGTAAGAGTTCCCAGCCCAAGTCTTTTATGGTGTTTTTGACCACTGTAGCGTTGTGGGCTGGAGCGTTGTGATGCTGCAGTATCAGCTTGTTGTGCTTTTCACGCAATTCAGGACTTTTTTCATTCAATGCCTCTCTCAAACTGTGCATTTGTTGTTCGTAGCGACTAGTATTGACCGTTTCGCCAGGTTTCAGGAGCTTGAAATATACTACGCCGGTCTGGTCCCACCATACGCAAAGCATTGCCTTTTTTCCTAAGCGATTGGGCCTAGGCTTCCGTTTTGGAAATTGGCCGAGCAGGCCCCACGACTTTTGGCGCATAGGATTGCTGAAGTGGATCGATTTCTCATCAGAAGTTACGATTCGGTGCAAAAATGACTTCTTTTCATGCCTGGCGAGCAGCCCTTCGCTGGTTACCAGACACCGTTCTTGCTGTCTTTCGCTCAACTCGTGGGGGACCTATCTGGAAAGCCTTTGGGTCATTCTGAGGCTGTTTAAACGTAGGGAAACAGAACCTTGAGACACCTGGAGCTGTTTCGCGAGTTTCTCCTGCGTTTGGGTACTGTCGTCATCCAACTAAGCTTGCAGTTCAGCGTCCTCGAACTTTTGGTGCGGTTTTCCACGTGGTTCATTATCAAGTTCGAAATCGTCACTTTGGAATTTTTTAAACCACCTGTAACACTGTGATTTGCTCAGAGCGTGGTCGCCGTGAACTTCCTCGAGCATTCGGTGGGCTTCAGTGGCACTTTTCTTCCAGTTGAAGGTGAACAACAAAACTTCCCGCAAATGGGCACTTTTTGGCTCGGAAATCACCATTTTCCACGGGCTCCATAAATTTTCAACGCTTTGAATTTTTCTAAAACTCCACACATGCTGATGCCACGTGAGTCAAAAAACAAAATGCCTTCAACAGCGCCACCGTCGGCACAAATAAAGTTGCACAGCGCCCTCTGGCAGCCATTTTCGCGTTTCATACTAATAGACCTGGTATATCATCAATTTGTTATCATGATAATCCTGTTGAAGGACTGACAAGTACGAAAGCTAGATAATAAAATTTGAACAAGAAACTTGGCCCTGGAGACTTTTTTTTATTTATTTTATAATATTATATAATCTTACATGAACGATGAAATAAGAAGTTTCAATCTCAATCTCTCTTTAGTATATCTTCAATATTGAGTTCAGATTCATAAAAGAAAAAAAAAATACATTGGTAAAATAATCAAGAAATTTCACCCTAGCACAGACATCATTTGGGGGATTGTCAGCAAGGCCAACAGAACACGGAAGAAGAAACAATGTCAACGCCACGTGTTGTTTTCATTAGGAAAATGTCACGCAATGAGCGACACATGTCAAACACGACAAAGACTGTCGCTTGTCGCTTTAATAGAATACAAAATACATGTCACCTATTAATTCGCATTGTATATACATTGTTGCAACCAGGAGTTTTATAGGCGTTCTTTATCTCATTATCAAAAATCTAGGTTTTGACTTTATTCAATGTCTGATTATTTATGCCAAAAATGAATTAAAGAAGTTTTAAGCGCTATTAAAGTTGGCATTGAGTAACAAGTTTTGGTTAATATTTATTATTATATTTTCATATATCCTTTCAATTCAGACTTTCTTTTCTGTCTGAGAGAACCAACCTTTCTGTTTTAATTTTGATTCTAGTTTTGTTTATTAAATTGTATATAGGTTGCTAAAATGTATTTACGCGCAAGTATCCCAAGCTGGGATACCGCGTATGATATGTCAAATATATAAAAATATATCAATATAAATAATATATTTTTCTATGTCCAAATAGTTGTTTACTCCTATTATTTCATGCATAATTAATTAATTTAAGCTTTTATAATTTTAATCTCTCCCTTTAGGCCATGTGGTCTAAGAACACTTCATTTTTAAAAGTGAAGAAATGAAAACTTTTATCGATTCCTTTCGAGGAAGACAATGATGTACGATTCAAAACAACCAACTACCAAGTTTTATGCAACGTGAACGCATACGAAAAAGAAACATCCAGGCAAAAATACAGGAGTCAATATCCCATCATTGGTATCTAAACCAAA
This sequence comes from Cordylochernes scorpioides, assembly GCA_030710605.1. Classification (NCBI taxonomy): domain Eukaryota; kingdom Metazoa; phylum Arthropoda; class Arachnida; order Pseudoscorpiones; family Chernetidae; genus Cordylochernes; species Cordylochernes scorpioides. Next base: position 51,853,151 of record CP092877.1, read on the forward strand.
GGTCTGGAGCTATTCAAGAATGTGGGATGAACCGACA
>CP092877.1:51853287-51880969 GCA_030710605.1 Cordylochernes scorpioides
AGCAGAAAACTGTATTTCCAGGCTCAAAACTGGTCATACACTGTACACGCTTGTTCGGCGGTACATATGCTAAAATTGGACACTCCTCTTCCAGGATGGTATAAAGACCTTCCAAAATTTACCATCTGCAGGACCAAACAGGCCTCACCAGACACCTCTTGGAATGACTATGGGAGCCTCAAGACAGGACCGGTATTCCAACCCTACCAAGATTGTAAATTCGATCAATGAACGTAGTCTTCATGATCTTGTATAATTATACAATGGGATAATAATAAAAAAAAGCAATGTGAAGTAGCCTACTGAAGAGAGAGATTATATGGAAGATAGAGGTCGCGTCTTTCTCTATGGATATCATTTATATATCTCGAGGAAAAAAGGGACATTTCAACTAGAGAGAAAAGTTTTTAATTTTAATCGAGGTTCCAAAAAATATATTCTTGTTTTCAGGAAAAAATGAAAACTACACGGGACAAAGCTTTTTGTTGAATAAAGTTTACTGAGAAACCCAATTACCAAAAATATAACACCCAATCCCCTATCTAAGTCAAATGCAATAAATTCTGTCAAATGTAACCAATGCAATGCCACATATGTAGGAGAAACCAGTAGGACAATAGAGACCCGGTTAACAGAACATGAGAGAAACATAAGATACAAAGACATTTGATCCTTGATATATCAACACACTGGACACACATTTAATCTCAAACAAGCAATAGCCCATTATCACAAAATAGGAAGCAAGCAACAACGATTATTCCTGGAAGCACTAGTATCATCAAAAATAAATAGCATTAATAGAAATATAGACCTCCCAACCCAATATGGCAATATCCCTGGCAAATTATCTATAAATTAATATATATTTCATCCCAGTATAATATCTAATATTTTAGCTGTAAACAGTTTGATGCACGCCCACGAGAGCACATGCCAATAACACATTTTCAATTATTTCTGTACAAAGTTTATTTTGATATTGTACATAGAAGTATATGCCCGTTGAAGAGCAGAAATTTTGCTCGAAAACTTGCGAAAATCAAAATTAAAAGAAACCCTTTACCTAATATTATTTATACTAATTTTTTCGAAAAAGGTTTACGGAGGATATGGTATTCTTGACTCAAAATAGGTATCTCTCTGTTTTTATTCAAGCAACTGATGAGGGCCATAGCTCGAAACCATGATATAGAGGTTGATAGCTTTTGTCTGAAATTTCTAAAAGAGATGTTGTGGTATCACCACCATAGCATTCTATACTGTGTTGTTATGAACCATAATGCATTTTAAAATGTATTTTGAATGGAAGAGTTGCCTCTTTTGGTAAAGTGTTTATATGTACTTGGGGTTCTTTCTTTTTTTATCTCGAACAGAAAGGTGCTAAATGACGAGATAAAACGAACATTTCCTGCCGAAATCATCGTTTCCCTATAGAAGATAAAATATAAATGTTCCAGCTAACAAGTCTAAGCACGGATATGAAAATTTTGATATTATAAAAAATAAGAACAAGTAAATTGAGCCTACCACGTCGTGGGCTACGAATTGGCGACCATTTTCGAAGGTTACCAAACGAAAAAAAGGCTTTAAAAAATAAATTTCAGGATTCCTAAAGCCAGCCAAGCAAATACCGTAAGAGATCGCAGTACAAATATCATTCCTTTCTAACAACCTAGGAAAGCTACAAAGGACTCCATGCCGCAGGGGAAATCAGAAGTTAATAGCAGATCCTCAAAAGTTGAAGTCAACAGCAGATACGTTCGACTAATTTGTTACATAGAATGCTACTCGAAAATCCGTCCCATGCACTATTTCAAGGTTCTGAAAGGAAGGGGGATAAAAACTGTTTTCCAATTTTATGAAGATATTTTTCCAGGATTTGAAATGATTTGGAAAACGTCGAAAGGCATAATGACTAGCTTAAGATCCTTCATCAGGAACTCATTTTCGTTAATTTTTAATTATTCCAGAATTGGCCAAATTATGCTTCTGTATTGGAGACTTGAGGAGAAGGTAATGGGAACCTTCCCATTTCTGTCAAGAATAGAGATATCATAGTAGAGTTAAGGGCCTATTGTAGAGTGGGCTTAGTGGTATATTAAGCATATTCTACGATGGCAGATACTCATTGACTACTGATAACATGGAGGACTTCATTTTCCTATACGAATTCACAATAGCTCCCTGGTACACTGGACATCAAGGGTGAGACGACGCCAGGTGACATCACACACGCTGTCAAGTTTTGCCTTCACGAGTTGCATATACGTACCACAGAAAACGACATAGGTGACTATCTGCCCCAGGAGGCACAGAAATCCTAGCAGAATATCTCCAAGAAAGTCTCACCTATGTCTTTTCCATCCATTTAGTGAAGCTCTATTTGAAACCTGTCAAAATTTATCAGTAGCGTTTCACTCTGTCAGTATCTCAATCCAAGGACTTTTAATTCCTGCACTGTCTCCACTCGCCAGACCAGAAGTTTCCAACACCAGTAACAGACCGAACAAGCCTTTTCAAAGAGAGATCCGCGGCCCAAGGTTCGCAAGAGACTTAGAAGGAGGATTCCTTCCAGAATTCTTCAGGCGAAAAATCAATATCTAACCAACAGCTGGATCTCACCCTTGAGCCTTATAAGCATTTATTTGTAATCGATTTCTAGTTAAACCTGGGATGACTTGAAGTATATGCAGCTGTATATAATTTGCCTTGAAGACTGGTGAAACAGCCTATTGTGTATTGAAAACATTTTTGTGATTGACTTGTTGTTTATTTATTTATCATCATCATACGTGTATATAAGCGAGACTTAAAAAAAGAACTATCATCTTGTGTCACCTGCTTGCCTCTCCTACATCGAGGACATAATACAGCCATTCCATCGAATCTTGCTTGAGGGCCATCTGTGGAATGACATTTTATCACTGTCCATAGGAGCTGTTTTCAGCAAAAGACGAGGGAATTGGGACTCCAAGAATTTACACTCATGGACAAACCTAATCAAATATTATCTTTTAGCATGTATATCGGTATTCTGACAATAACTCTGAATGATATTTGATACACAGTGACCTTTATTGAAGACACACGAGATAACCAAGTGTGAATAAAATTCACTCTGTCTCCTTAAAAAAACAGACACCAGCGACATAAAAGACTTTACACTTTCTCAAGTTTTGTTCATGAGCATAAAATAATTCATATTTATTCAGAGATAGTTAAAGCAATTATAAATATCATAATCACTATGACTAATAGAAAATAATACAGATGAACCTTCTACGAGAGACTATAGCACAAAAACATGGATACTCTTGGTCTCTCCTGGAGGTGGTCTCTCATTGAAGGTTGGATTATTTGAGTTAAGCTAACTTCGACTTAGTAGAGTAGTCACTCAGAGAAGTAGCGTATAACCAGATGGTTCTCTCGTGGAAGGTTTTAATCTGTTTGAAAATATGGAATCAATCTTATAAATCTAATGTAAACATAATTATCAACAGTTAACAAAACTTTTACAAATTAGAACTTATTCATATTTAGATTATATATCCATATAATGGCGTGCAGTAATATACTTTATCGAATATATTCAAGATGTAGTATATGGAAAGATAAATAATATTATAATATACATAATTATATATAAATTCTCAAGAAGCCTCTGGGACCAAAAATATTTTTGGTTGCAGTGGTACAGCCTACTCCACGCTGACGAACGCCAACAGCGCGAAACGCGTTCGTGGATGGCTTTTCTTGATTTATCAAGAAATTGGGTTGGCCATATATCAGGGAACAGGTTAAATCAATGTTTAGTTGATATCTGTTCCACTAGATGGCGCTCTGACTTCTGTAAAGCACATGTGCTCCTGGTCAGGATATGCCATTTTTATTTTTAATATATATATATATATGTTATAGATTAGAATTTTTTTGTGTGTTTGATTGTTGAAAAGAGGTGCAGTCGTGGAAAAATAAAAATAATTATTTACCTTTCAAGCAGATTTTTATTTTGAATCTCTTGAAGTAAAAATATACATAAATTATTTATATCACAGGAATATAGAATTTATATAATGAATTCTATAATCGTGGATAAAAGATAGGTAGGGTTAAATATACATATTTACAACAATAACAACTAAAAGTGATATTTTTTTGAATATATGGTCAAAAATGTATAACAGTCAATGAATGAAAAATAAAATATATGTTTTTAAAATAAAATAAAATATTTGCATTTTTAGATTATATAATATATATATATTAGATAATAAAAGGCATATATTGGATTTACTAAAATATTTATTTTGCCAATATTTCGGCTGGCTGAACGCCAACCTTTATCGAGGCATTACATTTTTGTACACACAAACTCAGCGCCGCATAGTGTTATAATATCACAGTTGAAATCAATTAAAATACAGAGTAGGTGGGAGAAATTTGTGAATGAAAAAATTATTATAAAAATTGCAATCAAATATGTAAAATATATTAAAATATTAAAGGAAAATTATTTAAAGGAAATTATTTAAACTTCAATTCTTTTGGCCCAGTTCATCATAAAATCGCTGTGGTTAAATCTCTCTCCAAAAGATTAGAAACACATTGTTCTTCAAAATTTAATGATATAGTGGAGAGAAATAGAATCTTCAGAGAATTAAAAAACAACAATTACCCTAGCAAATTTGTCGAAAAACATTTTTATAAACCAAAATCTCCACCTTTAAATAACACCCCTGATCAATCAAAAAAACTTTACTGCTCCCTCCCCTACAGCTACGGCTCTGAACGCATCGCCAGAGTCCTAAAGAGATACATCTTCAATCATCTTTAAATTTAACACTAAACAAATCAACAAAATGGAAAACAAAACCAACGTAATTTACAAAATACCTTGTAACAATTACCAAGCTAATTATATAGGTGAAACCAGCAAACCACTTAAAGATCGTTTAAATCAACACAAATCAGGACTAAGGAATTACAACCCACTGTCTCTCCTTGTAGATCATGCACTGAAAAACAACCACACTCCGGATTTCGAAAATACAGCTGTTTTATACCAGAACATTAAAGAAAAACACTGCCGATTGTTCTTAGAAAGCTGGGCCTCTGCAGAAGACACAGAAAGCATAAATAGAAAAATTGATTTACCGGACATCTACACACCATTTAGATCTTCTTAATTTTTTTTTTGTCTAATCATTTTAATTTCAATTAGTTAATTTTTATTTTTAAATTGACTTATTTTATACTTTTTTTAAAGGGAGAGGTGCCGTTTTTTAAAATTACATAACTTTGCTTTATTTAATTTTTTTTTGCTTTAATTAATTTTTAAATTTTGTTGTAATACCCGCGATTTCTTAAATTATATTTTCACACATTAGTAATCCCCTGTAATTAATACCTACCACTTGTTCAATTTTTTTTCATTTATCGCTTCAAAACGCAAAAGTATTGATACATTAAATATATAACATATTACATGTAATACTTTAAACTTTTTTAGTTTCCACTTTTTAATTTAATTTTTCTCATTTATTGATCCTAAATTGTTTTAACTTCCATTTCAATGCATTTTTATAATTTTTTTACTTACATATAAATCGATCTCCTTAAATTTTGAAATTAATTTTTTAAATACCCACATTTTTTTTGTTAAACGTTTTAAAAAAGTTCATACAGTTTATTGTTTAAATCATTTTAAATTTAATTTCAAATGTTTTAATAGATACATATATTTTTACATTTATCTCTTAATGAATTATTTTTATGTACTTATTACAAATTTTTTAAATATAAAGATAGAACTCATTTTTTTCCTTTAATATTTTAATATATTTTACATATTTGATTGCAATTTTTTTAATAATTTTTTCATTCACAAATTTCTCCCACCTACTCTGTATTTTAATTGATTTCAACTGTGATATTATGACACTATGCGGCGCTGAGTTTGTGTGTACAAAAATGTAATGCCTCGATAAAGGTTGGCGTTCAGCCAGCCGAAATATTGGCAAAATAAATATTTTAGTAAATCCAATATATGCCTTTTATTATCTAATGAATTAAATATGGATTGCTCTATTCTCAAAACAATATATATATATATATTACATAAATATAATAATTTATTAAAAACAAAAAAGGCATATCCTGACCGCTCACACGAGTAATTTAGATGGCTAAGCGCCATCTAGCAGAACAAAATTAAACTAATCGGTGATTTAACATATTACATGATATTTATCCAAATCATATTTCTTGATAAATAAAAAAAAACGCCATCCACGAACGCTTTTCGAGCTGTTGGCCATTGTCAGCGTGGTGTTATCTATACCTTAACGTATATGTTAATATGAAAATTTTATATATAATGGCGTACAGTAGTACACTTTCTGGAAAAAATATTCAAGATATAATATATAACAATTATATATTATTTATATTTTATATTCATTAGAGAGAGAGTTGAATCATATCTGGATAAAATTCTAGACAGTTGGAGAATGGGTTTAAATTACTTGACATTTTTAGACGAATGTTTCTTTTTCAAAAGTCTCCTTAACATACTGGACAACATGATTCTTCCACCAAAACACAAAGTCTTTATTTATGACTTTTTTATTCGGTTCTTCTTGTCTTGAGGAGATGAATATTCATTCAAAGGATTTCTTAAAGCTAAGGATTAGCGTTTATAATATGATGCACTAGCGCGCCATCTGTTATCAAAATTCGAAACTATTTTAAATGCGTAAGATTCTTTTTAAAATTAAACAATTTCTACTGCCCTGAAATTGTTTAATTTCAAAAAGAATCTTACGCGTTTAAAATAGTTTTAAAAAAGTTCTGATAACAGATGGCGCGCTAGTGCATCATGATATAAATGTTCTAATAAAAGAAACAATTTGATATTTGCGGAAGAGTGATTGCTCGAAGCATATTATATATTTATAAATGTATGTTATTCTACTGTCCTCAAAGCTTATGTCCATAGTTCTTCTAAAATACCCATTCAAAGAGTCTAGCAACAGTATCACTATAAAAGGAAGTTCCAAAAATGCAATATAACAGTGGTATGGTAGATTAAACTGGCGAAACCGCAGGGAGGGTTCACCACTGATGAGCCAAGCCCTCCCATAAGGGCAGTAGAAATTGTTTAATTTCAAAAAGAATCTTACGCGTTTAAAATAGTTTCGAATTTTTATAAGGTTTAGCGTCTTTAGTAAGTCGAGAGAAAGAGAGAATATGTTTAAAGGAAATGGCTTCCACGTTAGATTCATGTTCTTCTTTGTATGCACCCACATAAACAAAGATAATTCTTATCCTTATATCCATATTTAACGATTTTTTTATATATTTTCTAAACATTTTTTGTATATTTTCATTACCTCTAGAACTTTGGTTCTTCTAACCTTTTTCGTCTAACTCGTTCTAAAAGTAGAATATTTTGTTATTCCTAATTATACATTTTAAAAGAATGGTGGGCTAAATTGAGGAGTTCACAATTTAGTATTTTATTCTCTGTATCAAATAAAGATGAAATCATTAGATAATCGAGGATGAATTTTCATTTTTGAATATTGTAGCATAAGCCGACTTCATGGAACAGGAAGCTCGTGTCATCGCCGGGTTGTTTCACTCTAACTTTGTCCCCTTAGATAGTAGTGCGTTAAAGGGGCCTGCTATATCCGCATAGTTCCTAATGAAGCGTCTATAATAAGATGATAGACCAAGGAAGCTTCTTACCTGCTGCTTATTAAATTGTTCTTAATTGCCATACGACTTGTTAATTATTTCATCACTACAATATTTTGAAGGAAACCCATATCCTCTGATGCCTGATGTGATTTCTCTTCATAAATTGAAAATGTGTATATAGAAACAAAATTACAGATTTCTAGCGTTATTACAGAATTTGTATTTATGAAACACGATTATGCTGTTATCTGGTGGACTTAGCACGTATAATTGGTGATAATACGAGACTATATTACATAATTATATATACGAGCCTCTCTCGTATATGTGTATACGAAGCTCGTCATACAACTTAGACCGGAAAAAATGGATACAAATGATTATAATATAGATAGATATAGATGGCGTCTCTAGGTATGACTCTATTTTGACGGGAGAGGCGACCTTTATAGACCAATATCCTACCGGTAAAATTACCATCTAGATATAATATCTGTATATATAAAATAAAAACATAATTTAATATGAAGCCTTAGTCTCCATTAAGTACAATAGCATTAACAGACATATAGAAATCCCAGATATTTATAATAGTTTAATACAGAATCTAGAATCATTGCTTTTAATCTTTCTCCTAATATGCCTACAATGGTACTTTTAGTTTTCTTCTAATTTGTATTCAATTGTGAAATTAAGTCATACACCCATACCTCGCTTTGCGTCGGGGTTACGTTCCAAAAAAATAAAACACGACACAAAAGTGAAAATATGTAAAGGCGCAATAAAAAACAAAGGTGTTGCCATGTTTTAGGAAAAAAAATGCAAAAAAAAATAAAGACTCGAATCCAAAACAACGCAACTTCGAAAATCTAACGACGCACAGTGAAAATCAGTAAAAATTAAGCAGCGACGCAACTTCGAAAAAAACGCAAAACAAAACGACGCAAAGCGAGGTATTGGTGTATATGTTAAATAGTTGTCATTTGAGAGAGAGAGAGAAGTTATGTAAATATTACTTATAAATAAATCTATTGAACAGCTAAGATTCATTTCATATTTGATATTCCTGTTGAAGGGTCGTTATACCTGAAATCTCGAAATGTTGGTAATAAAATAAGAAACTTATCCTTGGAGACAGTCGTTGATTCTGATTATAATTTATATATTTTTTATTTAGTTGTTCACCTAATACATTATATTTTTGGTCGTTTTAGAAATTTATTTTTTATAATCATTTTCATATAATATGATTATAAATCATGATTAAAAATTGTTTTCTCAATTTTAATGGATTTTTGAAAAATAATCGAATATTTATATGATTAAAACAAAATGGAATATTCCGACCTCTCACATGAGCATTTTTAGATGTCAGAGCGCCATCTAGTGAAACAGATATCAACTAAAATCCTCATGTGAGCGGTCAAAATATGCCTTTTTGTTTTTAATATCAACACCTGACCTTTTTTTTCTTTTTTCTTTTTCTTCTTATATTTTGATATCAAACTATGCTAATAATTATATTTAAAAAGTGACGTTTAAAATTTAGCACTTATTTGGATTTAGTAGTTTGAGAGTCCCTCACAAAACAGACCGGTAGGTTTTGACTTTTATTGTCTCAATAATATAAATTAGATGAAATAGACAAATATTAGGATAAATACAAGAAAAACATTATATTATAGGCAATATTCGAAGTAAGAAATGATCATGAGATACAAATCTTGCAACATTTATCATACAAGAAATTTCCACAACATTTGCTTTTTCGTTTCATTACCCACGACAAATGGCGATGCTCTTTTCCATATATGGTAACAACAATCATTCGGAGTGATATTTCTATCTGATTATATTGTGCGATATAATAATGTTATTAGACACTATATCAATGTGGTTATAAGTTCTGTAATAGCTAAAAAATGCCAAACATCTTTATATTTACTGTAGGAAAACAAAAATACGCCGTAAAAATAATATCCCTGCCTAAGCCATTAACCTGTCTATAGAGTTCTCTTCCTTGTCCAAGATCCAAAATGTCTCTTACATATTCTGTTTATTCCTATGTCCAGGTTAAAGTATTGTTTATCTAGAAATAAAAAGTAACGTAATGTTTTACAGTATTTGTTTTTTATAATACAATATAATGCAGCTTTTGATTGTAGAACGACATTTGAAAATTATCCCGCATATGTTTCTTTTGAACGAAAAATCAAATTTATTATAAGGAGAAATAACGATTATTTCTAACCTTAGGGATGAAGTATGAAAGGATGAATTGTGAAGAGTAATAATAAACGGAAAAAGCCTAGTGAACATGGCATCTGCCCGGTATGCGGAACACTGTGGGATCGATTCTCATCCCTGGACACTTTTATTTTTTCGTTTATCATTACTCTTCTCACTTCATCCTTTCATACTTTATCCCTAAGGTTAGAAATAATCGTTATTTCTTCTTAAAATAAATTTCGATTTTTCGTTCAAAAGAAACATATGCGGGATAATTTTCAAATGTCGTTCTACATTCTGTTTTTTTTTTTTTTTTTTGCTGTAGAGTCGGTGGCCGGCAGTTTAAACCGTCGGTTTTGACAGCCATGAACCGGAATGAATCCTGTATTGTACACCTTTTTCTGTGAAAAACCCTGTTTATATTTTTATTGTAAATTAATGTTCATTGTAATATAAGCTAGGGGTTGTTAATTTTGAGCGGTACCTAATAAAGTTTTTTTTTGTAACAAGGCTTTCTGTTACATATCCCCAATACATATGGTACAAAACTATGAAAGTGTAGATTTGGAATTAGAAGAATCAACATGTTCGGGTATTCTGTCTGTCTTCGAAATGGTTAATGGTATTGCTGGGGAGAGGTATAAGGGCATGATCTGGAAGAAAAAGAACAGAGTACATGAAAAATGCGGGTAAAAGGCCCAAAAATGTTATCAAAAGAAAGTGAAACAAGAAAATGATTATTCTTTGAATGTGAAAGCTTGTAAAAAATAGTAACTTACCCTCTACCATTGATTTGTTTATTTTTCTTTGTCGTCTGTTTTGCACAAGTTGAATCTGGTTTAGATATAGAGAGAGAAACGAGTTAATTAACTCGTATTTAAGTAAAAAAAAAGAATCATCTAATTTACATACATCGCGCGTTCTATCTAAAAATGCTTAGAGTTTAATAAATTAATTTTATAAATCTGAGAGTTGTCTTCAAAAACGATCCAACAGAAAGGTCTGGAAAGAAAAGAATGCTGTCCATCAACCAATGAGGTGAAGAGAAGTAGATAGAATAACTCGCCTTCTTGAAGGGTAGACGTTAACTACCAGATGCTTAATGTAAGTGTTCCACACGTCACACACTTAGAAGTAATTCATAGCATCATTTGGTTTCTTGCAATCATTGGAATGGTTGTAGTTGTGTGTAAGAATCGGAATATATTCAAGGAATTTATTATTTTACAGAAGTTTACTTTTGAAACAGGTTTCAACTCGATTTCTTGTTTCGATCAATAAATCCAGGCGATATTCTTTTTTTGGTCGTAGAGATACAGCTTGCACTACGTCGACGAGGGACAACAGCCCGAAACGGGTACTTGGTTTGCTTTTTACAATTATCAAGAAATTTGGTTGGTCAAATATTGCGGAATAAATTAAATCAACGTTTAGTTGATTTTTGTTCCACTAGATGGCACTCTGCTATCTAAAATATTTATGTGAGCGGTCAGGATATGCTTTTTATGTTTTCAAATTATATTCCTGTTAAATTATACACTGCTCTTGCCACCAAAATTACAACACCAATAAATACAAGAGATATCACAACGTATTTTATTTTGTAGATAACATATTCACCAAGTATCAAATGATTAAATTTATAGACTTCTGCGAAGTGTGGTTCCTGCCAGAATCATTAGCCAGAGTAGCCGCCATTGTTGAAAATGTTTCTAATCATCTGCATATCTCACCTCCGCTAATGCATGTTGTAAATTCATGTTATTTGCATTCTTCTTTCAGGGTGTTGCATTTACGATGGCCAGTAGTTTATATAAAACGAAAAAGAAAGGAAGTAAAACCTCCCAAGAAGGAATACCGCTGAATACTGGATAAACTAGTTTTATGTAAATGTAAACATAAAAAAGATTATGTTTATTCGCCTCTAGGCTCTTTTCAGTGACTCCAGATATCGCTACTCTATAATTTCTACAGATTAATTGTAAATAGATTCATACGCAAAAGAGGTAGTGAGGAAAGTTTTAGAATGGATGTGTGAATAAATCCCTTTCAAATGGGGAAAGGGAGAAAAAAAATTACTGTATTATTTTGTTGTTATATGGTGAATCCATACAGGGCAATGGGCCCTAATAAAAGCCTTTTTTGTTTGTTTTGTGTATCCGCCTCTAGGCTCTTTTCAATGACTCCAGATATCGCTATGAAAAAGGAGAGAGCCAATCAGTGAACAATACCAGATAAAACGAACTGACACCTAAAAATCTAAAGGCCAAAAATATTATAGAAAGAATCGAAAAAAATCTCCCATTTCTACGTGATGTCATTAGGTTTTTTTTTTTCAAAAGGTTTTTTTTCTGTTGTGTTGAGGTATATTAATATTTATTATTGCTTAAAGATTGCTTCTTGAATCATTCATTCCCCAAGAGAACAATGGAATCAATAGATAGATAGAGTCACTGCTTCGGTTTAAGAAAAGTTCAATCCCAAACCATATTGTAGCGAAATATTTATTATTTCAAAACGATATATATCAATCGAAATAATTGCAAAAGGTTTCTTTATTCAATAAAAATGGCAAGCTTTCAAGTGTTAGCTCATCATCAGGCCAATTGTTTCTCAAATTCCTACAATATATATAGAGGTGTAGGAGGTTATGTAAAAATATCGTTATGTATAAATATATCGTTTTAAATCCTTTGCAATTATTTCACAATCTAATTTATTATTTTATGAAGATATTATTAGTTTTTATATATTTATATATATATAGTTTGTTCTTCTCTCTCTCTCTCTCTAGAAGGCTACCATCTACAAGTACCATCTTGGTCTTGAGTTGGGTAACACCAGCTACCCATCGACCTGCCCACTCTGTGGGAAAGAACTCTCGCAGTCCTTCGGTGGCGGAGTCTTTCCCGCGGTGGGCGCTACCAATGACGACATTGTATATATATGTATATATGGTAATTTAAGCCAACAACCCCATATTGTATATAACTTATAACAAGATTTTAATGTTGTATAATAGAAACACATCTGTAAATGATTATACGCATTATTGACATGTGTCTTTACATCATCATATGTAATGTAATTTGTACAAACTGAGGATAAATAAATAAACTGTGTAATAGATTAAGAGTTGAGCTAAGCAAGAGATAGAAGTCATAACGTCAAAATCGAGATAGATTTAGACTTCCCACAACAAGGTCTAAAAATGGGCCAGACCACCCACACTCTTCACATCTGGTGGAATGCAAAAGCCCCCTTTCTCAGAAACGGCCCCTGTCGCATAAGGCCCCCGTCTTAACCTATAAATACAGTCACTTGACAGTTAGTGCAGCATCTGTGCGAGCCCACGTCGGTCGTACCTCAGATCCATCTCATCCATCATGTAGATCAGTAAGAAACTTCTATCTCCCTATCTTTCGCTCCTAGCTCAAATTTTATCTGTTCACGGAACTTTCTTAGTGCAACTGTGTCTTCGTTTTTTGTGTGGACATTCCCAAGCTTTCCACTCTGCCTCGACCACGACTGCCTGTATTTTGTGAAAACTTTTAAAGGTCTTCCAAGGTGCAGAGAGGTACTGGAAAACTCCACATCCTGACTGTTCCTCTCGGTCAACACAGTATAGCGAGAGTCAACACTTCATCATCACAAAGTTAGTCGAAAGGAACTTCACCTCATTACATTTTTAGTCGACAAGATTCTACAAGAACTACCAGGACTTCACTATATTACATATATTTATCAATAATTTTATATATTTAAATATCTTTATTCAGATATTTATCAATTTATAATATTTTTAATTCATATATATTTGCTTATATTATATATATAAAGTTAAACCTGTCTACAGTGCCCTCTCTAAATAGCGCCTTCCTCTCTATAGCACCCGATTTTAAACATTAAAATGTAACCATTTTACATTAAAAGTGACCTGTCTATAGCACCCCCTCTCTATAGCACCCTATTTTGGTGAATCCCAAGAGGGGGTGCTATAGACAGGTTTAATATATATAAATACATTGTATATATTAATTGTTCGGAATATAGAGCAATTCATATTTACATCTTTATATAATATAAAAAGGCATATAAACCTTTTATTCAATATATTATATATAATCATATATGAACGATTAAAAAAGGATATTCAATCTCAACCTATCTCTCCTCATCAGGCCAGTCATCGTGGAGACCTTCACCATCATCCAGCGGACCTCTGACTTGCAGAGCTGGATCTTCGGGCATGACCTGGAGGACAACGCCTTGGCCATCATGGCATCTGCCAAGACCCGCCTCTACAAGCACTTACTGGGCCTGGAGATGCGGGGAGTCCAAGAAGACCTCGTCTGAAGGAGGACCTTATCAAGGTGGTGGAGCCTCCCTAACTCCTAAAATCATTGTATATTATCATCATTTATTCATTTATATTATCATTGCTTTTTTTTGTAAAAATTGACTAATTGTCAATAAAATCATTTCAAATGTCAAAAATGTCTTTCTGTTAACTTCCCTCATTGTCTCTATGATATTTTCTAAATGTTGATTTGTTCTTGTCTCAAATAAATTTCTGTTTCATCGTGAAGTTTGACTTTCATAATTTTCTACGTGAAAATATAATTATGAGATTTATTGTGAGGCTTTCTTAACTTATGCCTGCTTTATGTCGTACACACGACAAATTTCTGATCCAGATTTAACAGCTTGTTGATTTTATTTTACGAAAATAGAACCGGTGAAAAGCTTTTTCTCGTAATCTACCTTTTTAAATGTAAATAAAATATTTTGATTTCAAGTTTCTTTTTACTCTGCATTAATACAATGGTGTTTGATCAAGGTCTTCTCTGTGGTTTATATAAATTCTACAAGGCCACAGTCACCGTTTGGAGGAGATTAATAGAATCACCGAATGTCGTGGTCCATTTGGATGAGGAAAGCGAAGACTATAACGTGGTTGATAACACACTCGTCTTTTCAGTGATACGCTAACCTATGCACGGTGTGGCCACTGGACATACGTCGGACCTGGAGGCTGTTTTTGGGTTCTGTACTGCCTGGAGTATAGGAGTTCCATCTATGCTTCCTTCCTGCGGTGAATCTGTATAAGACTGGTGGTCTTAATAAAGCTGTATGTGTTTATTTTTACTCTTCAAGAATTTTAAAATTATTTCAATTATAATTGCGGTTATATTCTCTTAAAAAACAAATCTTAAAAAATAATTACTTTTGACCAAACCGTTTAAAAGTTTATTTTTAGTTTAAAACTGTCCTCTCGACTTAGGGAAAACAAATTGTTTACATTAAAATTTAAAGACGTAATCCTTTTTTCAATTTACTATGGAAAAACAAGAAAATAAATCCACTTTATAGACACGTAGTTTTAAAGAATTGTTCGAACAGTATATAGACAAAACGAAAAAGGAGAATTTCAAATCAATTCTTTTTTTTTTTATGTTTTAATTTCATTTGCAACGGATATCTGCTGATGACATTTTGGGGACTATAATTGATTTAATCTTTTGTTATCAAATAAAATTAGGTTAGAGTCAAAAATCTAATTTCTATATTTCTAAATTGTGTCCGATTTGATAAAAAAAAACTTTATGGTATAATTAATTAAATTTTATAAATTCAATTTATGGAAACCTTTGTTTATTGGGCATGTGATGAAACTTGAGAGATATTACTTTTTAGAATTCTTTAAATGTTAATATCATTTTCTTTCAATATTTTATTTTCTGTCAATGTTTTCTGTCAAATAACGATTTCTAGACTAATTTTTTTCTATGATAATAAAGGACGATTTTTAAAACGAGTTTGAATATTGAAGGAAGGCTTGGCTCATGAGTGGTGAACCATTCCAGTAATTTGACCCATTTAATCTACTAGATCACTGTTGAGCCCAGGGGTGACCGTGGAGAGCAGACAGACCGCAATGATTAAAGTATATGATTTTTAAACCCAAAAGGTGTAGCAGGCAGACAAGCCGCAATGCATAATGTCAAAGTATCAAGGTGCTACACGCAACGAAGGCTGTTCAAAAAGGTTAGATTCCCCAGGCCAGGGAAAATAAAAGAAAGACAGCTGTTGTTTAAATAAGAATATTAGATAAAGCGAGAATGATTCAGCAACTGATGGGAAAAGATAGATTTTTTTTGTATAAATGAATATATTAAAGTTTTAGATAAGATTACTGGTGAGGGTACCAGTGCTAAAACAACCAACCTGAAAAGTACACCATAGATTGCATAGCGCGTTCAAATGGGTCGCTGCGTAAGTCGATTTCTCGAACAGCCCGCGCCGTCGAATCGCCAAACCATTTGCCCTCTGTCCTTGGGTTACAGAGACAGCGTCAGGGGCCATCACATACGCAGGGCAGGTCGCGAAACCGATCTTAAACAGCGGCACATGCCAGAGTTACGTCTACGAGCGGCCGCCAATGACCGGCGTTACCCATGAGGTGAGGAGTCCGAGTCACTCAGGTGATCGGAATCCTCCGCGCGGACGCGTGGCTTAAGTCTATCAGAGGCCTTTAGGAACTCCAGGCAGGCTCGCCAAGTGCTCCTGTTGAAAATAAAGTCTTTGAGTGACCGCGGAGTGTACCCTAATTCTTCTGCACAGGTGGAAAGAAGGGGGAATCTAAGGGCATCAAGGCTGCTGCACTCAAGCACGATGTGAGACAGAGTTTCTTCCATGTCAGCCTCGCAGTAAGGGCAGGAAGGATCGTCAATAACGCCTATCCTGTGGGCGAAACTGTCCGTCCACGTGTGTCCCGATAGCAGGTCAACCACAATGTGCTCGCTAGGGACGCGCGATGTACGCATACCTTTTCTCTAAAAGACTCATTGGAGTAAGGCCAAAGCGGGTGTGGATAGAAGGAGCTAGAGAGAGGAATCTGCTTTCGCATGCTTCACGCGCCCGGCCGTAGATTGCCGATTTTACAAACGACAAAGGAGCGAGTTTGTAACAGCTTGGGTCAGCAGACTCAGCACCCCGCTTTGCGAGTGTGTCCGCAATGTCATTACCCACGTTCCCACTGTGGCCCTTGATCCATTGTATGGTGCATCTGTTCCCATTGCGATTCAATCGCGAAATTAGTAGCAGAGCTCTGTCAATAAGGTAATTACCAGTCTTAGAGTTCAGAACTGACTTCACGACTGAGAGGTTGTCCAGGAAGAATCCTAAGGTTAGATGATTTGGTAAAGTGGTTGCGTTTTCAAGTGCCTTAACCAATCCAAGGGCTTCGGCCCGAAAGACAGAACAATGAGAGGACAGAACATGAGATTCACGTATTTCAGGTGCACAATCGAGACAAGAGAACCTGTACACGCCGGCGCCAACTCCATCTCTGGTTTTGGAACCATCTGTATAGTATGACACGTGGAAGAAAAGAGCAGGAATATTACTGGGAGCGGAGTAATAGGGGAGAGGATGTGGAAAGGGAGGAGGCTCGAGTGGAATTTCAGCGTCAACCAATCCATACTTTTTAAGGTATAGCTCAGTTTTAGCCGAGATTTCCAGATCGAGAGGAAGGACTCTAGAGAGGGAGATAAGAGCAGCGTTGCTGGTTGATCTGAAAGCTCTACAAGCTCTCACTAGGAAAGGCCTTTGAGCACTCAGTAGAACATTTAAGGAGCGTTGAGAAAGATTAGGAAACCATACCGCCGAGGCATAGGCAATGGCCGGAACAACCACTTGCAGATACAGAGTTCTCAAGGCCCGGTAACCAAAACCAAAGTTGAGATTAGCGGCTGCGGTCAAACGCGGCAACATGCCGCGGACCTTGGCGCAGACTTCAACTACGTGCTGGTATATATGCCGGCCATCGAGAAACAACAACAAATATTTATAGGAAAAGAGCGACCTCTGGCGGTCGATTTAACAGAGTAGTTTAATCTATTATAATAACGTATAGAATCAATAAGGATAAGTTTCTTTATTTGTAAAATCAATTCGAGCTTTCGGGCGCAAGCAGCCCTTCTACAGGAATATTGGAAATAATTTCAATTAGACATGTATGTACACATATAGATGGTATCTTGCTTTGGTCTTGTATAGCGTGAGTTGGATCACATGCCCACGTGATTTAGTTTAAATCTAAGAAAAGCCCTAATAAAGAGAGGCGTTTTTCACCAAGAAATATTGGCTAATTAATAAATCTAGATCCAATATATGCCCTATATTTATTTATACATATATATATAAGCTAATTTTTGCATATCTAGGATTATTTATGAAGTTTTTTATTTTATTATTTGAGAAAAATTATTGCTATGTAAATTAGTCAATTGGCTGATATTATTAAATGCAAAATTGTTAAATGGTGTGATTAAGAGAAAACGGATAATTCTATTTTATTTTTTGGACCAGCCTATCATATGTCTCCGGGATATCTATGTGTCTATTTATACTATTATATTTTGATGAAATTAGTGCTTCCAGTATTAATCTTTTATATTTACTATTTATGTTTGTGTAATGAATATTAGGGTTTGCTAGGTTGAAATCGTGATCTGTGTTTCTGATATGCTGCACTATTAGAGATTTGGGGTCTTTATTTTTAATATTTCTCTATGTTCGTCTATTCTGTCTTTTATATGTCTGCTTGTATCACCTACATATACATGATTACATTGGTTGCATCGTATGGAATATACGGCTTTGCTATTGTATAGTTTTGATATATGAATACTATTTCTGGTAATGGGGTTTCTTATTATGGTTGCTATACTTGGGTTGCTTTCATAATATGTTCTTATACCGTGTTTGCTTAAAATTCTGGCTATATTGGTACTACTATGGGAATAGGGAATTAAACATATTGATTTATAAACTGTGATTATTTCTTATAAGAGAGGAATTATAGAAGTGTCTTAATATAAAGTTTTTCGGATAACCATTAGAAGTGAGTTTATTGATCAAAAATGGGTCTCTGTATCTTTTGAGAGCTGGGTGGAACAATGTGTATATATTCTTTTGGAAAGGGTTTTTACAGTGTTGATCTTGTGACTGAGGGGGCAATAAGAGGAAAAGTGTATATAATCTGGAGTGGAGTTTGGCTTGTGGTATATTTCTGTTGTGTATTGGTTTTGTGTTTTTAGTATAAGTACATCTAGAAATTGTAAGGTATTATTGTTTTCTGTTTCTATGGTGAAATCAATGTCATTATGTATGGACTTTAGTTGGGTAAAAATGGAATCTATTTTGTTAGAATTGGATACACAAAAGATGTCGTCTATGTATCTTTGCCAGATGATGATATCTGTGGGAAAAAGGTTGGTTATCGTTTTATCAATTTTTCTCATTACTATTTCTGCCAAAGGTGAAGAGAGGGGACTTCCCATGGGGGAGCCCTTGGTTTGTCTATAAAAATTGCTATTGAAGGAGAATATATTATATTGTAGGCTGAGCTTAACTAATGAAATAATTTTAGAAGAGATATCTGGAGGTATATTGTTTAATGCTAAAAATTCTATTGTGGTATCTATTATTAGATGGTGTGGTAAGCTTTTTCTTAGATTTAAACCAAATCACGTGGGCATGTGATCCAACTCACGCTATACAAGACCAAAGCAAAATACCATCTATATGTGTACATACATGTCTAATTGAAATTATTTCCAATATTCCTGTAGAAGGGCTGCTTGCGCCCGAAAGCTCGAATTGATTTTACAAATAAAGAAACTTATCCTTATTGATTCTATACGTTATTATAATATATTGAAAGGATTAATCGTCTTAAATAGTTCAATCTATGAAATTATAATTTTGAAATAAAATATTTTTTCTATAACATATAGATATATATCCCAAAAGAGAAACCTATCCTTTTATTCAAGATATATAAAGAGATAATATTTTCTAAAATTAAATATCAAAAATAAATAAGCTTCAAACTATGGAAAAGCTTATCAAATTGTTCAATTTCTAGGTAAATCCATTATATATAATCAGGTTAAAAAGTAATTTTATCTATAAAATTATATCTAAAAATAATAAACAAACCTATTAGCTATCAATAAGGATGAATAAGTTAATAAAATGAGCGACGTGGCGAAAAAAAATAGCAGAAGATCTATTTTGGACGTAAGAAACGATCGTTTGGTAAAATTAATTAGATGGTTTCCATAGTAATGACGTCATACGGCTACTAAGATGCTGATAGGTCAGCGATTTTATTGGCAGCCGAATTTGTTAAGTGTGAAGCTAGTTCTTTTTAGAGGGAGTTCTCATACAAAAGTTTGGTAATGTGAAAATTTAATAGTAAATTTCTATGATATCACAAGTTAGAAAAATTCATTAAAATGGTACATAGTAATTAAATTTATAAATTAAACTAGCGGATGTACCCGGCTTTGCCCGGGTTTTACCCGAGTAAAGGTTTGTCTAACGAATCTCTCGATAAAGTGAACATTTTTTCCCGGTCCCTTGAAAAATACTCGATAAGTTGAATAAAATCAATATTAATTGGTTCCCTCGGTAATTGGAAGTTAAAGGAATAGTATCTTGCCTTGGAATTGTATCATTATTATTGTCTCAAATAAATTGCCGTGTCATCCTGAATTTTGTCTTACTTAAATTTCTACATTACAAAATCATCGTATCATCATGATAATATTTAGAGAAGATTGTTGAATTATAACAGATAAATTAGAATATTTATCTTGTTTATTTTAAGCGAAAAGTTTTCCAAAAATTTTATTTGCTAGAAACCTTCCCAGTACTATACTAAATAACTTCCCAAAGTTTCATGGCGTTCCAATGAGTGGTTTGGTCAGGCATAAAGGACAGACACACATACATTCATTTTTATATATATAGATAGATAGATAAGAACAATGCATGCAGCGTGCATAGCCGTTCTTAGTTGGTGGAGCGATTTGTCTAGTAAATTCCGAAAACAACCAAGAATCTAACCTACTAAATAGACCCACGGTCCTTTTTGTACCGTGAGCGGGTCTTTTTAGAGTGACAGGCGTATTTTGTTGACGTTATGTGGCGCTGAGTTTGTTGTTGACACACTTTAAAATGTTATAACACCTTGATAAAGGTTGGCGTTCAGCCAGCTGAAATATTGGTAAAATAAATATTTTTTGATCCAATATATGCCTTTTTAATTAAAGATTTATCTATGGATTGCTCTATTTTCAAAATAGATATAAATATGTTATAAAATTTATTGCTTAGAATAGGAGAATTGTTTCTGAGTTTTGATACATGAGTATTTTAATACAAAGCAATAATGCGTCATCTATTATACATAGGAATTATATCATTTAAGCGTAAATGTTTCATTTATACACTAAATAAATTTATGATTTTATTGTTTGCTGAAGAGCATTGCTCGATGTAAATATTCATATGTAATTCTACTGTCCAAAAGAAATCATGTCCATAGTTTGCTTAAATACCATTTCTAAGATTCCACCCTTCATTGTAACCTATAAAAGCTGAATTTGATCGATATAAAAGCTGAATGATCAATACAGTATTAGAGCTCTAAGAAGCGGTCTAGTAGATTAAATGGGCGAAACCACTGGAAGGGTTCTCCACTGATGAGCCAAACCTTATCAATATTTTTTCATCGCAGTAAGAACAGTAGAACCTTATTTTTTATATCAAATGGAAACATTAAGGCGCGAATGTTTCTTTCAGACATTAATCAAACTTAAACTGTCCTTACCGCGAAGAAAAAATATTGGGAGTGCTTGACTGATCAGCGGTGAACCCTCCCAGCGGTTGTGTCAATTTAATCTACCAAACCGCTTCTTAAAGCTCAAATACAATATTGGATCATTCTGCTTATATATGCTACACTGAAGGGTGGAATCTTAGAAATGGTATTTAAGCAAATTGTGGACATAATCCTTTATAAAAGAAGAATTACATATGAAATATTTGCATCGAGCAATGCTCTTCCGCAAACAATAAGGACAAAGCCAGTTAGTTTGTGTATAAAAGAAACATTCGTGCTTAAATGATTTAATTTCATATACATGAGCATTTTGCCAATAGTATGCAGATCTACACACACATCTATGAAAATATGATAAAAACAACTTCAAATGACAATTTGCTTTATATGAGCTGAAAAAATAATTGAGGAAGAGATACCTGACTTGAGGCAGGTAGAAGAAAGAAAACAAAAGACGTATTTAACCTATTTATAAAATGTTTTGTGCCGGCCAAATGAAAAATCTAAGTTTATTTCCCCCGCGAGTACTATTCGCTTTATGAGAATCTGACAAAAGAAAACAATAACAATGGGTTTATAGCGTATAAAGCCGCTACATTTGGCGGTCGACTTCCCAAAGTTTGTTCTAGAAAATATATATCGAAAACATGTTTTCAATATTTATATAATTTTTATATTTATGTTATTCATTATTTATAGCGCGAACAGCGCGAAACGCGTTCGTGGATGGCTTTTCTTGATTTATCAAGAAATTGGGTTGGCCAAATATCAGGGAACGGGCTAAATCAATGAATAGTTGATTTCTGTTCCACCAGATGGCGTTCTGTCTTCTGAAAAGCACATGTGCTCCTGGTCAGGATATGCCTTTTTTATTTTTAATATCAACACCTGACCTTTTTATTATTTTTTTCTTTTGTTTTTTCATATATATACAGGGTGTACCTGATCAGCCTGAATTCTTACTTCGGCCATTTGTTCCTGTAACGGTTTAAGACGCAAAAGCAATTTCACGCTAAAGTCTTTGACCATCTTCTTTTTTTCTAACTTTGCTTGCGGATTGTGCAGATATTGGAGGACTAAAGATGTTTTATTGCATCGCTCTTCTAAAATTCTTTTTTGAAAATATTTTTGCATATCTTTGCTGAGAGAATGAGATTGTGCTTGCAGCTCCTCTAGAAGAAACTTTACTGTTGCTTCTGCAGTCAAATGTTTAAATGACAAAAAAGCTAGCGAGGGTTTCACAAAATGAACAGCAAAGCAGTGCGTTCATGATGACCCATGCATACAGAGTACAGGATGGAGAGTATAAACATAGATTTAAAAAAAAAATTATGAAACAATTTGGAGCCCAGATAAGAGGTAAGTGGCGGGTCCATGTTACATGCAGGTCCGCCACAAAAATAAAGGGATGCCGCTACTATCTAAGAAGCCCTTATTTGCATGTCAACAAAAACTGGGGCCCCCTCCATGTATACTGCTGCATACTCTCATTCTAGAGGCTGCCATTTTGGAAAGATTTGCAGAATAACCCTTCGTTATTAGTGCATGAAAATAATTTCAAATCTCTCAGAAAAAAAAAGACCCGAAATGAAGCTATATAAACAAAACGTCAAAAGTGTGCTATCTCATCATCTGTTTGATTACCAAAATGCTAGATAAGAAAAAAATATTTTTGCGCTGGTTTTCATTTACAAACCAGTAATCCCGGGATTTTTCGAGCAGAATCCCGGGATTTCGGGATCATTATTTGGCTCCGGGATCCCGGGATTGGAGGCCCTAGTCATCACCGTGTGAACTGCTTTCTTGACAGACTGGATGGTGATATGAGGAGCTTTGTTGACATCTCTCTCAACAACGCCCCATACATAGTAGTCGAGGGGATTGCAATCTGGAGAATTAGGGGGCCAAATATCAGGACCCCAGTGACTAGGGACGTTAAGTGTCAGCCACGATTGTGTCTTTTTTGCCTTATGGGCTAGAGCTGAGTCCTGTTGGAAGACATACTTCCTTCCTGCGGCCACCATGTCCATCCAAGGCTTCACAACGGTCTCCAGAACATTGATGTAGGTGTCAGCGTTCATCCTAAGGCCCTTCTCAAAGAAATGGGGGAGGCATGACATCACCTTCACTGCTGATAACGCCAAGGCCCATTACGGAGGCAGGAAATTTCGTGTGCATCACGACAGGTATCTCTGAGGGGCCTTTACAGATCCAGCGATCATTCCTGGGATTTACCTTTTGTTCCACGTCAAAGTTCTTTTCGTCAGAGAAGAACCTTAGCATGCCAAAAGAGTCGTGTTTCAGGTTGTTGAGGAGGGCAGCAGCCTTTCCTTTCTGTTATTCTTCATATTCTCAGTCAGCAACTGACCTTTCCGAAGGGCATAAGACTTGAGACCAAGGTCCTCATGGATAGTTCTGACAATTGTCATAGAGCCAACGTCCATTTCCTTGGCTATGGCCCTCATGCTCTTCCCAGGGTTTCCATCAATCTTCTCCTTGACATTTTTGACAAATTCTTCGCCTCTTACCCTGTCCGATCGACGCGAGTGCTTTTTCCTTGTAGCTATCCCCTCTTTGTTACTGTCGGCCTCATCAAACTGCTTCTTGACACGATAAATAGTGGTTTTGGGCAACTTAAGAAAATCCACTATCTCTTTGGGGCTCCTTCCGGCGCGCAGAGCAACGATGATGGCAGCTCGATTTTAAAATTCTCGGTTACTCTTCATCACTACACTGCGCACACATGTACTGTTGCATTTTACATGAATATGGCTACGTAATGAAAAAAAAAACAAGTTTTTAATCTCAAGTAGTTTTTGTTTATGGACTGTCAAAGTTAGTCCCAATTTACCTGGTACACCCTGTATATGTCATAATATATATTCTTCCAGGAATAATAAAACAAACCTAGAGCCATCCCAGAGAGAGATGGGATGTAAAGTCCGGTCAATTGGGACAGCAGCGACATTCCAAAGGGGCGGCAAATGGGGGGCCGCCCGTCAACACCTGGGGACTATTTTTGGATAGTCGGGGGGTAGTACACACGACAAACGGTCGTTCAGCGGATAGAACCTCGCTCCCTCTCTCTCTCGGCTGGCTGCCTGGATTATTGCTCTACCAACTCGTCGTGTGATTATTTCTCTCCTCACCACATTATTACCACTATATTGCCACATTGAAAGTCGACAGGATCATATCTCAGAAGAGTCGACAGGATCATATTACAGAAGAGTCGACAGGATAAGACCTGGCCGGGAAGCAAATCCCTCATATACCGGAGTATGAAGAAACAAGAAGCCAAGCCACGATGATCGGCCAAACCCAACTCAACTGTAACCACTCCTCTTCGAGCCCTCAACCCCTTCTTCGCCAACCTTTGAACCGTGATCCCGAAGAAGTATTCACCTACGACGGAGATGGAGCTGCCACGCACTTCTTCCAGTACTAGACCTGCCCAAGAACGATCGCCGCGCCAGAGCAGGACACCTTCCATCATCATGGACAAGACTCCGCCATATCCCTGCCGCTACTGTGATGTACAACACTGGTACGCACAGTGTCACAGACAGAACTCTCCCGAATCACAATGAACTTACCTGCTCTCTAAACCAGCATAACCTGTAAGTGAAATTGTTTTACCCCTCCATTCATTCTTTAAAGAACTCACTCCTTGTAAACTCTGATGCCAATCTTTACATAATTAGCTCCATTTATTTTCTCCACACCTATTAACATTGGTTTTATTCTCCATACTATTTAGCTAGATATTTGTAACCCATTTAATTAGTTATCTTACCATTAGAATTTAACAATTGTCATTTTAATTAAATAATTTCCATTTTAACGTAACTTAAAAAAAGGAATTCTACCTATTCTACCTATTCTTCGACGCCTGAATTACAGGGTGAATTTTGAATCGATTAGGGAAAGAAATTATTTTTCGTGAGCCGTGCTTACAAGTAGGAGAGGTCATATACAAATAGACATACAAAAGTTTAGGTGCTGGAGGCATATTTTTTTATAAATAGATTTTTCACAATCAATCTATTTATAAAAAAATATGCCTCCAGCACCTAAACTTTTGTATGTCTATTTGTATATGACCTCTCCTACTTGTAAGCACGGCTCACGAAAAATAATTTCTTTCCCTAATCGATTCAAAATTCACCCTGTAATTCAGGCGTCGAAGAATTCCAACCACCACGTGAGCCTTGCTTACAACCAACCCTTGGTGACTCTTATCTATCTTCCCCTGAATGCCTCTCTCATTCTTACAACTTTGTTAACCTTATACCAGCTCAGGACCTTTTATAGAGAATTATTGATTAATCAATTATCGAACTTCTATATTGTCATTTCAAAATCCTAACTTTCGCCCTTCATTTATGATAATATATTTCGCAGTTCATCTCTAGCATATCCACCGACCCACACCATCTAGCCAATGGTGTGTTCGTCACAGGATGCAGATTGACTAACTGTTAGATATTTATCAACTCCTTTTAGTTCGCACTTGAACAATCTGCATCGAGCGACACAGTTCGCCCCTTCTTCTCGCGCCACACGTTCGCCACACGGACCCTGTCTTCAAATCTATGTTTGTCCATTGTCCAAACCAGCACGATATAGCCTACCTTCGATATTTCCCACGGAGGTACGTTAAACATCGTCGCTGATTCTGTCCGGTCCGTCATCATTTCGCGCAGACATGGGTCTTACTCTCAACCCACCGCGAAATCATCGCCTTGCACAAGCTCCCACGAAGGTTCAAACACCTCGTGTCCGAGCAGCTTGTCACTTGTAACGGACAACGCCGTCCTCGTCCCAATTTTTGGCACTGTGCGCGCATACTTTCCGCAAATTAAATATAAGTCCATTCGACTTCCTCACCTACACACGGGACTTTTCCCCTCGGACTCGCTACACAATTAACTGCATAGATAAGTTAGATTGGCCCAGGGCAAGTTT
This sequence comes from Cordylochernes scorpioides, assembly GCA_030710605.1. Taxonomy (NCBI): domain Eukaryota; kingdom Metazoa; phylum Arthropoda; class Arachnida; order Pseudoscorpiones; family Chernetidae; genus Cordylochernes; species Cordylochernes scorpioides. The sequence goes on from CP092877.1 coordinate 51,879,887, forward strand.
CCCCTCGCTCTGTTCGCCAAGGTTCTAACATTGTATATAGTTCTATATTTACCTCAGTCCTGAGCTCACACAATTGCCAACCTAAACCTCATTTCTCGTACTCTACACCTATAGCATAGAAAGCCCATGCCAAGTCTTCCCCTTGCCATGTCCGCCTGAAAACATATCTTAAAGTGTAGAGTTTCTCAGTCTTAATGGCTCAATATTTTCATCATGTGTATGTGACTCTTCTTCTCCTTGTTCACACCTCTCAATAGCATTTCCCTTATAATACATTAGAATTTATTGTATATAGCCTTTTATAACCTTGATATTTTTAAAAATTTCCCATAAATATCAAACCCTCCGGTGTTGTAAAACTGCTTGTAAATAATATTTACTTGTGTACTATACAATATTTTATTTACATAAAACTATGTCACCATTACCTTAACTAATTTCAACTGTAAAATTATTTTCTCTATTCCTGGCTTCTCCAGCTTTAAGTATACTCAAACCATGTTCAGCCTTCTTCAACGGGGGCCATATGTCATAATATATATTCTTCCAGGAATAATAAAACAAACCTAGAGCCATCCCAGAGAGAGATGGGATGTAAAGTCCGGTCAATTGAGACAGCAGCGACATTCCAAAGGGGCGGCAAATGGGGGCCGCCCGTCAAGACCTGGGGACTATTTTTGGATAGTCGGGGGGTGGTACACACGACAAACGGTCGTTCAGCGGATAGAACCTCGCTCCCTCTCTCTCTCGGCTGGCTGCCTGGGTTATTGCTCTACCAACTCGTCGTGTGATTATTTCTCTCCTCACCACATTATTACCACTATATTGCCACATTGAAAGTCGACAGGATCATATCTCAGAAGAGTCGACAGGATCATATTACATATATATATATATATTAAAAATGAAAAATCATATCCTGACCACGTTCACATGATCATCTCTAGATGGCAGAGCGCCATCTAGTGGAACAAAATAAACTAAACATCTAATCAACTTGTTCCGTGATATTTGGCCAACCCATAAACGTTTAGTTTATTTTTGTTCCACTAGATGGCGCTCTGCAATCCAGAAATGTTCATA
>CP092877.1:51890658-51929434 GCA_030710605.1 Cordylochernes scorpioides
CACGTCACACACTTAGAAGTAATTCATAGCATCATTTGGTTGCTTGCAATCATTGGAATGGTTGTAGTTGTGTGTAAGAATCGGAATATATTCAAGGAATTTATTATTTTACAGAAGTTTACTTTTGAAACAGGTTTCAACTCGATTTCTTGTTTCGATCAATAAATCCAGGCGATATTATTTTTTTTTGGTCGTAGAGATACAGCTTGCACTACGTCGACGAGGGACAACAGCCCGAAACGGGTACTTGGTTGGCTTTTTACAATTATCAAGAAATTTGGTTGGTCAAATATTGCGGAACATATTAAATCAACGTTTAGTTGATTTTTGTTCCACTAGATGGCACTCTGCCATCTAAAATATTTATGTGAGCGGTCAGGATATGCTTTTTATGTTTTCAAATTATATTCCTGTTAAATTATACACTTCTGGCAACCAAAATTGCAACACCAATAAATACAAGAGATATCACAACGTATTTTATTTTGTAGATAACATGTTGACCAAGTATCAAATGATTAAATTTATAGACTTCTGCGAAGTGTGGTTCCTGCCAGAATCATTAGCCAGAGTAGCCGCCATTGTTGGAAATGTTTCTAATCATTTGCATATCTCACCTCCGCTAATGCATGCTGTAAATTTCATGTTATTTGCATTCTTCTTTCAGGGTGTTGCATTTACGTTGGCCAGCAGTTTATATAAAACGAAAAAGAAAGGAAGTAAAACCTCCCAAGAAGGAATACCGCTGAATACTGGATAAACTAGTTTTATGTAAATGTAAACATAAAAAAGATTATGTTTATTCGCCTCTAGGCTCTTTTCAATGACTCCGGATATCGCTACTCTATAATTTCTACAGATCAATTGTAAATAGATTCATACGCAAAAGAGGTAGTGAGGAAAGTTTTAGAACAGATGTGTGAATAAATCCCTTTTCAAAGGCTCACGTGCACATGGGGAAAGGAAGAAAAAAATAACTGTATTATTTTGTTGTTATATGGTGAATCCATACAGGGAAATGGGCCCTAATAAAAGCCTTTTTTGTTTGTTTGTTTTGTGTATTCGCCTCTAGGCTCTTTTCAATGACTCCAGATATCGCTATGAAAAAGGAGAGAGCCAATCAGTGAACAATACCAGATAAAACGAACTGACACCTAAAAATCTAAAGGCCAAGAATATTATAGAAAGAATCGAAAAAAATCTCCCATTTCTACGGTGATATCATTAGGTTTTTTTTTCAAAAGTTTTTTTTTCTGTTGTGTTGAGGTATATTAATATTTATTATTGCTTAAAGATTGCTTCTTGAATCATTCATTCCCCAAGAGAACAATGGAATCAATAGATAGATAGATTCACTGCTTCGGTTTAAGAAAAGTTCAATCCCAAACCATATTGTAGCGAAATATTTATTATTTCAAAACGATATATATCAATCGAAATAATTGTAAAATGTTTCTTTATTCAATAAAAATGGCAAGCTTTCAAGTGTTAGCTCATCATCAGGCCATTGTTTCTCAAATTCCTACAATTTATATAGAGGTGTAGGAGGTTATGTAAAAATATCGTTATGTAAAAATATATCGTTTTAAATCCTTTGCAATTATTTCACAATCTAATTTATTATTTTATGAAGATATTATTAGTTTTTATATATTTATATATATATATATATAGTTTGTGCTTCTCTCTCTCTCTCTCTAGAAGGCTACCATCTACAAGTACCATCTTGGTCTTGAGTTGGGTAACACCAGCTACCTCATCGACCTGCCCACTCTGTGGGAAAGAACTCTCTCAGTCCTTCGGTGGCGGAGTCTTTCCCGCGGTGGGCGCTACCAATGACGACATTGTATATATATGTATATTTATCAATCATTTTATATATTTAAATCTCTTTATTCAGATATTTATCATTATATATATTTTTTATTCATATATATTTGCTTATATTATATATATAAAGTTAAACCTGTCTACAGTGCCCCCTCTAAATAGCGCCTTCCTCTCTATAGCGCCCGATTTTAAACATTAAAATCAAAACATTTTACATAAAAAGTGACCTGTCTATAGCACCCCCTCTCTATAGCACCCTATTTTGGTGAGTCCCAAGAGGAGGGCTTTAGACAGGTTTAATATAAATATATATATATATATATATATATATATATTAAGAAAAAAGCATCTCCTTATCGTGCAACTGAAAGTTGCTAATGGCTTGCGCCATCTATCGGAATACATATCAACTATTCTCGTTGATTTTTAATTATTCCAGAATTGGCCAAATACCCATTCTTGATTAATCAAGAAAAGCTAACCACGGACGCGTTTCGGGCTGTTGGCCCTCATCAGCGTGGTGCAAGCTGTACCTCAACGACCAAATAATTGCGGTTATATTCTCTTAAAAAACAAATCTTAAAAAATAATTACTTTTGACCAAACCGTTTAAAAGTTTATTTTTAGTTTAAAACTGTCCTCTCGACTTAGGGAAAACAAATTGTTTACATTAAAATTTAAAGACGTAATCCTTTTTTCAATTTACCATGGAAAAACAAGAAAATAAATCCACTTTATAGACACGTAGTTTTAAAGAATTGTTCGAACAGTATATAGACAAAACGAAAAAGGAGAATTTCAAATCAATTCTTTTTTTTTTTTTTTTATGTTTTAATTTCATTTGCAATGGATATCTGCTGATGACATTTTGGGGACTATAATTGATTTAATCTTTTGTTATCAAATAAAATTAGGTTAGAGTCAAAAATCTAATTTCTATATTTCTAAATTGTGTCCGATTTGATAAAAAAAAACTTTATGGTATAATTAATTAAATTTTATAAATTCAATTTATGGAAACCTTTGTTTATTGGGCATGTGATGAAACTTGAGAGATATTACTTTTTAGAATTCTTTAAATGTTAATATCATTTTCTTTCAATATTTTATTTTCTGTCAATGTTTTCTGTCAAATAACGATTTCTAGACTAATTTTTTTCTATGATAATAAAGGACGATTTTTAAAACGAGTTTGAATATTGAAGGAAGGCTTGGCTCATGAGTGGTGAACCATTCCAGTAATTTGACCCATTTAATCTACTAGATCACTGTTGAGCCCAGGGGTGACCGTGGAGAGCAGACAGACCGCAATGATTAAAGTATATGATTTTTAAACCCAAAAGGTGTAGCAGGCAGACAAGCCGCAATGCACAATGTCAAAGTATCAAGGTGCTACACGCAACCAAGGCTGTTCAAAAAGGTTTGATTCCCCAGGCCAGGGAAAATAAAAGAAAGACAGCTGTTGTTTAAATAAGAATATTAGATAAAGCGAGAATGATTCAGCAACTGATGGGAAAAGATAGATTTTTTTTTTGTATAAATGAATATATTAAAGTTTTAGATAAGATTACTGGTGAGGGTACCAGTGCTAAGACAACCAACCAGAAAAGTACACCATAGATTGCATAGATTGTTCAAATGGGTCGCTGCGTAAGTCGATTTCTCGAACAGCCCGCGCCGTCGAATCGCCAAACCATTTGCCCTCTGTCCTTGGGTTACAGAGACAGCGTCAGGGGCCATCACATACGCAGGGCAGGTCGCGAAACCGATCTTAAACAGCGGCACATGCCAGAGTTACGTCTACGAGCGGCCGCCAATGACCGGCGTTACCCATGAGGTGAGGAGTCCGAGTCACTCAGGTGATCGGAATCCTCCGCGCGGACGCGTGGCTTAAGTCTATCAGAGGCCTTTAGGAACTCCAGGCAGGCTCGCCAAGTGCTCCTGTTGAAAATAAAGTCTTTGAGTGACCGCGGAGTGTACCCTAATTCTTCTGCACAGGTGGAAAGAAGGGGGAATCTAAGGGCATCAAGGCTGCTGCACTCAAGCACGATGTGAGACAGAGTTTCTTCCATGTCAGCCTCGCAGTAAGGGCAGGAAGGATCGTCAATAACGCCTATCCAGTGGGCGAAACTGTCCGTCCACGTGTGTCCCGATAGCAGGTCAACCACAATGTGCTCGCTAGGGACGATGTACGCATACCTTTTGTCTAAAAGACTCATTGGAGTAAGGCCAAAGCGGGTGTGGATAGAAGGAGCTAGAGAGAGGAATCTGCTTTCCCCTGCTTCACGCGCCCGGCCGTAGATTGCCGATTTTACAAACGACAAAGGAGCGAGTTTGTAACAGCTTGGGTCAGCAGACTCAGCACCCCGCTTTGCGAGTGTGTCCGCAATGTCATTACCCACGTTCCCACTGTGGCCCTTGATCCATTGTATGGTGCATCTGTTCCCATTGCGATTCAATCGCGAAATCAGTAGCAGAGCTCTGTCAATAAGGTAATTACCAGTCTTAGAGTTCAGAACTGACTTCACGACTGAGAGGTTGTCCAGGAAGAATCCTAAGGTTAGATGATTTGGTAAAGTGGTTGCGTTTTCAAGTGCCTTAACCAATCCAAGGGCTTCGGCCCGAAAGACAGAACAATGAGAGGACAGAACATGAGATTCACGTATTTCAGGTGCACAATCGAGACAAGAGAACCTGTACACGCCGGCGCCAACTCCATCTCTGGTTTTGGAACCATCTGTATAGTATGACACGTGGAAGAAAAGAGCAGGAATATTACTGGGAGCGGAGTAATAGGGGGGGTAGGGGAGAGGATGTGGAAAGGGAGGAGGCTCGAGTGGAATTTCAGCGTCAACCAATCCATACTTTTTAAGGTATAGCTCAGTTTTAGCCGAGATTTCCAGATCGAGAGGAAGGACTCTAGAGAGGGAGATAAGAGCAGCGTTGCTGGTTGATCTGAAAGCTCTACAAGCTCTCACTAGGAAAGGCCTTTGAGCACTCAGTAGAACATTTAAGGAGCGTTGAGAAAGATTAGGAAACCATACCGCCGAGGCATAGGCAATGGCCGGAACAACCACTTGCAGATACAGAGTTCTCAAGGCCCGGTAACCAAAACCAAAGTTGAGATTAGCGGCTGCGGTCAAACGCGGCAACATGCCGCGGACCTTGGCGCAGACTTCAACTACGTGCTGGTATATATGCCGGCCATCGAGAAACAACAACAAATATTTATAGGAAAAGAGCGACCTCTGGCGGTCGATTTAACAGAGTAGTTTAATCTATTATAATAACGTATAGAATCAATAAGGATTAGTTTCTTTATTTGTAAAATCAATTCGAGCTTTCGGGCGCAAGCAGCCCTTCTACAGGAATATTGGAAATAATTTCAATTAGACATGTATGTACACATATAGATGGTATTTTGCTTTGGTCTTGTATAGCGTGAGTTGGATCACATGCCCACGTGATTTAGTTTAAATCTAAGAAAAGCCCTAATAAAGAGAGGCGTTTTTCACCTAGAAATATTGGCTAATTAATAAATCTAGATCCAATATATGCCCTATATTTATTTATACATATATATAAGCTAATTTTTGCATATCTAGGATTATTTATGAAGTTTTTTATTTTATTATTTAAGAAAAATTATTGCTATGTAAATTAGTCAATTGGCTGATATTATTAAATGCAAAATTGTTAAATGGTGTGATTAAGAGAAAACGGATAATTCTATTTTATTTTTGGACCAGCCTATCATATGTCTCCGGGATATCTATGTGTCTATTTATACTATTATATTTTGATGAAATTAGTGCTTCCAGTATTAATCTTTTATATTTACTATTTATGTTTGTGTAATGAATATTAGGGTTTGCTAGGTTGAAATCGTGATCTGTGTTTCTGATATGCTGCACTATTAGAGATTTGGGGTCTTTATTTTTAATATTTCTTCTATGTTCGTCTATTCTGTCTTTTATAGGTCTGCTTGTTTCACCTACATATACATTATTACATTGGTTGCATGGTATGGAATATACGGCTTTGCTATTGTATAGTTTTGATATATGAATACTATTTCTGGTAATGGGGTTTCTTATTATGGTTGCTATACTTGGGTTGCTTTCATAATATGTTCTTATACCGTGTTTGCTTAAAATTCTGGCTATATTGGTACTACTATGGGAATAGGGAATTATACATATTGATTTATAAACATGATTATTTCTTATAAGAGAGGAATTATAGAAGTGTCTTAATATAAAGTTTTTCGGATAACCATTAGAAGTGAGTTCATTGATCAAAAATTGGGTTTCTGTATCTTTTGAGAGCTGGGTGGAACAATGTGTATATATTCTTTTGGAAAGGGTTTTTACAGTGTTGATCTTGTGACTGAGGGGGCAATAAAAGGAAAAGTGTATATAATCTGGAGTGGAGTTTGGCTTGTGGTATATTTCTGTTGTGTATTGGTTTTGTGTTTTTAGTATAAGTACATCTAGAAATTGTAAGGTATTATTGTTTTCTGTTTCTATGGTGAAATCAATGTCATTATGTATGGACTTTAGTTGGGTAAAAATGGAATCTATTTTGTTAGAATTGGATACACAAAAGATGTCGTCTATGTATCTTTGCCAGATGATGATATCTGTGGGAAAAGGGTTGGTTATCGTTTTATCAATTTTTCTCATTACTATTTCTGCCAAAGGTGAAGAGAGGGGACTTCCCATGGGGGAGCCCTTGGTTTGTCTATAAAAATTGCTATTGGAAGAGAATATATTATATTGTAGGCTGAGCTTAACTAATGAAATAATTTTAGAAGAGATATCTGGAGGTATATTGTTTAATGCTAAAAATCCTATTGTGTTATCTATTATTAGATGGTGTGGTAAGCTTTTTCTTAGATTTAAACTAAATCACGAGGGCATGTGATCCAACTCACGCTATACAAGACCAAAGCAAAATACCATCTATATGTGTACATACATGTCTAATTGAAATTATTTCCAATATTCCTGTAGAAGGGCTGCTTGCGCCCGAAAGCTCGAATTGATTTTACAAATAAAGAAACTTATCCTTATTGATTCTATACGTTATTATAATATATTGAAAGGATTATTCGTCTTAAATAGTTCAATCTATGAAATTATAATTTTGAAATAAAATATTTTTTCTATAACATATAGATATATATCCCAAAAGAGAAACCTATCCTTTTATTCAAGATATATAAGAGATAATATTTTCTAAAATTAAATATCAAAAATAAATAAGCTTCAAACTATGGAAAAGCTTATCAAATTGTTCAATTTCTAGGTAAATCCATTATATATAATCAGGTTAAAAAGTAATTTTATCTATAAAATTATATCTAAAAATAATAAACAAACCTATTAGCTATCAATAAGGATGAATAAGTTAATAAAATGAGCGACGTGGCGAAAAAAAAATAGTAGAAGATCTATTTTGGACGTAAGAAACGATCGTTTGGTAAAATTAATTAGATGGTTTCCATAGTAATGACGTCATACGGCTACTAAGATGCTGATAGGTCAGCGATTTTATTGGCAGCCGAATTTGTTAAGTGTGAAGCTAGTTCTTTTAAGAGGGAGTTCTCATACAAAAGTTTGGTAATGTGAAAATTTAATAGTAAATTTCTATGATATCACAAGTTAGAAAAATTTATTAAAATGGTACATAGTAATTAAATTTATAAATTAAACTAGCGGATGTACCCGGCTTTGCCCGGGTTTTACCCGAGTAAAGGTTTGTCTAACGTATCTCTCGATAAAGTGAACATTTTTTCCCGGTCCCTTGAAAAATACTCGATAAGTTGAATAAAATAAATATTAATTGGTTCCCTCGGTAATTGAAAGTTAAAGGAATAGTATCTTGCCTTGGAATTGTATCATTATTATTGTCTCAAATAAATTGCCGTGTCATCCTGAATTTTGTCTTACTTAAATTTCTACATTACAAAATCATCGTATCATCATGATAATATTTATAGAAGATTGTTGAATTATAACAGATAAATTAGAATATTTATCTTGTTTATTTTAAGCGAAAAGTTTTTCCAAAAATTTTATTTGCTAGAAACCTTCCCAGTACTATACTAAATAACTTCCCAAAGTTTCATGGCGTTCCAATGAGTGGTTTGGTCAGGCATAAAGGACAGACACACATACATTCATTTTTATATATATAGATAGATAGATAAGAACAATGCATGCAGCGTGCATAGCCGTTCTTAGTTGGTGGAGCGATTTGTCTAGTAAATTCCGAAAACAACCAAGAATCTAACCTACTAAATAGACCCACGGTCCTTTTTGTACCGTGAGCGGGTCTTTTTAGAGTGACAGGCGTATTTTGTTGACGTTATGTGACGCTGAGTTTGTTGTTGACACACTTTAAAATGTTATAACACCTTGATAAAGGTTGGCGTTCAGCCAGCTGAAATATTGGCAAAATAAATATTTTTTGATCCAATATATGCCTTTTTAATTAAAGATTTATCTATGGATTGTTCTATTTTCAAAATAGATATAAATATGTTATAAAATTTATTGCTTAGAATAGGAGAATTGTTTATGAGTTTTGATACATGAGTATTTTAATACAAAGCAATAATGCGTCATCTATTATACATAGGAATTATATCATTTAAGCGCAAATGTTTCATTTATACACTAAATAAATTTATGATTTTATTGTTTGCTGAAGAACATTGCTCGATGTAAATATTCATATGTAATTCTACTGTCCAAAAGAAATCATGTCCATAGTTTGCTTAAATACCATTTCTAAGATTCCACCCTTCAGTGTAGCATATAAAAGCTGAATGATCCAATACAGTATTAGAGCTCTAAGAAGCGGTCTAGTAGATTAAATGGGCGAAACCACTGGAAGGGTTCTCCACTGATGAGCCAAACCCTATCAATATTTTTTCATCGCAGTAAGGACAGTAGAACCTTATTTTTTTATATCAAATGGAAACATTAAGGCGCGAATGTTTCTTTCAGACATTAATCAAACTTAAACTGTCCTTACCGCGAAGAAAAAATATTGGGAGTGCTTGACTGATCAGCGGTGAACCCTCCCAGCGGTTGTGTCAATTTAATCTACCAAACCGCTTCTTAAAGCTCAAATACAATATTGGATCATTCTGCTTATATATGCTACACTGAAGGGTGGAATCTTAGAAATGGTATTTAAGCAAATTGTGGACATAAACCTTTAGAAAAGAAGAATTACATATGAAATATTTGCATCGAACAATGCTCTTCCGCAAACAATAAGGACAAAGCCAGTTAGTTTGTGTATAAAAGAAACATTCGTGCTTAAATGATTTAATTTCATATACATGAGCATTTTGCCAATAGTATGCAGATCTACACACACATCTATGAAAATATGATAAAAACAACTTCAAATCACAATTTGCTTTATATGAGCTGAAAGAATAATTGAGGAAGAAATACCTGACTCGAGGCAGGTAGAAGAAAGAAAACAAAAGACGTATTTAACCTATTTATAAAATGTTTTGTGCCGGCCAAATGAAAAATCTAAGTTTATTTCCCCCGCGAGTACTATTCGCTTTATGAGAATCTGACAAAAGAAAACAACAACAATGGGTTTATAGCGTATAAAGCCGCTACATCTGGGGGTCGACTTCCCAAAGTTTGTTCTAGAAAATATATATTGAAAACACGTTTTTTCAATATTTATATAATTTTTATATTTATGTTATTCATTATTTATAACGCCAACAGCGCGAAACGCGTTCGTGGATGGCTTTTCTTGATTTATCAAGAAATTGGGTTGGCCAAATATCAGGGAACAGGCTAAATCAATGAATAGTTGATTTCTGTTCCACCAGATGGCGCTCTGCCTTCGGTAAAGCACATGTGCTCATGGTCAGGATATGCTTTTTTAATTTTTAATATCAACACCTGACCTTTTTATTATTTTTTTTCTTTTGTTTTTTCATATATATATATATATTAATGCTATTTATTTTTGATGATACTAGTGCTTCCAGGAATAATCGTTGTTGCTTGCTTTCTATTTTGTGATAAAGGGCTATTGCTTGTTTGAGATTAAATGTTTGTCCAGTGGTGCAGGTGTGTTGATATATCAGGGATCTTATGTCTTTGTATCTTATGTTTCTCTCATGTTCTGTTAACCGGGTCTCTATTGTCCTACTGGTTTCTCCTACATATGTGGCATTGCATTGGTTACATTTGACAGAATATATTGCATTTGACTTAGATAGGGGATTGGGTGTTATATTTTTGGTAATTGGGTTTCTCAGTAAACTTTGTTCAACAAAAATAAAAAAATCATATCCTGACCACGTTCACATGATCATCTCTAGATGGCAGAGCGCCATCTAGTGGAACAAAATAAACTAAACATCTAATCAACTTGTTCCGTGATATTTGGCCAACCCATAAACGTTTAGTTTATTTTTGTTCCACTAGATGGCGCTCTGCAATCCAGAAATGTTCATATGAACACGGTCAGGATATGCCTTTTTTATTTTTAATATCAACACTTGACCTTTTTTTTATATATTTTATCATTTTTTCACATATAAGAGCAAGATAACACTGGTATACACTGAAAACGATGTTTTTGATAATGCATCAGTTTCTGACTTAATTTTAGGTGCTGATCACGAATATAATGTTAGGTTTTATGTATCTCTCTCTCATCAATATTTAGAGATATAACATATACATATTTAGGCTACAATGTGGTAAATCAGTCCATATAGCCCACTAGTTATAATTAACTATAAACAATAATAGCATATATATTGAATCATTTAAACATGTGAGATTTAAAATAGGTTTATTTGTTATATCATTATCTTGAAGATAGAGGTTGCCTGTTCGGCATTCATAGTTTTAAAATAAAAGACACTGCGGGCAGATAAAGAGTTTTCTCAAAGTATCGTCAAAAAACTTTTGTCTTTTTCAAGAAAAATACAAATAGAGGATTTGACAAGGCGTTAAAAATGATTATAATAGAATAATTTTTTTCAACGCCTTGCCAAATGTTTTATTTTTATTTCCCCTGACAAGACAAAAATCTTGTGTTCGCTGAAACAATTGGCTGATAAGAGCCATTAGCCCGAAACCATGGTCTCCAGGTGGACGCTTCTCAGTTTACCAAAGCTGGTGTTGTGGCTTTGTCACCAACCTGAGTCCGCATTTTTGCGATCATGGTCAATAAATGACGACTAGGTTTGACGTCTATTTTGACGGGAGAGAGATGACTTTTATCTTTATTAAACTTAAAATAATTTGTGTTTTTATAGATTTATCCCGAAAAATGCCTAGGTATTTATTTTTCCAAATACATTTTTATCCTAGTATTTAGAGAGAATTATTTTTTTTTTTCAAAATTAAATTAATTTCACACAATATCTTCATGGTTTTACAATTATTTTCATGTAAAAAGTGCAACAAAAAATATATATATTCATTAATTAAAAATATTTGTACAAAATTTATTATTTAATATATTTATACGTGCACTTTTAACAAACCTTTTTTTGAAATCTCAAATTTTTTGGAGTCTTTCTTTATCGATTTCAATAAATCTTTTGGATTTATCTTCGCGAACCAGCTGCAGTTGTAAAGAAAATAATGATTCAGCTTATTACGCTGATATCTTAGTGAGGAGATTGAGCTTTAGTCACTCGCATAATGGTAAGAAGAGAAATTAAACTATATATAAACTACACTCATGGACAAAACTTAAGAAAGTTGTACTTTTTAGCATGTATATATATACATATTTTTATCATATTATATTATTGTAGAATGACATTTGAAAATATTTCGCATGTGTTTCTTTTGAGCGAAAAATTGAAACTTATTTTAAGGAGAAATAACGATTATTTCTATCCTTAGGGACGAAGTATGAAAGGATGAATTGTAAAGAGTAATGATAAACGGAAAAATAAAAGTGTCCAGGGATGGGAATCGAACCCACAGTGTTCCGCTTACCGCTATTATATTATAACAATCCTATCGCTTCTCTTCTGTGATTTGTCATCCTTATGGTGCCTTGTAGCCATTGATTTATTTATCCTTGGTAAGTGTGTTATCGAGTAGGGATATAATAACCCGCTATAAGTGCGCTCTAATGCCAGCAGATTAAACCTTCTTTTCTAGGGGGACACATGTTCAACCATAATCACTTGAATATATGTGTAAATTTATTATTTTTTTTTAAAGGAAAACGTTCGAAAGTATGCGAAATCTCCGTTTTATAAGTAAATAAGGAAGGGTTTATGCCTAAAATATGAAGCATCTTTAAGTTTTTTTCTATGAGGTTATATACATGTATATTTATAACATTAACATTAAGAATATCACAATAAAGTGTAAGCTAATATCGTCATTTGGCTTTAGAATAGACTAAATAGTTAATTTATTACTGATTTGAAACATGTCATTTTACACCTTATTTACAATACCTAGCAGACGACCTTACATATGCGTCCCGTCGACCAATCAGCAGCAGAAGGTGTACCATGACCTCAGCCGGCACTTCCGTATGATACCACTGGCTGATTTCCCGCATGTTAGTGATTTTTATCTGCAAATATGAAAACAATTAGTATACACTCATGAACCAAACTTAAGGAAGTTGTACCTTTCAGATACCTATCAGGATTCGTACAATAACTCTGAAAGAATTGTATTCACAGTGACTTTTATTGAAGAAACACGAGGTAACCAAGTGTGAACAAAATTGTCTCTGTCTCCTTAAAAAAAAAAGCCGACCAGTTACATTAAATATTTTTCACTCCCTTAATTTTGTTCATGAATGTAAGTCATTTTTTGAAAACTGCCTCAAGGTTATGTGCCCAGGTCTATGACGGATCAAATCTCCCACACCAACAGTTTAATGGCCCACAATAAAACGTTAGATGAAGGCGTGACACAGACGTTATACCAGACAACCAGGACATCAAAATATGATACTTCCTTAAGTTTTGTCCATGAGTGTAAATATAAGTAAATAAAATTCAAAGAGAAAAGTCGACCAAAAATAAGTTCTCCACCGAGATTCATACATGGATCACTGTAACTCGCAGTTAAAAGGAGGAATAAATATATATAAAGTTGGGCTTCAGACGATTTCAATATTCAAAGAGCTTGTTAGATAAAAGGTTCAAGAAAAATAAATCAGTAGTTTGAATTTATAGATAAACAGATTGGCAAAAAAATTACGATATAATCAATTTGATTATTTTAAGTTTTAAACTCTTCCACAATGTCATCAATTACATGCTCCGTAGATATCACCCATCAAGAAGAGATAGTCTGTAGATAAGTGTGAAAGATAATCTTCCCTAATTATCCATAAAGATTAATTGATGAATAGGCTATCTCCATTAATATCTACTCCCTCCATCAATCTTGTACCTAACAGACTGTCAAACCTACACACTTATTGTTTTACTAACTAATCCATACGTCAATACACTAATTTCCATATAAAGATAGAATATTTCAACGAATTATTATAACTATTAGTAATAATTAATATACCCCCCCCCCTAATATATGATCGTGTATATCACATTTATACTTCATATATTAATTGTTATACAAAATTTATATATTCTACAATCAGAGTTAGAAGAACATTGTTATAAACCTTATTATGTCCATAGTTCATCTAAAATGCCCATTCGAAGAGTCAAGCATCAGTATCACTATAAAAGGAAGTTCCAAAAATGCAATATAACAGCGGTATGGTAGATTAAACTGGCGAAACCGCTGGGAGGGTTCACCACTGATGAGCCAGGCCCTCCCTTTAATTTTTCCATTGCAGTAAGGACAGTAGAAATTGTTTTATTTTAAAAAGAATATTACGCCTCTAAAATAGTTTTGTAATTTGATAAACCTTATTGGAATTTTGTTGTATAATAACGCTGCCTGGAGTATAGGAGCTCCATCTATGCTTCTTTTCTATGGTGAATCTGCATAAGACCGGTGGTCTTAATAAAGCTGTGTGTGTGTAATATATATAATTGTTGGGTTCTGTACTGCCTGGAGTATAGGTGCTCCATCTATGCTTCCTTCCTGTGGTGAACAATTAATGAGAGGGCCTGGCTCATCAATGTTGAACCCTCCCAGCGGTATCGCCAGTTTAATCTACCATACCGCTGTTATATTGCATTTTTCGGTTTTCCTTTATAGTGATACTGATACTAGACTCTTGAAATGGGAATTTTAATTGAACTATAGACATAAGCTTGGAGGGCATTTGTATTACATAGAATTATAAATATATAATATAATAAAAATATAAATGTTTCATAAACATATTTTTGTATGAAAGTTACACCACGTGGTTAGAGGCAATAAAGATGTACTTAATCCCATGTTAGCTGACCATTTTATCTTGAGAACTTAGAACAAGTGGTTAGGGCAGGTATAATCGTATTGCAATGAAACACATTAGAACAATATTCAATATCATTTGTGTTAGGTAGAGGTCGAATATTTATTTTATTAGAAAAACAAATCAAAATCCTTCTCATCCTTATTTATTTCAACACACAAAACGCGATATCCCCGCCAGGGTTAATTGCGTCAATTTACAATTGTTGAAGAAAATCATTCAGATCACTAAAAAAAAAGAAAAAACGTTTAGAACCTGACGTTAGCAATCTGATCCTTTCAGGTCAGACAGAGAGTCATAAATATATTTATAGAAGTGATAAAATCTCTGAAAATTATCTCTGCTATTTACAAATTCATACAGATCTTCAACATTAGTAACTGTCTGTTGTCTAGCGATAAAGAAGAGTGGACATTCCACCAGTAGGTGTCTCGAGTCCTGGGGTTCCTCGCCATAGTAACTGCTCGAGTCCTCATATTGGTTAGTTTTGTAGCTAAGGATTGAGTAGTTAAGGATTATATAGCTCCACTACTCCATCAAGTTAGACTGACAAGAACTGATTGCCCTACAATGGGTAACGTCAACAGGATTTGTTTGTGGATAACAATCATTTAGTCTATTGATTGTGACAATGGTATATATCACGCAAGGGAATTTAAAATGTATTGAAATAAAATACACTTAGAAGCAGTACTAAACTTTCTTCCAATTTATATTTAATTTTACGTTATTCCTATATGATATTTACTATTAGTAATTCTGAAGAAAATTAGAACATATACATCGCGCATATAACTTCCCTTCGGTCTTTCCTAGACCCTTGGGGTAATCGAACAAATTCTGGTCTATTTCATGGTCTATTTGTATATTTTATATTCTGACCATAAAGCCTATATCCATAGTTCATTTAAAATACATTTGCCTCTTTCCTTTCAGTACTGGATATAAAATCAAAACAGCCCAATACAATATTAGAGCGGTATGGTTTGTCAAACTGGCGAAACCGCTGGGAGAGTTCATCATTGAAGAGCCAGGCCCTCCTAATAGTTTTATCTTTGTACTAAGGGTAGTAGGGAATTACAATATTATATTTGTTTTAATTTAAGAAAGAACTGGCGTGCTCTGAATAATTTATAACTTTAAAAAGATTCAGATGGATTATAACACATGTTTATATAATAGAGGTAAGTACAAAATATATTATAAAATGTGATTTTGAAGGCGAATACAAATAAATTCACTCTGGAAAAGTGTTAAAAGTAAAATGAAAATCGATTTTGCATATTCAACATGTCAGAAAGCACCATTTGATTACTGCACTCACTGGTGAAGTTAGAATTGTACAAGTAGAAAGGACTCTTAAATTTACAAATTCAATATTGCCATCTATCGATAACATTTTTAATAAATAAATTTACTGGCAATGTGTTTCTTTTCAATAATTCCATCAAATATTATCTCTACAGACCTTACTACGATGATAAATGTTATTGAATGAGAGAGGGTTTGGCCCACATCAATAGTGAACCCTTTTAGCGGTTTCGCCAAATTAATCTTTAGACCTAACTATAACGTTATGAAACCATATTTGCGGAAGAGCTTTGCTCGATGCAATTCCTTAAAATTATATGTATGTACCTCTACAGACTTATAAGCTTATGTCCATAGGTTCCCTAAACACCCCTGAGCTGTCTTCCATAGAAAATATAGAGTTACATCCCAAACCAATCCAATACAATAGTAGAGCGGTCTAGAGGTTAATTTGGCGAAACCGCTGAGAGGGTTCACTACTGATAAGACAAGCCCTCTCATTCAATAACTTATATCATTGCAGTAAGGTCTGTAGAGATAATTTTATATGCTATTATTGAAAAGAGAAACATTGCCTGTAAATTTATTTGTTACAAATTTTATTGAAAGGACTCTATGGAAAAACCATTATTTTTAAAATAACAAAAACACCAGTTTTTACATCTGTATTCAACGTCACAAGTCCAAGTTCTTCAAAATAAAAATACTTCAACCAATCCAACAACAACAATCTAAAGAATAAATATAGCCATTAAAAATAATATTTCCAAGTTTTTTACTTTATAGATTGTGATATGAGGTAAGATTTCTCCAAGGAATAAATGGGTATTTTAGATAGAGGGGAACTCCTAATTCAATGATGCAACTGAACCAAGAGATGAGGACGTCTTCAACTTTTCAAAACTGAAATTGATTTATGAGAACAAATGTTTCTATCTCTTCCTCTTGTAAAATGTTATTTAAACTCCAAATGTCAGTTGGAAGAAACATTTTGTTGTCTTTTTCAATTATCTTTTGTAGCGTTCTTTTTTATGTATTTTTTCCAGTAGTTTGCTGAAACTGTGGTAACCATACCGCAATCTCCTATAAAACAGGGAAATGTTCTTGTTTTGTTTCATATAGATTATATTTGAAGGTAAGTGCACTCCATGTCTATTATAAAATGAATAGAGCTTCCAGGGTTAAGTTTCTTGTATAACTTTTTATTTTCAAGCTTTCGGACTTGTCAGTCCTTCAACCGGATTATCACGTTAACAACTTAATAATAAATACAATTTTTAAATACACATTATTATATACATATTTTAAATACTTATTATATATTGAGAGAAAAATATATTACAATATTTCAGTTTGAAAAACAAATTTATATATATATTTGATTTGATTCTATACTTATAGTACCAGGACTTGATAATCTTGTACCTTACACCGCTTGTACTGTAAGTACTCCCCGTGTCTACATTTATAGTACCAGGCCTTGATCTTTTCGGTCGGTAGAGGGTTGTGACTGCTTATACTGTAACTACAAAACATGTCTACTATTGTAGTACCAGGCCATAATGATATTGGTTGGTAGAGGGATGTGATTGCTTGTACTGAAAGTACAGCTCTTGTCTACACATGTAGTACCAGGCCATGATAATCAATGTAGGGCGAATCTAAAAACCCATTGTACTGTATCGTGAAGATAGAGGCTGCCTGGCCGGGATTCATAGTTATTCAAATTAAAGATACTTATTTTGTCCTTATCAGGAGCGAACAAAAATTAAAACATTTGTCAAAGCGTTAAAAAAATGTTTGAACAATTTTTAACGCTTTGTCAAATGTTTTAATTTTTGTTCGCTCCTGACGAGGACAAAAGATTTTTGTCGAGACAATAAAAAAATTTACTGGCCTAAGTATATTTAATTTAAAATACATTTGTACTGTAAGTATAGTACATGTCTACAAATGTAGTGTGTGTACCAGGCCATAATAATAGAGATTGGTCGAAGGTTGTGATTGTTTGTACTGTAAGTACACCATATTTATACACTATATATACACCAAGTAGTATTAGTTCATAATATACAAGGTGCGTAGAGGGTTATGACCGCTTATACTATATAAATATAGAACATGTCTACACATGTAGTACCAAGACATAATATTAAGGTTGGTAGAGGGTTATGATCGCTTGTACACTGTGTACACCACATGTCTACACTTGTAGTAGCACAGAATGTGATAATTCAGTAGGTATTAAATAATGACTGATTGTATAGTAGGTTCAACACATGTCTACCTATGAAGTAGTAGAATAGCATAATTCTATAGTGGGTTATACGACACTGCGTAGTTCTCGTGAGGAGAATGACCTAACAGATCGTGCTATAGAACGTTCAGATCTACCTTGAGGACGCTGACGCTGTCGCATCTGACAGATCCTATGGACAGAAAACTTCTGTTGTTGTACACATGATAACGAAATTGGAAGATTCTTGCTGGACTGATACATGATGGAAAGCTTTTGTTATTCTTTAGTAAATCTCATCAATATTTTTGCCATACTGAATGTGAAGTCACATTGGATTGGATTGCTGGCTTGATGGAATGCTTTTGTTATTCTTTAGTAATTATCTTCAATATTTTTTTCAATACTGAATGTGAAGTCACATTGGATTGGATTGTGTGATGGAAATCTTTTGTTTTTCTTTAGTAAATCTCTTCAATATTTCTGCCATACTGAATGTGAAGTCACATTGGATTGGATTGCTGGAAAGGTTTTGTTATTCTTTAGTAATTCTCTTCAATATTTCTTCCATACTGAATGTGAAGTCACATTGGATTGCTGAATTGATGGAAAGCTTTTGTTATTCATTATTATTCTCTTCAATATTTTTGCCATACTGAATGTGAAGTCACATTGGATTGGATTGATGGAAAGCTTTTGTTATTCTTTAGTAAATATCTTTAATATTTCTTCAATACTGAATGTGAAGTCACATTGGATTGCTGGATTGAGGGAAATATTTTGTTTTTCTTTAGTGATTCTCTTCTATATTTCTGCCATACTGAATGTGAAGTCACATTGGATTGCTGGATTGATGGAAAGCTTTTGTTATTCTTTAGTAATTCTCTTCAATATTTCTTCCATACTGAATGTGAAGTCACATTGGATTGGATTGATGGAGCGCTTTTGTTATTATTTAGTAAATCTCTTCAATATTTTTCCCATACTGAATGTGAAGTCACATTTGATTGGATTGCTGGAAAGGGTTCGTTATTCTTTAGTAATTCTCTTCAATATTTTTTCCATACTGAATGTGAAGTCACATTGGATTGCTGGATTTATAGAAAGCTTTTGTTATTCTCTTTAGTAATTCTCTTCAATATTTCTGCCATACTGAATGTGAAGTCACATTGGATTGCTGAATTGATGGAAAGCTTTTGTTATTCATTAGTAATTCTCTTCGATATTTCTGCCATAATGAATGTGAAGTAACATTGGATTGGATTGCTGGAAAGGTTTTGTTATTCTTTAGTAAATCTCTTCAATATTTCTGTCATACTGAATGTGAAGTCACATTGGATTGCTGGATTGATGGAAAGCTTTTGTTATTCTTTAGTAAATCTCTTCAATATTTCTGACATACTGAATGTGAAGTCACATTGGATTGCTGGATTGATGGAAAGCTTTTGTTATTCTTTAGCGAATCTCCTCAATATTTCTGCCATACTGAATGTGAAGTCACATTGGATTGCTGGAATGATGGAAGGCTTTGGTTATTCTTTAATAATTCTCTTCAATATTTCTGCCATACTGAATGTGAAGTCACATTGGATTGCTGGATTGATGGAAAGCTTTTGGTATTCTTTAGCAATTCTCTTCAATATTTTTTCCATACTGAATGTGAAGTCACATTGGATTGCTGGATTTATAGAAAGCTTTTGTTATTCTCTCTCTCTCTAGTAATAATCTTCAATATTTCTGCCATACTGAATGTGAAGTCAAATTGGATTGCTGAATTTGATGGAAAGCTTTTGTTATTCATTAGTAATTCTATTCAATATTTCTGCCATAATGAATGTGAAGTCACATTGGATTGGATTGATGGAAAGGTTTTGTTATTCTTTAGTAATTCTATTCAATATTTATTCCATACTGAATGTGAAGTCACATCGGATTGCTGGATTAATGAAGCTTTTGTTATTCCTCAGTAATTCTCTTCAATATTTCTTCCATACTGAATGTGAAGTCACATTGGATTGGATTGATGGAGCGCTTTTGTTATTCTTCAGTAAATCTCTTCAATATTTTTGCCATACTGAATGTGAAGTCACATTGGATTGGATTGATGGAAAGCTCTTGTAATTCTTCAGTAAATCTGTTTGATATTTCTGCCATACTGAATGTGAAAAACATTAGATTGGATTGATGGATTAATGGAAATCTTTTGTTATTCTTTAGTAATTCTCTTCAATATTTCTTCCATACTGAATGTGAAGTCACATTAGATTGGATTGATGGAAAGCTTTTGTTATTCTTTAGTAAATCTCTCCAATATTTCTCCCATACTGAATGTGAAGTCACATTGGATTGCTGGATTTATGGAAAGCTTTTGTTATTCTTTAGTAAATCTCTTCAATATTTCTGACACACTGAATGTGAAGTTACATTGGATTGCTGAATTGATGGAAAGCTTTTGTTATTCTTTAGCGAATCTCCTCAATATTTCTGCCATACTGAATGTGAAGTCACATTGGATTGCTGGATTGATGGAATGCTTTTGTTATTCTTTAATAATTCTCTTCAATATTTCTGCCATACTGAATGTGAAGTCACATTGGATTGCTGGATTGATGGAAAGCTTTTGGTATTCTTTAGTAATTCTCTTCAATATTTCTGCCATACTGAATGTGAAGTCACATTGGATTGGATCGCTGGATTGATGGAAAGCTTTTGTTATTCTTAAGTTAATCTCCTCAATATTTCTGCCATACCGAATGTGAAGTCACATTAGATTGGATTGATGGAAAGCTCTTGTTATTCTTTAGTAAATCTCTTCAATATTTCTCCCATACTGAATGTGAAGTCACATTGGATTGCTGGATTGATGGAAAGCTTTTGGTATTCTTTAGTAATTCTCTTCAATATTTTTGCCATACTGAATGTGAAGTCACATTGGATTGATGGAA
The DNA here is from genome assembly GCA_030710605.1 of Cordylochernes scorpioides. Lineage (NCBI taxonomy): Eukaryota > Metazoa > Arthropoda > Arachnida > Pseudoscorpiones > Chernetidae > Cordylochernes > Cordylochernes scorpioides. The sequence continues at coordinate 51,911,407 of CP092877.1, forward strand.
AGCTTTTGTTATTCTCTAGTAAATCTCCCCAATATTTCTGCCATACTGAATGTGAAGTCACATTAGATTGGATTGATGGAAAGCTTTTGTTATTCTTTAGTAAATCTCTTCAATATTTCTCGCATACTAAATGTGAAGTCTAAAGGGATTCTCACATACATTTACAGAATGAGGAGAATGACAGGAAGTTGCATAAACATTGGTAGTTAAACTATTGGTAGATGTGACTGTATGTCTCATTTATTATTATTCAATCTTAGAAATGTGTACATATGTAGTCTATAATATGATGCATTAGCGTGGTATCTGTTATCAAAATTCAAAACTATCATAGACCCGTATGAATATATGACAGTAGAAATTGTTTATTTTTAAAAATAATCATACGCGTCTATAATAGTTTTGAATTTTGATATGTAGTCTATACTTGTATAAACTTGTGTATGTATATTTGAAATTTTATCCACACTGCGTGTTTTTGTAAATCTTTTCTATAGGGTCGCTTTAATGTATCGCGTGGTTATTCAAAACATTTTCAGAATTAGGAAAGACCCTGAGGTTAAAAGATAGGCGTACAGCCTAGCGAAATATTGCAATTTTGTAAATTATTAAATTGCTTTATATTGATTTTAATCCCAAATATGCCGTTTAATCACTATATACATATATAAAACAAATTTACATGATAGATGAGCCTAAACATAGAAGAGTTGTTGTTGTTGTCGTGTCCAACGAAGAGTCTCAGATGTCTGCATACATCTCTATCACAGCAGTCGCAATGTCCACTATCTTGGGTGTGTAAAGCTGCTGCTCTGGGTCCATGTCAATTTTCTGTTGTTGTTGTCGTGTCCAGCGAAGAACCTAAGATGTCTCCATGCATCTCTATCACAGCAGCAGCAATGTCCACTATTTTGGGTGTGTAAACCTGCTGCTCTGGGTCTATGTCAATTTTCTGCAAGGCTGCGGCCATGTTAAGTCTTTGTGTAATTTCCAAGAATGACTAACAGTCATTGAAATCCCAGAGAAGAATCAACCTCAGCCTTTTCTAAATAATATTAACTTTATTTGCTAATATGGTAATCTGCAATCTCAAAAGGCTTATTTACATATGTACAGTTTACTTTGACTTCTCCAACTTTATCCTCGCTAGCTTAAGTTTGTCTTCTTATTCAATCTTCTTCTTATTCGAACGTCTGCTTATCCAATCTTCTCCTTATTCAATCTTCTCCTTATTCAATCTTCTCCTTCTTGATCTTTAGTCTGTTGACTTTAACTTCGCTCTTCCTTGAACTTCCTCTCAGCGACTGCGACCTTTCTCTCTTCTACCTTACTTGTTACTTTGATCTGCCTTCCGCTGCTTCTTACTTTGCTGATCTAACACTTTCTCCACGCGTTCTACTCTCTTCTTCCTATCAGAGACTACGAGTGATCTTTCCTCTCTTCTACCTTACTTGCTATACCTTTTACCTTACTTCTAACTCGCGCGCTACTCCTTTTTCCGTTCAAATACCTTCTTTTATACAGTTGAGAAATGTCACGTGGTCGCACTCTGTGGCGATTTTGCGGCGCATCCCGTGGCTCGCGCCATCTAGAGCCGCTTTCCCCAACCATTCTTAACATACCCCCACCCTCTTTGTGTGAGCACAAAGAGCCATATACTCTTCTGAGGTCACTTCTAAGGGGTAAATCTTTTGGACGGGTCTCATCAACATACCCCGCTTTGTTTTTACCCTCGCGACTCTGATTTTTCCATCCCTGCCCGGAATCAATTCTTCTATCTTTGCCATTGGCCGGTCTATTCTCTTTTGATCCTCATTTCCAATAAGAACTATCTCTCCGATTCTAAGAGTAAACTCCGATCCCTCTTTTCCCTTTTGTACCAACAACCCCAGATATTCCTTTCTAAATCTCTGTCGCAATTCCCTCTTCATTTGTTGTAGCCCTCTCTGTTTCCTTCTGAATGTATCGGCTGTAATTTTTTCTATCTCAGGAAAATGGGTCGTCCTGTCCTGCAGAAACATAGCTGGTGTTAATGGGATTAGATTATCGCTATTTTCTGTGATGTACGTCAGTGGTCGCTTATTAATGGTGGATTCTACTTCGATCAAACACGTTTCCAATTGTTCATAATTTAGTTTTCTATGACCTAATATTTTCCTTAAGAGGTTCTTGATCATTCTAATCATTCGTTCCCAGAATCCTCCCCACCATGCCGCTGTAGGTGGATTTAACTTCCAGCTTATTCTTTGTTCTTGTGTTTCTTTTACGATTTTATCCCACTTTAAACGGGCAAACAAATTCCTTGTTCCCACCAGATTAGTACCGTTGTCACTATAAATAGTACTAGGCCTTCCTCGCCTTCCTATAAACCGACTTAATGCCAATATAAAGGAATCAGTCTCTAAACCTGAGACCATTTCAAGATGAATTGCTCGGTAAACGGCACAAGTGAACAAAACCATCCACACCTTGGATCCGTCCTTTAAATACAGGGGGCCAGCTAGGTCAATACCCACCACCTTAAAAATTCCAAGAGGTTCTGTTCTGTCATTAGGAAGTGGTGCACAAGAGATTTTGATAGGTCTTTGATCAAATCTTCGGCATTTCACACATCCCCTCACAATCCTTCCAATGGTTTTCCTTGATTTTATAATCCAAAATTTCTCTCTCATTATTGACATCAAGATATGTGTTCCCGCGTGATTGTTTCGCAGGTGCTCTTCCCGGATCATTAGATCGACCAGAGGATGTTTATGTGGCAACAAAAATGTTCTTCGAAAGTGTTCACTTTCTTCACTGTATAGTAGTCTGCTCTCCACATAAAGCAGTCCGTCAGAGAAGACTCCCACTCTCAGATTCTTACCATAAGTCTTCCCAGGTTCGAATGCTTCTCTTTGTATAATTCCTACCATAGTTCTTTCTGCTTGTTCGATTTCTTCAGCTGATAATGAACCTGCACATATTCCTCTCTTGCAACTTCTCGATGAAAATCTTTTAATCCATCCAATCACTCTAAGGTTACTGGAATAGGAAGAAAATTTGGTGGAAAACCACCTCCTTTCCATTGCAACCTCTGCTAGTACACATTCCTTACTTTCCATATTTACTTCCTCTTTGTTCACCATCAATTCGGTTCTCGGCCAATCGCCTGGATCCTCATACAACCAGTGGGGTCCCTTCCACCACTCAGTCTTAAGATAGCGAGCTGCAGAACAACCTCTTGAAGGAAGATCAGCTGGATTCTCATCTCCTGATATATGTGCCCAGCTCTTTACGTCGGTTAAATTCCGAATTTCGGTAACACGGTTTTTTACAAATGTGTTCCAGGCTTGGGCTCTCGTTATCCACGTTATTGCTGTAGAAGAATCACTCCACATGTACGTTGGGTAATCCACTCCCAGAGCATTTCTTATTGCGTTCAACAGCCTTGCTCCCAAGACACAGGCCATAAGCTCGAGCCGCGGTATACTTATCTTCTTCAGAGGAGCAACCCTAGCTTTGGCCCACAGAAGAACTACTCTGACTGTATCCTGCACCACAGATCTAGCAAAGACAACAGAGGCGTAAGCTTCACAACTAGCGTCGCAGAAGACATGCAATTGTACGTCTCCCTCAGAGTCCAGGTACAGGCATCTAGGTATCATTACTTGATCTAATGACGCTATTTCATACAACCAGCTTTGAAATTCCTTCTCCATATCGGTCGGTAATTGTGCATCCCATTCTAACCTAAGATTCCACGTTTTCTGTAATAGAACCTTGGGGCTTATCAATACAGGACTCAAAAATCCCAACGGATCAAAGAACCTTTGTATGCAGGACAGTACAGTCCTTTTCGTCAGACTGTTCGGGACCTGGAATGGTCTGGTCACATTGCACTTCAATATGTCCTCCTTGTTGTCCCATAAAAGTCCTAAAACAGAGACATCACTATCTGTCTGTGCAAAGACTCCCGTAATCGCCCACTGGTTCAATTCCATCTTGGCTTCTGTCATCAACTGTATAGAAATTTCCATGAAATCTTCTACTTCCTCTTCTTTCAGAGATGTTACGCAATTGTCTACGTAAAACGATTTCAGTAATTTCGCCGCTACAAACTTTCTTTCATCTGTAATGGATTCTAGGTGATATTATATTACCGCAGCCAATAAAAAGGGGCTACATTTCAGACCAAAAACAACTCGTTTGTGTCTTAAACCCTTTGTCTCGTTTGTTCCCGTTTTCCACTATAGAAATCTCAGACAATCTCTGTCCATTTCCTGTACGGAAATAGTCTGAAATGCCTTCTTGATATCAGCTACGATTCCAACATTTCCCCGTCTAAAACGTAGAAGCGTCTCTGGTAAAATCTCTAACAGATTGGGCCCTGTCTCTAAACAGTCGTTTATAGCTAGGCCATTCGCACCTTTGCAGGATGCATCGAAAACTGGTCTGACTGGGGTCGTTAAACTTCCTGGCTTATACACAGGCCGATGTGGCAGATAATGTGTCTTGGAACCATTTATTCCCATCGGTATTTCCTCAATAAAATCTTCCCCAATCCAGTCTCGCAACACGCCATCATATTCTTCAAATTTTCTCGTATTATAGAGTTGCTTAGTTCTCGCCACTAGTCTTCCATAAGCTATCGCCTGATTGTCATTTAGTTCTTCCTTATTTTCCCGCCAAGGTAAGGCGACTATATAACGTCCATTTTTCTCTCTTTTCACAGTTTTCTTAAATTCTGCTCTTACCCGTTCATCGTGTTCTTTTCTATTTTTGTCTGAGCCTGCGTCCTTTATCCCCAAGACCTCCAAGTCTCATAATTCCTCTATTCTGGCCTGATTCAATAGAGCTGTGATCATGGTTGTAACTAGGCCTTCTCCTTGGTATGCTGGGCGTCCACACAAGATCCAGCCAAAAATAGTCTCTATGGCTGTTGGCCCTGATTTCAATTTTAATGTTCTACCTGTTAGGCACTCACCGAAATAATCACTCCCTATTAAAATATCAATCTCTTTGCTTTGAAAATCTTCGCTATTAAGTTCCACGTGGTGAGAAATAAGTTCCTCCACCCACTGACCCATGGGAATAGAGGTGGTCCTATTGCAAATGGTCTTTTCTTCCAGGACATCAATACCGATCTTATTTTCCTTCCTGATGTTTTCCAGTTGGATTCTATAGATGCCGTGTTTCTCTACTCCGGTCATCCCTCCTCCAAATAACGCCTTCTGTATTTGTCCCTGACCAATCCTTTCTAGGTTTAACTGTCCAATCAATGCTCTTCTGATATAGCTTCTCTGGCTTCCGGAATCGAACAAAATCCGTACTATTCTTTGTCCTCTTGGACTCGCTACCCTAGCGCTGGCGATCATCAGCAGTACTTCATTGGAGCATGTTTGGTTAGCCATTGATGTTGAAGGAGCCTCCAGGTTATCTTCTTTTACCTCTGTTTTCTTCTCGTGTACTTCTCCTCTTCTTCTTGAGCACATCAGTTCTACGTGTCTGCCCTTACATATGAAGCACTTACATTCACTTCTGCACTCCCTTGCCATATGTCTCCTCCCTAGGCACCGGAAGCAGACCTTTGCCCTGGTAGCCCTTTGTCTGCGCTGCTCCAGCGTCATCCGTTTTGCTCTGCCACAATTTCTTGACTTATGGCCAGTCGTATCGCAAAAGACACAACTCTCGCTGTCACCCTGGCTCAAGAGATGTGCCGCTGTCGGAGATGTTCTTCTCTGGATCTCCTTTTCTGGCATCTTTTCTGCTCTTTTGAAGCCAGCTCGCACAAATTCCAGCCGCTCAGCTCCTCTAATTTCCTCTTTTATAAATTTCAAAAGATTACTCAATCTCTGTGAGCTGCCAGGTTCTCCGGTGTTATCCCCCGACTGGTATCCTGCCTCTGGTCTTCGTTGCCATATCTGTAGCGCATAATCAGGCAGACAGGACTCTACCATTGGGTAGAGGAACATGGCATTCCGATCGGCAGTCACCCCCAATGACTCCAACGATCTTAATGAAGCCATAAGAGGGTCATACAGATCTGCCAATGTTTTCCTTTGAGAACTTGCTCTCTCTAAAACCAACTCAAGCAATTGTCTGACATACATCTCTGTCAGCAATACACTGTCACCAAATTTCACCTGTAGAGCCTTTATGGCCTTCGCATAGTTGGCCCCGGTTGGTGGAGGTAATGGAATTTATCCACCTCGCTCAAGCTGTCATCCTTATGGATCCTCTCAAATTGCCCCCACCATGGCAACCATTCCTTCAAGGTTCCGCTGAACTTCAAAAGTTCCAACTTGGGCAATTTGCAAATCCTTTTTTCCATTGATGCAGATGTAGAACCATTTCTTTCCCGCTGAATTGCCGTAATAGATTCTAACGCATCCTGCACCTTTACTTCCATTGTGTTTAGCATGCGTTCATATGTATCGCATCCTTCCACTTCTGCTGAGAACAGATCCTCCGAGGCATCTTCTTCCGCAAGTAAGGTCTCGATCTTTACATTCACAGCCTCCACTCTCTGCTTCAAACTTTTTAGCTGTAGGTGTAAAGCTAAGATTTCTTCTCTATTCGAAGGATCATCCTCTATTATCCTTTTAATCTCGGCTACCTTCTTCGTCATCAATCCTCTGAGAGGAGATCTCAACTTCCTTAAGGTTTCCATCCTCTCCAGGATCACGTCCGGCTCACCAATTTGTTAAGTCTTTGTGTAATTTCCAAGAATGACTAACAGTCATTGAAATCCCAGAGAAGAATCAACCTCAGCCTTTTCTAAATAATATTAACTTTATTTGCTAATATGGTAATCTGCAATCTCAAAAGGCTTATTTACATATGTACAGTTTACTTTGACTTCTCCAACTTTATCCTCGCTAGCTTAAGTTTGTCTTCTTATTCAATTTTCTTCTTATTCGAACGTCTTCTTATTCAATCTTCTCCTTATTCAATCTTCTCCTTATTCAATCTTCTCCTTCTTGATCTTTAGTCTGTTGACTTTAACTTCGCTCTTCCTTGAACTTCCTCTCAGCGACTGCGACCTTTCTCTCTTCTACCTTACTTGTTACTTTGATCTGCCTTCCGCTGCTTCTTACTTTGCTGATCTAACACTTTCTCCACGCGTTCTACTCTCTTCTTCCTATCAGAGACTACGAGTGATCTTTCCTCTCTTCTACCTTACTTGCTATACCTTTACCTTACTTCTAACTCGCGCGCTACTCCTTTTTCCGTTCAAATACCTTCTTTTATACAGTTGAGAAATGTCACGTGGTCGCACTCTGTGGTGATTTTGCGGCGCATCCCGTGGCTCGCGCCATCTAGAGCCGCTTTCCCCAACCATTCTTAACAGGTGTGTAAAGCTGCTGCTCTGGGTCCATGTCAATTTTCTGTTGTTGTTGTCGTGTCCAGCGAAGAACCTAAGATGTCTCCATGCATCTCTATCACAGCAGCAGCAATGTCCACTATTTTGGGTGTGTAAACCTGCTGCTCTGGGTCTATGTCAATTTTCTGCAAGGCTGCAAGGTTCTTGTGCCATTTGGATGTATTGTCATTCCTTTATAGTGTTTTGTTCTAAGTCCTGTTATAGTTTTTGCCAGTTTTCTCTCAGAGTTTATTTCATATATTTGATCTTTTCGGGACATAGAAGAGTATACATTTAAAAAGCCTATATTGCACACAAAGTCAATTAATAAAAAACCCATTAAAAAGTGTCGTTTAATATACACTGGTCCGCAAAATTAAAGGAACAACACATGTTCAAGAAAACTAAAAGTTATATTAAGGGATTTATATCAAGTTTTGGTATATTCAAAAGCTTCCATGAATCTTCCCAATATGCAAAATACCACCGTCTACGTTGACTCCGCCTCTAGCACATGCCTGAGTCTTTCTCAAAGCGTCCTAATTTTACGCTCCACTAGAATTTTATTGAACCTTTTGTTTTTTTAAGTTTTCATGGCTTATAGGCAACATTTATCACAAGAAAAAAAATGGCAAGCTATTGGAAGGATGTGAGGCAGGCCAATCACAGGCAGAAGTAGCAAGATGGCTTGGAGTGACAAGAAACGTTGTCTCAAGGCTTTGGAAAAAATTTCAAACGACAGCTAATGTTGCCAGAACACCCGGACAAGGACGGTCAAGGGGCACAACGTTAAATCAAGACTGTTATTTGAGTCTCCTTGTGCGTCGCAATAAAGAATGACAGCATCGCAACTACGAAGTGACCTCAATGCAGGTACAGGAGTGTTAGTATCAACTGATACAATACGCAGAAGGCTTCACAAGAAGGGCCTCTATGCTCGACAACCCATAATTTGTGTGCCATTGACACCACCTCAAAAGAGAGCGAGGAAACTTTGGTGCAGACAACATGTCGCCTGGAATCCAGATGAATGGAGGCGTGTAAATTTCACTGATGAGTCCAGATTCTCTCTGAACAGCGATTCTCGTCGTGTATTTGTCTGGAGAGAGGTAGGAACCAGAAATAATCCCCGGAATATTGTTGAAAGGGATCCCTACAGAAGCCAAGGTTCTATGGTCTGGGCTGGAATCTTCTTGGGCGGTCGCACATCACTCCATATTTTTCAGCAAGGAACCCTGACTGGACAGAGGTATCGGGACGAGATCTTGGCAGCATATGTGATGCCTCAAGAATTGAAACTGGGAGAAAACTTTCTTCTAATGGATGATAATGCCCGTCCACATATGGCTGGTGTGGTCGACACTTTTCTCCAAAACCATGCAATTGCTCGGATGAATTGGCCAGCTCGATCCCCAGACCTAAATCCCATTGAGCATGTATGGGACAACCTAGGACGGCAGATCTCATCCCTCCCCAACCCCCTCCTAGAAACACTCATGAGTTAGAAACAGCCTTAACACAAGAGTGGGAGTTGATTCCACAGGAGCTGATAAACTCCCTAATTCTTAGTATGGGTCACCGATGTAGAGCCTGTCTATCAGTTAAAAGCGATCACACCCCATATTAACAACAATAACCAAGTTATTTATGCACTGACTGCAAGAAGATCATTGCTTGACCGGTTAAATTTGCATAAAATACGTGTTAGAATTCTTTGATTTCGGGTATTATAATCAATAATGGAATAATAAATCTGTGTATAAAATTTCATTGATAAATGTTCAATAAATGTTTAGATAAATGAAAAGAATATGTTGTTCCTTTAATTTTGCGGACCAGTGTATCTTAATTTTTCTTTATAAAGATAGAGCTAAATGCTCCAGTTATATACTATAGCAATAAAATACGTTAGTGCATTATACAGTTTTGACTGTGATATAAATAAAAAGGGTTATATATTAAATATAAAAAGGAGAACTAATTTTACAATCGATATATGGAACCCAGGAATAATAAAGAAAGGGAAATATCAATTCTCTCATGGTCCAGGTAATAAAGTAGTCCACCCAGGAGATCGTAAAGTCTTAGAGGGACATATAAATGGATCCTTGAGTTATAACAACCAGAGCTGGTGATGGGCCATCTTGTGATATACGTCCATTGTCTCTGTCTTTGTTCTTCCTTTTTTAGAACAGAGCGTGCACGTTAGACTTCAAATGTCATCATTTTTTAGCAGAAATATTGTCTTATATAACTATCTGAGTCAGTTTTTTAACTCTATTATTAAAATACTTCAAATATTGTCCGTTTTTATATCTCTACACAGATGGACAAAACTTAAGAAGGTTTTACCTTTTATCATGTATATCAGGATTCGTACAATAACTCTGAAAGATATTTGATACATAGTGACCTTTGTTGAAGACACACGAGATAACCAAGTGTGAACAAATTTGCCTCTGTCTCCTTCGAAATAAGACAACTGGCGACATCAAAGACTTTCTACTCCCTTAAGTTTTGTCCATGAGTGTAAAGTTAGCACTATATTATATATATTAATTGGTTTATATATAATATTCGTTTATTCGCCTGCTGATTAGTTCTACTCTTCTTAGATATCTTTTTACGATATAGATATACATGTAAATAAGCATCAGTCCAATTTGGCTCTCTTAGATTAGACTACGCATGTGCGAAATCCGATACTCAAGTATCAATACAATAAATGCAATAAAACTATAAAAACCTAATAATTATTAAATATGTACAAACAAATGTAAAGCTATACCTATTTATAATTTTGAGATTATGATTTCTTATAAAATGAAAAACTGTTAAATTGATTAAATATATGTTCCACAAAGGTGCACCTCTCCCTTTAAATATATATATTCCTCGACTACTTAGAATTCTTGACATTCTGTAATATAACTTTCTTTAGAATTCGGGCATTCCCGGTATACCAACCCTGGATTGACCATTCAATAGAAGATGAGGTTATATATATATATATATATATATATATATATATAGTGTAAAAACTATATAACAAAAATATAACAGTGATTCCACATTTAAAACTCAAGGAGCAAACTGATAAGAATGATAAATCATATCAAGTAGATTTGGTTAGATTAGCAAGCTAAATCTAAATTAATTATAACAATAAATAGTTGTATAGTTTTATAGTTAAGTTTTCTATTAAAATTATCTTCATTATTTTGATTATTTAAATTCAAATTATAAAATTTGTAAATTGTTATTATTTAGTATAGATAGAGAGAAAAAAAATTCCTTTACTTCTAAAACATCATCTAGTTAATTATATATTTATAATTAATAACAATAAAATTTAACAACGTAACGTCTTTTGCATCGGCTTTTACACGTCATTTAGACATACTCTATCCTATATATAGAATAATAGAAGTGAGAATATATATAATATTATAAATTTTAGTAGTTAGAGAAAAGAGAGAAAGACAGAACCATGCACTTTTAATCAAACTAATAATAAGAAAACAAAAAGTTTTGTAAAGAAGGTAGATAAGATTGTTAGTATATATATATATTTTTTTATAATTTTATATTTTATCCTTTTTTTTTTTAAATGATTTTTTAATTTTTTTTTATTTTAAAATATGAATATAAATAGTTGTATTTAGTAATATATCTATACTATGAATTGAATTTTGTTATGTTTGGTTATTATGTTTTGAAACCCTAATGGTAGACCAGACATATACAAAAAAATTTAAATTGGAGTAATTATTGGAAAAAGAGATCTGCTGAACCGGGAATTCTCAAATAGAAGTTCAGCGACATTTCATCCCTTCTCTATTATGTCATAGATCTCTTTTCAACCGGATTTTATGTGTTAATATAAAGTTACTTCAGTGAAACATTTATATGAACAGATATAACAAATAAAAGTGTTAACAAATTACAACTGTGAACCTACCTCGTCCGCGACGCCTTCAACTGTAAACATCTATTTCTGGATGACACATGTTGTGGGGGGGGGGGGGACAAAATTAGACCGCTTATTTTGAATTTTTAGAACAACAAGACATCCAAAGAAGAAAGAAAAGATAGTTAAGGGAAGAAATCCAAACTTTATAATCTTTACTGCCAGTTATATTAATATAACTGATTCAACACTTATTCATCTTTCAATATTCCTTCAAAAAGGCATATTATAAGAGTTTAATAAAGCTATTAATTGTGAAAATTCATTTTTATTTAATTTCCATTTTCCTCCCCAGAAATTGGAGATTAAACAAAATGAACTCTATACAATATTACTTTAAAAATCTTGTGAAAAAATCTTTAAATCAGCTATTTAATTTAAGTTTAACTAATTGTTAAAGATTATAAATTTGTATTAGTTATTATTGAGAGAAATTATAGAAAGTTGATTTAATAAATGGATACTTCCATTTATTTTTTTTAAGTATTTTATAATTGATATACTGTTGAAATATTTTACTTGTCTGATACTAAATTTGTTTTTAATAAATTCCATGTTTAAATTTTTAACATCTTCTATGAAATTTTCTAATATATTATTTATTCTAAAAAATCTTAGAAACTGACCAAAATATATACCTTTACAGCAATTTAATGATATATTAGAATTCATATTACAGTATTTTATAATATTGAAATTATAATTACTTTTTTTATTATAAATTTTAATAGCATTATTTGTAAGGTCTATATTTAGGTCTAAAAAGTTAACTTTTTTGTTTCTATAAATTTTTTCATTGTTCTTAAGTTTCAAGTATTTAGGATATATTTTAGGTATTAAGTTTTTGAACTGTGGATTATTAAATATTATGATGTCATCTACATAACGGAACATTTGCCAATTAACATTATTTTGTAGAAAGTATTCTCCTTCGTACCAGAATAATATTAGATTTGCTAATAAAGGACTTGAAGAAGTTCCCATGGGAACGCCTTCTGATTGAATATATATTTTATTTTTAAATTCTATATAGTTAAAATTTAAAAATGTTTCCAGTAGAGTTTTTGCTGTTTTAAGATCTAATTTAATTGTTTTATATCTGTTATGAATAATTTTAATGTGGAAAGTTTTGTCATTAATGATTTCGTTAAATAAATTGGTTATTTTATTATTTAGATCTCTTAAATTTATTTTAGAATATAGGTCCTCAAAGTCAAATGTGTGTACTGTTTCAATGTTTGTCCAATTGTTCATTAAATAGTTAATGATTTTTTTATTTGAGTCGATAAATTTATAATTATATTTATTAGTTAATTTATTTATAATAAATTGTAGTGTTGAAGCTAATTGTATATCAATGTTTTTTATAACTGAATTTATACCAGATGTGATTGTTCTGAAAAAAATAGGTTTTTTGTGTAGTTTAGGAATTATATAGAACTTTGGTATGTTTGGATATTTGTAGTGATTATAAATTTTTAGTGAATTTTCAACGTTTTTGATGTCTTTTTTGATTTTTGTGGCTGTAGTTCTAGCAAAAGTGTATTTATGATTATTATCAATTTCCTTTTTTAGTATATCGTGGTATAGATTTTTACAAATTATAGATAAGTTATTGGAACATTTATCTATAGGAGTGATAATAAAGTCCTTCTGTAAATTAATTATATTTTCTTTAAAAGAAGGAATATCTGAATAAGGTTTTGTGTATTTAAGTGTATTATTATAATAATTTATAATTTCCTTTTTAATATTATGTTTCCATTCCAGAAAAGTAAATTCTGGAATACTGTATTTTATACTAGTTTTATTTATGAAAATATCTATATCTTTTAATATAGATTTGATTGTATTATTATAATTGTGTTTAATTTATACCCTTTATTTAAAATATCCTGATATTCTGGATTTAAAAAAGAAAAATTGCTAGTTAATATATGACCTGAGAACTTATATCTATCAATATAGTTGTTGCAATTACATTTAATTTTTTTAAAATTTGCCAAATTATTAATAAATTGGTTATAATTGCAAACTAAACTACCTATATTTTTGTTGTATCTCCAGATTGTTTTGAAATTTAAATTTTTTATAGGGAAAAGATTATTGATGTTTTGGTTATTAAAAATATCATTAAATTTAATATGATTAAATAAATTGTTATTAAATTTAATGATAATATTAATGTTATTAGTAGATTGTTTAATTTTTCTGTATTTAAAGATGTCGTGTGTGATATCTATTAATCTGTTAGTCAGATTATGAATTTTAATATATTCTATAAGTTTGATAAATTTATTATTATTTAGTTTAAATAATGTTTTAATAAATTTATCGACGAAGTTGTTAGTATACATTTGTTTTGGGTCCAGTAGTTCTTCAAATTCAATGTAACCTAATTTATTGGTAGTTTTACCTCTAGTTTTATTAGGTTTAGTTTTAAATTCATTTTTTTTTTGTATTTGCAGCTGATTTCATAAGTTGAAATTTCTTTTGTTTGTGGTTTGTATGTGTAGTTTAATTCGTCATTAAGTCCATAAGGGAATAATGTGTTGTGTTTATAAATGTAGTTGTTTTCTAATAATAGTCGTTGTTTTTTGTTTTGACATATGTCTAGTATTTCTATCTTAAAGTTGTTAAAAGTATGTAATTGATTGTGTTCTTTCATATATATATTACCAATTGATTTTTTAGCGTGGTTTCTATGTAGGTTTATTCGTATATTTAATGGATTACACGTTTGTCCTATATATGATAGTTGACAAATTTGGCATGTTAATTTATAAATAGTATTTACTAATTTACAACTAGTCGTTTGAAATGTGTCATGGTTCTTAAGAGAGGGACAAGTTTGACAATTCTTTCTTAGGCAATTCTTAGCGAGTTTAAATTAACATAAAAGAGGTGCTAACCCTAATATGTTTGTAGTTTTTTTTAGTTTTTTAGTTTGTTATTCTTATGAAAATTTTTTTTTTTAAATATATTTTTCTTAATTGTTTTTGTGGTGATTAAATTTGTAATAAATGAATAATTAATCTATAAAAATATAGATATTACTGTTTGTTATCTGTTATATTTTTAAGAATAATTAATAAAAAAACATCTTTAAACTAACTAAACACTGAAAAAAAACAAAAGTTCTGAAGTTATTTTTTCTAAAATTACTTTTATAATTTACTTTTTCATAATCAAACAATAAAAGATAATTAAAATTTGTATGGAGTTTTATTTATATTAGAATATCTAATATATAATTAAATTTGTATATTATATTATATATAAAAATATATCATAGAGCAAGCTCATATGAATCAATATAGTGTAAAAACTATATAACAAAAATATAACAGTGATTCCACATTTAAAACTCAAGGAGCAAACTGATAAGAATGATAAATCATATCAAGTAGATTTGGTTAGATTAGCAAGCTAAATCTAAATTAATTATAACAATAAATAGTTGTATAGTTTTATAGTTAAGTTTTCTATTAAAATTATCTTCATTATTTTGATTATTTAAATTCAAATTATAAAATTTGTAAATTGTTATTATTTAGTATAGATAGAGAGAAAAAGAAAATTCCTTTACTTTTAAAACATCATCTAGTTAATTATACACTGCGTGACATTGAAAATGGAACACCAAGAAATAGTGGCCAGAAAATTATGCAAATTTCAGGGTAGACGCGCCTAACCGAGTTATGCAAATGATGTAAAATGCGTAGCTCTCGTGCGCACATGGAGTAAGATATAAGGGAAGGAACTTGCAGAAAGGACAGTATTCGTGTCGTTATTTCTTCAAGGAAAATCATTGAAGAAATTTTGTTCTTGTGTCAAAAGACACGTGTAATAACAGAGAATGACAGGTCATCGTAAACAGAGGCAGTTCAAGCAGACAGACGCTTTTACGAGGGGCATGGTGATCGGACTGAAAAGGGCAGGTTGGTCCATACGTCAAATCGCAGCTGATACAAACCTTGGTGCGTCCACGGTGCACCGACTGTGGAGAAGATGGTTGGAACAAGGAAATGTGGCAATTTATAGGAATGTCGGTGCAACCAGAGTGACGTCAGCACGTGTGGATCGGCGTATCCTTCTACAAGCAGTGGCGGCCCCACAAGCCACTTGTACCGCCATCCTGCAACATGCGCAAGACACCCTAGATCATTCCATTTCGACCAGAACCATTTCCCGTCGATTGGTTGCTAATGGCTTGCACTCATGCCGTCCGCTAAGAAGACTGCCATTGACCCCACCGAATAGGCGCCAACGTTTGGAATGGTGCCGGGCTAGATCGACGTGGATGACGGAATGGCACAGGGTCGTGTTCTCAGATGAGTCGCGCTTCTGATTGTCCAGTGATAGTCGCCGTGTACGCGTGTGGCGTCGACGTGGAGAAAGGTCCAATCCGGCAGCAATCGTGGAACGCCCCACCGTGCGACAACGTGGAATCATGGTTTGGGGCGCAATCGCGTATGATTCCAGGTCACCTTTACTTCGTATTCAGGGCACTATGACGGCCCAACGATACGTTGATGATGTGCTGCGACCGGTGACACTCCCCTACCTTCAGGGGGTACCCAATGCCCTTTATCAGCAGGATAACGCCCGACCGCACACTGCTCGCATTAGCCAACAAGCTCTGCAAGATGTACAGATGCTTCCCTGGCCACCGTACTCTCCTGATCTCTCACCAATCGAGCACGTCTGGGACATCATTGGACGCCGTTTGCATGCCTTGCCACAGCCGCGTTCAGAAGACGAACTGTGGCAAATGGTTGAGAGGAAATGGAGAGCCATCCCTCAGGACGCCATCCGTACTCTGATTGACTCTCTACCTAGACGTGTTGCTGCGTGCATCGCCGTCCGCGGTGGTCCTACTTGCTACTAAGCCGACGCCGTTCTCGCTCTGTATTATGACTATCATTTTGAAATAAAGATCACTTATTGTTCGTCCCTGTCTCTCTCTGCCTGCCGAGCTTCATCACTTTCTGGCCACTATTTCTTGGTGTTCCATTTTCAATGTCACGCAGTGTATATTTATAATTAATAACAATAAAATTTAACAACGTAACGTCTTTTGCATCGGCTTTTACACGTCATTTAGACATACTCTATCCTATATATAGAATAATAGAAGTGAGAATATATATAATATTATAAATTTTAGTAGCTAGAGAAAAGAGAGAAAGACAGAACCATGCACTTTTAATCAAACTAATAATAAGAAAACAAAAAGTTTTGTAAAGAAGGTAGATAAGATTGTTAGTATATATATATATATTTTTATAATTTTATATTTTATCCTTTTTTTTTAAATGATTTTTCAAATAAGTAAGGTCTCCTATTTTTTTTTCATCGAAAAACACATTTAATCACAACTTTTTATACATCATTGGAAAGGTTGGACACTTTGCTATTTTTCTACATAGTCGCCTTGATGCTCAATCACTTTTTTCATCCTGTCAACCAACTTTGTAATTCCGGTGTTGTACCACTCTCCCGCCGCGTGCGAGTTGCGCTCAGTTATACGCTTTTTAAATGCGAAAAATAATTCTCCGGTCGAAATTCACCGTCAGTTAGTAGAAGTGTATGGTGAGAAGTGCATGGACATCAAAAATGTGCGGAAATTGTGCCAGGAGTTTAACGAGGGGCGGATAAGCGTCCACGATGAACAGCGGTCTGGGCGGCCGAGTTTGCCGGAATCAACCGTGGCTCGAATCGACGAAATGATACGCGCAAACCGGCGGATAACCCTTGAAGAGATCGAGGATGGCCTGAATGAAGATTGCAGCCACTTCTCCGTGCACAAGATTGTGTCTGAGACCCTCGGCTACAGAAAGGTGTCCGCCAGGTGGGTCGACAAGTGGCTCAAAGAGGCGGCGGGAGAGTGGTACAACACCGGAATTACAAAGTTGGTTGACAGGATGAAAAAAGTGATTGAACATCAAGGCGACTATGTAGAAAAATAGCTAAGTGTCCAACCTTTCGAATGATGTATAAAAAGTTGAGATTAAATGTGTTTTTCTATGAAAATAAAAATAGGAGACCTTACTTTTCTACTCACCCTCGTATATAAGATTGACTGACATAGTTAAGAGAGAGACAATAGCAAATAAATCTGACTGGTTGAAGAATGTTGAAATGAAGTTATTTAGGTATATATATTTGGTATGTGAATGTTTCCTAGATACTGGTGGAATTTAATAAACGAGAAAGAAAATATATAAAGAAATTCAAGCAGCTTTGCTTAAAGAAATCTTTATTACATTTTGCCTACCACTCACTCAATCTAACAATGATATGAAAGATACAACAATTATATATGTGAATATATATCTCTCTATATATATATACATATATCTTTAATTATAAAGGCATATATTGGGTCAAAATATAATGAAATAATACATTTAAAAAGGTTGGCGTTCAGCCAACTGAAATATTGGTAAATTAATTATATTTTGATCCAACGTATGCCTTTTTAATTAAAGATCTATTGATGGATAGCTCTATTTAAATCTCTCTCTCTCTCTCTCTCTCTCTCTCTCTCTCTCTATATATATATATATATATGCTCGTGGTCAGGAGATGCCTTCTTTATTTATAATATCAACACCTGACCCACTTATGTTTTGTTTTTTTTCTATTGGTTTTTCAAGTGTTAGGCGTCTTTACGCAAATTTGGCCTTAAATACCCATTTCTTGATTTCTCA
>CP092877.1:51929534-51947977 GCA_030710605.1 Cordylochernes scorpioides
GGAAGCCTCTGGCATCAAAATCTTTTTGGTCGCAGTGGTTACAGCCTACTCCACGCTGACGAGCACCAACAGCGCGAAACGCGTTCGTGGATGGCTTTTCTTGATTTATCAAGAAATTGGGTTGGCCAAATATCACGGAGCAAGCTAAATAAACGTTTATTTTATTTTTGCTCCACTAGATGGTGCTCTGCCATCTAAAAAGAACATGTGCTCGTTCTAAGGATATGCCTTCTTTATTTTTATAATCAACACCTGACCCACTTATCTTTTATTTTTTTCTATTGTTTTTTCATATATATATATATATATAGTATATTTTGAGTTAGATAGTTCACAACCTTCTTCTAATATTTATTATAACCCCATATCTATATGAAAATATGTATCGACCTTGTAAAAATGGATGTAACAAATAAACAAAGAGGCAAAGGTAGACCAGACGGCGACAACGACCAACGGCGCCAGAAGGTGGCGTGATTACAGGAGCCAATCAGGACTCACCGCCATATGCAGGGGTCCAGTATAAAAGGGCCCAGAAAAGGAGACAAAGGAGTTGTTTTCAGAGTGACGCCGTTATACGGTCGGTCGGATCTCTCACCCCTTGTTCTATCCGCGAGTAGGCTTAGGGCATCCGCGGCGCCCGTGGTCCGACTGCCTTCGTCCGTGGTCTATCTCTACCTCTTGGAGCTACCATCTAGACCTGCCTCTGTCCCTTGCTGTCCCCGTGGGGGAATCCCATTACGCACCCACGACCACGACTGCCCAGTACATTCCACGCGGCTTAGTCGGGGTTACTACATATATATATATATATTATTATTATACTTATTATAGTTTTACCTTACGAAATCTATAAATAAAGTATGTGTGAAACTATAGATTTCACTAATAAATTTCAACACTACATAAGGTGAATAAATGTGAATTAAAAAACTGATAATAAAGAGATAATGTTTCTTATGATTTTTCATCTATTCTCTCAATATATATGTTATATTAAATATTATTTTATTTAAAATTATATATCATAGATTCAAATACCCTGCTAAATCGCGACCGCCAGAGGTCACGCTTCCCCTATAAAAACTCATTCTCGTTTGTTTCCCGATGGCCGGCTCAAACCTTTTGTACATCATGTAAATAAGTTTTTCATTTTTTTTATTCTTACGCCTTAAGCAAGGCAGGACTTTTATCAAATTATGTATTCTTTATTAGCACAATTAAAGCAAATTGTGATTCAATCTTCATTTTATTATAATCTTTACCACGACTGTATAACAAAATCAAGCAACAGCTAATAATTCTATATAAATAACAATAAAAAAAGCAGAAAATCTAATCTTTCTATTTATAATATATATATTATGACATCTGTCACTATACACTCTTATTTTTATTCAAGTCATTTAAAAGCGTTTTATATAAATTTTACTACTTCATCATTTTTCAAATTGCTCACAAACGATGACAATTCAATTATTTAGTGCATATTTCAATGATTGTATTTTAGATAATAGAAAAATGATCTCTATTAGATTAAAATATGTATAATTAACTAATGTAAATGAAAGCACATTTTAAAACAAAAACATTTTTGAATTTTTAAAAACTTGTGTGATAATAATATAAGAAAATATATAGATATTAATAGAAGTCTTTCTATTTGATTGTAATTCTACTGTCCTATAAGCTTATGTCCATAGTTTACTTGAAAACCATTTCTAAGATTCCATCCTTCAGTGTAGCATATAAAAGCAGAATGATCCAATACAGTATTAGAGCTCTGAGAAGCGGTCTGGTGGATTAAATTGGCGAAACCGCTGGGAGGGTTCACCACTGATGAGCCAAGCCCTTCCAATATATTTTTTCATCGCAGTAAGGACAGTAGAAGTTCGTTTTATGTATAAAAGAAACATTCGCGCTTTTAAGTCCTTTTATTTTAGAAGTCTTTCTATTAATATTTTTATCAAATAATATTTTATATTTTCACTCCCAATTATAATATAATTATTATCTTTTTATTTGATCATTTTATATAATGCTGGATTCGAAATATAAGGAATAATTTCTTGATATAGAGACCTCAAAACTTCTATAATATATGATCTATCTCTTTTCATATATAATAGTTTGATAATAAAAAGGCATATATTGGATTTAATAAAATATATATTTGCCAATATTTCGGTTGGCTGAACGCCAAACATTTATCAAGGCAATACATTTTATAAGAGTTATAATATATAAATAGTAAGTTATAATAATATATAATAGTTATAAAATATAAATGGAATATACGCATGATGATATTTAATACACACAAATTATTGATCAATAACTGGAAAAGCAATACTAAATTTGAATTTCAGCTATAACTTACTAATAATTCTATGGAGGTTTGAGATGTAAATTATAAATTTTAGATTCCTTCTTCCTTTTTGGATATGAACAATCTCTGAAAAATCAAATCTTAATTTCCAACAGTTTTTGAGTTGGAACCGGGCATCACAAAATTATATATCGTATTTTTTAAAGACCAGATTTGTTTGTTTGATATCCACCGAGTGGTTGATAAGGTGCTGTTTTTATTATAGAATTTAAGAGCAAGATAATAAGATCATATTAAAATTGATAAATTACAGTATTAATTTCATTTGGTAATATATATATATATATATAATGATTCCAAGTTTAATACAAAGTGATTGGATTCTAGAAATAAAAAGGTATATTTACAACCGTACTCTAACAAAAAGGAAAAAATTAGATCATTTAACTTTTAGTTTTTAACAATTTTGATAAATAATTAAACTATACGCAAGCTCAAATTAATAAGCGCATCTCTAAATATATATAGAATAGTTGACAAAAGAATTATAATAATAAAAGCTCCATTAACTATTTTACAAAAAATGGCATAAAAAGTTTCGGTTATTATTCGACCAATTGGATAGAGTAATGATAATTACATTGAATGATAGCAAGAGAATTGATTTTTTATTGATTTTCAATAAACACAGCTTACCGCACGATAGCGTCCTGGGTAGTAGACCATGTCTTGGAGACGTTCATTGATTGGTCGCATCCGTTGTTGTCTGTTCAGGCCGCAAGTCACGTGACAGCTTCGTGCGATGACCATTTATTGCCCTTGGTTGCTATTTGACTAGCTGACCAATCAAAGAATAGGACTTCCAATAGAAATTGGACAACCTATAGAGACCGAAATATTGAAGAGAAGAAATACATTTATAGAAGATTTGTATTATTTTTGATAACAGAATAGATCTTACTGTCAGAGAGAGAGAGGGGGTAGACCAAAAACTTTGATACCTCGATCCTTTCTGTGGTTCACTTTTAGAAAGATGGTTGTACATTTTATTAACTTATAGAGAAAGAACTATTTAAGAGAAGGATATAGAATAATTAGTGTTATTTTTAGTGTTATAGATCTCACTGTCAGAGAGAGAGAGAGAGAGAGGGCTAGACAAATATTTTGATAACTCGATCCTTTCTGTAGTTCACCTTTTGGAAAGATGGTTGTGCAATTTAGTAACCTATAGAAACCGAAATATTGAAGAGAAGAAAGGTATTTATAGAAGATATGTATTATTTTTAATAACAGAAGAGATCTTACTGTCAGAGAGAGATAAAAAGGGGCAAACTAAAAAACTTTGATAACTCGATTAGGGAAGACAAAAACTTCAGGAGGAGACAACAATTTATTTCAGGGAAGGACACACTATGAATTGTAAACAAAAGATAAGCCACGAGAGAAATTTACAGAGTCGCAAGATATAAACATAAAAATGACCACTCTGTTAATAAAAAATAATAAAATTAATAAATACTTTGTTACAATATAGTTCTATTCATTCAATTTAAGAACTTCTACTAGAGATATTTATATGATTCTCTTCAACAAATATTTATATGAAAATTCGAAACTATTTTAAACGCGTAAGATTCTTTTTGAAATTAAGCAATTTCTACTGCCCTTACTGCAATATGGAAAAAATAGAATAAAAGATCGAAAAATGCAATATAACAGCGGTATGGTAGATTAAACTGGCGAAATCGCTAAGAGGGTTCACTACTGATGAGTCAAGCCCTCCCATTAATTTTTCCATTGCAGTAAGGGCAGTAGAAATGGTTTAATTTCAAAAAGAATCTTACGCGTCTAAAATAGTTTCGAATTTTCATAACAGATGGCGCGCTAGTGCAACATATTTATATATAGTATATATTTTTTCGGGAAGAATATATATTCATCTCTAGAAAGTGCCCCATTCTCCCGTTCAGAGATACATAAAAACAATGTACCACATGTTTACCCAAGGCCCGAAACCATGGTATGCAAGATAAATTATGTGTCTGATTTAGTCAATTGCCAATCATCCAACATTTTGTTTCCGAAAAGGATCCTACAAAAGGATAAAGATTATTTCAAGGAAACGAAGAAGGCATTTTCACTAATTCAGTGAGTTTAAATGTGGTCGTGTAATATGGCTACAATAAGATGGAATTTAATTTTACGATATTGCAGAAAATTGGAAAAATGTATCGATTGTGCATAGTTGTTAGTACCAGTGGTCACTTGAATGTACTGTTTAAAAAACCGTGGTCTTATCGCAAAGAACGTGACCTTTTGTATAACTCTTAAATACAAAAACAATTCAAGGTGTTAGGTATCGATAGTAAGTGTTAAGATAGGTGTGAAACGACCTCAGCTTACTGAATGGCAAGGTGGGTAAATCGTAAGATCGGGGGATGAGACAAAGTGGTTAATTTGATTACGATAATTGCTCTTCCCAAATCATTCAGGAGAGGATTGTGTTCTGCATGATGATGGTTCAGAGAACCAAATTGATCACCATTATTGATTTGACTGAACAAGTACAACAAGCATGGAACTATACACCTGTACGTAACTATACGTTTGTATAAGACAGAATGTCTCAATAAAGGCTTGTGTGTGTTGTGTGGAACTATATATACAGCACCTGTATAGCACAATACATGTCACTTTGCATTTTTGCATTGTAGATCATGGCGACTTCAGCCGTTATTGACGTACCGAAATTTCAAATTATAAATTACTTCTTTTTGCAAATTAATCAACCTGTGACACCATGAACTTTTAATTGAATAAATATGCTAGCTAAACAAATCCTTTGTTGAATTTTATTTCTCAAAATTCTATTGTCCTTAATGCTGAGAATTTAAATGTCAGTGTGTATAATAAATCTCTCTCTATGAGAGTCAATGTATGTACGAGTATTTTCTTTTTTTCTATTTGTACCTCTTTAAGCTCAGGGAGAACCTTATAAAAGCCGAGTCATAATTTATAATTGTATCAAATATTGATTTATTAAAAATAACATCATTTAATTTTTCAAATATACATTCAAATGAAGGTTCACTCGGATAAAACACGGGCGTTGCCTGGGTCATTCGCAATTATTTTGTAAGGTAATTAATTAGGCAAATAAAACTTATCAATAAAATATAATTTTAAAATAAAGAAAGCATTTCCTGACTACGAGCACATGTGCTTTTTAGATGGCAGAGCGCCATCTAGTGGAGCAAAAATAAACTAAACGTTTATTTAACTTGCTCCGTGATATTTGGCCAACCCAATTTCTTGATAAATCAAGAAAATCCATTCACGAACGCGTTTCGCGCTGTTGGCGCTCGTTTATTTAGGAGAGTATTCAGATAAAAATATAAAAATTTAATCAAATTTATTATTTTTTAAGTTAAGCCAGGTTCCTGGAGCCACATACAGAAGTCACCAACTACCCAGGCTGATATCTATGTCTTCTTGGTTTTATTTACAATGTCAGTGGAAGTCCAATTCATGAGGTGACGTCATTCAGATTTATTTCTTTGGAGATTTTCCTGGGATGTTGTACTTAGGTTGGTGATATCTAATTTACAAAAGCAAAGAGGTCTTAACCCTTTTAAATAAATAATTATATTGCAAAATCATTCTACATATATTGTTCATATCTTCCTTAATTTATAAATTCTATGGCGAAAAAGAAAACTTCATGTTCCATTAGGTATTGTGGTGACAGATATCAAGGGGCATTCTTATTAGAGTTGCAAAAAAAGGCCAAAAGAATAATATTTTAGTGCACACACATATACACAGCGATACTCCATAAATATCACTTTCCTAAGAGAGAAGAGCCCATAGAGAATATAGTAGAACATCTCATGAGATAACATCTAATAACATGGACAATTCTGGCTACTCATTGATTGTGTCAAGTATCAACTCGATTTATAATTTATAAAGGTAGTTGTTCATCCTATGGTCTCCTAGAATGTGATATATTTTATTATAAAAGTAATTTTCTCTCAAAACCCATTACAATACTCTTTAATAACGGAAAAAGTGTTGAAAGCATCACCGTCGAGTATTATATCAAAGGTGGAAAAGCATTTATAATTTATTCACATCTTTATACAAACTATTTATTCACTTTATTCAAATCTCCTAAATATAGATTAAAATAATACAACAGGTTTTTGTAATTGAGTTTCTTTTTTAAAATGCAATCTCAACCTTTACAGCATCCCTGCCTTTTTACCGGAGAGAGAGTACATAAAACGAATAACAATAATAAACGCCGTTATTAATATTGGTATTATGTACTCCTGTAAAAGGGCAGGGATGCCTTAAAGCTTGAGATTGTATTAATAAAAAGAAACTCATCTTAGAAACTTGTTGTATTGTTTTAACAAACTCTATATCACAGGTGTGTATGGAGTGATGACAAGGCAAGAGGTCCCACAGTACTTACATGGTTGTAGTCCGGTATAAGTCCCGATGGAGAGGGAGGACTTGGGACTCCCATGACACAACACCAGGTCCGTGGTCCCGCCATTGATCCTTATCTCCACGTGCTATCTTGGGCTGCGTGACACGGGCTGGATTTCTGGGACATTGTCGTCCGCTGTGCACCTGCGCAAACATCATTGCCCACACTGCACAATGATGTCATACACTACCGTATATATTAACGCTGTTTACATCAACATTCCGATATAAGAAGATGATTTGGACATCGAAAATAAAACTCTTAAATCAAATGTCTTATTTATTACAGCTTTGCACAATTGCGCCCATTTAGATATGCTTTAAGGGGGTTGGTGGAAGGATGGTCTAAACCTTTGGTTTTCGACCACTACGACCCGGATTCGATTCCCGCATTGGGTACTTTTTATGATAAAAAAAAAATGCTCCAACGGCTTCCGATTCATGCAAATGTTCAACCCCACCAGCGAGTGCACGTATTCAAACGAGGCTCTGGCACATTTGTAAGTGCAAAGTCGAACTGCTTTTCACACATGTAGACATGTGGTGCACTTATAGTAAAATCAGTCGCTAACTACCCACCATGATAATTGTTGGGAGCTAAGACTTTCCTATTGTAACATCGAGCAGAGTAATCACCAACACCTCGAAGAAATTAATACTTTTTAATTTCCTTTCTTAACTAACTAATTTACATCCTTTCAAAACCAAACATATACATGCAAAGTAACCTGGTCATCTGGTCAAAAATAAAAATATATTAATCTATGAAAAACAACTTATAAAAAGCTAACAATGCTCATGGCCTGTACCACTTGTACTAGGGATAATAAAAAAAGATATGCTTTTAAAGAGCATAATGAACATAGCCATAACAATTATGAAGATTAGAAACTATTTTAGACGCGTAAGATTCTTTTTGAAATTAAACAATTTCTACTGCCCTTACTGAAATGGAAAAATTATTGGGAGGGCCTGGCTCCTCAGTGGTGAACCCTCCCAGCGGTTTCGCCAGTTTAATCTACCATGGTAGATACAATTTCCATTGCAGTAAGGGCAGTAGAAATTGTTTAATTTCAAAAAGAATCTTACACGTCTAAAATAGTTTCTAATTTTCATAACAGATGGCGCGCTAGTGAATCATAACAATTATATTTTGGTTAATTGTATAAAACTAACCATCTACGTGTGTGCCTAGTTGAATAAAATAGAATAAATCCTATTTTTACTAATCGTAAATACACGGAGTACAGGCCATGATAAACCTGGTGGGTATTTGGCGACAGCATTTACTGTAAGTGTGCCACATGCCATCCTATGCAGTAACTTTGAGATAACGGGTGGAATGACAACATTGTATTAAGGTAACCATCCATGTAGAGTTGGAATAGAACAATAATATATCACAGTAATATTGAAGAAAGATAACGGTTGTGGTATGTAGTATGTATTAGTTCAATTCCTTGTTGTTGTTGTCGTGTCCAAAGAAGAGTATCAGATGTCTCCATACATCTCCATCTCAGCAGCAGCAATATCCACTATCTTGGGTGTGTAAAGCTGCTGCTCTGGATCTAAGTCAATTTTCTGCAAGGCTGCGGCCATTGCTGTGCATGTGAATATGTGAGTAGGTGTTAGTTCCACACCAGGACAGTTGTTGCATGATTTATAAGTTCTTGTGCCATCTGAATGTATTGTCATTCCTTTATAGTGTTTTGTTCTAAGTCTTTTTATAGTTTTTGTCGGTTTTCTCTCATAGTTAATTTCACATATTTGATCTTTTCTTATTTTTTTGTTTGATTATCTTGTATTTTGCCAAAGCATCAGCGTCAAATACTGACATTTGTTTTTTCCTTTGGCTCAGCTTTCTGGCTTACTTTGCCAATTCATCTGCCATTTCATTACCCTCGATCCCAACATGGGCAGGAATCCATTGAAGAATGCAGTTCTTCTCCAATGTTTCCAGTTGGGTAAGTAATGAGTGTATTTTCTGCGTGATTCTAGTATTGCCCTTCTGAATTGCTTCTAGAGCGGATCTGGAGTCGCTGTATCGCGACTTTTGTATTTTTTCAAAAATTATTTATTTATTCATGAATATCTATTTTGTTTTCTTCAAAGTAATCCCCATGAGATATTATACACTTGTGCCAACGGTTTTTCCAATCTTCGAAGCACTTCAAAAAATCATTTAAAAAAATCTTTTCAGCTCCTCCTTCGATGCCGTCTTTATCTCGTCAAGCGTAGCGTAACGTCGTCCTTTCATGGGCCTCTTCAGTTTAGGGAACAAGAAAAAGTCACAGGGGGCCAGATCTGGGGAATACGGTGGCTGCGGCATCATTAGTGTGTTGTTTTTAGCCAAAAGGTCGCGCACAAGCAACGATGTGTGAGCAAGGGCGTTATCGTGGTGCAAAAGCCAATTTTTGTTCTTCCACAAATCCGGGCGTTTCTGGTGGTTTGCTTCGTGAAAATTGCGCATAACTTGCAGGTAATATTCTTTATTGACCGTTCTACCCTGTGGCAAGAACTCATGATGCACCACGCCCCTGCAATCGAAGAAATCTGTCAGCAAAACTTTCACATTCGACCGAACTTGGCGCGCTTTTTTCGGTCTTGGTTCGTGCGGCAGCTTCCATTGAGATGATTGAGCTTTGGTTTCCACGTCATAACCATAAACCCACGCTTCGTCACCAGTTATGACCCTCTGGAGCAAATTTGGGTCGTCGCGGACAGAGTCCAACATCTCATTAGCAATGTTCATGCGATGCTGTTTTTGGTCGCAATTGAGCAATTTTGGTACGAATTTCGCGGCGACCCGTCTCATGCCCAAATCATTGATAAAAATCGAATGGCACGAGCCAATCGATATGTTTAGGTCCTCAGCAACTTCTCTAACGGTGATTCGACGATTGGCCAATATCATTTTCTCCACTTCATTAATTTTTTCGTCTGTTGTTGAAGTGCTCGGGCGTCCGGCACGCTCTTCGTCGTTCACATCTTCTCGGCCTTCTGAGAACATTTTGCACCACCGATAAACGTTGCTTCGATCCAAGGTAGCTTCTCCGTATGCCACAGTCAACATTCGGAATGCATCCGCGCACTTAATTTCGTTTTTCACACAAAATTTGATACAGGTTCTTTGATCCATTTTTTTAATAGGTAAAAATCGAAGACGATCCAAAACATCTGCAAGCAAAGCAGCTGTCAACAATTAAGTGAACATTCAAAATGACCGAGCTTGTCGGCATAAGTGAGAGACATTGAGTACCAAGATAAAGCCACAAAAAGATCGAAATTCGAATATACGTAACCCGCGAAAATTCAAAAGTCGCGATTCCTTTTGAACACACCTCGTACATCAAGGGCTTTCCAGATAGCTGTCAGTGTACAAGTGAAGTTTGACGAAGTTTTTCCTGCTCCTTCTCTGATTTTGATGTGTGTTCCATCTTGGAGTATATATGTTAATTCCGGCCCCTCCATTACTCAGGGTAAGGTCTGATGATCCATCTGTGTATGCTAATAAATAATTTCTCTGATCATATAAATCAATTGTGCCAAGTCCTTTTTTGAAAGTCACTGTGTTTCATGTTTATGCCTTTTCTAATATTGTTGTCGTACTGAAGTGTTGAAGTTCTTTTAAGTCTTTCTTTTTGTGTCCAGTTTAAATAGGTTCTATGGGATATGTGTTCGGTTTTTTTTACTTTTTAGGCTATTTGTGAATTTTATTGTTTTTAATTGTCTTCTGTGTATACAAAAATGTAATGCCTCGATAAAGGTTGGCGTTCAGCCAACCGAAATATTGGCAAAATAAATATTTTATTAAATCCAATATATGCCTTTTATTATCTAATATATATATATATATATATATATATATATATATATATATATATATATATATCATAATTTTCCTAATGCCCAATATGTATAATTTATTTCCACCATAATTAGAATGTTAAAATGTAAATACAAATTAATCCATCTATAAATACACTGTACAAAAAAACGTGGGAGCCAGCGGGCGAATGCTACGGCACGCCGCCGCGTGCTCGCGAGTGTGGAACAAGTTCGACCACGACAGCTAGACACATATATATATATATATACAGGATGTACCAGGTAAATTGGGAATTTCAACAATGGTATTTTAACTGAAATTTTTTGCAAGTAAAAATTAAAATATCCGAATGAAATTTGACACAGTAGTAGATAAAAGGATATAGTTTTTATTTATTCAATGTAGTTTCCATTATTAGCTACAACAGTCTCGAGGCGAGTGCGGAAAGAAGCACAGGCCTTGGCGACGATGACCTTGTCCATTTGGGTCATCACCGTGTGAACTGCTTTCTTGACAGACTGGATGGTGGTATGAGGAGCTTTGTTGACATCTCTCTCAACAACGCCCCATACATAGTAGTCGAGGGGATTGCAATCTGGAGAATTAGGGGGCCAAATATCAGGACCCCAGTGACTAGGGACGTTAAGTGTCAGCCACGATTGTGTCTTTTTTGCCTTATGGGCTGGAGCTGAGTCCTGTTGGAAGACCTACTTCCTTCCTGCGGCCACCATGTCCATCCAAGGCTTCACAACGGTCTCCAGAACATTGATGTAGGTGTCAGCGTTCATCCTAAGGCCCTTCTCAAAGAAATGGGGAGGCATGACATCACCTTCACTGCTGATAACGCCAAGGACCATTACGGAGGCAGGAAATTTCGTGTGCATCACGACAGGTATCTCTGAGGGGTCTTTACAGATCCAGCGATCATTCCTGGGATTTACCTTTTGGTCCACGTCAAAGTTCTTTTCGTCAGAGAAGAACCTTAGCATGCCAAAAGAGTCGTGTTTCAGGTTGTTGAGGAGGGCAGCAGCCTTTCCTTTTCTGTTATTCTTCATATTCTCAGTCAGCAACTGACCTTTCCGAAGGGCATAAGACTTGAGACCAAGGTCCTCATGGATAGTTCTGACAATTGTCATAGAGCCAACGTCCATTTCCTTGGCTATGGCCCTCATGCTCTTCCCAGGGTTTCCATCAATCTTCTCCTTGACATTTTTGACAAATTCTTCGCCTCTTACCCTGTCCGATCGACGCGAGTGCTTTTTCCTTGTAGCTATCCCCTCTTTGTTACTGTCGGCCTCATCAAACTGCTTCTTGACACGATAAATAGTGGTTTTGGGCAACTTAAGAAAATCCACTATCTCTTTGGGGCTCCTTCCGGCGCGCAGAGCAACGATGATGGCAGCTCGATTTTCAAATTCTCGGTTACTCTTCATCACTACACTGCGCACACATGTACTGTTGCATTTTACATGAATATGGCTACGTAATGAAAAAAAAACAAGTTTTTAATCTCAAGTAGTTTTTGTTTTATGGACTGTCAAAGTTAGTCCCAATTTACCTGGTACACCCTGTATATTATAATAACGAATAGATTCGATAAGGATAAGTTTCTTTATTTGTAAAATCAATTCGAGCTTTCTGGCGCAAGCTGCCCTTCTACAGGATTAAAGGATACAATTTCAAATAAACATGTATGTACAAATATATATATTTTCTTTAAATGATATCTTGCTTTGGTCTTGTATAGCGTGAGTGGATCACATGCCCGCGTGATTTAGTTTAAATCAAAGAAAAGCCTTGATAAAGAGAGGCGTGTTGCCCCTAGAAATACTGGCCGATTAATAAACTTATATCCAATATATGCCCCATATTTATCTATACATATATATATAAGCTAATATTTGCATATCTAGGATTATTTATATTAATCGGCCAGTATTTCTAGGGGCAACACGCCTCTCTTTATCAAGGCTTTTCTTTGATTTAAACTAAATCACGCGGGCATGTGATCCACTCACGCTATACAAGACCAAAGCAAGATATCATTTAAAGAAAATATATATATTTGTACATACATGTTTATTTGAAATTGTATCCTTTAATCCTGTAGAAGGGCAGCTTGCGCCCGAAAGCTCGAATTGATTTTACAAATAAAGAAACTTATCCTTATCGAATCTAATCGTTATTATAATATATTGAAAAGATTATTCGTCTTAAATATATATATATATATATATACGACATTTAATATGCCCCCATCTCCTCCAGTAATTCTGCGAGTTCTGTAGATAACACTTCTCATTCTGTTTAAATATTGACTTATTGTTTTATTTGTTTATATGGCACCGATAATACTATAATACATTGCTCAATTTAGTTAAAAATACACCATTACACCTTCTAAACTATCATATATAGCAAGTAGTTTCTTCTCTTAATATGTCTTTTTTTTTTTTTTTTGCTTATCCCTAAGTATACGTGGTACAGGCCATGATAATCATGGTGGGTAGAATTAGGCGACTGCTTTTACTGTAAGTGCACCACATGTCTACACATGTGAAGAGCAGTTCGACTTTACACTTACAAATGTGCCAGAGCCCAGTTTGGTTACTTGCAATCGCTGGTGGGGTTGGATTTTTGCAAGAATCGGGGGCCATTGGAGCATTTTTTTTTCTTAATATGTCTTCTTCTCATATATGAGTATTTATTTAGTTATTTTATTGTGTGTTTATATTTATGTATAACACGGAATTTATTCTAATATTTTTATCTTTCAAATCATCTTTTTATCTAAATGCGTTTATCTTAATGGAACTTCATGTACACATTGGTTGAATGAAAGTGGTTAAATTGAACTTTAAAATAAGTTTCACCTTCCGGTTTATAGCTGAACGATTTTTCCCTCACAAATGAGTTGTCTAATGTTTTAATTGATATGTTTATATACGGTTTAAATATAAAAATGAATAAATATATTTTTAAATACAAATTAACTTTTTTTTCATAAATTTGAGTCAAAAGTTAACTGTGCAATAAATTAATAAAAAGGGAACAATCCCTCGAAATATATTTTTCAAATTATTTTTCTTTCTTTAACATATTCTCAGGTATATCCTTTTTATACAATATAATGCGGCCTATGATTGTAGAACGACATTTTAAAATATCCCGCTTTTGAACGGAAAATCGAAATTTATTTTAAGGAGAAATAATGAGTATTTCTAACCTTAGGGATGAAGTATGAAAGGATGAATTGTGAAGAGTAATGATCTGCCCGGTAAGCGGAACACTGTGGGTTCGATTCCCATCCCTGGACACTTTTATTTTTCCGTTCATCATTACTCTTCACAATTCATCCTTTCATACTTCATCCCTAAGGTTAGAAATAATCTTTAGTTCTCCTTAAAATAAATTTCGATTTTTCGTTCAAAAGAAACACATGCGGGATATTTTCAAATGTTGTTCAATCCTTTTTATATAAATATTTTTTATATATTTAAATCAGAGGTACAGGAATACAAATAATCTTCCACGTGCATCAACCGTTATTTTTATCTTTCATTTCATGGCTCATTAAATCTCGAAACTCCATTAAGTTAGGGGTTAGTTAAGAAAACAATGAGATAGTGTTTATATCAAAATTGTTTGTTTAACTTTTTTTTATCTCATACATATCCTTTTACCGAATAATAACAAAAATTAATTGTTATATACATATTGTACGAAACCAGGGTAAAAAAGGGGATATTTTAACTAGAACTTGCTGAAAGGCCTTTCTTGATTTATTTCTCGGTAAAACCACTAAGTCAGCAACGTAAGGCTAAATATGCTCTTTTTTAGTATTACATAGGCAATAATAAATTGTGGTTTTTACAGAATGGAGAAATATAAGGTTGTCCCAAAAGTTCGTGTTGTTCTTAAAAACGTTGTTTTTCTTATTACTTGACGAATAATATTATTACGGCGAATACATAATAATACACAATACAAAGATATTGTACAAAACGGCGAATAATATTGGTATTTCGATTTTTTGAAGTGTTTACGAACTTTTGGGACAACCTTGTATATGAAAACGTTACGAAAATTCGAAACTATTATAGACGCGTATGATTCTTTTAAAATTAAACAGTTTCTACTGCCCTTACTTCAATGGAAAAAATGTATGGGAGGACCTGGCTCATCAGTGGTAAACCCTCCCAGCTGTTTCGCTAGTTTAATCTATCATAATATGAAAACGTACTAACTACTATAGACTCACGCACATGCGCACGTTGTTGATAGAACCAGTCAGCGTCAAATCTGCATCGCGTGTCAACTTCATGTCATCAGAGAACTCGATCTTAAAAATTAATCAATTATAGAAAGTCAATAAATAAAATGCAAAACGTCTTTCTACAATCGCATTATATTCAATTACCATACAAGGTTAATGGCTAATTTTCTAAGCGTTCACTTCTTCTCATTATAATTATTACTTCATTTAACACAGGATGGTTTCATCTTTCATTATTCCATCATTTTATTATATTTTCATGTCAGAGGATGGATCTAAGTGCTGTCGACAGTAATGTAGAGGTGCATTAATGTTTAGGGATAGCCTAAAAACGTTCCAAACAGACCAAAGAAGCCATCTTCACCCGTTTTTGTTCTATAGTGAGAAAACGCACAACCATTCGCGAAAAATTGTGTTCAGCCTTAAATTATTTTGTGCATGTGTTATTTTGAGATGTTGATAGACTTTAATATCTCCCTAATCTTCATTCTGCGGATATTCATTATAATTTGGTGGATTTTAGTGAAGTTATTTTCACAGATCTCTCCCGGTCGTCCCTTGCGACCTGTCTTTGCGGCTTGTTCGTTCCTATTTAGTGTCAAGTTCCCAGTTGGAAAATATTTTTGAAGAAGGAGATGACTCCCCTGAGACAACATCCAACTCTTTTTTTGCTTGGGTGATCTTTTCGCTATCATATTAAAGGATTTTATTATTTCTCCGAAGGCATTTATATTCATTTTTAAAAGAATGATTCCCACGTGTATTTTATGGGGCTATAAATATATAAATACGCAACTTTTCTTATCAGCATTTTATGCTTTTAAATTTCTATATTATTTCATTTGATAGAAATCGAATGTATCTCTATCTTTCTCTCTCTCTTTCTCTCGCTCTGAAGCAATTCCTCGACATGACAATATCACATGTCAGAGAGAAGTCCGATCTGTCCGACTTCAGGACGTGACATCATACCAGACGACCATCAGTGGGATTCCTCTGATGGATATAATATTTGGTTTTACTTTTATTTCTCCAATTAACCCTATATAATCCTATATGTACGATTAATAAAATATATTCAATCTCAATCTCTCTCTCTCTCTCTCGCTCACTTTAAATATCAAACCCCCTTGTATAAAACCATTAAGCATGAATTTTTATTTTCAAATGACAAAAAAAAAACTTTCTACTGTCCTTAATGGGATGAAAAATATTCGAAAGTCTTGGCTGATCAGTGTTGAATTCTCCCAGCGGTTTCGTATGGAAGGGTTAACTACCGATGAGTCAAGCCCTCCCAATATATTTCAACGCAGTAAGTACAGTTTAAAGTTTACTTTATTTAAAATAAAAATTCAGACTTAATGATTATTTTATTGATATTATATGGTGCTTTATAGCCTTATGTCCAATATAAACCCTCGCATAGTTGCCTTTAATTGAGTGAAAATGACTACAATACGCTACCCTACTAAATGATATTCAAACAAACAAAAGCAAACAGAATTCACAATATTCTATAAAGATACACATTTGAAGTAAAGGTAAAAAAGCGAATTCAACAATAATTTACAATGTGGCTTCGTAAATGTGTATTTCATGATAATCAAAGATATTATCAAGAATTATTTAGTGTTATTTCAAATGAGAATCAATAAATGTCTTTGTGGTGATAGAAGTGAAACATTCGAAGACTGTTGTAAACGTGTGTTAATTTGATTAAAAAAAGAGTTGGATGCTATTTTAGGTGAGTTACCTTCTTCTTTAAAAACAGTTTCCAACTGGGAACTTGACTTTAAACAGGGACGAACAAGCCCGTAAGACAAGTCACAGTGGACGACCAAGAGAGGTGTCATGCGAAGACTACATTCTCAGAATTCACCAAATGATTATGGATGATTTAACAATAAAGATAACTACTAGCGACTGTTTTTACTGTAAGTGCACCACATGTCTACACATGTGAAAAACAGTTCGACTTTTTCACTCACGAATGCCCCAGAGCCCCGTTTGGTTACTTGCACTCGGTGGGGTTGGACTTTTTATTTTATGAATCTGAGGCCATTGGAGCATTTTTTTTTATTAGAAAAAAGTGCCCAATGCAGGAATCGATCCCGGGTCGTAGCGGTCGAAAACCAAATTGTGAATTACACTTATGGACAAAACATAAAGAAGTGGAAATCTTTGATGTCGCCTGTCGTCTATTTTTTCAAGGTAATTTTTTTCACACTTGGCTATCCCATGTGTTTTCAATAAAGGTCACTGTGTGTGTATCAAATATCTTTCAGAGTTATTATCTTAAACCCGATATACTTGCTAAAAGGTACAACTTTCTTAAGTTTGGTATACGAGTGTAATTTTTAGATAATTAAAATAAAGAAGATTTATATTTCATCCTCAATCAATATCCCATCTATTAAGATAATTTTTAATAATAATACTTATACCAGACCTATGTTTCACCTCTAAACTTAAAAAAAACCCAAAGATATCATTTTCAAATTGCCGAGAGTCACGAAACGAAAAGAAAAGGAAGATGGGGTGTTGGCAACATGACTTCTTACCATCCACAAAGATGGCCTTGTTCACTTCAACTGTTCAACTTCGCTGTTGGGGGAAGAATGTGTGCTTAAAGTGACTCCCTCCGACAAGGCTATCACCATATTTCACACCAGGGTTATTTTAGCTTGGTAACGAGTTCACATCCTGCACCGGTTATTTTTGGTGCTTCTCCAACTTGCATCACAGCTCCGTAATTATCCCACCATAAACTAAGGCAGAGTTGGTCGCTTACGTCAACCAGGAACTTGGTCCCAGACCATGGAAAGTTTTACTTCCTAACCATATGATGCTTTATCAATCCCACATGAATCTTTCTTCAACCTATATGAAAACCTTTCTATCCCACAGGAATCCTTTCTTCAATCCATATGAAGCCTTATCCATCCCAAATGAAGCCCTCTTCAATCCATATGAAACCTTATCCATTCAACATGAATCCTTATTCATATGAATATCATATGAAGTCTTATTCATCCCACATGTATCCTCTCTTCAATCCATAAAATATGTCATTGATTCACCATGGATCTTTTCTCTTCTAATCCATAAAAAGTATTATCAATCCCACATGAATCCTTTCTTCAATCCATATGAAACCTTATCAATCCCACATGAATTCTTTCTTCAATCCATATGAAACCTTATCAATCCCACATTAATCCTTTCTTCAATTCATATGAAGCCTTATCAATCCCACATGAGTCCTTTCTTCAATACATACGAAACCTTATCAATCTCACATGAATCCTCTTTTTAATACATATGAAACGTTATCAATCCCACATGAATCCTCTATTCAATCCATATGAAACCTTATCAATCCCACATGATCCTCTCTTCAATCCATATGGAACCTTATCAATTCCACATGAATCCTTTCTTCAATACATATGAAACCCCTATCAATCCCACATGAATCCTCTCTTTAATACATATGAAACGTTATCAATCCC
>CP092877.1:51954878-51994414 GCA_030710605.1 Cordylochernes scorpioides
ATTACGCACCCACGACCACGACTGCCCAGTACATTCCACGTCGGCTTAGTCGGGGTTACTACATATATATATATTATTATTATACTTATTATAGTTTTACCTTACGAAATCTATAAATAAAGTATGTGTGAAACTATAGATTTCACTAATAAATTTCAACACTACATAAGGTGAATAAATGTGAATTAAAAAACTGATAATAAAGAGATAATGTTTCTTATGATTTTTAATCTATTCTCTCAATATATATGTAATATTAAATATTATTTTATTTGATATTATATTTCATAGATTCAAATACCCTGCTAAATCGACCGCCAGAGGTCACGCTTCCCCTATAAAAACCTATTGTCGTTGTTTCCCGATGGCCGGCTCAAACCTTTTGTACATCATGTAAATAAGTTTTTCATTTTTTTTATTCTTACGCCTTAAGCAAGGCAGGACTTTTATCAAATTATGTATTCTTTATTAGCACAATTAAAGCAAATTGTGATTCAATCTCATTTTATTATAATCTTTTCCACGACTGTATAACAAAATCAAGCAACAGCTAATATTTCTATATAAATAACAATAAAAAAAGCAGAAAATCTAATCTTTCTATTTATAATATATATATTATGACATCTGTCACTATACACTCTTATTTTTATTCAAGTCATTTAAAAGCGTTTTATATAAATTTTACTACTTCATCATTTTTCAAATTGCTCACAAAAACGATGACAATTCAATTATTTAGTGCATTTTCAATGATCGTATTTTAGATAATAGAAAAATGATCTCTATTTGTTTAAAATATGTATAATTAACTAATGTAAATGAAAGTACATTTTAAAACAATAAAATTTTTGAATTTTTAAAAACTTGTGTGATAATAATATAAGAAAATATATAGATATTAATAGAAGTCTTTCTATTAATATTCTTATCAAATAATATTTTATATTTTCACTCCCAATTATAATATAATTATTTTGTATTTCTTTTTATTTGATCACATTTTATATAATGCTGGATTCGAAATAAATGGAATAATTTCTTGATATAGAGACCTCAAAACTTCTATAATATATTATATATCTCTTTTCATATATAATAGTTTGATAATAAAAAGGCATATATTGGATTTAATAAAATATATATTTGCCAATATTTCGGTTGGCTGAACGCCAAACATTTATCAAGGCAATACATTTTATAATAGTTATAATATATATATAATAAGTTATAATAATATATAATAGTTATAAAATATAAATGGAATATACGCATGATGATATTTAATACACACAAATTACTGATTAATAACAGGAAAAGCAATACTAAATTTGAATTTCAGCTATAACTTACTAATAATTCTATGGAGGTTTGAGATGTAAATTATAAATTTTAGATTTTCCTTCTTCCTCTTTTTGGATATGAACAATCTCTGAAAAATCAAATCTTAATTTCCAACAGTTTTTGAGTTGGAACCGGGCATCACAAAATTATATATCGTATTTTTTAAAGACCAGATTTGTTTGTTTGATATCCACCGAGTGGTTGATAGGTGCTGTTTGTATTATAGAATTTAAGAGCAAGATAATAAGATCATATTAAAATTGATAAATTACAGTATAAATTTCATTTGGTAATATATATATATATATATATATAATGATTCCAAGTTTAATACAAAGTGATTGGATTCTAGAAATAAAAAGGTATATTACGACCGTACTCTAACAAAAAGGAAAAATTAGATCATTTAACTTTTAGTTTTTAACAAGTTTGATAAATAATTAAACTATACGCAAGCTCCAATTAATAAGCGCAACTCTAAATATATATAGAATAGTTGACAAAAGAATTATAATAATAAAAGCTCCATCAACTATTTTACAAAAAATGGCTTAAAAAGTTTCGGTTATTATTCGACCAATTGGATAGAGTAATGATAATTACATTGAATGATAGCAAGAGAATTGATTTTTTATTGATTTTCAATAAACACAGCTTACCGCACGATAGCGTCCTGGGTAGTAGACCATGTCTTGGAGACGTTCATTGATTGGTCGCATCCGTTGTTGTCTGTTCAGGCCGCAAGTCACGTGACAGCTTCGTGCGATGACCATTTATTGCCCTCGGTTGCTATTTGACTAGCTGACCAATCAAAGAATAGGACTTCCAATAGAAATTGGACAACCTATAGAGACCGAAATATTGAAGAGAAGAAATACATTTATAGAAGATTTGTATTATTTTTCATAACAGAATAGATCTTACTGTCTGAGAGAGAGGGGGTAGACCGAAAAACTTTGATACCTCGATCCTTTCTGTGGTTCACTTTTAGAAAGATGGTTGTACATTTTATTAACTTATAGAGAAAGAACTATTTAAGAGAAGTATATAGAATAATTAGTGTTATTTTTAGTGTTATAGATCTTACTGTCAGAGAGAGAGAGAGAGAGGGGCTAGACGAATATTTTGATAACTGGAAACTTTCTGTAGTTCACCTTTTGGAAAGATGGTTGTGCAATTTAGTAACCTATAGAAACCGAAATATTGAAGAGAAGAAAGGTATTTATAGAAGATATGTATTATTTTTAATAACAGAATAGATCTTACTGTCAGAGAGAGAGAAAAAGGGGCAGACTAAAAAACTTTGATAACTCGATCCTTTTCTGTAGTTTACTTTTTGGAAAGATGGCTGTGCATTTATATTGCCACGTGGA
Organism: Cordylochernes scorpioides; assembly: GCA_030710605.1. NCBI lineage: Eukaryota > Metazoa > Arthropoda > Arachnida > Pseudoscorpiones > Chernetidae > Cordylochernes > Cordylochernes scorpioides. The sequence goes on from CP092877.1 coordinate 51,957,596, forward strand.
AAATTAGGGAACACAAAAACTTCAGGAGGAGACAACAATTTATTTCAGGGAAGGACACACTATGAATTGTAAACAAAAGATAAGCCACGAGAGAAATTTACAGAGTCGCAAGATATAAACATAAAAATGACCACTCTGTTAATAAAAAATAATAAAATTAATAAATACTTTGTTACAATATAGTTCTATTCATTCAATTTAAGAACTTCTACTAGAGATATTTCTATGATTCTCTTCAACAAATATTTATATGAAAATTCGAAACTATTTTAAACGCGTAAGATTCTTTTTGAAATTAAACAATTTCTACTCCCCTTACTGCAATATGGAAAAATTAGAATAAAAGATCGAAAAATGCAATATAACAGCGGTATGGTAGATTAAACTGGCGAAATCGCCAAGAGGGTTCAACACTGATGAGTCAAGCTCTCCCATTAATTTTTCCATTGCAGTAAGGGCAGTAGAGAAATGGTTTAATTTCAAAAAGAATCTTACACGTCTAAAATAGTTTCGAATTTTCATAACAGATGGCGCGCTAGTGAAACATATTTATATATAGTATATCATTTTTCGGGAAGAATATATATTCATCTCTAGTAAGTGCCCCATTCTCCCGTTCAGAGATACATAAAAACAATGTACCACATGTTTGCCAAGGCCCGAAACCATGGTATACAAGATAAATTATGTGTCTGATTTAGTCAATTGCCAATCATCCAACATTTTGTTTCCGAAAAGGATCCTACAAAAGATAAAGATGATTTCAAGGAAACGAATAAGGCATTTTCACTAATTCAGTGAGTTTAAATGTGGTCGTGTAATATGGCTACAATAAGATGGAATTTAATTTTACGATATTGCAGAAAATTGGAAGAAATGTATCGATTGTGCATAGTTGTTAGTACCAGTGGTCACTTGAAGGTACTGTTTAAAAAAAAACCGTGGTCTTATCGCAAAGAACGTGACCTTTTGTATAATTTTTAAATACAAAAACAATACAAGGTGTTAGATATCGATAGTAAGTGTTAAGATAGGTGTGAAACGACCTCAGCTTACTGAATGGCAAGGTGGGTAAATCGTAAGGTCGGGGGATGAGACAAAGTGGTTAATTTAATTACGATAATTGCTCTTCCCAAATCATTCAGGAGAGGATTGTGTTCTGCATGATGATGGTTCAGAGAACCAAATTGATCACCATTATTGATTTGACTGAACAAGTACAACAAGCATGGAACTATACATCTGTACGTAACTATACGTTTGTATAAGACAGAATGTCTTAACAAAGGCTTCTGTGTGTTGTGCTGGAACTATATATACAGCACCTGTATAGCACAATACATGTCACTTTGCATTTTTGCATTGTTGATCGTGGCGACTTCAGCCGTTATTGACGTACCGAAATTTCAAATTATAAATTACTTCTTTTTGCAAATTAACCAACCTGTGACACCATGAACCTTTAATTGAATAAATATGCTAGCTAAACAAATCCTTTGTTGAATTTCATTTCTCAAAATTCTATTGTCCTTAATGCTGGGAATTTAAATGTCAGTGTGTATAATAAATCTCTCTCTATGAGAGTCAATGTATGTACGAGTATTTTCTCTTTTCTATTTGTACCTCTTTAAGCTCAGGGAGAACCTTAGAAAAGCCGAGTCATAATTTATAATTGTATCAAATATTAATTTATTAAAAATAACATCATTTAATTTTTAAATATACATTCAAATGAAGGTTCACTCGGATAAAACACGGGCGTTGCCTGGGTCATTCGCAATTATTTTGTAAGGTAATTATTTAGGCAAATAAAACTTATCAATAAAATATAATTTAAAAATAAAGAAAGCATTTCCTGACCACGAGCAATGTGCTTTTTAGATGGCAGAGCGCCATCTAGTGGAGCAAAAATAAACTAAACGTTTATTTAACTTGCTCCGTGATATTTGGCCAACCCAATTTCTTGATAAATCAAGAAAAGCCATCCACGAACGCGTTTCGCGCTGTTGGCGCTCGTTTATTTAGGAGAGTATTCAGATAAAAATATAAAATTTTAATCAAATTTATTATTTTTTAAGTTAAGCCAGGTTCCTGGAGCCACATACAGAAGTCACCAACTACCCAGGCTGATATCTATGTCTTCTTGGTTTTATTTACAATGTCAGTGGAAGTCCAATTCATGAGGTGACGTCATTCAGATTTATTTCTTTGGAGATTTTCCTGGGATGTTGTACTTAGGTTGGTGATATCTAATTTACAAAAGCAAAGAGGTCTTAACCCTTTTAAATAAATAATTATATTGCAAAATCATTCTACATATATTGTTCATATCTTCCTTAATTTATAAATTCTATGGCGAAAAAGAAAACTTCATGTTCCATTAGGTATTGTGGTGACAGATATCAAGGGGCATTCTTATTAGAGTTGCAAAAAAAGGCCAAAAGAATAATATTTTAGTGCACACACATATACACAGCGATACTCCATAAATATCACTTTCCTAAGAGAGAAGAGCCCATAGAGAATATAGTAGAACATCTCATGAGATAACATCTAATAACATGGACAATTCTGGCTACTCATTGATTGTGTCAAGTATCAACTCGATTTATAATTTATAAAGGTAGTTGTTCATCCTATGGTCTCCTAGAATGTGATCTATTTTATTATAAAAGTAATTTTCTCTCAAAACCCATTACAATACTCTTTAATAACGGAAAAAGTGTTGAAAGCATCACCGTCGAGTATTATATCAAAGGTGGAAAAGCATTTATAATTTATTCACATCTTTATACAAACTATTTATTCACTTTATTCAAATCTCCTAAATATAGATTAAAATAATACAACAGGTTTTTGTAATTGAGTTTCTTTTTTAAAATGCAATCTCAACCTTTACAGCATCCCTGCCTTTTTACCGGAGAGAGAGTACATAAAACGAATAACAATAATAAACGCCGTTATTAATATTGGTATTATGTACTCCTGTAAAAGGGCAGGGATGCCTTAAAGCTTGAGATTGTATTAATAAAAAGAAACTCATCTTAGAAACTTGTTGTATTGTTTTAACAAACTCTATATCACAGGTGTGTATGGAGTGATGACAAGGCAAGAGGTCCCACAGTACTTACATGGTTGTAGTCCGGTATAAGTCCCGATGGAGAGGGAGGACTTGGGACTCCCATGACACAACACCAGGTCCGTGGTCCCGCCATTGATCCTTATCTCCACGTGCTATCTTGGGCTGCGTGACACGGGCTGGATTTCTGGGACATTGTCGTCCGCTGTGCACCTGCGCAAACATCATTGCCCACACTGCACAATGATGTCATACACTACCGTATATATTAACGCTGTTTACATCAACATTCCGATATAAGAAGATGACTTGGACATCGAAAATAAAACTCTTAAATCAAATATGTCTTATTTATTACAGCTTTGCACAATTGCGCCCATTTAGATATGCTTTAAGGGGTTGGTGGAAGGATGGTCTAAACCTTTGGTTTTCGACCACTACGACCCGGATTCGATTCCCGCATTGGGTACTTTTTATGATTTTAAAAAATGCTCCAACGGCTTCCGATTCATGCAAATGTTCAACCCCACCAGCGAGTGCACGTATTCAAACGAGGCTCTGGCACATTTGTAAGTGCAAAGTCGAACTGCTTCTCACATATGTAGACATGTGGTGCACTTATAGTAAAATCAGTCGCTAACTACCCACTATGATAATTGTTGGGAGCTAAGACTTTCCTATTCTAACATCGAGCAGAGTAATCACCAACACCTCGAAGAAATTAATACTTTTTAATTTCCTTTCTCAACTAACTAATTTACATCCTTTCAAAACCAAACATATACATGCAAAGTAACCTGGTCATCTGGTCAAAAATAAAAATATATTAATCTTTGAAAAACAACTTATAAAAAGCTAACAATGCTCATGGCCTGTACCACTTATACTAGGGATAATAAAAAAAAGATATGCTTTTAAGAGCATAATGAACATAGCCATAACAATTATGAAGATTAGAAACTATTTTAGACGCGTAAGATTCTTTTTGAAATTAAACAATTTCTACTGCCCTTACTGCAATGGAAAAATTATTGGGAGGGCCTGGCTCCTCAGTGGTGAACCCTCCCAGCGGTTTCGCCAGTTTAATCTACCATGGTAGATACAATTTCCATTGCAGTAAGGGCAGTAGAAATTGTTTAATTTCAAAAAGAATCTTACACGTCTAAAATAGTTTCTAATTTTCAAAACAGATGGCAAGCTAGTGAATCATAACAATTATATTTTGGTTAATTGTATAAAACTAACCATCTACGTGTGTGCCTAGTTGAAAAAAATAGAATAAATCCTATTTTTACTAATCGTAAATACACGGAGTACAGGCCATGATAAACCTGGTGGGTAGTTGGCGACAGCATTTACTGTAAGTGCGCCACATGCCATCCTATGCAGTAACTTTGAGATAACGGGTGGAATGACAACATTGTATTAAGGTAACCATCCATGTAGAGTTGGAATAGAACAATAATATATCACAGTAATATTGAAGAAAGATAACGGTTGTGGTATGTAGTATGTATTGTTCAATTCCTTGTTGTTGTTGTTGTTGTCGTGTCCAAAGAAGAGTCTCAGATGTCTCCATGCATCTCCATCACAGCAGCAACAAAATCCACTATCTTGGGTGTGTAAGGCTGCTGCTCTGGGTCTAAGTCAATTTTCTGCAAGGCTGCGGCCATTGCTGGGCATGAGAATATGTGAGTAGGAGTTAGTTCCACACCAGGACAGTTGTTGCATGATTTATAAGTTCTTGTGCCATCTGGATGTATTGTCATTCCTTTATAGTGTTTTGTTCTAAGTCTTGTTATAGTTTTTGTCAATTTTCTCTCATAGTTTATTTCACATATTTGATCTTTTCTTATTTTTTGTTTGATTATCTTGTATTTTGCCAAAGCATCAGCGTCAAATACTGACATTTGTTTTTTCCTTTGGCTCAGCTTTCTGGCTTACTTTGCCAATTCGTCTGCCATTTCATTACCCTCGATCCCAACATGGGCAGTAATCCATTGAAGAATGCAGTTCTTCTCCAATGTTTCCAGTTGGGTAAGTAATGAGTGTATTTTCTGCGTGATTCTAGTATTGCCATTCTGAATTGCTTCTAGAGCGGATCTGGAGTTGCTGTATCGCGAATTTTGTGTTTTTTCAAAAATTATTTATTTATTCATGAATACCTATTTTGTCCCCTTCAAAGTAATCCCCATGAGATATTATACACTTGTGCCAACGGTTTTTTCCAATCTTCGAAACACTTCAAAAAATCATTTTTTAAAAATCTTTTTCAGCTCCTCCTTCGATGCCGTCTTTATCTCGTCAAGCGTAGCGTAACGTCGTCCTTTCATGGGCCTCTTCAATTTAGGGAACAAGAAAAAGTCACAGGGGGGGCAGATCTGGGGAATACGGTGGCTGCGCGCGGCATCATTAGTGTGTTGTTTTTGGCCAAAAAGTCGCGCACAAGCAACGATGTGTGAGCAGGGGCGTTATCGTGGTGCAAAAGCCAATTTTTGCTCTTCCACAAATAATATTCCTTATTGACCGTTCTACCTTGTGGCAAGAACTCATGATGCACCACGCCCCTGCAATCGAAGAAAACTGTCAGCAAAACTTTCACATTCGACCGAACTTGGCGCGCTTTTTTCGGTCTTGGTTCGTGCGGCAGCTTGCATTGAGATGATTGAGCTTTGGTTTCCACTTCATAACCATAAACCCACGCTTCGTCACCAGTTATGACCCTCTGTAGCAAATTTGGGTCGTCACGGACAGAGTCCAACATCTCATTAGCAATGTTAATGCTATGCTGTTTTTGGTCGCAATTGAGCAATTTTGGTACGAATTTCGCGGCTACCCGTCTCATGCCCAAATCATTGATAAAAATCGAATGGCACGAGCCAATCGATATGTTTAGGTCCTCAGCAACTTCTCTAATGGTGATTCGACGATTGGCCAATATCATTTTCTCCACTTCATTAAATTTTTCGTCTGTTGTTGAAGTGCTCGGACGTCCGGCACGCTCTTCGTCGTTCACATCTTCTCGGCCTTCTGAGAACATTTTGTACCACCGATAAACGTTGCTTCGGTCCATGGTAGCTTCTCCGTATGCCACAGTCAATATTCGGAATGCATCCGCGCACTTAATTTCGTTTTTCACACAAAATTTGATACAGGTTCTTTGATCCATTTTTTAATAGGTAAAAATCGAAGACGATCCAAAACACCTGCAAGCAAAGCAGCTGTCAACAATTAAGTGAACATTCAAAATGGCCGAGCTTGTCGGCATAAGTGAGAGACATGAGTACCAACATAAAGCCACAAAAAGATCGAAATTCGAATATACGTAACCCGCGAAAATTCAAAAGTCGCGATTCCTTTTGAACACACCTCGTACATCAAGGGCTTTCCAGATAGCTGTCAGTTCACAAGTGAAGTTTGACGAAATTTTTCCTGCTCCTTCTTTGATTTTGATGTGTGTTCCATCTTGGAGTATATATCTTAATTCCGGCCCCTCTATTACTCAGGGTAAGGTCTGATGATCCATCTGTGTAGGCTAATAAATAATTTCTCTGATCATATAAATCAATTGTGTCAAGTCCTTTCTTTTTAAGTATGATTTTGTTCTCTTTTTTTTGCAGGGTTCGTTCAGGTTGAGATTGATGATTATATTTGATGGTAATGGGGTAGGAAATGTTGGTTCTTCTTGAATTTGAAAGTCACTGCGTTTCATGTTTAAGCCTTTTCTAATATTGTTGTCGTACTGAAGTGTTGAAGATCTTTTACGTCTTTCTTTTTGTGTCCAGTTTAAATAGGTTCTATGGGATATGTGTTCGGTTTTTTTTTTTTTTTACTTTTTAGGCTATATGTGAATTTTATTGTTTTTAATTGTCTTCTGCTTTCGAGTAGGTCTAGGCCACATTCTCTTTGAATTTTCTCATTGTTGGTGGAAGAAACAGCACCAGTGATTATTTTGGCCGCTTTTGCTTGAACACTGTCTAGTCTTCCTTTTAGTGATGAGCTTGAGGGAGCCCAGACAGGTGTTGCATATTCCATTATTGGCCTTATTAAGGTGGTATATGCTGTTCTGAGGGTTTTGGGGTTTTCTCCCCAATTTGTTCCACATAACCTTCTCAGAATATTTAGTTTTTGGTAGCTCTATTTGAGGTGCTAATTATGTGTTCTGTAAATCGCAATTCCTCATCAAGTATCACACCTAGGTATTTTGGATTTCTGATTTTATCAATTATTTGGTTGTTTATGCTTATTTTGGGATTAAATTTATGCCTGTTTTTCCTGTCAGTGGAGAAGGCGCATAGGTTTGTTTTTATTGGGTTTATGGTCATTTTGAGTTCCATTGCCCACTTCTCCAGTCCTCTCATTGGTGTGTTCAGTATTTTTTATGATTTTTCTATACTGCTACTTGTGTGCCATCAATTCCTTGTATCGATTTTGAGTAAAATTAATAATTACTCCAGGGAAAAGTGTCTTTACAGAACAATTTTATTCTCTAGCTTTCGGGCACGGACACCCTTCTACAGGAGAAAACATGAGATTATACCAAGTTTTCTCCTGTAGAAGGGCATCCGTGCCCGAAAGCTAAAGAATAAAAATGCTTTGAAAAGATACTTCTCCATGGAGGCCTGATTAATTTTACTCAATATGTAACCATAATAGTGTAATGTGCTCATCACCCCAGTAAAATAAACTTAACGGCGGTAATAAGGAATTCACCACAACATCAGAGTTGGAAAATTCATACAAAAGCCAACCTGTGTACCATGGCCCTCATCGGTACAGGGGCGTTTTCTATTTCATAGAATCCTACGAGAGGATTTATGAAAACTATCTAAATATTTTACATTTTTAACCTTTAGTGGTTATAAAAATCTCCCACTAAAATATATTGAAAGGTTTTTTATGATGAAAACTAGATGTTGTCTATATTTAGAAATATTAACTTTCTTAGTGTTTCTTTACTGCATTTTCAAATAAATAAAGACAATAGATAGATATAAAATAAAAGGATTTAAAAGCGCGAATGTTTCTTTTATACATAAAACGAACCTCCACTGTCCTTACTGCGATGAAAAAATATATTGGGAGGGCTTGGCAGATGAGCCAAGCCCTCCCAATATATTTTTTCATCGCAGTAAGGACAGTGGAGGTTCGTTTTATGTATAAAAGAAACATTCGCGCTTTTAAATCCTTTTATTTTATATGTATAGATGGCGCGTTATTGCTTTGTGTTAACAATAGATAGAGTTGTTTATTTTAAAATAAGCATTAGCTCTCTTTAACAGTTTACATTATTAAATGTTTAGAACTGATATATTGATATTAATTTTACATTTTCGACCCACCCTCCATTATATATATATATATATATATGTGAGTTTGTGTATACAAAAATGTAATGCCTCGATAAAGGTTGGCGTTCAGCCAGCCGAAATATTGGCAAAATAAATATTTTATTAAATCCAATATATGCCTTTTATTATATAATATATATATATATATATATGTCATAATTTTCCTAATGCCCAATATGTATAATTTATTTCCACCATAATTAGAATGTTAAAATGTAAATACAAATTAATCCATCTATAAATACACTGTACAAAAAAAACGTGGGAGCCAGCGGGCGAATGCTACGGCACGCCGCCGGGTGCTCACGAGTGTGGAACAAGTTCGACCACGACAGCTAGACATATTCTATATGCAGTTACGAGCGTCATTCCTCATCTCCTAATCAACAATCAGTCATCAGTTTTCATCTCTGTCACCGTTTGCTTATTTTTTGGAATGGGCGGCCCTCCTATTGGTTGGCTACGTCACGCCACCTTTGCCCCCCCCCCCCCCCCCCCCCCATCATGCCCCCCCCCCCCCCACTCGCTATTTCGTCTTTGTAAACTATTGTGTTGGAGCGGGTCGCTCCCTAAATAAATGCATATATTAGATAATAACCGAATGGGATCCTCTCTTTCTTTTTCCCAGTAAGAGACGCCTACGGAAGCCAACAGTACATAGACAGATAAAGCACATAGGCTATAGTTATTAACTAACATATGCAATTATTTAAGGCGCCAATTTATAATTGTAACAAATAGTATTTGAATCAAAACATTCAATCGGGTAAAACACGGGCGTTGCCCGGTTCATTCGGCTAATATATCTACTTATATAATTGCCTTATTTTGTCTGTCTGAAGCTCACGGATAGAATGCGCGCCCATTGGCTGCCGGCGAACACGTGATCTCCCTGCCCCCCTCTAGACAACCCTGTTATCAGCTGTGTGATACATACACCTGTCTATAGCGGGCCATTCTAGACAACCCTGTTATCAGCAGTGTGTTACATCCACCTGTCTATACAGACCACCCTGTCTATAGCGGCCACTCTAGACAACCCTGTTATCAGCTGTTGGATACATCCACCTGTCTATACAGACCACCCTGTATATAGCGGCCATTCTAGATAACCCTGTTATCAGCTGTGTGATACATACACCTGTCTATAGCGGCCACTCTAGACAACCCTGTTATCAGCTGTGTGATACATCCACCTGTCTATACAGACCACCCTGTCTATAGCGGTCACTTTCGGCAACCCTGTTATCATCAGTGTGTTACATTCACCTGTATATACAGACCACCCTGTCTATAGCGGTCACTTTAGGCAACCCTGTTATCAGCAGTGTGATACATACACCTGTCTATACAGACCACCCTGTCTATAGCGGCCACTCTAGACAACCCTGTTATCAGCTGTGTGATACATACACCTGTCTATAGCGGTCACTTTAGGCAACCCTGTAATCAGCAGTGTGTTACATCCACCTGTCTATACAGACCACCCTGTCTATAGCGACCACTCTAGACAATCCTGTTATCAGCTGTGTGATACATCCACCTGTCTATACAGACCACCCTGTATATAGCGGCCATTCTAGATAACCCTGTTATCAGCAGTGTGATACATACACCTGTCTATACAGACCACCCTGTCTATAGCGGCCACTCTAGACAACCCTGTTATTAGCTGTGTGATACATACACCTGTCTATACAGACCACCCTGTCTATAGCGACCACTCTAGACAACCCTGTTATCAGCTGTGTGATACATCCACCTGTCTATACAGACCACCCTGTATATAGCGGCCATTCTAGATAACCCTGTTATCAGGTGTGTGTTACATTCACCTGTCTATACAGACCACCCTGTCTATAGCGGTCACTTTCGGCAACCCTGTTATCAGCAGTGTGATACATACACTTGTCTATACAGACCACCCTGTCTATAGCGACCACTCTAGACAACCCTGTTATCAGCTGTGTGATACATCCACCTGTCTATACAGACCACCCTGTCTATAGCGGCCACTCTAGGCAACCCTGTTATCAGCTGTGTGATACATCCACCTGTCTATACAGACCACCCTGTCTATAGCGGCCACTCTAGACAACCCTAGGAAGCAAGCTGTATACAAGGTGTAGACAAGATGAAGATCTAGATGAAGATTAAAACGTTTTTAAAATATATTCGCACTCGGGTAAAACCCGGGCGTTGCCCGGGCCATTCGTCTAGTATATATATATACGACATTTAATATACCCCCATCTCCTCCAGTAATTCTGCGAGTTCTGTAGATAACACTTCTCATTGTGTTTAAATATTGACTTATTGTTTAATTTGTTTATATGGCACCGATAATACTATAATACATTGCTTAATTTAGTTTAAAATACACCATTACACCTTCTAAACTATCATATATAGCAAGTAGTTTCTTCTCTTAATATGTATTTTTTTTTCTTATCCCTAAGTATACGTGGTACAGGCCATGATAAACATGGTGGGTAGAATTGGGCGACTGCTTTTACTGTAAGTGCACCACATGTCTACACATGTGAAAAGCAGTTCGTGCCAGAGCCCAGTTTGGTTACTTGCAATCGCTGGTGGGGTTGGATTTTTGCAAGAATCGGGGGGCCATTGGAGCATTTTTTCTTAATATGTCTTCTTCTCATATATGAGTATTTATTTAGTTATTTTCTTGTGTATTTATATTTATGTATAACACGGAATTTATTCTAATATTTTTATCTTTCAAATCATCTTTTTATCTAAATGCGTTTATCTCAATGGAACTTTATGTACACATTGGTTGAATGAAAATGGTTAAATTGAACTTTAAAATAAGTTTCACCTTCCGGTTTATAGCTGAACGATTTTTCCCTCACAAATGAGTTGTCTAATGTTTTAATTAATATGTTTATATACGGTTTAAATATAAAAATGAATAAATATATATTTAAATACAAATTAACTTTTTTCCATAAATTTGAGTCAAAGGTTAACTGTGCAATTCTATATACAGTTACGCGAGCGTCATGCGTTCTTAATCCTTCATCTCTGTCACCGTTTGCTTTTTTTTTTTTTTGGAATGGCGCTCTCCTATTGGTTGGCTACGATCCACGCCACCTTTGCCCCCCCCCCCCCCCCCCCATCGTGCCTCCCCACTCGCTTTTTGGTTTTTGTAACTATTGTGTTGGAGCGGGTCGCTCCTTAAATAAATGCATATATTAGTTAATAACTAAATGGAATCCTCTCTTTCTTTTTCCCAGTAAGAGACTCCTACGGAAGCCAACAGTACATACACAGATAAAGCACATAGGCTATAGTTATTAACTAATATATGCATTTATTTAAGGCGCCAATTTATAATTGTAACAAATAGTATTTGGAAAAAAACATTCAATCGGGTAAAACACGGGCGTTGCCCGGGTCATTCGGCTAGTAAATTAATAAAAAGGGAACAATCCCTCGAAATATATTTTTCAAATTATTTTTCTTTCTTTAACATATTCTCAGGTATACCCTTTTTATACAATATAATGCGGCCTATGATTGTAGAACGACATTTTAAAATATCCCGCTTTTGAACGGAAAATCGAAATTTATTTTAAGGAGAAATAACGAGTATTTCTAACCTTAGGGATGAATTATGAAAGGATGAATTGTGAAGAGTAATGATCTGCCCGGTAAGCGGAACACTGTGGGTTTGATTCCCATCCCTGGACACTTTTATTTTTCCGTTCATCATTACTCTTCACAATTCATCCTTTCATACTTCATCCCTAAGGTTAGAAATAATATTTAGTTCTCCTTAAAATAAATTTCGATTTTTCGTTCAAAAGAAACACATGCGGGATATTTTCAAATGTCGTTCTAGCCTTTTTATATAAATATTTTTTATATATTTAAATCAGAGGTACAGGAATACAAAGAATCTTCCACGTGCATCAACCGTTATTTTTATCTTTCATTTCATGGCTCATTGAATCTCGAAACTCCATTAAGTTAGGGATTAGTTAAGAAAACAACGAGATAGTGTTTATATCAAAATTGTTTGTTTAACTTTTTTTTATCTCATACATATCCTTCTACCGAATAATAACAAAAATTAATTGTTATATACACATTGTACGAAACTAGGGTGAAAAAGTGGATATTTTAAATAGAAGTTGTTAAAAGAATTTTCTTCTCTTGCTTTATTTCTCGGTAAAACTACTAAGTCAGCAACGTAAAGCTAAATATGTACACACACAATGTACATACACAATAAGAAATTTTGGTTCTTACAGAATGGAGAAATATAAGGTTGTCCCAAAAGTTCGTGTTGTTCTTAAAAACGTTGTTTTTTTATTACTTGGCGAATAATATTATTACGGCGAATATATAATAATACTCAATAGACAAAGAAATTATAAATAAAGGCGTATAATATTGGAATTTCAATTTTTTGAAGTGTTTACGAACTTTTGGGACAACCTTGTATATGAAAACGTTACGAAAATTCGAAACTATTATAGACGCGTATGATTCTTTTAAAATTAAACAGTTTCTACTGCCCTTACTTCAATGGAAAAAATTAATGGGAGGACCTGGCTCATCAGTGGTAAACCCTCCCAGCGGTTTCGCTAGTTTAATCTATCATAATATGAAAACGTACTAACTAGTATAGACTCACGCACATGCGCACGTTGTTGATAGAACCAGTCAGCGTCAAATCTGCCTTGCGTGTCAACTTCATGTCCTCAGAGAACTCGCTCTTAAAAATTAATCAATTATAGAAAGTCAATAAATAAAATGCAAAACGTCTTTCTACAATCGCATTATATTCAATTACCATACAAGGTTAGTGGCTAATTTTCTAAGCGTTCACTTCTTCTCATTATAATTAGTACTTCATTTAACACAGGATGGTTTCATCTTTCATTATTTCATCATTTTATTATATTTTCATGTCAGATGATGGATCTAAGTGCTGTCGACAGTAATGTAGAGGTGCATTAATGTTTAGGGATAGCCTAAAAACGTTCCAAACAGACCAAAGAAGCCATCTTCACCCGTTTTTGTTCTATAGTGAGAAAACGCACAACCATTCGCGAAAAAATGTGTTCAGCCTTAAAAATTTGTAAATTATTTTGTGCATGTGTTCTTTTGAGATGTTGATAGACTTTAATATCTCCCTAATCTTCATTCTGCGGACATTCATTATAATTTGGTGGATTTTAGTGAAGTTCTTTTCACAGATCTCTCCCGGTCGTCCCTTGCGACCTGTCTTTGCGGCTTGTTCGTTCCTATTTAGTGTCAAGTTCCCAGTTGGAAACTGTTTTTGAAGAAGGAGATGACTCCCCTGAGACAACATCCAACTCCTATTTTGCTTGGGTGATCTTTTCGCTATCATATTGAAGGATTTTATTATTTCTCCGAAGGCATTTATATTCATTTTTAAAAGAATGATTCCCACGTGTATTTTATGGGGCTATAAATATATAAATACGCAACTTTTCTTTTCAGAATTTTATGCTTTTATATTTCTATATTATTTTATTTGATAGAAATCAAATGTGTCTCTATCTTTCTCTCCCTCTTTCTCACGCTCTGAAGCAATTCCTCGACATGGCAATATCACATGTCAGAGAGAAGTCCGATCTGTCCGACTTCAGGACGTGACATCATACCAGAAGACCATCAGTGGGATTCCTCTGATGGATATAATATTTGGTTTTACTTTTATTTCTCCAATTAACCCTATATAATCCTATATGTACGATTAATAAAATATATTCAATCTCAATCTCTCTCTCGCTCAATTTAAATATCAAACCCCCTTGTATAAAACCATTAAGCATGAATTTTTATTTTCAAATGACAAAACAAACTTTCTACTGTCCTTAATGGGATGAAAAATATTCGAAAGTCTTGGCTGATCAGTGTTGAATTATCCCAGCGGTTTCGTATGGAAGGGTTAACTACCGATGAGTCAAGCCCTCCCAATATATTTCAACGCAGTAAGGACAGTTTAAAGTTTACTTTATTTAAAAGAAAATTTCAGACTTAATGATTATTTTATTGAAATTATATGGTGCTTTATAGCCTTATGTCCAATATAAACCCTCGCATAGTTGCCTTTAATTGAGTGAAAATGACTACAATACGCTACCCTACTAAATGATATTCAAACAAACAAAAGCAAACAGAATTCACAATATTCTATAAAGATACACATTTGAAGTAAAGGTAAAAAAGCGAATTCAACAATAATTTACAATGTGGCTTCGTAAATGTGTATTTCATGATAATCAAAGATATTATCAAGAATTATTGAGTGTTATTTCAAATGAGAATCAATAAATGTCTTTGTGGTGATAGAAGTGAAACATTCGAAGACTGTTGTAAACGTGTGTTAATTTGATTAAAAAAAGAGTTGGATCCTATTTTAGGTGAGTTACCTTCTTCTTTAAAAACAGTTTCCAACTGGGAACTTGACTTTAAACAGGGACGATCAAGCCCGTAAGACAAGTCACAGTGGACGACCAAGAGAGGTGTCATGCGAAGACTACATTCTCAGAATTCACCAAATGATTATGGATGATTTAACAATAAATATAACTACTAGCGACTGTTTTTACTGTAAGTGCACCACATGTCTACACATGTGAAAAACAGTTCGACTTTTTCACTCACGAATGCCCCAGAGCCCCGTTTGGTTACTTGCACTCGGTGGGGTTGGACTTTTTTTTTTATGAATCTGAGGCCATTGGAGCATTTTTTTGAATTCGAAAAAAGTGCCCAATGCAGGAATCGATCCCGGGTCGTAGCGGTCGAAAACCAAATTGTGAATTACACTCATGGACAAAACATAAAGAAGTGGAAATCTTTGATGTCGCCTGTCGTCTATTTTTTCAAGGTAATTTTTTTCACACTTGGCTATCCCATGTGTTTTCAATAAAGGTCACTGTGTATCAAATATCTTTCAGAGTTATTATCTTAAACCCGATATACTTGCTAAAAGGTACAACTTTCTTAAGTTTGGTCTATGAGTGTAATTTTTAGATAATTAAAATAAGGAAGATTTATATTTCATCCTTAATCAAAATCCCATCTATTAAGATAATTTTTAATAATAATACTTATACCAGACCTATGTTTCACCTCTAAACTTAAAAAAAAAACCAAAGATATCATTTTCAAATTGCCGAGAGTCACGAAACGAAAAGAAAAGGAAGATGGGGTGTTGGCAACATGACTTCTTACCATCCACAAAGATGGCCTTGTTCACTTCAAACTGTTCAACTTCGCTGTTGGGGGAAGAATGTGTGCTTAAAGTGACTCCCTCCGACAAGGCTATCACCATATTTCACACCAGGGTTATTTTAGCTTGGTAACGAGTTCACATCCTGCACCGGTTATTTTTGGTGCTTCTCCAACTTGCATCACAGCTCCGTAATTATCCCACCATAAACTAAGGCAGAGTTGGTCGCTTACGTCAACCAGGAACTTGGTCCCAGACCATGGAAAGTTTTACTTCCTAACCATATGATGCTTTATCAAACCCACATGAATCTTTCTTCAACCTATATGAAAACCTTTCTATCCCACAGGAATCCTTTCTTCAATCCATATGAAGCCTTATCCATCCCACATGAAGCCCTCTTCAATCCATATGAAACCTTATCCATTCAACATGAATCCTTATTCATATGAATATCATATGAAGTCTTATTCATCTCACACGTATCCTCTCTTCAATCCATAAAATATCTCATTGATTCACCATGGATCTTTTCTCTTCTAATCCATAAAAAGTATTATCAATCCCACATGAATCCTTTCTTCAATCCATATGAAACCTTATCAATCCCACATGAATCCTTTCTTCAATCCATATGAAACCGTATCAATCCCAAATTAATCCTTTCTTCAATCCATATGAAACCTTATCAATCCCACATGAATCCTCTCTTTAATACATATGAAACGTTATCAATCCCACATGAATCCTCTCTTCAATCCATACGAAACCTTATCAATCCCACATGAATCCTCTCTTTAAATCATATGAAACCCCTATTAATCCCACATGAATCCTCTCTTTAATACATATGATACGTTATCAATCCCACATGAATCCTCTCTTCAATCCATATGAAACCTTATCAATCCCACATGAATCCTCTCTCTAATCCATATGAAACCTTATCAATTCCACATAAATCCTCTCTCCAATCCATATGAAACCTTATTAATCCCACATGAATCCTCTCTCCAATCCATATGAAGTCTTATTAATCCCACATGAATCCTTTCTTTAATACACATGAAGTCACTGTATGTCATGAATCTGTATGTGTCTGTACACTGTATGTACACTGTATGTACACTGTATGTCAAAAATTTCTTTCATACACATGAAGTCATATATATCTCACAAGAATTCTCTTTTCAATTAATATCAAGCCTTATCCATCCCACAAAATCATCTCACCAATCCATATGAATCCTAATTCAATCCTCTTTCTGATACAATTATATATATGAAGGCTTATTAATCCCAACATGAATCCTGTCTCCAACCCATATATAAGATCATATACCAAATATTTAACCATACACCATTATAATATAATACTGTACTATATTAAACATTCATAAAACCATGTACTATATTTAGCCCTACTAGAACATGAGAGAGTGTGTAATGAATGCCTCAAACCTAATAGAAAAACACTTATGCTTGAAGTCCTTCCACTCACAAACAACACACACACAACACACATTCTCAAATATATATATATACTAGCGGATGTACCCGGCTTCGCCCAGGTTTTACCCGAGTAAAGGTTTGTCTAACGAATTTCTCGATAAAGTGAACATTTTTTTCCGGTCCCTTGAAAAATACTCGATAAGTTGAATAAATTCAATATTAATTGGTTCCCTCGGTAATTGGAAGTTAAAGGAATAGTATCTTGCCTTGTAATTGTATCATTATTCTTGTCTCAAATAAATTGCTGTGTCATCCTGAATTTTGTCTTTCCTAATTTTCTACATTACAAAATCATCGTATCATCATGATAATATTTAAAGCAGATTGTTGAATTATAACGGATAAATTAGAATATTTATCTTGATTATTTTTAGGCGAAAAGTTATTTCAAAAATTTTATTTGCTAGAAACCTTCCCAGTACTATACTAAATAACTTCCCAAAGTTTCATGGCGTTCCAATGAGTGGTTTGGTCAGGCATAAAGGACACACACACATACATTCATTTTTATATATAGATAGAAGATAATAACTAGAACTAACTAAAAATCGGCAAGAATATGATCGCGTCAAGGAAGAGCGTTGCATTTGATTAGACAACGGCAATTAAAATATTAAAATGAATTGCGTATGCCTTGAAAGAAGACGCTTTTGGAAGAAGGAGAGATTCAAATACAGTGTGTCCTAAAATAACGGAGTTAACATTGAATTTATATAAACCCCAAAATATTGAACCGTAATAAATTATGTTTTGTCGGATTCTCTATGTTTTTCACAGAATCATGTTACGTTTCGACTTTGTGGTAACTTATTTTGTCGATTTTTAGGTTGTCAAACAAACGTAGTGTAATTATTGAGCTGTTTTGTCAATGAAAACGTCAATATGAAATTGTTCGGCTGTTCAAAGTGTCTTAACAAACTGTGTCCAAGGACATTCATCGCTTCAATTAACTTGGCCAGGAAGGCGACCGTGCCGGAAGAGTAAGAAAGCGCACCGCAAACACTTCTGCCAACCGTAATATCATCAAAAAGAGACTTCAACGAAATTCGAGGGTGTCCATGAGAAAAATCGCCCGTGAGACCGATATTAGCAAGTGGTCGGTACATCAAATAGTCAAAAAGAAACTCAACCTCAAGGCTTACATGCTAAAAAAAGTTCAGATGCTCACAGATGAGAACAGACGCGTACGGCTGGAGAGATGTCGCCAACTCAAGCATCGGACAATTGTCAACGATGGGAACGCATCCTCATCACGGATGAGAAGCTGTTCACCCTCGAGCAGGCACAACGACAGGAGCTGGTTCGCTGAGGCTCTCGGCACATCGGCGATCGTCGAACACCCCCAAAATCGACAGCCGGTTATCGTATGGGCCAGGATTTGCGACAGTGGAAATACCACCCTCCCTCGTTTTCGTGGGAAACAAGGGGAACAAATTCAACCAAGAAGTGTATCGCCGCGACATTCTCGAGGCCGTCGTACTCCCGTGGGCTCATCAGCACTTCGGCGATGCGTATTGGACATTCCAGCAGGACTCCACGCAGGCTCACACGGCGGAATTGACTCAGGACTGGTGCAGGTCCCATTTTCCGGACTTCATCACGTCAGCGGAATGGCCGCCCTACTCACCAGATTTCAACCCGATGGATTACAGCGTGTGGTCCATTTTGCAAGCCAGGGCCTGTGCTACACTCCACACAAGTGTGAAGTCGCTGAAGCGATCGCTGCGCCGAGAATGAGACCGGTTGTCGCCGGAGGATTTGCGGCTCATAGCCGAAGATATCAAGTTCCTTTTGGACCTGTGTATCGCCACCAAAGGAGGCCACTTTGAAACCGAGTAAATTAATTGTTATTTAGTATCTATATAATTGTTATGCATTGTTAATTTGTTCAATGATAATTTTGTTTATTACAATTATGACTAAAACTCCGTTATTTTTGGACACTCTGTACAAAGACCAACATATAAACCTATAAAGACGTATTGTATTGAAGATAGAGGTTGTCTGGCCGGCATTCATAGTTCTTTAAAATAGAAGAGTCTACAACCAGATTAATTTTTATATCTTTTTCAACACCTTACCAAAAGCTTTAATTTTTATTTTTTTCTTACGAGGACAAAATATATTGGCGAAACGTTGGGAAAATCAAAACAATTTTCTGGCCAGTGTCTTTTATTCAACGTAGTTTAATCTCGTAAAGATAGAGGCTTTAGGCCGGCATTCATATTTCTTGAAAATAAAATCTTGAGATAATATGCAACTGATGAGCTAAGCCCTCTTCTCAAATATACACTGCGTGACATTGAAAATGAAACACCAAGAAATAGTGGCCAGAAAGTGATGAAACTCGGCAGACAGAGAGAGACAGGGACGAACAATAAGTGATTTTTATTTCAAAATGATAGTCATAATACAGAGCGAGAACGGCGTCGGCTTAGTAGCAAGTAGGACCACCGCGGACGGCGATGCACGCAGCAACACGTCTAGGTAGAGAGTCAATCAGAGTACGGATGGCGTCCTGAGGGAAGGCTCTCCATTCCCTCTCAACCATTTGCCACAGTTTGTCTTCTGAACGCGGCTGTGGCAAGGCATGCAAACGGCGTCCAATGATGTTCCAGACGTGCTCGATTGGTGAGAGATCAGGAGAGTACGGTGGCCAGGGAAGCATCTGTACATCTTGCAGAGCTTGTTGGCTAATGCGAGCAGTGTGCGGTCGGGCGTTATCCTGCTGATAAAGGGCATTGGGTACCCCCTGAAGGTAGGGGAGTGTCACCGGTCGCAGCACATCATCAACGTATCGTTGGGGCCGTCATAGTGCCCTGAATACGAAGTAAAGGTGACCTGGAATCATACGCGATTGCGCCCCAAACCATGATTCCACGTTGTCGCACGGTGGGGCGTTCCACAATTGCTGCCGGATTGGACCTTTCTCCACGTCGACGCCACACGCGTACACGGCGACTATCACTGGACAAGCAGAAACGCGACTCATCTGAGAACACGACCCTGTGCCATTCCGTCATCCACGTCGATCTAGCCCGGCACCATTCCAAACGTTGGCGCCTATTCGGTGGGGTCAATGGCAGTCTTCTTAGCGGACGGCATGAGTGCAAGCCATTAGCAACCAATCGACGGGAAATTGTTCTGGTCGAGATGGAATGATCTAGGGTGTCTTGCACATGTTGCAGGATGGCGGTACAAGTGGCTTGTGGGGCCGCCACTGCTTGTCGAAGGATACGCTGATCCACACGTGCTGACGTCACTCTGGTTGCACCGACATTCCTATAAATTGCCACATTTCCTTGTTCCAACCATCTTCTCCACAGTTGGTGCACCGTGGACGCACCAAGGTGTGTATCAGCTGCGATTTGACGTATGGACCAACCTGCCCTTTTCAGTCCGATCACCATGCCCCTCGTAAAAGCGTCTGTCTGCTTGAACTGCCTCCGTTTACGATGACCTGGCATTCTCTGTTATTACACGTGTCTTTTGACACAAGAACAAAATTTCTACAATGATTTTCCTTGAAGAAATAACGACACGAATACTGTCCTTTCTGCAAGTTACTTCCCTTATATCTTACTCCATGTGCGCACGAGAGCTGCGCATTTTACATCATTTGCATAACTCGGTTAGGCGCGTCTACCCTGAAATTTGCATAATTTTCTGGCCACTATTTCTTGGTGTTCCATTTTCAATGTCACGCAGTGTATATTTCATTTTGACTATGTTATCTTTGCTGGAGGGTGATCTCTTATTGAAGGTTGTGTTATATCAAGTCAATTTCATTTTACTAAGGTAGTGTCCAAGTGAGAGAGAGAGAGAGACCGCTCATTTGAGAGTTTACCGTATAAATTGTTTATCATTTCATTTCACACGCGCCATCTGTTATAAGAAATCGAAAACTATTTTTGACGCGTAAAAATAATTTGAATTACTCATATAAAAATGTACTATAACACAATTTTAATATTTAGCATAGTTTTATATATATTTATTAATAGAAAAAAATGCATTTATTGGATATAGAATTGTTTTATCCAAATTTGGAGAGGCAACTAGTGATTAATTAGTTACTACCGCCATCTATCAACAATAAATGGAACTTTTTATTAAAATGTCATAAACACGATAGGTAAATTGTTTTAATATATAGAAAATTGTTCACGCATCTAATTTTAAATCTACTTAATTCTATAATTATTTTTAAATAAATTATAATATATATATATATATATATATATAATTCCAATAAATGAAAGTTTTGAACGCGGTTAGAACTACTACCGCCATCTATGTACAAAAGATAAAACTAAATATTTGAAAAATGGTCAATTTTAAACTAATATCTATTAGTATTTCTATTAAGGTTTTTATATCACTAGTGTTGATGTTTTTAATGATTAATTGTAATTCATATATATAAAAAAAAAAACGCTAAGCATTTTAAACCGTGTAAAATAGCCTTACTCTATTAGAAACTTATTAAGCTGGGAAAGGGGCATTTTTAGAAATTTGTTTTACCTCAGATTCAATGACTCGTCTGATATTAATTCTCCACATTTCTCCATATCAACTAGTATTCGAATAGTACGACATTTGAAATTTATCCCGCAGGTGTTTCTTTTAAACGAAAAATCGAAATTCATTTTAAGGAGAAATAACGATTATTTCCAACCTTAGGGATGAAGTATGAAAGGATGAATTTTGAAGAATAATGATAAACGGGAAAATAAATGTGTCCAGTGATGGGAATTCATCCTTTCATACTTCATCCCTAAGGTTAGAAATAATCGTTATTTCTCCTTAAAATAAATTTCGATTTTTTGTTTAAAAGAAACACATACGGGATAAATTTCAAAGGTCGTTCTACAATCATAAGCCGCATTATATTGTATTATAAATTAGTTATATAGTTCATTCCAATCTATTGACTTTGATTTTTATTTATAAATGTAAATTAGTCTCTGTATACAAACTCAAAAACGTTGAAGAAGCTATTCTTATGTTCTATTTATGTAAATATTTACTATAAAACTTATGCTTCTTTATTCATTTTACACAAAAGTGGTTAAAGACCACATTGAAATTGACAAACATCTATAGAAACAACATTAAAATGACATCGTTCTAAAAGATTCCATCAATATTGCCACGTGGAAAATTAGGGAAGGCCAACTTCGGGATGGGACAGCAATTTATTCAAGGCAAGAAAAACTTTGAATGATAAATTATGATTAATGGGAGGGCCTGGCTCATCAGCGGTGAACCTTCCCAGCGGTTTCGCCAGTTTAATCTCCCATACCACTGTTATATTGCATTTTTCGATCTTTCTTTTATAGTGAAACTGATGCTGGACTCTTGGAATGGGTATTTTAGATGAACTATGGACATAAGCTTTGAGGACAGCAGAATTACATACAATTATAAATATATAATATGCTTCGAGCAATCGCTCTTCCGCAAATTTCTATTTGTGTCTTTTATTAGAACATTTAAATTATGATGCATTAGCGCGCCATCTGTTATCAAAAATAAGGGAAGTTTACAGAATAGCAAAATATAAACATAAAAAATGATACAATGTTAATAAAATAATAAATACTTTGTTACAATATTTCCAAAGAGATAGAATTCGGTGTTAAGCCGTGTAACTTCTCAAAGTCACAAAATAACTTATATAACAACAACAACAACAAAAGCCTTTATTTAGGGCATTCCGCCCCATATAGGATTCGCCGTATTTACACATCAACAAGAGGAGAGGGAAGAGGAATCATTTACAACAAAATAAAGTTTGTCTCACATTCAGTTAGCTATTTACAGATAGGTCATCCTCCAGTATCCTTTGCCCTGCATTCTTTCTTATGCGCCCAGCTTCTGTGCAGAACTTAAAGTATTTAACAATCATTAATTCATCATCCAGAGCTGAAGAGAGAAGTTGACAAATGCGATGGTATCTAAATTGACCAGAGTTAGGGCTTGGGAGAATTTCAGTACGTTTTTCTGTTAAGAGAGGGCATTGGAAGAAATAGTGAACCAAATTATCATCCATGAAATCCTTACAAAGTAAACAGTTCCAGCCATTTTCTTTCCAGAAGTCTTTTCTTTCTTCCCTGAAGAATTGCCATAAAACTCTATGTTGTGCAACTAGTCTTTTGTTGGGAAGCGGGATATTTAATCGTAGGTACTCCTCTGTCATGAATGATTCACTCAAAAATTTGTAGTGAGCAAAGTGAGTTGAATCAATGATTTTCATCTGATCGTTTTGAATTAGTTGGTCTGTGGTGGTTAAAATTATGCCTGGCAGTTCTTTCTGTATGACTAAGTATTCTTGGCAGCCCTTAAGAAATGGAATATCCCTTAGAGTCTGAAATTTTTATTAAATTTTGAGTAAAACTGATTTCTATTTCCTTTTTCGTGGTGACTTTCCATAGATAGTTTAAGCAAGCATGTGGTAATCTGCTCGTCTCCATTTTTAAGATCCTGACCCAAAACTTTAATGGGAGTTTTACAGCATTAAGTTCAGTTGAAATTCTTCCACATTCTCTTCTGAGGATATATCCTGGTGTGAAGCTTGGTAATTCTAAGAGATGGCGAAGAAATGCATCTTGGGTATTATTGACTGTCTTCAGCTGGTTAATTGCCAACCATTGGTTTTCTTTTTTCGATCTTAATTTTATTATGTTTCAGATTTAAGCCCTTAAGTTGACTTTCTTTAATGGTATGAGTCTTGCTATGTGAAATATGAGGAGTTCCTGTGAGTTGAGCTTTATTTCTAGATTGTGCATCTTCATTTGTATGTATTTTATTACCTGAATATTTACATCTATTTACAGAGATCCGCGGGTGTGCCTCTAGCTATATAGATTCTCCTTTGGCATTCACCACCTGTCCCTCCACTACCATGTAGTTGATGCCGTTTAGGAGAAGTTTATTATCCCTCAACTTCGATCTTATACCTTTCTTGTAAAGTTCCTTTCTCCTTTCTATTAAAATTTTTCTCTGCTCTCTAATCTGGGGGCTGTAATCCCTGCTCATAAAAATATTGAGCATTCGAAGTTTGGATGAATTCTTTAGGAGACTTATTCTGGACTCGTGATCAGGAACTTCAATCAGAATAGGCGCCTTTGGTCCCCTGCCCAGGCAATGACATTCGGCAATTACCACATCATCAGTAATCTGCATATCTTCCGCCATTAACTTCTTGACCTTTTGTAGCAGCAATTCCCGGCTGTCAGTCTCTGCTGATTCGATGCCATATATTATTAAATTGTTTTCTCGGGCTCGTCTCTCCAAAGCCTCCGCGCGTTCGTCCAGATTCCTTATTTTTAGGGTATTGTGAGAAATTGACCTCGTGTTAGCCGTCAGTGCATCTGTGCACGAAGCTAAAGATGTTTCCATTCCAGTCATTCTTCGATCCCAACCCTCCATCTTCTGTTCAATATTGAGCAACCTTGCATCAATTTTCTCTCCCAATCTTTTCACTTCAGCCGAAAGGTCAATTATCAGTAGCTTTAAATCGTCCACAGGTGCCTGGTCCGGAGTTGAGTGAGGCAAATTTGTCAATGTGGTCTGTCTTTTCGGCCCTGGATTTAGTTCTACACATCCAATTATCAGTAAGGCCGTGATCACTTTCAGCCAGTAAGCCATCGAACAGTACATCAAAGTTACACCAGTTCTATCTCCGTAATATTTCATCTTATTGAGTTTAGTCTTGAAATCGACGAATTTTACCGTAAGCTCTATTGGCTTTGTTATGCAAATCACCAAAATAACTTATATATGACATCGTATTATTACATTTTTGTTAGATGAAGAAGGGCTTACCCTAAACACTCTTTTAATCAAGTAAATAAAACCGCTGAGAGGGTTCACCACTGATGAGCCAAGACCTCTCATTCAATAACTTTTATCATTGCAGTAAGGTCTGTAAAGATAATATTTGATGACAGTATTAGAATAAACACATTACCAAAATATAATTATTATAAACTTCATCGATGAATGTCATTGAATTTATGAATGTAAGAAGAGTTGTGCGACGTCTTATGCTCTTTGTAATTTTTCGAAATCCGCAAACTTATGATAACGTTATGAAAATTCGAAACTATTATAGACGCGTATGATTCTTTTTAAAAATAAACAATTTCTACTGCCTTTACTGCAATGGAAAAATTAATGGGAGGGCCTGGCTCATCAGTGGTGAACCCTCCAAGCGGTTTCGTCAGTTTAATCTACCATACCTCTGTTATATTACATTTTTCGATCTTCCTTTTATAGTGAAACTGATGCTAGATTCTTGGAATGGGTATTTTAGATGAACTATGGACATAAGCTTTGAGGACAGCAGAATTACATACAATTATAAATATATAATATGCTTCGAGGAATCGCTTTTCCGCAAATTTCAATTTGTGTCTTTTATCAGAACAATTATATTATGATGCATTAGCGCGCAAAATATCAAAATTATCAGAATTAGAAACTATTATAGACGCGTATGATTCTTTTTAAAAATTAAACAATTTCTACTGTCCTTACTGCAATGGAAAAATGTATGGGAGTGTGATAAAGTTAGGTTGACGAAATTTTAACACTCCACGATTACAAACCTAACATATGACTGCATACATTATTCATTATGTAAATATTTTGCTATTTATATATGCAAATCTTGATTATTTGAAGAAAGTGTGGTCGACAATTTGGTTTTCATGGGTAGGGACAATCTGGTAATGTCGGATAGACATTATGATTGAAGAAAATATGCAAACTTATTAGTTATGTAATGATGCATTAGCGCGCCATCTGTTATGAAAATTCGAAACTATTATAGATGCGTATGATTCTTTCACAAATAAAACAATTTCTACTGCCCTTACTGTAATGGAAAAAAATAAGGGGACACGGGTAATTTAATTATACTAGCTATTTTCTATGCAAGTTACCTTAGCACGTTACCTTTGAGGATTTTCTATCTTAAATGGTTTTTTAAAATTAGTTACCTATTTATCTTTTTTCTGATTGATGGAAACTCGTTTGGGAAATGTGTACATATATCCAGACATTAACCCCATGGTTCCATTGCCTGATATTACTAGTAAAGACATTTGGTGTACCTAAAGTATGAGTAGTCACAAACCTCTTACCACCGTGATTTTCATGACCAGTACTGTATGTACAAGAAGTAAAAACAAAATATACCTTTTACACATAACACAATCCCTTTGTTCTTCAAATAAAATACACTTCGGGAAGACAATAAAAAGATTTACTGGTCGAAATGTCTTATATTTGAAGACAATCAATGCCGGCCAGGCAGCCTCTATCTTTACGACAATCACTTTGAATGTGTTATTAATATTACACTGATATTATCAAGAAGATGTCGCCGTATAGAAAATAATTTTAAGAAACAGAGTTCAATTGCTAGATGCTATCCAGCTACCAGAATTTCAAAACCTACATTTAGGAATATCACCATACAGTCATCAAATACAATCAATCTTATAATCTTAATAATGTTCCTTGAGAATCTTGTCAGATATCATCTCTATCATAGATGAACCATTAAATTAACTTTGTAAAAAAATGTTTCATTTTCTGGAATCAATCATATTAACATCATATGAAATTGTGAACATGATTTTCTTATTTTCATAGCTTATAACATATTTAAAATATATATCAAATTTATTTTAGTTTGTAAAATGATTCAGTTTCCTGGGACACGAGTCTTCAACAATTGGTCAGTTCTAGGGCCCTAGCTTTGCTGGCGCCATCAGGTCAGATCCGATGGTGGGTTTAGTAAAAGCTAGAAGTGGAATAGGACTTCTCAGGACCATTTAGGGCTCCTGGGGGGTGAACCGCCAAAAAGGGTAACGCGCCGAGGCAGGTACTTCCAGAGTGGTGAGGAAACTCTGCCGGATAAAATTTTATTTTTTCAGGAGATACCTTTTATCCAAAATAATATATATATATTAATAATGCATTGATATATACAGTATATATAATAAAAATATAATTTATTTATTACCAGTTGCAAATAAGACACACTATATCCGATGTGAGTAATTACGCGTAAAACTATTTACAATAATTCATATTGTAGTAGAGTAGGTAACAGAATTGTCAAAAATAAAATAAACAATTAAGAAAAAGAGCATTGAATAAACATATACATTAAACAAATAAGCAACAACATAAGCAGATAGAAGAAACCACAAGGTAGTTACTTACAATATGTTAAGCAATGATGGAAGTTGATTTAATGAAGTTATCTGTAATAATTAGTATCGTGGAGAGAGAAAGTTGATTAAGTTGAGCTATTTACAATTAGGTATATTCTAAAGTAACTAGTCAATTATTCACAATTATGTAAATCAAGTCCCATTGTAGTGTAGTTCCTCAAGCTGCATGAATGTCTATTTATAATAAAAAGTATGCAGAACCTATTAAATTTCATATATATCTTTCCCTATTATAAACTATTTGACCCAGAGAGGTTCTTTCCATCTTGTTCTTCTGTCTTAGGTTTGACACCAGTTGGCATGAGTTTAGAATGTGTTTAGGCGTTTCTTCTTCCGCTCCACAAGAGCATCTGGGGGAAACTATTTTTATAATTCTGAAGAGATATGATTTGAAGTTACCATGACCCGTAAAGAATTGAACATTGTAGAAGTTTGGTTTGACAAAGTTAGGTATTTTAGAGGAGATGAAAAAAACGTTTGAAATTATTGTTGGATTCTTCATAGTATTCCTGTAATTTTCTTTCATTATAGTTAGCAATTTCCTTTCCGTTTGATATATTAAAGCTATTGTAGCCTATTTCATTTTTCAATATGTTGGATTTTATGTAATCTGTGAGTGTTTGGTATTTGTGTTTGTATATGTGTACAGTTTGACGGTGTTGTGGTATAGGCCTGTATGCAGTGTTTTAGAATATTATACTGCAGGGAATTTAGTTTGTCTTTGGCTACTTGCTTATAAATGGAAATCAAATTGTTTGACCATATGTTATTGTTCTTCGGAATATAGACTTGTGTAAAGTTAATTTTCGTCTGCATTCTAGACCCCATGCTTTCTTTATTAAACTGAGTAGGTAACCGCTAGCTCTAGTAGTTTTGTCGACGATTTCATTAATGTGTGGCATAAAGTCCAGCTTGTTCCTGCTTCGATGATTTTTCAAGGTCAATCCCAAGATCTTAAGGGTTTCAACATGTCTAGCTATATTGCTATTAAGGATTTTTGTATCATTTATGCAATTATATGTATATAATATTTTCGTTTTATCCTTTGGTATATGTAATAAACTGCTTTCACAGCAGGTATTAATTTTACTAAGTTAATTTTTAATTGCTGTCTTTAGTTCGCCATGGCTTTTGTTCCAGCATATTATAGTCAATACTGTTATCATCGAGATTAATGTTTATAACAATTCTTCAATCAGTATGTTCCATAATGTGGGAGATAGTGGTTCTCCTTGTGGACATCCTTTAGTTAGTTTTTTAGTAATATTTATAGAGGAAGAATACTTCACTGTTCTGTTGTTAAAGAATGATTGTGTTATTATAATCTGTTGTTTATGTTTTCCCGTTTTTTATTTCAGGCTGACACTAATTTATGAGTTTCTTCTTTAATGAATATACTTTAATTGTCAATTTATTTTTATCACTTTTCGCAACGTTCTCCAGTATTGATTTTGAAGTGGATATAAATTATTAAATAAAAATTCTATTGATATATAAATATCGCAATATCGTTGCGAAGTTTTATAGTATTGGTTGAGAATCGGGTTGATTGTTGAAAGCGCAGTCGTTTCAGAGGAAAGTGAAGCATACAGGGGAAAATGAACCAGGATACTTGATGGGATTGAAATAAGGCAACTGATCGGAGGAAAGAAAGGCTTTGAGAAGGTGGAGCGGGTTGACTATTGGCTATCTATTCACATGGCGGTGATTGACTTAGCTGAAAGGATGAACGGGGAGGGATCTCTAGAGCAGGTGTTACCTCGGTGGGAGCTAGCTAACTACTCGATGGTGTCCAGCCGATGACTGACAATCCTCGGTTCTCGATTTAACACGAAAACTATTCTTACATCTCATTGGTTGAAATGTGTGACGTGGAGGTTCCCTATTGGTTCTCCACTAATGAGTTGCTCCCTGATTGGTCTACGTTACGTCTTTGTCTTTGGACATGTTTCAGCTTGACCAGGAAATACTGTGTCGTTGAACTCGAACTTTTACGAGTTCCGCGATAATTAAAACGGGTAATAACTTTACTAATGATTGTGCTATCTCTAAGCCTTCTTTCTAGGCCTTCTTTCTAGGCCTTCTTGCCTCCAATGTTACCTTGTTCTTTATTGAAACTCAAATCATACATTTTCATACATATTGGATTGGGTTGGCATCTATGTATGTACAAATTATGACAGATGCGCCCCCTACATGTGAAGAATTTATGAAGGGGTTTTAGTCTGAATAAGTTCTGTAAAGCAAAGAAAATAATTTTGTGTGAAAATTAATTGGTTATAGGAAGGTTATATACAACATTGATAAGGATATAAGAGATAAAAATGTGGTATTAATGCTATATAGTTTGTTTATAGTTAATATAAATCAAAAATTGTAATGGTGAATCATAAGTTGAGTACTATGGTACATAGTGAAAAAGGAAAAATTGCCTAATTACATTTTTTGCTCGAGATTGGGAAGGAAATCGAGGAAATTTCATGAGGTCTTTTGAAATCAAAAAATAAAAATAAAAGAAAGGTTGAGTTAAATCAAAGTGAAGGCGTGGTTGAAAAAGAAAAATGCCTTGTTGCGTGGAAAAAAAAAAGAAAAAATTCTTTGTTGCATTGGTGAAAAAGAAAAATGCCTAATTACCTTTTTGCTCGAGTTTGGGAAGGAAAACGAGGAAATTTCATGAGGTCTTTTGAGAAATCAAAAAATAAAGTTGAATGAAATCAAAGTGAAGGCGTGGTTAAAAAGAAAAATGCCTTGTTGCGTGATGCGAAAAAGAAAAATTGTTTGTTGAATTAAAAAAAAAAGAAAAGAATTGCCTAATTACTAAAGCTCGAAATTGGGAAAGAAATCGAGGAAATTTCATGAGGTATTTTTAGAAAACAAAAATAAAATAAAATAAAAATAGTTGACTGAAATCAAAGTGAAGGCGTGGTTGAAAAAGAAAAATGCCTTGTTGTAGGGTGCGAGAAAAAGAAAAACGTTTGGTTGTATAAAAAAAAAGGAAAATAAAAAGGTAGTAAATAAAATGGTAAATAATTGCTAAAATAAGTGATAAGAAATTGGATAAAGTTGATAAATTGGGTTAAATGTTTTGATTTTAATTTTAGAAAATTACGTAAATGATTAATATATAAACAAGAAAATGTATAGTGAGGTTTGAACCCGCTTTGTATCTACATGCCATCATCTAGTTTTCTCAATTGATTAATTCTGCCCTATAAATTTTTCTTTTGTCTTTGCGTGTGTTGTGGAAAATGTTAGAAGTTTTTTGTGTAAGAAATGTGTGAAACGAATTCTATGTGTTGTCAACTAGTGTCTGTGTGTGACTTGGGTGACGTATTTTTGTAAGTCATTAAGGAATAATAGGAATTAATTATAATAGGGATGTGAATTCATTAAGATGTGTCGGTACATCTTAACTCTCGTGAGAGTGTAATTGAATTGTATTTTTGTAAAAGTCGATATGTAGCTGGAATGGGGAATGAAAACTGGGATGACATCCAGAGAGGTTCCCAAACTGGGCGACATGGAGAAGTCCCCAGCTTGACCTCAATAGACGACTGCCCCACTGTAATTAGACGCCCGGAAATGGGGGACTCCCACCCTCTATTTGCTAACGGCGGATTTTATCGCCGCGCGGGAGCGACCCGCTTCACTTCTTGCCGCCTAATTGATTTTTGTTCTAATTGAATCTTTTAATGGTTCTATACTTATTTTACTGAAGTGGGGTTTTTTTCTTTCGGCACTGATTTGTTAATTTTCAGTTACTTCTATCTCCTCGGAATTTATTTAGATTTTCTGCAAAAATGTTTCCTAAAATTATAAGAAGTTTTACAAATGCTTGTCCTATATGAAAAACTGCCTCTTGCAGCTCGAAAATTCTATGAGAAGGCATGGTATAGATTAGCATACAACTAAGGAATACGAAAGGGGTACATTTATAGGGTAGGACTAGCAGACAAAGGATAAAAATCAGATGAAAGATAGGGTAGACGCATTTTCTCCCATATTGTTATAAATGGTGACTCTGAAATATCTGCTCGAACCTTATTCATTGTTGGCTGTTCAATTTCGCACTGCTTGTTATCGTTGGGGAGTGGCGTGTATCGTTTTTGGGACAGAATGGTAGGATTGAAATGATTGTCAGGTTCGCAGTTCTTAATATCGGGGAAGAATGGTGTAAATCGTTTTGTTGAAAAAATGGTAGGATCTGACTGCTTGAAAGGTTCGCTGTTTGTTGGTTTAAGTGGAGATGTGTAATCGTTTATCTGTCGTAGGTGGTGTAATTTCG
The DNA here is from genome assembly GCA_030710605.1 of Cordylochernes scorpioides. Classification (NCBI taxonomy): domain Eukaryota; kingdom Metazoa; phylum Arthropoda; class Arachnida; order Pseudoscorpiones; family Chernetidae; genus Cordylochernes; species Cordylochernes scorpioides. The sequence goes on from CP092877.1 coordinate 51,989,310, forward strand.
GCATTGGTTGTATTGTGTGTGTGATGTGTTTTGTGTACGAAATTTGTTTTTGTTTTGTGGGTTGTGTCGGTGTTTTTACATGGGGGTTGGTTGGATTCATCGATACTTCTAGCGAATCGGCAGGTGGGACAGGTTTTTACCTGTTTTGCAATGTCTTGTGTCATGTTCTGCCAATAATATTGTGAAGAGATGAGTCTCGTCATCTTGGAGATGTTTGGATGGTGGTGTTGTGTGTGTACGGATTTAAGAAGTCTGGCTGTAAGTGAACTTGGGACTATAGTTTTAAGTACACCTTTTCGGGAGACGGTATGTAGTCCATTGTGATCCATAGTCACGCGAGATTTTCCCGGTGGAGAAGACTGTTGGCTCTTTATGAGTGGCGCATTTAGAAAGCCACAAAATGGGATACGAGTTACAACGCCCGTTTCATATTGTTGTACTCCATTTATGCTACGGACCTCATTTTCGTATCTTGACAGTCTTAACCTCCATCGAAACAATCTGCCTGACGGGGCTTTGATCCCTTTCAACCACTGCAATGCGGGATGGTCAGAAAGTATTGTAAACTTTCTGCCCATTAGACAGGCGCGGAAGTTATCCACACTTTCCACAATGGCTAGGCATTGTAGTTCCAAGTCTGAATAACTTCGCTCGTGAGTACGCAGAGAGCGGCTGAAATTCTGAACTGTGTATGTCTTCCCATCAGGGTAGACCTGTTTAAGAACGCCTGCAATGCCGAGTGTTGAGGTGTTACAGTACACCTGGCATGGCAGACCTTCCTGGTAAAGGTGTAATGTGGGGTGTGTGGTAAGGCTTTCTTTCAGGTTAGTGAACGCTTTCTGGAATTCGTCATCCCAGACCCACGTGACATCCTTTTTTAGAAGGTTGACAAGTGGCGTCCGCAAGCGGGCGTGGTCTGGAATGAACTCTTTATAAGCGTTCACAGCTTTTAGGAAAGATCGCAATGTTTTTCGACTGTGTGGTTGTTTGGTGGCGTGAATTTTTTCTATGTTTTGTGTAGACGGGATGGTTGTGTTATTAATGTTTGTGCATATGTTTGCTGGTTGTCGTCGTCTTTTGGTGTGAGTGTCGCGCTTGTTGTGCTGGTTGTGTGTGTTACCGTTGTGTGATGAGGTATGAACGCGTGTGTTGTTAGCGTGAAAACCGTCCTGTTGGATGGATGTTGTCTGTGTTTTGTTGTTGTGAATGTTGTGTTTGTTGTGAGGTACATTTGCGTGGTTGTTGCGTGACGACGTATGATCACGTATGAACTTTGTGTGATAGTTGTGTGAGTTGTGCTGCTGTACGGGCACGCTTTGGGCATTGTGACTGCAGGTTGAAGCCGTTGTGGCTTTGTGAGTTGAGGGCATATAGTACTGGTAATGGGTTTTAGGAGAGAAGTTGTGTGGTGCGGGGTTAGATTGGTGGCATATAGAGAATTGCGGTTTGGTCAATGAATGCATGCAAGGGTTGCCATGGGTGAAAGATTTGGGTGTAGTGCAAGTCCTTTGGAACATGTTTTGACATAGCCCGTGCGTGCATTCATTTGGTACATGTTTAAAGTGGTAGATAGAGTTAGACAATGGGACGCCAAGTTGGAAAATAGTGCCGTGATTATAATCTAATTTTAATTTAAACTGATAAAGAGTTTTTAAGGTAAGAATTCCAAATGGCAAGGATGCATTTACCACGTGGAAATTCTCTTTACGGGATATTTGACCTATTGTCAGAGGGGGAGAGTTAAGTTACCTATTATTTTTGAAAAATTATTTAGGGTTGACAGATCAAGGGAAGGGTTTTTAATACTTAAATTAGGAAGGTGAGTTTTAATCTATTGTATAAGTGATACGGCACTATGTTCGAACCTGCGTCTGGTTCAATTAGAAAGGTACATGGTAGGTCCTGGGTCAGATACAAGTGCAAAGTCAATTTTATGATGTCATTGGGTGGAGATCCTACCTCAGTCTCGAAAGGTCTCCACTGGGGCATCTTTGGCTTGGGATGGCTGCTTGGGACGTCTGATGGGCTGGATCGAGACCGATTGCACTGTCCGCGAAATTGAAGGGTGAAAACTGGCCGTTTGCACTGCTTTTACTCGAATGGATCGATTTCGGACCATTTGCACTGTCCTGGGTCGAATGGATTGATTTCGGGTACTGTATGGATACGGCATGGCGGGTGGTGACTCCTCGGTGGGCGTCAGGTTGTTCGGACACGTACCGGCGGTAAGTCCGTCCATCTTGCCTGGGGCGGTGGCGCGACCGTCATCTCTCCCGGGGGTGGGGCTCCGGAACGCCGTCTCTCTTTGCGTGGCGTTGATTCCTTGAAGTGCGGCGGCCAAATGAATAATTATCGCCGTCAGGGTGCGTCTTGTCGCTTCGCTCGTCACTAGCTTCTGTTCCCTCGGTTTGTCGTTGCCACCTTTTTTGATCGCATCTTGGCTACTCTCCATAGTATCCTGTCGACTCAGTTGTATCGCAATATCGTTGCGAAGTTTTTTAGTATTGGTTGAGAATGGGGTTGATTGTTGAAAGCGCAGTCGTTTCAGAGGAAAGTGAAGCATACAGGGGAAAATAAACCAGGATACTTGATGGGGTTGAAATAAGGCAACTGATCGGAGGAAAGAAAGGCTTTGAGAAGGTGGAGCGGGTTGACTATTGGCTATCTATTCACATGGCGGTGATTGACTTAGCTGAAAGGATGAACGGGGAGGGATCTCTAGAGCAGGTGTTACCTCGGTGGGAGCTAGCTAACTACTCGATGGTGTCCAGCCAATGACTGACAATCCTCGGTTCTCGATTTAACACGAAAACTCTTCTTACATCTCATTGGTTGAAATGTGTGACGTGGAGGTTCCCTATTGGTCCTCCACTAATGAGTTGCTCCCTGATTGGTCTACGTTACGTCTTTGTCTTTGGACATGTTTCAGCTTGACCAGGAAATACTGTTTCGTTGAACTCGAACTTTTACGAGTTCCGCGATAATTAAAACTGGTAATAACTTTACTAATGATTGTGCTATCTCTAAGCCTTCTTTCTAGGCCTTCTTGCCTCCAATGTTACCTTGTTCTTTATTGAAACTCAAATCATACATTTTCATACATATTGGATTGGGTTGGCATCTATGTATGTACAAATTATGACATAAATATAAAGAAACAGATTAATCTTTAAATATTCGAATATAATAAATTTCATTATTTCGTATTCGTTTCATATTCATCATTTTACTCCAACATCTTTATGTTCTGACTTTTGTTTAACTGTTAAAAATTAGAAATAAATTCAATTTAAAAATATCGAATTTTAAAATAAATATTTAACTTGATATTTTAAAACCTGATGTCTGAAGCAGAAGATTACTCCATCTGACTGGACACCATCAGCCAGGATAACCTCTGCCATCACAGCAACTGCATGCACCAATTCCACCTGGACTGTCTCAAGATATGGTCTGAGCAGACAAACTCCTGTCCAATATGCCGGAGAAATTTTACTGAGATTGTTCACAATGTTAGAGGTCCTGAGGACTATGATATCATGGCGGTTGATGACAAAGTCAATGCTACAGAGATGCTAGATGATAATCCTCAAGAAGTTCCTCCGCAAGTGACAGAATTCCTCCTTGATGTATTTGACCAAAATCGTGATACTGATGATGATTCTGATCTCCCCAATGATGGAATGTTGGGGCTTTTCGAAGTCGTCAGGGTTCTTCAAAATACTACTATATTTTTCTGAAAATAGAGAAATATATATTTAAATCTTTAGATAATAAAAAGGTATATATTGGATTGAATAAAATATTTATTTACCAATATTTCGGTTGGCTGTACGCCAACCTTTCTCATGATATTACATTTTTGTTCAAACAAACTCAGCACCACTTAGTATTTTAATACCACAATTAAAATACGAAATTTTAATTATATTAATTTTTTAAAATTATTTTAGCTGTGATTTTATAACACTATATATGCGGCGTGAGTTTGTTTATACAAAAATGTAATTACTTGACAAAGGTTGGCGTTCAGCCAACCGATATATTGGAAAATAAATCTTTTATTCAATCCAATATATACATTTGTATTATTTAATTACTATATATAAATGTTTTATAGTATATATTGAAAACTCATGATGCCTCCTTACTTTCATATAGTGTGAATATTTCTTGTTTATAATAATATACAACATGATTATTGTATTCTTATATTTTCACAATCCAATATACAAGCCGATTACCTGCCCAACAGAAATATAACCATAATCACGCCTGAAGAATAGTCTAGGTTATAATGTTAATTTATCCTTTCATTCTATTTATTTTATTTCAAAAGTTCTTAGGTTCAAATAAATTCATTATATAATAATATTATAAAAAGCAAAAATATTTAAATGACTTATTTTGCCTATATAATTTTGTGCACTTTTAAGAATTTTATTAGTCTAAATAAAAACTATTTAGCCAAAAAAGAAAGGCTAATTCCTACTTTAACATTTTTTTCCCTAGCCGGTGCAGCTTTAGATCTCTACATGTGCCATAGATGAATAAATTTGCTGTTATCAGCAAACACAGACGTCCATCTTTTTGGACATGTAGAGATTTGGAAACAGCTATATTAAAAGTAACAGCAACGAGGAAAAACCTCCACAATAATCCATTTTAACAATTTTTTCTTATTATATATATTTATATCCTATATATATTTAAAAGTATTTAGATCGTGCATTTATTTTATATTTTTCCGACTATAGAAAAAAAGGGGTTATAGTTCAAGTATGCCACTAGTGAAACGAGAATATAAGTAAAATAAAATGTATTTTAAAGCACAATTTTCACTTGCCAAATTATCATTTTTACTATTAAGTAATTATCCGGTAAGAGGACACCTCTCCCTAAAGGACACTTTAGCTCTGGCAATTAGGTGTTGTCCTTTACAGGGAGGTTCTACTGTACTTGGTTTAAATCTCCTGGATATTAATCAAACAAATGCTACAGGTTTCTGGAGATGTGTTTATTTATCTTTATTAAACCTAATCTCGAGCTTTCGGGCATATCTGCCCTTTCACAGGAGTACATGGAAATATCTTTCACATAGGTTT
>CP092877.1:51994514-52032822 GCA_030710605.1 Cordylochernes scorpioides
TATTCTCAGGTATACCCTTTTTATACAATATAATGCGGCCTATGATTGTAGAACGACATTTTAAAATATCCCGCTTTTGAACGGAAAATCGAAATATATTTTAAGGAGAAATAACGAGTATTTCTAACCTTAGGGATGAAGTATGAAAGGATGAATTGTGAAGAGTAATGATCTGCCCGGTAAGCGGAACACTGTGGGTTCGATTCCTATCCCTGGACACTTTTATTTTTCCGTTCATCATTACTCTTCACAATTCATCCTTTCATACTTCATCCCTAAGGTTAGAAATAATCTTTAGTTCTCCTTAAAATAAATTTCGATTTTTCGTTCAAAAGAAACACATGCGGCATATTTTCAAATGTCGTTCTATCCTTTTTATATAAATATTTTTTATATATTTGAATCAGAGGTACAGGAATACAAAGAATCTTCCACGTGCATCAACCGTTATTTTTATCTTTCATTTCATGGCTCATTGAATCTCGAAACTCCATTAAGTTAGGGATTAGTTAAGAAAACAACGAGATAGTGTTTATATCAAAATTGTTTGTTTAACTTTTTTTTTTTATCTCATACATATCCTTCTACCGAATAATAACAAAAATTAATGGTTATATACATATTGTACGAAACCAGGGTAAAAAAGGGGATATTTTAACTAGAACTTGCTGAAAGACCTTTCTTGCTTTATTTCTCGGTAAAACCACTAAGTCAGCAACTTAAGGCTAAATATGCTCTTTTTTAGTATTACATAGGCAATAAGAAATTGTGGTTTTTACAGAATGGAGAAATATAAGGTTGTCCCAAAGGTTCGTGTTGTTCTTAAAAACGTTGTTTTTCTTATTACTTGACGAATAATATTATTACGGCGAATACATAATAATACACAATATAAAGATATTATACATAGCGGCGAATAATATTGGTATTTCGATTTTTTGAAGTGTTTACGAACTTTTGGGACAACCTTGTATATGAAAACGTTACGAAAATTCGAAACTATTATAGACGCGTATGATTCTTTTAAAATTAAACAGTTTCTACTGCCCTTACTTCAATGGAAAAAATTAATGGGAGGACCTGGCTCATCAGTGGTAAACCCTCCCAGCGGTTTCGCTAGTTTAATCTATCATAATATGAAAACGTACTAACTACTATAGACTCACGCACATGCGCACGTTGTTGATAGAACCAGTCAGCGTCAAATCTGCATCGCGTGTCAACTTCATGTCATCAGAGAACTCGCTCTTAAAATTAATCAATTATATAAAGTCAATAAATAAAATGCAAAACGTCTTTCTACAATCGCATTATATTCAATTATCATACAAGGTTAGTGGCTAATTTTCTAAGCGTTCACTTCTTCTCATTATAATTATTACTTCATTTAACACAGGATGGTTTCATCTTTCATTATTCCATCATTTTATTATATTTTCATGTCAGATGATGGATCTAAGTGCTGTCGACAGTAATGTAGAGGTGCATTAATGTTTAGGGATAGCCTAAAAACGTTCCAAACAGACCAAAGAAGCCATCTTCACCCGTTTTTGTTCTATAGTGAGAAAACGCACAACCATTCGCGAAAAATTGTGTTCAGCCTTAAATTATTTTGTGCATGTGTTATTTTGAGATGTTGATAGACTTTAATATCTCCCTAATCTTCATTCTGCGGATATTCATTATAATTTGGTGGATTTTAGTGTAGTTCTTTTCACAGATCTCTCCCGGTCGTCCCTTGCGACCTGTCTTTGCGGCTTGTTCGTTCCTATTTAGTGTCAAGTTCCCAGTTGGAAACTGTTTTTGAAGAAGAAGATGACTCTCCTGGGACAACATCCAACTCTTTTTTTGCTTGGGTGATCTTTTCGCTATCATATTGAAGGATTTTATTATTTCTCCGAAGGCATTTATATTCATTTTTAAAAGAATGATTCCCACGTGTATTTTATGGGGCTATAAATATATAAATACGAAACTTTTCTTATCAGCATTTTATGCTTTTATATTTCTATATTATTTTATTTGATAGAAATCAAATGTATCTCTATCTTTCTCTCGCTCTGAAGCAATTCCTCGACATGGCAATATCACATGTCAGAGAGAAGTCCGATCTGTCCGACTTCAGGACGTGGCATCATACCAGACGACCATCAGTGGGATTCCTCTGATGGATATAATATTTGGTTTTACTTTTATTTCTCCAATTAACCCTATATAATCCTATATGTACGATTAATAAAATATATTCAATCTCAATCTCTATCTCTCTCTCGCTCACTTTAAATATCAAACCCCCTTTAATAAAACCATTAAGCATGAATTTTTATTTTCAAATGACAAAACAAACTTTCTACTGTCCTTGAAGGGATGTAAAATATTCGAAAGTCTTGGCTGATCAGTGTTGAATTCTCTCAGCGGTTTCGTATGGAAGGGTTAACTGCCGATGAGTCAAGCCCTCCCAATATATTTCAACGCAGTAAGGACAGTTTAAAGTTTACTTTATTTAAAAGAAAAATTCAGACTTAATGATTATTTTATTGAAATTATATGGTGCTTTATAGCCTTATGTCCAATATAAACCCTCGCATAGTTGCCTATAATTGAATGAAAATGACTACAATACGCTACCCTACTAAATGATATTCAAACAAACAAAAGCAAACAGAATTCACAATATTCTATAAAGATACACATTTGAAGTAAAGGTAAAAAAGCGAATTCAACAATAATTTACAATGTGGCTTCGTAAATGTGTATTTCATGATAATCAAAGATATTATCAAGAATTATTTAGTGTTATTTCAAATGAGAATCAATAAATGTCTTTGTTGTGATAGAAGTGAAACATTCGAACACTGTTGTAAACGTGTGTTAATTTGATTAAAAAAAGAGTTAGATGCTATTTTAGGTGAGTCACCTTCTTCTTTAAAAAAGGTTTCAAACTGGGAACTTGACTTTAAACAGGGACGAACAAGCCCGTAAGACAAGTCACAGTGGACGACCAAGAGAGGTGTCATGCGAAGACTAGATTCTCAAAATTCACCAAATGATTATGGATGATTTAACAATAAAGATAACTACTAGCGACTGTTTTTACTGTAAGTGCACCACATGTCTACACATGTGAAAAACAGTTCGACTTTTTCACTCACGAATGCCTCAGAGCCCCGTTTGGATACTTGCACTCGGTGGGGTTGGACTTTTTTTTATGAATCTGAGGCCATTGTAGCATTTTTTTTTTCAATTAGAGAATTGTGCCCAATGCAGGAATCGATCCCGGGTCGTAGCGGTCGAAAACCAAATTGTGAATTACACTCATGGACAAAACATAAAGAAGTGGAAATCTTTGATGTCGCCTGTCGTCTATTTTTTCAAGGTAATTTTTTTCACACTTGGCTATCCCGTGTGTTTTCAATAAAGGTCACTGTGTGTGTGTGTGTATCAAATATCTTTCAGAGTTATTATCTTAAACCCGATATACTTGCTAAAAGGTTCATCCTTAATCAATATCCCATCTATTAAGATAATTTTTAATAATAATACTTATACCAGACCTATGTTTCACCTTTAAACTTAAAAAAACACAAAGATATCATTTTCAAATTCCGAGAGTCACGAAACGAGAAGAAAAGGAAGATGGAGTGTTGGCAACATGACTTCTTACCATCCACAAAGATGGCCTTGTTCACTTCAACTGTTCAACTTCGCTGTTGGAGGAAGAATGTGTGCTTAAAGTGACTCCCTCCGACAAGGCTATCACCATATTTCACACCAGGGTTATTTTAGCTTGGTAACGAGTTCACATCCTGCACCGGTTATTTTTGGTGCTTCTCCAACTTGCATCACAGCTCCGTAATTATCCCACCATAAACTAAGGCAGAGTTGGTCGCTTACGTCAACCAGGAACTTGGTCCCAGACCATGGAAAGTTTTACTTCCTAACCATATGATGCTTTTCAATCCCACATGAATCTTTCTTAAACCTATATGAAAACCTTTCTAGCCCACAGGAATCCTTTCTTCAATCCATATGAAGCCTTATCCATCCCACATGAAGCCCTCTTCAATCCATATGAAACCTTATCCATTCAACATGAATCCTTATTCATATGAATATCATATGAAGTCTTATTCATCCCACATGAATCCTTTCTTCAATCCACATGAAACCTTATCAATCCCACATGAATCCTTTCTTCAATCCATATGAAACCTTATCAATCCCACATGAATCCTTTCTTCAATTCATATGAAGCCTTATCAATCCCACCTGAGTCCTTTCCTCAATACATATGAAACTTTATCAATCCCACATGAATCCTCTCTTTAATACATATGAAACGTTATCAATCCCACATGAATCCTCTCTTCAATCCATATGAAACCTTATCAATCCCACATGAATCCTCTCTTTAATCCATATGAAACCCCTATCAATCCCACATGAATCCTCTCTTCAATCCATATGAAACCTTATCAATCCCACATGAATCCTCTCTCCAATCCATATGAAACCTTATTAATCCCACATGAATCCTCTCTCCAATCCATATGAAGTCTTATTAATCCCACATGAATCCTTTCTTTAATACACATGAAGTCATATATATCTCACAAGAATTCTCTTTTCAATTAATATCAAGCCTTTTCCATCCCACAAAATCATCTCACCAATCCATATGAATCCTAATTCATCCCGCATGAATCCTCTTTCTGATACAATTATATATATATGAAGGCTTATTCATCCCAACATGAATCCTGTCTCCAACCCATATATAAGATCATATACCAAATATTTAACCATACACCATTATAATATAATACTGTACTATATTAAACATTCATAAAACCATGTACTATATTTAGCCCTACTAGAACATGAGAGAGTGTGTAATGAATGCCTCAAACCTAATAGAAAAACACTTATGCTTGAAGTCCTTCCACTCACAAACAACACACACACAACACACATTCTCAAAAAAAAAATATATATATATATATATAGATGGAAAATTTGCCGGGAGGAAATTAATCCATAGAAGCAAAGGGCGCTTCTCCCGTCAAAATGAACGTCAAAAAACTGACGTCATCTATTGACGTCAGTTTTTTGACGTTCATTTTGACGGGAGAGGCGCCCTTTGCTTCTATATATATATATATATATATATATATATATATATATACTAGCGGATGTACCCGGCTTCGCCCGGGTTTTACCCGAGTAAAGGTTTGTCTAACGAATCTCTCGATAAAGTGAACATTTTTCCCGGTCCCTTGAAAAATACTCGATAAGTTGAATAAATTCAATATTAATTGGTTCCCTCGGTAATTGGAAGTTAAAGGAATAGTATCTTTCCTTGGAATTGTATCATTATTCTTGTCTCAAATAAATTGCCGTGTCACCCTGAATTTTGTCTTTCCTAATTTTCTACATTACAAAATCATCGTATCATCATGATAATATTTAAAGCAGATTGTTGAATTATAACAGATAAATTAGAATATTTATCTTGATTATTTTTAGGCGAAAGTTATTTCAAAAATTTTATTTTCTAGAAACCTTCCCAGTACTATACTAAATAACTTCCCAAAGTTTCATGGCGTTCCAATGAGTGGTTCGGTCAGGCATAAAATACACACATACATACATTCATTTTTATATATAGATAGAAGATAATAACTAGAACTAACTAAAAATCGGTAAGAAAATGATCGCGTCAAGGAAGAGCGTTGCATTTGATTAGGCAACGGCAATTAAAATATTAAAATGAATTGCGTATGCCTTGAAAGAAGACGCTTTTGGAAGAAGGAGAGATTCAAATACAGTGTGTCCTAAATAACGGAGTTAATATTGAATTTATATAAACCCCAAAATATTGAACCGTAATAAATTATGTTTTTTCGGATTCTCTATGTTTTTCACAGAATCATGTTACGTTTCGACTTTGTGGTAACTTATTTTGTCGATTTTCAGGTTGTCAAACAAACGTAGTGTAATTATTGAGCTGTTTTGTCAAGGAAAAGTCAATATGAAATTGTTCGGCTGCTCAAAGTGTCTTAACAAACTGTGTCCAAGGACATCCATCGCTTCAATTAACTTGGCCAGGAAGGCGACCGTGCCGGAAGAGTAAGAAAGCGCACCGCAAACACTTCTGCCAACCGTAATATCATCAAAAAGAGACTTCAACGAAATTCGAGGGTTGTCCATGAGAAAAATCGCCCGTGAGACCGATATTAGCAAGTGGTCGGTATATCAAATAGTCAAAAAGAAACTCAACCTCAAGGCTTACATGCTAAAAAAAGTTCAGATCCTCACAGATGAGAACTGACGCGTACGGCTGGAGAGATGTCGCCAACTCAAGCATCGGACAATTGTCAACGATGGGAACGCATCCTCATCACGGATGAGAAGCTGTTCACCCTCGAGCAGGCACAACGACAGGAGCTGGTCCGCTGAGGCTCTCGGCACATCGGCGATCGTCGAACACCACCAAAATCGACAGCCGGTTATCGTATGGGCCAGGATTTGCGACAGTGGAAATACCACCCTCCCTCGTTTTCGTGGGAAACAAGGGGAACAAATTCAACCAAGAAGTGTATCGCCGCGACATTCTCGAGGCCGTCGTACTCCCGTGGGCTCATCAGCACTTCGGCGATGCGTATTGGACATTCCAGCAGGACTCCACGCAGGCTCACACGGCGGAATTGACTCAGGACTGGTGCAGGTCCAATTTTCCGGACTTCATCACGTCAGCGGAATGGCCGCCCACCAGATTTCAACCCGATGGATTACAGCGTGTGGTCCATTTTGCAAGCCAGGGCCTGTGCTACACTCCACACAAGTGTGAAGTCGCTGAAGCGATCGCTGCGCCGAGAATGAGACCGATTGTCGCCGGAGGATTTGCGGCTCATAGCCGAAGATATCAAGTCCCTTTTGGATCTGTGTATCGCCACCAAAGGAGGCCACTTTGAAACCGAGTAAATTAATTGTTATTTAGTATCTCTATATAATTGTTATGCATTGTTAATTTGTTCAATGATAATTTTGTTTAATACAATTATGACTAAAAACTCCGTTATTTTTGGACACTCTGTACAAAGACCAACATATAAACCTATAAAGACGTATTGTATTGAAGATAGAGGTTGTCTGGCCGGCATTCATAGTTCTTTAAAATAGAAGAGTCTACAACCAGATTAATTTTTATATCTTTTTCAACACCTTACCAAAAGCTTTAATTTTTATTTTTTTCTTACGAGGACAAAATATATTGGCGAAACGTTGGGAAAATCAAAACAATTTTCTGGCCAGTGTCTTTTATTCAACGTAGTTTATTCTCGTAAAGATAGAGGCTTTAGGCCGGCATTCATATTTCTTGAAAATAAAATCTTGAGATAATATGCAACTGATGAGCTAAGCCCTCTTCTCAAATATACAGGGTGATCCAAAAGTCCCGCACAACTTTAAAAATTAATAACTCCGCGAATATTTGCGCTAGAGCAATGCGGTAAACACCATTGGGTTCAGGATGCAATGGGATTTTTTATGGCAAATAATGAAAAATTCGAAATTGATTTTAGTTACAACTTTATTCGCTAGATGGCGCTCTACCAGAATCGGCGATTCAGCGGCCAAATTGTTTGATAAATTGAAAAATATAACTGAACGACACGTATTTTTCCTTTTTGAATACCAGGAAAGAACCCTAATAATATCAAATGATAAATTAATAAAATACCATTTCGCCAAAAGTTAGAAGAAATGGTTAACGATTTTTAAATACAATCTGAGATATGTAAAATAGGTATATGCAAATTGAAACATGTAGCGAAAAAAAAAAAAAGATATTTTAGATACGGTTTGTTTTCGAAGATAATAAATTTCTAATTTTTTTAATTCAACTTTCTCTCAGTATCGATTATATTTATTTTAATTCATTTGAAAAATAGGTATCTATCCCTGATAATTTATTTTACTCTGGAATGCCATTGCTGTTGTTGTCGTGTCCATTAAAGAGTCTCAGATGTCTCCATGCATCTCCATCACAGCAACAGCAATATCCACTATCTTGGGTGTGTAAAGCTGCTGCTCTGGGTCTGGGTCAATTTTCTGCAAGGTTGCGGCCATTTCTGGGTATGAGAATATGTGGGTAGGTGTTAGTTCCACTAAGGACAGTTGTTGCATGTCCTATAGGTTCTTGTGCCATCTGGATGTATTGTCATTCCTTTATAGAGTGTTTTGTTCTAAGTCTTGTTATAGGTTTTGTCATTTTTCTCTTAGAGTTTATTTAGCATTTTGATCTTTTCTTATTTTTTGTTTAATTTTATCTTGTATTTTGACAAAGCATCAGCGTCAAATAATGACATTTGTTCTTTCCTTTGGCCCAACTTTCTGGCTTCCTTAGCCAATTCAAATGCCATTTCATTACCCCCGATCCCAACATGGGCAGGAATCCTTTGTAGAATGCAGTTCTTCTCCAATGGTTCCAGTTGGGTAAGTAACGAGTGTATTTTCTGTGTGATTTTAGTATTGCCCTTCTGAATTGCTTCTAGAGTGGATATTGAGTCGCTGTATATTAAAATTCCTTCTGCTTGATGCAGGGATGGTTGGTTAAGGCATACATCAAGGGCTTTCCAGATAGCTGTCAGTTCACAAGTGAAGTTTGACGAAATCTGTCCTGCTCCTTCTTTGATTTGATGTGCTCCATCCTGCAGTATTATGTTAATTACGGCCCCTCCATTACTCAGGCTAAGGTCAGAAGATCCATCTGTATATACTGTTAAAGGGGGTGACCTAGCATTTTTAATCAAGGATTTTACTATGAGGACATAGCTGTTAACACATCAGACCTCGAAGCCCAAGGTATCAAAGTCTACCACAATCAAAACAAAGCCATCAACATATACAATATGTATCACCCTACAAACAATAAACTTATTGACAATGAAAAAATGGCTCAATTTCTTCCAGGCAACACTATTATTGTAGGTGACCTTAATGCCAAAAATCAACTATGGGGATGTTCCACGCCAAACCCAAGAGGCAAAATACTATCAAACATATTTAACGACAATGCCGTCATGTGCTTAAATGATGGGAATCCTACCCATCATTCCTACAGCTATAATACTGCACAAGCACTTGATATAAGTTTTTACTATCCTGACATTTTCCACAAATGCAAATGGCTAATATTAAAAAGTATTGGAAGTGATCATTTGCCTAATTTGATTGAAATTAGCACCAAGACCAAAACCAGCTCAATTAAAAAAAAATTCTGGAACTTCAAAAAGGCTAATTGGATATCTTTCAAAAACACCATTATTAAAGCAGCCAAAGTTTCAATACCAAGAGGTAATATAAAGAATTGGATTCCAAATTATACACACCAGGCAAAAAATATTCAAACACTTATAACTAAAAGAAATGAACTACGGAAAAGTGCACCCAAAACCAAACAAATTGTAGAACTGAATGGAACATTGTGAATGCAAAAATAAAAATATTATACGTAAATGTCAAAAGGGAAAAATGAAAACAAACTTGTGAAAACATGAAACCAAGAAACCCAAATACAAAACTTTGGCATTTGGCAAAACAAATTGAAAGATCCCAGCCACAAACTGAAAACATAAATATGATTAAGAATACAGTTGGTCACCAGCAACTAATGACAAAAATGCTGCCAATCTTTTAGGTAATTCATATCAAATAAGTAGTAAAATCAAATTTGAAATAAAAGTTAAGAAAGTTGAAAAAAAGGCCCGAAAGATTATTCATGACTGTAAAAATGTCACCAGCACTCATAATATTTTTCCATGAAAAAATTCAATATGAAAGAGCTAGCTTATGCATTAGAAAACACTGACCTAAACAAGACTCTTGGGCCAGATGGAATCCATAGCCAAATGATATCAAACTTGGGCAAAATTGGCAAAGAAAGACTTCTTAATATCTTCAATAACTCCTGGAAAACTGGATAATTGCCTCAAGACTAAAAACCGCAACAATAATTCCCATTAAAAAACTTGACAAATCTGCTGATGACCCAAAACCCTACTGATCTATATCCCTCACAAGTATTTGCTGCAAATTAATGGAAAAAATTACACTCAGACGACTCATCTACCACCTCAATACAAAAAATCTCTTACCATAAGAACAATATGGATTTAGGAAAGGACATGGGACAATAGACCAACTCTAATATTTCACACAAAAGGTAAAAGATGCACAAAACAGAAAACCAACTAACCACACCATAGCTGCTTTTTTAGACCTTACACAAGCTTTTGATAAAGTATGGAAAAACAAGTTAATTACAAAATTATACAAACATTTCAAAATTGATGGAAAAGCTATCACTTGGATAAATGATTTCCTTAAAAATAGATACATCAGGGTCAAATATAATGGCACTCTATCTAAAACCTTCAAATTGTTAAAGGATTACCACAAGGATCAGTCCTTAGCCCAAATCTCTTCACCCTATTTATTGCAGGCATAGAAGAAAAAAATTCACATAAAACCAATATTGGACTTTTCGCTGATGACATTATTCTATGGAGCAGCAGTACTAACTGGAAAAAAGCTGTAAGAGATTCGAACAAGACTCTTCTCCATCTAGAAAAATTTGCTAATGAACATAAATTAGAATTTAACCCCCGATTGGCTCGACACAGGAGAGGTAGAGGTTCCTAAAAATAGTACCCTCCTTCCTATTGGTCATCCTATTGACCAACGCTACCCTCCGTCTTCAATCCGGATAGCCGGCTTGTCTTCCCATTTGATCCCTTTCCTTTTAGTTCTTATCTCCCTAGATTTAAAGCTGAGGGCTTTAGTTTTGGAGACATTGAACTTAAGGCCAGAGCCATGGGCCCAGTTCGAGGGGATTTGGAATGAAGTTTCAACACACTTCTCAGCCTTCGCTCTCGAAGCAGCCTCAATGATGAGGAACTGGTCGTCGGCATAGAGAACCAGCCTGGCTCCCTCAGGTAGCTCCTCTTGGAAAACGGTGTTTACCAGGAGATTACACAGAATAGGTCCGCAGCAAGAGCCATGGGGGCAACCCCTAGCACAGTTTCTTTCCAACTTCAGCCCACCAAAACTGAGGCTAATCCGTCTATCCCTCAGGAAGTCACGAACCAAGCTGCACAAATTATCTGGACAACCCATGTCCATCAAATTTCTCATCAGCTTGTTCCAGTTCATGGAGTTGAACGCGCCATCAATGTCTAGGGCCACGAGAAGAACCCAAGCACCCTTATTTGAGCCCATATCAACCCCCTCTAACACCTTGTTTAGAGCTGTGGTTGTGGACTTTCCTTCCCTAAAACTATGTTGGAAAGAGGAAAGGAGCTCATTACCTCTAGCCAGTGCTTCAGTCGCTGAGCTAGTAGGCTATCCAGGACCTTACCTAGACACGCTAGTAAAGAAAGCGGACGATAATCATTAGGAGAATTACCCTTTCTACCAGACTTTTCTAGAAGCACTACTCGGGCAACCTTCCATGCCTAAGGAAAAGTACCAGTTTCCAGGCACCTATTGAATAACCTGGCAAGAAGCGATAGGTGCATCCTCACCAGGGCTTTCACGACCGTGTTATCGATCCCGTCGGGACCAGGAGATTTCCTGTTCCCGAACTTGAAAGCCACCAGTTTCACCTTAATCTCAGAAAAGAGCGGATCCACCAAACCACAAGTGGTCAGAGAGATCTCGTCCTCTGGTTCTCGTTTCCGAAGTTCCGATCCAAGATGAGGTCCAGGGTCCTTCAGGTCCTGAGTCTTGAACCCATCTTCCCCTTCAAGTAGCCTCAAGTTAGCGGAGCACCTTATCTTCCCAGAGACAGCCCTGTAAGGGAGACCGGATGGATTAATCTCCAGTACGGTTCTGCACTGCTCCCTCCAGTGTTTCCTCTTCGCCATTTTGGTGTGTCTCTTGCACCCTGCTAGGACCTTCTGGAAAGCTATTCTTCTCCTAACTCTCTCTTCGCCCGTACTATTCTGGAATAGCTTCCTCATGGCCCTGACTCTCTTCCTCTCGATCTTCAGCTCCTCGTTCCACCAAGGCTGTTTAAACTTTTTAAATGCGGTAACCTTTCCAGATCCAGGCCCCAAGGTTTTGCACGTTGGTTATATCCTGGTGGAGCTCATTGACCATGCTATTAATAGAAATTCTGTCAACTGCTCCAGCCAATCTATCTCCAAGTGTGCAAGCAAACCGGCGTCTGAATCTTTCAAGGTTAAGCCCCCTGATGCTGTACCGAAGAACTCTCTCCACGGATGGCGGTTCCACTTCACAACTGGTCTTAAACCTGATGAGTATGTGGTCGCTTACGTCTGTGGGGTCCGTTCCCCATCTCAAACGCCGCATCCTGCTCGTTCTTGCCAGGGAGAAGTCTATGATGTTTTCACCGTTTTCCGTGGCAAACGTCGATTCACCATAGACGTTCGAAATCTCCGGACTCTGACCAATAACAAGATCGACCACGCCTTTCCTTTAGAATTTTCCTCCCTGTCCCCAAACAGCTGGGTGCGCGCGTTAAAATCTCCGCCAATCAGGATCTCATGCCCTTCCTTCCCAACCAAAAAATAATTTAGGACGTCCAGCTTACCGAGGTCGTTGTCCTGAGGTGGTATGTACATAGAGAGGCAGACCAGTTTCAGATCCGCCGCCTCGATCTGTACAGCCACCGCCTCCTCCCAGGACCCACAACCCAAACAAGAATCTCCCCGGACCAGTAAGGCGGCTTTGTTGCTCTCGCTAGAGAAAAAACTGTAACGAGTATCTAGACCCATCCTCCCGTCATCCTCCAGGTACATCTCCTGCACCAGGATAACATGAGGGCGATCACTTTTAATGATCCGGTCTAGCTCCTCGGAGCTCCTCCTCGAAAGAGCGCAATTTAGCTGCACGAACCTCCACACCTCCTTGTTTTGCTCCTCTACCATCGCCTCCCGTTCACGTACTAGGCCTTCACCGAGCACTGCGTACTCCGGGGGCGATGATTATTCCTGTCGTACCTCTTGTTGTCCTCTAAACAGAGTCAACAACCCGGTTCCATATAGCATCCCTGTTCTTGGGAGTGCACGCCCTCGCACCTCCCACACCTCTTAGGATGTTCGCAGGTCCTTGCGAAATGACCGGGCCTAAGGCACATGAAGCAAGTTGACACTGCCTAATTCACCCTGATAGGTACCATCCTGGCACCTATCTTCAACCTCTTCTTGACCAGGAGGGATTTCATGGTGGCCTCCTTTAGGCCCGAAATGACCCAATTCGTTGCGTAGGGCCTCCTTGTACTCTTTGTATAAAATCTCATGTATCCTTCCAAGAAGTCCCCACACCTCGAATTTTGGAGCACCACCATTTCTTTAGCGTCTCCTCTTTGATGTTAGAGTTGACACCCAAGAGAATTAGCTCCCTCCTGTCCCTCTTGAGGCTCCTAGCCTCAGTGCAGGCTCCCTCTCTATAGCCTCCACGGCCAGTTTCTTTTCATCGGGGTTCTTCAATATGAGAGCCACAGCTCCCCCACCCCGAATCATTTTGAGGTCATAGCAGTGCCTAGGAATGCTACCAGCGATGCTTTTCAGCACCGCGAGCATTAACCCGGACCCCGTATCCTCACTCCACTCAACTACCAGGGTCAGGTCCTCCTTCCATCTAGGGGGCCCTTGACCTTTGGGGGTTCTGGCTTGGTAGTCTTGGCCGCCTTGGGGGGATCCTTAACCTCTTTAGCCCTGATCTTCTTCGGGGAGGAGGTTCTTTCACCTCCTCTGTAGGCGTCGCTCTCGGTGGGTCCTCTTTTGATCCGGCTGTCACCTCAGTCCTACCCTCTTCCTCTTTTGCTGAAGGCTTCTTAACCCTTTTCTTCTTTCTCTTCTTTTCCACCATCTCGCTGTTCCTAGTGTGAACAGGTTGTTTTGGGGGAGATGGCGGAACAGCTTTCTCGTCTCTAGTTGGTATTTGGACCGAGGCTCCCTCTACCTTGCCCTTGTGGGCTCCTCCGTCTTCTCGTTTCGAGGCGTCTCTCGTTTAGGGAGAACTGGGGAAGCGTCTTTGGGAGTACATACCTCGACCTCAGCTAGTTTCAGCGACTCTAAAAGAGCCGCTGCCACTCCCCTCTCTATGCCATACTGCAGGGTGGTCGACTGAGGATCTTTTCCTCCAGGTTACGCTTCTCCACCCGCAGGAGCTCGAGCTCTCCAAGGCCTGAGCCTATGTTTCTTGAGAAGCTTATCGAAGCATTGCTCGAGGATGTTCGGGTGAACATTTCCAATCTTCCTCCCTCGAAGTATGGTATCTAGGGAGTCCTGGAACGCCTCGGCAAGCTCCTTAAGCTTCGTGCACCACTTCTGGGGTGTCAATGCCTTATTTAGAAACTCATTCATTTCATTCAGGTCATTGAGGTACCTTGCCTTGGTGACATCCATCGCAGCCCCCGACTACTGGACTATTGAGCCGATTCTCGTTTCAGACGAAGGGTCAAACAACAAGAAAGAATCCACAGAGATCTCCATGTTGATGATCCTGTTGAGACGGATATCAGGGGGAAGGGGGGGGGGGTGGACGATCCTTCCTATCCTTTCGCTCTGGGTATCCAGAGCTAGCTGTGCGGAAGGCACCTAAGCTCAAATTCTCAGGCGGCCGCGTCGCTTTTCGAGGACTCAAGTGGGCACCCTGCCTATCCTCTCGAGTCGTGTCGACTCTCGCTGTGTGGAGGCTGCCTGCTTCATAGGGGACTTCCCTGGGCCATAAGTGGGCGTGGCAAGGGAATTATTAGAAATATCCAACGAGGTATTATTGGGCATACGCTCGGAGACCGAAGGAATTTGAGCGTCCTCGGGCTTACCCTTGTCTTCAAGAGGGATGCATGAGAAGTTACTAGACCCAATACGTCGAGCTGGCCTATCAGCTCTGTCTAGGTCGTTCACTCCACGGCAAGAGGGATCTGCCCCCCACCCGTTCTCAGGCGCTACCGGAGCCTCATTGGTAATGTCAATCTTTATATTTTGTATTGGCATTATTGGGGGAGGGGGGGTGACCTGTATTATAATGACACCAGAACGCCACCATGTTACGCAAGGCTGAACTGGGCATATCCGTCTTTCCAGACTTGTCAGACGAGCTGTCAGCGTTGGCCACGTTCTTGTTAGAAACTTGCTCAGGACGCACCACGGGAAGGTGCTGCTCAGCATATGTAGGGAGCCGTCAAGCCTCCCTACTTTGCGTAATCTACAACTGGACGTCACTCCTGTCACAGACCCCTATTAGCATCGCTAACTCTTCCACTGAGTTCCACAATGGTCTGTCGTGATCAGTTAGCCCCTACCACCCTCTTTCAGGCAGCCAGGTACAGACCGCTACTACCCGCGAGTCGGGTGCCAAGGGCTGCAGATTCCAGGCACATAGTCCTACCTACTCTCCATGCTCAGAACTAGGGCCCCGGGCCCAGCACAGTTGGTACATCCCTGGAGCAGTAATGGCTACCCAGACCTCGAAGGTCCACAAGCCGGCTTACAGTTGGTACATCCTAGAAGGAGTGGCCACTCAGACCTTACGGTCCATAAACCGCCACAGTTGGTTCTAGGATCAGATTACTACTCAGGCCTGGGAAGCCCATAAGTATTTAACCCTCCTTCTTATAACGAAACCTTTACAGCCCTCTGGTTTCACAGTTGGTACAGTGGAGTGGACCCAGGAGGAGCTCTGAACATCAGAAATAGACAGCATCAAACGACACTTACAAGATTTAGAATAGGCCATCTCAAGCCATTGAAGATAGAAAATAACAACAAAATCTACCCCACTTGCCCAAAATGTAGCTTGGCACCTGCAGCTCCAGAAGACATTTTGGCTTGCATTAGATGCACTAAAAAGTACCTTTGGGAGATGCCGCTGCTTATCATAAAACAGCTCGAGGAGCATGAACTCATGGAATTCGTGTAGACTTCACACAAGGGGATAAGAAACAACAACAACAACGAATAATTTATCTGATCGTTTAAACCAATTGTGCCAAGTCTCCTTTCTTTTTAAGTATGTTCTTGTTCTCTTTTGTTTTTGTGCAGGGTTCATTCAAGATTGATGATTATATTTGTTGGCACTGGGGTAGGAAATATCGGTTCTTCTTGAATTTGAAAGTCATTGTGTTTCATATTTATGCCCTTTCTAATATTGTTGTCGTACTGAAGTGTTGAAGATCTTTTGAGTCTTTCTTTTTGTGTCCAGTTTAAATAGGTTCTATGGGATATGTGTTCGGTTTCTTTAGTTTTTATGCTATTGGTGAATTTTATTGTTTTTAATTGTCTTCTGCTTTCGAGTATGTCTAGACCACATTCTCTCTGAATTTTCTCATTGTTGGTGGATGAAACAGCACCAGTGATTATTTTGGCCGCTTTTGCTTGAACACTGTCTAGTCTTCCTTTTAGTGATGAGCTTGAGGGAGCCCAGACGAGTGTTGCATATTCCATTATCGGCCTTATTAAGGTGATATATGTTGTTCTGAGAATTCTCGGTTTTGCTCCCCAATTTGTTCCACATAGCCATCTCAGAATGTTTAGTTTTCTGGTAGCTCTATTTGAGGTGCTAATTATGTGTTCTGTAACTAGCAATTCCTCATCAATGACAATTAAAATAATTTTATTGACATCTTGTCAATACATGCAAAGTGCACAGTCTGCACTATTTTAAAAAAGATAATATGCATTATATACACTATGTACAATGAATATGGCGCCTCTGCCAACGCTGCAGAGTTTGGTGGAGAATCGCCAGTGGGTCTCCAGCGACACCACGCATTTTGCGATCTACGATGAATACATAGATCGCGTACTTCCCCGCTGAGGAGATGGTGATGGCGTGGTCCTCGAGACCAACTGGAAAGATCCAGGACTGCAGTATCACATCTAGGTATTTTGGATTTCTAATTTTATCAATTATTTAGTTGTTTATGCTTATTTTGGGGGTATTTTTATGCCTTTTTTCCCTGTCAGTGGAGAAGACGCATAGGTTTGGTTTTATTGGGTTTATGGCCATTTGGAGTTCCATTGCCCACTTTTCCAGTCTTCTCATTGATGTGTTCAGTATTTTGTCTGATTTTTCTATACTGCTACTTGTGTGCCATATGGCTATATCATCTGCATAACAGGCAACCTTTGTGTCTTCAGTGAGGTAAGGATGGATGTCGTTAATATATAGGAGATAGAGTAGAGGACTGAGCACAGATCCCTGAGGTACACCAGCCCATGTTCTTCGGTCCTTGGAAATTTCTCCATTGACCCGAACCTTTATCCTTCTTCCCCTTAAGAAGTCTGCAATCCAGATTATGGTTTTTCCTCTTACTCCGATACTGTGCAGCCTTTCAAATAATTTCTCCCTCTACACTCGATTGAAGCTGAGGTCATATCCAGGAATACGGCCGTTGTCTTCTTTGGCGGTTTTTCCTGGAAAGAATCTATTATTGATTGGCAGAAGTAGAAAGGTTGATCAGGTGTACAGTGTCTGGATCTATAGTCAGTTTGGTAGAAGTTTATTTTATTATTGTTAGTGAGCCAGACTATGAGCCTAGAGTGGATGATTCGTTCTGTTATTTTACAAAGTATGCTGATGAGAGCAATTGGCCGATAGTTCTTGGATTCCTTGGCATCTTTATTTGGTTTCAGTATTGGCACTATAATTGATATCTTCCAATTCTTTGGTAGTTTACCAGTTTGCCATGAAATGTTCAGTATTCGTAGGAGTTGATTTTTTGCTTTGTCTCCAAAGTGTTTAATCATTTGACCAAAGATTAGATCATCTCCTGGTGACCTCTTGGATCTAACTTTTTTATTGATGAGTTTAGTTCATTCAGTGTGAAGTCTCTCGAGAAAATATCTTGTTGATGGTAATTTCTTGCTTGTTTAACTAACTTGTTTATATTATTTTTAAGTCCTTTCTTCATTCGTGTAGTTGAGTCTGTAAGTGCTTTAAAGATATTCAGCAATTATGTCAGCCATCTTTTTGCTCGTTCTCGCTGTTCTATTCATATCGGTTAGAGTATTGGAGGATTGGCGTTGGTTTTGATTGTTTTCTAACACCCTAATCATATTCCAGTGTTGGCTGTCCTTTCTTGGATCCATTTTTTTCGCCGAATTCTGCCATTTTTCTTGTTTGCATATCCAAATTTCTTGTTATATTTTGTGAATAATATCAATGAGTTCCTTTCTGTTTTCTTCTGTTCTCTTTGTTTTAAGAAGTTCATTGATATTGTTTCTCTCTCTGCAATCATTGCCTCATGTTGTGGCCCTTCCAGTAAGGTATCCACAGGTCTTTACGTCTCCTTCTAGGTATTGATGCTTTTGCAGCTTTGGATATGTTCGAAGAGAATTTTTCCTAGTTTTTGTCAAGCGTTCTGAAATTCAAGTCTTCGTTGCACAGTTCTTCAAGCTTTTCTGTGAATTTTTTCAAGTCGGCTTTCCTAAATTCCATGTTCTTTTATTCTGTTGGACATTCTAAATTTTGAAGTTTAGGGTTGTTAAAATTGTTCTGTGGTCACTGATTTAACCTCTCAGGTTTTTCCATTGTGTTGTGGGTGCGCGATGTTGAAATTTATCGCTGTGATGTCTATTGCGGATTCTGTGCCTGTGGACTTGGATATATAGGTGTTCTCTCCGTTATTTGATGGTGTAAGGTCGAGGTCGGTTAGCATGTCCTCAACCTGCTGACCTTTGTTATCCTGGACAGGTGGTCCCCAAGTTGAACTTTTGGCGTTAAAATCGCCGAGTATGTTTGTGATATCCGAAGACGCTTCACTTAATGTCTCTATTGTGTGTACCCATACAAAATTCAAAGATTTCACGAGCTGAAAGTTGGCGATTTTGAGATGCGTCAAGAATTCGCTGCATGGGTTTTCCGGCAAATTGATATTGATGAAAACTGGCTGTCGAATGTTCTGTGGACAGATGATGCTCACCTTTATATAAAGGGGGAATTTAACATTCAAAACAGCCGCATTTGGGTAACAGAAAACCCTAGGAATTTTACAGAAATGCCACTTTATCAGCCCAGAGTTACAGTTTTGTGTGGGTTCACATCTTCTTTTATTATTGGGCCATTTTCCTTTGAAAAAATCAAAGGAAGAACTTTTAAACCCGTTTTTGTAACTGGGGAACGTTAATTTCAACTTTTAGGAGGAAAGGGTTTTGCATATCGCAGGGCAGAAAAGTACTAAACGAAATAACATTCATGAAAAATGGAGGACCTCCTCATATCTCCCGAGGTGCCAAACAATTGCTGAAGGATACGTTCGGTGAAAATCGTGTGATAAGTCGCCACTTTATATACCAGTCGCCTCCAAGATCACCAGACTTGACACCTTGCGATTTTTGGTTATGGGGGTACATTAAATCGTGTGTTTATCGATGCCGGCCTACCACATTGGCCATGTTGAAGGCTTCTATCAGATGGCACGTTTTATAAATTTCAACTATTTAATTGTGACCATTCTGTCATCTATCGTCTGCAGGCGGTGTTTGAGAATGAAGGGCGCCACATTGAGCAAGGATTGTGACCTAATACAAGAGAGAAGGCAGTTACCTCATGTGTTATATTTTGCAGCTCTTTGTTTTGGGTTATGGGAATAATAAATGCTGTCCTCACATCTTGACTCTTTTTTTTTTCTGTGAACAGTAATTTTTTTGTTAATCATTTGCCCACATCTTATATTATGTCGTGCAGGCCAAAGTGTTATAACTTCTCGAATAACACTGGTATACATAATTTTAACCCTTTAGTTTATCGCTTTTCGCCCATTAGAAAAAATAGCATAAGGAATATTCTCTGTATCCCCCCCAACTTTAGAAATTTTGCGCAAAAAATAATACAAAATGATTTTGCTACCACGTTTTTCAACGCAAAAGGTCGATTTAAAAATGATTTTTTTTTGAGGGGATACATTTTCAAAATTATGTACAGTATAATAAACAATGATAACATTTGACAAACCCATAGGCTATTTGGAATAAAGTACGACAAATATATTTTGTCACTCCCCTCTATATTTCATTTTTGTATCATGACAAATATCCAGTTAAATAGTCAAGTGTCACAATTAGTCAAGAAACTATACATTCCTTATAGCACGAAATCCTATTAGTAGTGCCATCATAATTTTTGGTACTATATTAACATTTCAAAAATCGTGTATTGATATCAGTAGTTATTTTCAAACATTCATTCTATTTCACAAAACTCCATCTAAAATATAAATATTTTTTGCTACATGTTTTAATTTGCATATACCTATTTTACATATCTCAGATTATATTTAAAAATCGTTAACCATTTCTTCTAACTTTTGGCGTAATGGTGTTTTATTAATTTATCATTTGATATTATTTGGGTTCTTTCCTGGTATTCAAAAAGGAAAAATACGTGTCGTTCAGTTATATTTTTCAATTTATCAAACAATTTGGCCGCTTAATAGCTGATTCTGGTAGAGCGCCATCTAGCGAATAAAGTTGTAACTAAAATCAATTTCGAAATTTTCATTATTTGCCATAAAAAATCCCATTGCATTCTGAACACAATGGTGTTTACCGCATTGCTCTAGCGCAAATATTCGCGGAGTTATTAATTTTTAAAATTGTGCGGGACTTTTGGATCACCCTGTATATTTCATTTTGACTATGTTATCTCTGCTGGAGGGTGATCTCTTATTGAGGGTTGTGTTATATCAAGTCAATTTCATTTTACTAAGGTAGTGTCCAAGTGAGAGAGAGAGAGACCGCTCAGTTGAGAGTTTACCGTATAAATTGTTTATCATTTCATTTCACAAATTGTGCATTAGAGCGCCATCTGTTATAAGAAATCGAAACTATTTTAGACGCGTAAAAATAATTTGAATTACTCATATAAAAATGTACTATAACACAATTTTAATATTTAGCATAGTTTTATATATATTTATTAATAGAAAAATGCATTTATTGGATATAGAATTGTTTTATCCAAATTTGGAAAGGCAAACTAGAGATTAATTAGTTACTACCGCCATCTATCAACAATAAATGGAACTATTTATTAAAATGTCATAAACACGATAGATAAATTGTTTTAATATATAGAAAATTGTTCACGCATCTAATTTTAAATCTACTTAAGTTTATAATTATTTTTAAATAAATTATAATATAATATATATATAAAATTCCAATAAATGAAAGTTTTGAAAGCGGTTAGAACTACTACCGCCATCTATGTACAAAAGATAAAACTAAATATTTGAAAAATGGTCAATTTTAAACTAATATCTATTAGTATCTCTATTGAGGTTTTTATATCACTAGTGTTGATGTTTTTAATGATTAATTGTAATTCATATATATAAAAAAAACGCTAAGCATTTTAAACCGAGTAAAATAGCCTTACTCTATTAGAAACTTATTAAGCTGGGAAAGGGGCATTTTTAGAAATTTGTTTTACCTCAGATTCAATGACTCGTCTGATATTAATTCTCCACATTTCTCCATATCAACTAGTATTCGAATAGTACGACATTTGAAATTTATCCCGCAGGTGTTTCTTTTAAACGAAAAATCGAAATTCATTTTAAGGAGAAATAACGATTATTTCCAACCTTAGGGATGAAGTATGAAAGGATGAATTTTGAAGAATAATGATAAACGGGAAAATAAATGTGTCCAGTGAAGGGAATTCATCCTTTCAAACTTCATCCCTAAGGTTAGAAATAATCGTTATTTCTCCTTAAAATAAATTTCGATTTTTTGTTTAAAAGAAACACATGCGGGATAAATTTCAAAGGTCGTTCTACAATCATAAGCCGCATTATATTGTATTATAAATTAGTTATATAGTTCATTCCAATCTATTGACTTTGATTTTTATTTATAAATGTAAATTAGTCTCTGTATACAAACTCAAAAACGTTGAAGAAGCTATTCTTATGTTCTATTTATGTAAATATTTACTATAAAACTTATGCTTTTTTATTCATTTTACACAAAAGTGGTTAAAGACCACATTGAAATTGACAAACATCTATAGAAACAACATTAAAATGACATCGTTCTAAAAGATTCCATCAATATTGCCACGTGGAAAATTAGGGAAGGCCAACTTCGGGATGGGACAGCAATTTATTCAAGGCAAGAAAAACTTTGAATGATAAATTATGATTAATGGGAGGGCCTGGCTCATCAGCGGTGAACCCTCCCAGCGGTTTTCGCCAGTTTAATCTCCCATACCGTTGTTATATTGCATTTTCGATCTTTCTTTTATAGTGAAACTGATGCTAGACTCTTGGAATGGGTATTTTAGATGAACTATGGACATGAGCTTTGAGGACAGCAGAATTACATACAATTATAAATATATAATATGCTTCGAGCAATCGCTCTTCCGCAAATTTCAATTCGTGTCTTTTATTAGAACATTTACATTATGATGCATTAGCGCGCCATCTGTTATCAAAAATAAGGGAAGTTTACAGAATAGCAAAATATAAACATAAAAAATGATACAATGTTAATAAAATAATAAATACTTTGTTACAATATTTCCAAAGAGATAGAATTCGGTGTTAAGCCGTGTAACTTCTCTAAGTCACAAAATAACTTATATATGACATCGTATTATTACATTTTTGTTAGATGAAGAAGGGCTTACCCTAAACACTCTTTTAATCAAGTAAATAAAACCGCTGAGAGGGTTCACCACTGATGAGCCAAGACCTCTCATTCAATAACTTTTATCATTGCAGTAAGGTCTGTAGATATAATATTTGATGACAGTATTAGAAAAAACACATTACCAAAATATAATTATTATAAACTTCATCGATGAATGTCATTGAATTTATAAATGTAAGAAGAGTTGTGCGACGTCTTATGATCTTTGTAATTTTTCGAAATCCGCAAACTTATAATAACGTTATGAAAATTCGAAACTATTATAGACGCGTATGATTCTTTTTAAAAATAAACAATTTCTACTGCCCTTACTGCAATGGAAAAATTAATGGGAGGGCCTGGCTCATCAGTGGTGAACCCTCCAAGCGGTTTCGTCTGTTTAATCTACCATACCGCTGTTATATTACATTTTTCGATCTCCCTTTTATAGTGATACTGATGCTAGATTCTTGGAATGGGTATTTTAGATGAACTATGGACATAAGCTTTGAGGACAGCAGAATTACATACAATTATAAATATATAATATGCTTCGAGGAATCGCTCTTCCGCAAATTTCAATTTGTGTCTTTTATCAGAACAATTATATTATGATGAATTAGCGCGCCATCTGTTATCAAAATTAGAAACTATTATAGACGCGTATGATTCTTTTTAAAAATTAAACAATTTCTACTGTCCTTACTGCAATGGAAAAATGTATGGGAGTGTGATAAAGTTAGGTTGACGAAATTTTAACACTCCACGATTACAAACCTAACATATGACTGCATACATTATTCATTATGTAAATATGTTTGCTATTTATATATGCAAATCTTGATTATTTGAAGAAAGTGTGGTCGACAATTTGGTTTTCATGGGTAGGGACAATCTGGTAATATCGGATAGACATTATGATTGAAGAAAATATGCAAACTTATTAGTTATGTAATGATGCATTAGCGCGCCATCTGTTATGAAAATTCGAAACTATTATAGATGCGTATGATTTTTTCACAAATAAAACAATTTCTACTGCCCTTACTGTAATGGAAAAATAAGGGGACACGGGTAATTTAATTATACTAGCTATTTTCTATGCAAGTTACCTTAGCACGTTACCTTTGAGGATTTTCTATCTTAAATGGTATTTTTAAAATTAGTTACCTATTTATATTTTTTCTGAATGATGGAAACTCGTTTGGGAAATGTACATATATCCAGACATTAGCCCCATGGTTCCATTGCCTGACATTACTAGTAAAGACATTTGGTGTACCTAAAGTATGAGTAGTCACAAACGTCTTACCACCGTGATTTTCATGACCAGTACTGTATGTACAAGAAGTAAAAACAAAATATACCTTTTACACATAACATAATCCCTTTGTTCTTCAAATAAAATACACTTCGGGCAGACAATAAAAAGATTTACTGGTCGAAGTGTCTTATATTTGAAGACAATCAATGCCGGCCAGGCAGCCTCTATCTTTACGACAATCACTCTGAATGTGTTATTAATATTACACTGATATTATCAAGAAGATGTCGCCGTATAGAAAATAATTTTAAGAAACAGAGTACAATTGCTAGATGCTATCCAGCTACCAGAATTTCAAAACCTACATTTAGGAATATCACGATACAGTCATCAAATACAATCAATCTTATAATCTTAATAATGTTCCTTGAGAATCTTGTCAGATATCATCTCTATCATAGATGAACCCTTAAATTAACTTTGTAAAAAAATGTTTCATTTTTTGAAATCAATCATATTAACATCATATGAAATTGTGAACATGATATTCTTATTTTCATAGCTTATAACATATTTAAAATATATATCAAATTTATTTTAGTTTGTAAAATTATTCAGTTTCCTGGGACACGAGTCTTCAACAATTGGTCCGTTCTAGGGCCCTAGCTTTGCTGGCGCCATCAGGTCAGATCCGATGGTGGGGTTAGTAAAAGCTAGAAGTGGAATAGGACTTCTCAGGAACATTTAGGGCTCCTGGGGGGTGAACCGCCAAAAAGGGTAACGCGCCGAGGCAGGTACTTCCAGAGTGGTGAGGAAACTCTGCCGGATAAAAGTTTATTTTTTCAGGAGATACCTTTTATCCAAAATAATATATATATATATTAATAATGCATTGATATATTCAGTATATATAATAAAAATATAATTTATTTATAACCAGTTGCAAATAAGACACGCTATATCCGATCTGGGTAATTACGCGTAAAACTATTTACAATAATTCATATTGTAGTAGAGTAGGTAACAGAATTGTCAAAAATAAAATAAACAATTAAGAAAAAGAGCATTGAATGAACATATACATTGAACAAATAAGCAACAACATAAGCAGATAGAAGAAACCACAAGGTAGTTACTTACAATATGTTAAGAAATGATGGAAGTTGATTTAATGAAGTTATCTGTAATAATTAGTATCGTGAAGAGAGAAAGTTGATCAAGTTGAGCTATTTACAATTAGGTATATTCTAAAGTAACTAGTCAATTATTCACAATTATGTAAATCAAGTCGCATTGTAGTGTAGTTCCTCAAGCTGCATGAAGCTGTCTAATTATAATAAAAAGTCTGCAGAACCTATTAAATTTCATATATATCTTTCCCTATTATAAACTATTTGACCCAGAGAGGTTCTTTCCATCTTGCTCTTCTGTCTTAGGTTTGACACCAGTGGGCATGAGTTCAGAATATGTTCAGGCGTTTCTTCTTCCGCTCCACAAGAGCATCTGGGGGAAACTATTTTTCTAATTCTAAAGAGATATGATTTGAAGTTACCATGACCCGTAAAGAATTGAACATTGTAGAAGTTTGGTTTGACAAAGTTAGGTATTTTAGAGGAGATGAAAAAAACGTTTGAAATTATTGTTGGATTCTTCATAGTATTCCTGTAATTTTCTTTCATTATAGTTAGCAATTTCCTTTCCGTTTGATATACAGGGTGTACCAGGTAAATTGGGAATTTCAACAATGGTATTTCAACTGAAATATTTTGCAAGTAAAAATTAAAATATCCGAATGAAATTTGACACAGTAGTAGATAAAAGGATATAGTTTTTATTTATTCAATGTAGTTTCCATTATTAGCTACAACAGTCTCGAGGCGAGTGCGGAATGAAGCACAGGCCTTGGCGACGATGACCTTGTCCATTTGGGTCATCACCGTGTGAACTGCTTTCTTGACAGACTGGATGGTGGTATGAGGAGCTTTGTTGACATCTCTCTCAACAACGCCCCATACATAGTAGTCGAGGGGATTGCAATCTGGAGAATTAGGGGGCCAAATATCAGGACCCCAGTGACTTGGGACGTTAAGTGTCAGCCACGATTGTGTCTTTTTTGCCTTATGGGCTGGAGCTGAGTCCTGTTGGAAGACATACTTCCTTCCTGCGGCCACCATGTCCATCCAAGGCTTCACAACGGTCTCCAGAACATTGATGTAGGTGTCAGCGTTCATCCTAAAGCCCTTCTCAAAGAAATGGGGAGGCATGACATCACCTTCACTGCTGATAACGCCAAGGACCATTACGGAGGCAGGAAATTTCGTGTGCATCACGACAGGTATCTCTGAGGGGTCTTTACAGATCCAGCGATCATTCCTGGGATTTACCTTTTGGTCCACGCCAAAGTTCTTTTCGTCAGAGAAGAACCTTAGCATGCCAAAAGAGTCGTGTTTCAGGTTGTTGAGGAGGGCAGCAGCCTTTCCTTTTCTGTTATTCTTCATATTCTCAGTCAGCAACTGACCTTTCCGAAGGGCATAAGACTTGAGACCAAGGTCCTCATGGATAGTTCTGACAATTGTCATAGAGCCAACGTCCATTTCCTTGGCTATGGCCCTCATGCTCTTCCCAGGGTTTCCATCAATCTTCTCCTTGACATTTTTGACAAATTCTTCGCCTCTTACCCTGTCCGATCGACGCGAGTGCTTTTTCCTTGTAGCTATCCCCTCTTTGTTACTGTCGGCCTCATCAAACTGCTTCTTGACACGATAAATAGTGGTTTTGGGCAACTTAAGAAAATCCACTATCTCTTTGGGGCTCCTTCCGGCGCGCAGAGCAACGATGATGGCAGCTCGATTTTCAAATTCTCGGTTACTCTTCATCACTACACTGCGCACACAAGTACTGTTGCATTTTACATGAATATGGCTACGTAATGAAAAAAAAAACAAGTTTTTAATCTCAAGTAGTTTTTGTTTTATGGACTGTCAAAGTTAGTCCCCATTTTCCTGGTACACCCTGTATTAAAGCTATTGTAGCCTATTTCATTTTTCAATATGTTGGATTTTATGTAATCTGTGAGTGTTTGGTATTTGTGTTTGTATATGTGTACAGTTTGACGATGTTGTGGTATAGGCCTGTATGCAGTGTTTTAGAATATTATACTGCAGGAAATTTAGTTTGTTTTTGGCTACTTGCTTATAAATGGAAATCAAATTGTTTGACCATATGTTATTGTTCGTCGGAATATAGACTTGTATAAAGTTAATTTTCGTCTGCATTCTAGACCCCATGCTTTCTTTATTAAACTGAGTAGGTAACCGCTAGCTCTAGTAGTTTTGTCGACGATTTCATTAATGTGTGGCATAAAGTCCAGCTTGTTCCTGCTTCGATGATTTTTCAAGGTAAATCCCAAGATCTTAAGGGTTTCAACATGTCTAGCTATATTGCTATTAAGGATTTTTGTATCATTTATGCAATTATATAAATAAAATATTTTCGTTTTATCCTTTGGTATATGTAATAAACTGCTTTCACAGCAGGTATTAATTTTACTAAGTTAATTGTTAATTGCTGTCTTTAGTTCGCCATGGCTTTTGTTCCAGCATATTATAGTCAATACTGTTATCATCCAGATTAATGTTTAACAATTCTTCAATCAGTATGTTCCATAATGTGGGAGATAGTGGTTCTCCTTGTGGACATCCTTTAGTTAGTTTTTTAGTAATATTTATAGAGGAAGAATATTTCACTGTTCTGTTGTTAAAGAATGATTGTGTTATTATAATCTGTTCTTTATGTTTTCCCGTTTTTTTTTATTTCAGGCTGACATTAATTTATGAGTTTCTTCTTTATGAATAGACTTCAATTGTCAATTTAGTTTTAACACTTTTCGCAACGTTCTCCAGTATTGATTTTGAAGTGGATATAAATTATTAAATAAAAATTCTATTGATATATAAATATAAAGAAACAGATTAATTTTAAATATTCGAATATAATAAATTTCATTATTTCGTATTCGTTTCATATTCATCATTTTACTCCAACATGTTTATGTTCTGACTTTTGTTTAACTGTTAAAAATTAGAAATAAATTCAATTTAAAAATATAGAATTTTAAAATGAATATTTAACTTGATATTTAAAACCTAATGTCTGAAGCAGAAGATTGCTCCATCTGACTGGACACCATCAGCCAGGATAACCTCTGCTATCCCAGAAACTGCATGCACCAATTCCACCTGGACTGTCTCAAGACATGGTCTGAGCAGACAAACTCCTGTCCAATATGCCGGAGAAATTTTACTGAGATTGTTTACAATGTCAGAGGTCCTGAGGACTATGATATCATGGCGGTTGATGACAAAGTCAATGCTACAGATGCTCGATGATAATCCTCAAGAAGTTCCTCCGCAAGTGACAGAATTCCTCCTTGATGTATTCGACCAAAATCATGATACTGATGATGATTCTGATCTCCCCAATGATGGAATTGTTATTTTGCTATTTAAATAATTTTCTAGAAATTTATATCAAACAATAGATGTCTGCACTTATAAAAGAAAAAAAAGTTTATTTCTCTTCCTTAAGAATATTTACATGCAAGCCAAGCAGAACTAAAATTAAAATTAAAATTGAACGAACAAAATTTACATATCTCTTGATAAAATGAATTTACCTTTTCTTGGTCAAAAAACAATAGAAAAATAAATTAATTAATATTCAATTATTATCTAATATTCAATCACTCATATTTAATTATTTTTTTAAGTTCATCCACATCAACTCCCCCTTTTTTAAGATAGCAATACTCATTAAGGTACATATCTATCCGGTGGTCTCCTCTCTCGTAGTGGATATCTCCGGGAAGGTGTAGATTCAGTCGGTGGTCCAGGTGTAGATTCTGCTACTATTGTAGCAGGAGTCAGGGGACTTGACGTCTGAGGCCTTGGGTAGCTTATTCCTTCTTCTGATGACGAAACATCCTTTCTCTCCATACTTCTCCTCATATAGTTAGTGTGTACTTTCCTTTCTATTCCATCAGTTTCTATCATACAGCTGTTGCTTCCCACTATTCTCTTTACAATCCCAAACATCCATTTCGGTTTTCCTCTTTCCATCCATCTGTATCTTACTCTATCATTTATTTTGTAGCTATTGTTCTGTTTTTTATTTTTCAATCTCCCCACTCTTACTGATTTCTTGCTCAACATGGAAATCTTCGTTCTAATCTCGCGATTTAAAAATATTCCAGCAGGGGATTTTTCCGTTCTAGTCAAAGGACTCAATCTATATGCATATAAAGCCTTAATCAAAGCAAACTCAAGGGGTAATTCTCTTTCCTCCGAAATAATTCTTTTCATAGCTTTTTTTATCTCTCTTACAGACACTTCCGCTAGTCCGTTGCTCTCCGGATGGTAAGCGGGGCTAAACATCGCATGTATGCCATTTCTTTCGAAAAATGTCTTTATTTCATAACTTCTAAACGGGGGCCCATTATCCATTACCGCCACCTCCGGGATACCATATCTCGCTAAACATTCTCTCAAAAAGTCTATGCAGAATCCCGCCGATGTATTTGGAACCATTTGACATTCTATCCAATTAGAATGCGCATCCACCAATATCAAAAAAGTTTTTCCCGCAAAATAGAAATAGTCAAGATGAATTCTCTTCCAAACTTTGTTTGGTGGAGTCCACTCGGTAAATTCCTGTTTTGGCAGCTTTGATGTGTTTTCCATACAAGTGCTACAGCTTTTAGACAGTTTCTCAATTTGCTCATCCATTCCCGGCCAATAGACAGAACTTCTGGCCAGAGTTTTCATTTTATTTACTCCAATATGATTTTCATGGATGATTTTCAAAACATATTCTCTTAAGGAATCGGGGATGATCATTCTATTTCCGAAAAATAGGCAATTTCTTACTATTGTTATCTCGTTTTTAATTCTATTATAAGGTTTTATATCTACCTCTGAGTCAACATCATACTTATCGTACTTGACTAATTTATATAGTTTTCTAAGAGTTGGATCTTCTTGGGTTTTGTACGATACCAAGACGTAATCTAATATCGAATTTTCTATTAATAATATTTCTCCTATTTCCTCTTCCTTCTCCCCTTTCTCAGGATTTGGAAATCTTGAAAGAAAATCCGCAAGAGGTATTTCAGTTCCCTTAGTATATTTAATTTCAAAATTAAAATTTGATATTGAGAGTGACCATCTATGTAATCTATTTGCCACTAAGGCTGGTAAATTATTTTTATCACCAAAAATGGCTAGTAATGGTTTGTGATCTGTATTAATAATAAATTTTCTTCCGTAAAGGAATTGTTTTAGCCTGTTTAAGGTAAAGAATATTGATAACCCTTCTTTTTCTATCTGGGAATATTTCTTTTCTGTGTCATTTAGTGTTCTTGAAACAAAAGTAATTGGTTTCTCAATGCCGTTTACAATATGGGAAATATATCCTCCAATACCATAATTTGATGCATCACAAGTAACATAAAGAGGTAAATCTTGCGAATAATGCGTCAAACAAGTTTTTGTACTAATCAAATTTTTACATTTTTCGAAAGCCTGATCATGTTCTTTTTTCCAATTCCAATTATAACTTTTTTTCAATAAAGAGAATAAAGGATTTGCATGTATGGATAAATTTCTAACGAATTTACTGTAGAATGACAACATGCCCAAGAAAGATTTCAATTCTGAAATGTTACTCGGTTTAGGACATTTTTTTATACTGTCCAATTTATCCTCAAGGGGATAGATTCCATTTTTATTTATTCTATGTCCTAAATAATTGATTTCATCAACAAAAAACAAAGATTTATCTTTATTAATTGAAAAATTAAAATCCGATAATTTATTCATGACTGTTTCAATATCTGAAATATGCTCATTTACATCAGACGATGCTATAAGAATATCGTCTAAATATATTATTACATTTTTAAGACCGGAAAAAATATTGTCCATAGTTCTTTGGAAAATAGTCGCTCCGGACTTGATACCGAAGGGCAGCCTTTTATATTTAAAAAGGCCTTTATGAGTAGAAATAACTGTCAATTTTTGAGATTCCTCGTCTAGAAGTATCTGATGATATGCGCTTGAAAGATCAATTTTACTAAATATACTTTTACCAAAAAATGAATGTAAAACATTATCGATGTTCGGTATCGGATACTTAACATCCTCGATAAATGGATTTAAGGTTCTTTTAAAGTCCGCACAAATTCTAATTTTGCCGTTTTTCTTAGGGACGCATACCAGCGGTGAAGCTATTGGGCTATCCACTACATTTTCAATAATATCATTATTTAATAAAAATAATAGTTCTTCTTCAATTAAAGTCCTAATAGCAAAGGGAGCAGGTCTAAATTTATAAAATTTTGGTGCAAAATTATTTTTTACATTAATGTGTACGGAAATATCTTTTATTGGCAAGACTATATCTTCGAAAAGTTTATAATATTTATTAAAAATAAAATTAGTATCAAAATTATTATTTTGTTGGACATTAATTTGTACCATATCAAAATATACTATCCAGTCTTTTCCTATGAGAAATTTATTATTTTCAATATTTGTTACTATTAAGTTTAAATGGCCTATTTTATTTTTATATCTTACTTTTACTTTACATTCTCCAATAGAGGAAATTCCCTTTCCTTGATAATCGGTTAAATAACATTTAGACGGAAATAATTTAACATGTTCAAAATATTTTAAAAATAGATCTTTTGACTGAGTTGTTAAAGCCGCACCAGTGTCAATTTCTGCTAAGAATTTTATGTCGAAGACATACAAAATACTCTCAAATTTATTAGTCAGATATTCTATATTATTGATGGACTCACCATTCTTTCCCGAAAATGATTCTCCGTGGGCAGACGCTTCACTAGACACTCCTCTCTTTCTTGGTTGAAAATATCCATTCTTAGATTTTGAATGACAAACAGTCGATATATGTCCCAATTGTTTACAAGAATAGCAGAAAGAATTTCTAAAAAAACATCTGTCCGAATGATGATTCATCTTTCCACAATGCTTGCATTTAGAATGTAATTTGTTTATTTCTTTAGTTTCAGCATAAGACTTCATTTTCAACACATTACAATCTACCGATTCTATTGTGGTAGCAATATTTACTGCCATATTAAAAGTGAGCTCAGGCTCTTGCAGTAATCTTTTCAAAACAACTTGATTAGAAACTCCAGCAATGAATTTATCCCTTAGGTGTTCTTCAATATTTAAGCCAAAATTACATTTATTAGCTTGTTTTTTTAATTTAAGGACATATTCTTCTATTTTTTCGCCATGTTCCTGAATCAATTGGCTGAACTCATATCTTTCAAAAATGATATTTAGCTTAGGTGTAAAATGAGTAAGTAAAACACTAACAATTTCTTCGAATTCTAATGCACAAACATCTCTAGGTGAGATAAATTCTTTCAGAATACCATAAGTATTTGGTCCAATAGACATAATAAAAAAAGGAACAATCTTCTTACCTTCAATTTCATTCACAAAAATGTACTGTTTGAATCGTTGAATATAATTTTCAAAAGGTTCTTCTTTCATTACATAAGGTTCGAACGAAAGTCTCGTCGCCATTGTTATTTTGCTATTTAAATAATTTTCTAGAAATTTATATCAAACAATAGATGTCTGCACTTATAAAAGAAAAAAAAGTTTATTTCTCTTCCTTAAGAATATTTACATGCAAGCCAAGCAGAACTAAAATTAAAATTAAAATTGAACGAACAAAATTTACATATCTCTTGATAAAATGAATTTACCTTTTCTTGGTCAAAAAACAATAGAAAAATAAATTAATTAATATTCAATTATTATCTAATATTCAATCACTCATATTTAATTATTTTTTTAAGTTCATCCACATCAGGAATGTTGGGGCTTTTCGAAGTCGTCAGGGTTCTTCAAAATACTACTATATTTTTCTGAAAATAGAGAAATATATATTTAAATTTTTAGATAATAAAAAGGTATATATTGGATTGAATAAAATATTTATTTACGAATATTTCGGTTGGCTGTACGCCAACCTTTGTAATGATATTGCATTTTTGTTCAAACAAACTCAGCACCACTTAGTATTATAATACCACAATTAAAATACAAAATTTTAATTATATTAAATTTTAAAAATTATTTTAACTGTGATTTTATAACACTATATGCGGCGCTGAGTTTGTTTATACAAAAATGTAATTACTTGACAAAGGTTGGCGTTCAGCCAACCGATATATTGGAAAATAAATCTTTTATTCAATCCAATATATACATTTTTATTATTTAATTACTATATATAAATGTTTTATAGTATATATTGAAAACTCATGATGCCTCCTTACTTTCATATAGTGTGAATATTTCTTGTTTATAATAATATACAACATGATTATTGTATTCTTATATTTTCACAATCCAATAAACAAGCCGATTACCTGCCCAACAGAAATATAACCATAATCACGCCTGAAGAATAGTCTAGGTTATAATGTTAATTTATCCTTTCATTCTATTTATTTTA
The DNA here is from genome assembly GCA_030710605.1 of Cordylochernes scorpioides. Taxonomy (NCBI): domain Eukaryota; kingdom Metazoa; phylum Arthropoda; class Arachnida; order Pseudoscorpiones; family Chernetidae; genus Cordylochernes; species Cordylochernes scorpioides. Next base: position 52,028,007 of record CP092877.1, read on the forward strand.
TTTCAAAAGTTCTTAGGTTCAAATAAATTCATTATATAATAATATTATAAAAAGCAAAAAGATTTAAATGACTTATTTTGCCTATATAATTTTGTGTACTTTGAAGAATTTTATTAGTCTAAATAAAAACTATTTAGCCAAAAAGGAAAGGCTAATTCCTACTTTAACATTTTTTCCCTAGCCGGTGCAGCTTTAGATCTCTACATGTGCCATAGATGAATAAATTTGTTGTTATCAGCAATCACAGACGTCCATCTTTTTGGACATGTAGAGATTTGGAAACAGCTATATTAAAAATAACAGCAACGAGGAAAAACTTCCACAATAATCCATTTTAACAATTTTTCTTATTATATATATTTATATCCTATATATATTTAAAAGTATTTAGATCGTGCATTTATTTTATATTTTCCGACTATAGAAAAAAGGGGTTATAGTTCAAGTATGCCACTAGTGAAACGAGAATATAAGTAAAATCAAATGTATTTTAAAGCACAATTTTCACTTGCCAAATTATCATTTTTACTATTAAGCAATTATCCGGTAAGAGGACACCTCTCCCTAAAGGACACTTTAGCTCTGCAATTAGGTGTTGTCCTTTACAGGGAGGTTCTACTGCACTTGGTTTAAATCTCCTGGATATTAATCAAACAAATGCTACATGTTTCTGTAGATGTGTTTATTTATCTTTATTAAACCTAATCTCGAGCTTTCGGGCATATCTGCCCTTTCACAGGAGTACATGGAAATATCTTTCACATAGGTTTCTATGTACTCTCGTACTTCTCGTACTCCTGTAAACGGGCAAAGATGCCCGAAAGCCGAGAATAGGTTTAATAAAGATAAATAAAGACATCTCCAGAAACCTGTAGCATTTGTTTGATATTACATGTATCTATTTAAAGATATTGATATTTTCGAATTGGAAAAATAAATCCTTTGCGCAAAGTTCGCCTCAAGATCAGCAGCCCCAAATCTAAAAACCAAAGAAATCTTTACCGAAACAAGCTTTCAAAAACTGACTCCACTATTTGAATCCCATTTAGTTTTAAAATCCTCTGACCTTACTGAAATTCTATCTGAAATTCTGAGAGCACTTCGTGAAATAGAGCCATCACTCCTTAGAAGCGACATGGTATCTTCAATAGAAGGAAAATGGAAGCTTGTTCTTCACACTCAACTGCAGAAAGAGCTTTGGCATCCGAGCTACAACAAAAGTCCCAGCCAACCGCTCCTGTAGCCAATATCTTATAAGAACGCGCATGACTAGAACACGGGCTGAGCCTCTCGAGAAGATCAGGCAACAACAGTCTTGAATGAGAGGATTCTAACTTTACGTGGAAATATTTAGGCTGCAAGCACAGTACAGAGGTTGGTGTTCTCGTGAACATATACTAGGTTTCATAAATATTGCCGAGTTACTAATTAAGGACAGTATTGGAGGTATCTGCGCGACACAGTGAGTTAATGTTTGAAGGAGTGACTTGGCTCTTCGTTATCTTTGGTCGTGGGCCGCTGCACTTTTATATAGTATAGTGTCGTGCGTACACATGGCGTGCACTGTAGATAGGTACACAAGATGGGTACTACGTATAAGGGAACATGGCGAGCAGCAGTCCTCATAACAGTCCCACCACGAGAAGGTAGAGAACGTGGGACCGCCTGAAACACATGGGTTAGACACGTGGAGACTTCCCTCATTGTGCGCGAATCAGTTTCGAATGTTTGTCACCCGCTCTGATCTCCCTTATCGTACTTGAGGCTCATATGCCCGCTCGTACTCGACTGTGCAGTCTCGACAACCACAGTCTTGCGCACATGGTAAAGCTGCGCCTCGTTCCTCAGGGCTGAGGGGTCATTCTACTAATGGTTGGCTCTCAGGAAGTATCTCCTGAACTATAAGAGGGGGGGGGGGGTAGAGTATCTGCACGCAGGAAGTCAGAAACGGCTCCTACCTGAACGAACGCCAAACTGGCAGCGTCTTCAGCGTCTCCTGAAAACGTAAGTGGTCATTAGTTTCAATAAAGAGCTGACACAGGCCTGGAAATATAGAACAAGTTTTGGTGGTAGAGGCTGAAAGTTGAAGCAGGTCCCTGGGGTTTAGGCTGCAACAATGAGAGGTTAAAAAATGTGACTTACCAGGCGTCCACCCAAGAACACTTTCGGTAACTTGCTTGATATGGACGTGAAACATGAGATGTTAAATCCAAGTTTGGCATCAACATCCATCTTGGCTAACCTGGGTGAGAATCTTCACTTCGGAGAACTTTTCATCTTCATGTGGAACAGTCATCTCCGAGGAATTGGAACACACAGCCTCCTCCCTCTCTCTAGCTATACATACTTACTCTCTGGGCTCCACCATTGAAGAACAGAAATACACAAATTCCTTTATATTAATATCATTCTTTTATACACAATACATAGAAGATGAAATGTCTTACGAGTTCCATTTATAAAGTGTGAGTAAGAAATCAGAAATTATGTTTTCCAGGTAAAAAGAAACAGTTCACTCAGCGACACCTTCACACAGAATCCCACTTCTAACAACTGCAGCTGTTATACCACCGGTCAAGTCAATACAACAGCAGCGGTCTGGACTAAACTGATGGTTTCACTACTGATGAGCCATTCCTTTCCCCCAACATCTTAAATTTCTGTGAAGAAAAATTTTTAAATGAGAATATTTGTTTCAATAATATAATAGTTCGAAGTATTTTCAATTTCTATTTATATATTGCGCACAATGTATCTTCATTTAACGCCAAATATTTATAGTGTGGCGTGTAAGTGCGATGTTTGAAATGGGTATTTTCAATTATATTTCAGAATCCCGTTTATGTTGACAGAATATTACATCGAAGTGGTAACTTCTTTAAGCATATAAAGCTAAACAACATCAGAAACCGTGATATGTGGCCACTAACTGGATCAACCAGTACTTTGCTACCCTGCCGCTCTAGCTACAGCCAGCTACCTCGCGGCCTTGCCCATCTTTCCCGCGTTTCGACGTACCCCTGCCTTCAATCCGTTCTTGGCGCGTGCTGTACCTACAGGTTCCTGTCTTTATAAAGCTTGAGGAAGAGAGACTAGGACAAATTATCTGGCTTCATATAGAAGACCGAATGTGTATCGTTCTGGTGATATTGGTTGGATGAAGGATCCCGATAAGGATGTCGCTGAATGGGACTAGTGCAGGGGTCGGCAATCTTTTGAGTCGGAAAAGTTAAAAATTACAATTTACAAAATATCAGAGTTTTTAAAGAGCCACAATATATATTTTTTTGCCAAAAATAAATAGTACACAGCATAAATAATATTTGCGTTTGGAACTATATAAAGAGCCGCAGTTTCTCATTCAAAGGGCCGCATGTGGCTCACGAGTTGCAGTGGACTAGAGTGTTCTCAGACAGTAAATAGGAAGCTGGTATCACCATAGTTAGCCGGGATGTGAAGGATGGTGAGTTTCCAGTAGAACTGGTTGCTATAAAGGATAGTACATGAGAGAGGATGTGTTTCCCAGAGAACTCAATACTCGGATTGCAGGTCTGCGCTGATATCCATTGGCCTGGAGCATGGTCAGATTGTGGAGTCCACTTCGGCGACCTCCACAAAGGTCACCCACAGTACCTAATAGAAAGCTGATGGACCATGGTGAAGCTGCCTCGACAAGAACGAAGAGGACGTCGAACATTCATCATTGTCAAACCAACCCATCTCTTCACCTTTCTTTTATTACTTAATTTTATTGTATATATATTTTTTTATATTATAATAATTTTTTTTTTTAATAACTAATCAGCTATTTTTTAATAAATATTTTCAAATAATATTCGTTTATTAAAATAATATTTTGAATAATAATTTTTAATTATAATTTTTATTATATATATATTATTAAATATTTTAACAGTTGGAATATTTTAGAAAATTTTTTTTTTTTTTACTCTGTTAAAAAAAAATTGGCGGAAATTTTGAGGAAGGCGATAAGAAGAAGAGAGGGAAGGCAGCAGTAGAGACAGATCGGGGAGAGGTTCTAAGAAAATCGTCTAAAAATGTAGTTTTAAAATTTTAGTGGAAGAAATTTTCCAGCCCTCCAACTGAAGCATCAAAAAAGGTAAGTAACTTCACATAATATACTTTTTAACAGGTTAATTTTATGTATATTCCCCATTTCATTCTCATTGCCTATTTTTTTTTCTTTTCTGTTTGACCATTCCAATAGAACAATAAATATAAAAATGTTTTGAATATCAACTTTGGCTTTGAGTCTTTAATTTGGTTTAGAGTCGATTATTTTTAACCCCAGTGCGTACAGGATATTTACAAGTTGTATTTGTTATTTCAGAAATCAGCTCACATCTTCAACATGAAATTGTGGAGATGCTGAAGGGAATAGACAGACGCTATTTTGGGTCAGAGGACACTCTCTCATCGAGGGCATTGAATTTATTGATGGACTGGCAAAGGAAGGATGCGATGGTTGTGGAATTTCCATTCCCCAAGAATGAGGCTCATAAGCGCATAAAGATAAATCCAGGATGGAGGGTGGGAACTTTACGTGAAGACTTCCCGTCGATTCTGACGAAAAAATAGTGACGATCTATGTAATATATAATATGTTTATATGGTTTTGAAAATCAATATATAGCGCGAGATATTCATGTTTTCAGTTCTTATGATATTTCTGTAATAATAAAATATTATGCAAATTTATAACTTTTCAGTAGCATACAATCTCATTTAATAGAAAAAAAACGACACTACCTAATATTCAATAATGATTGAATGATGATTCAATAATAAATCTTGA